>CM070502.1:48223097-49423097 GCA_036346375.1 Guadua angustifolia | reverse complement strand
TTCCAGAACTGTCTGAAGGTGTACTTCATGCTCCTCTTCAGACTTGGAGTAAATAAGAATATCATCAATGAAGATGACAGCGAACTTGTCGAGATATTCCATAAAAACCAAATTCATAAGGCTCATGAAGTATGCTGGTGCATTGGTCAAACCAAATGACATGACGGTATATTCATATAGACCATAACGGGTGGAGAATGCCTTTTTAGGAATGTCTCCCGATCTGATCTTGATTTGATGGTAGCCTAATCTCAAGTCAATCTTGGAGAAGATACAGGCTCTAGTCATTTAGTCGAACAAATCATCGATCTGCGGTAGTGGATACTTGTTCTTGACCGTGACCTCATTCAATGGGCGGTAATCAACACACATCCGCAAGCTATCATCCTTCTTCACAAATAGCGCTGGGCATCCCCAAGGTGAGGAGCTCGGTCGAATGAAGCCCTTATCTTGCAGCTCCGTAAGTTGTTTCTTTAACTCAATCAACTCATTTGGAGGCATACGGTAAGGTCGCTTTGATATCGGGGCCGTTACGGGTAGAAGCTCAATGATGAACTCAACCTCCGGTCGGTGGCATCGATAACTCTTAGGAAATCGTCCGGTAATCACATACCAGCGGTATGCTACTCATTCAAGGAATGGCTCACCCTTCAAGGCATAAAGGTGAGCATCATCTGGACTTGATACAAACACGGCTGGTTTGCTACTTGCGTTGGTAAGTGAAATAGATCTGCTTGCACAATTGATGCAACCTTGGTGCTTGGATAGCCAATCCATCCCAAGAATAACCCGATTCATACATCTTAATCATTATCAAATCAGCTAGGAACTCTATCCCATTAACTTTAATCTTTACTTCGGTAGACTCGATCGGTCCTTAATTCCGATCCGGGGTTTCAATGAAAGTGGTGGATGCATAAGTTGTATAGGGAACTCATGATGCATAGCAAACTTCTCTTTGATGAATGAATGGGATGCTCCGTGTCGAATATCTGATAGTCGGGTGTGAGTTAGCGAAGCGTACCCAACATCACCTCCGTGCATTCGAGCTTCTTGGCGATCACATGGTTGATCCGTTGATGCGACCATGCGGTGGGGTTGGCGCGGTTCTTGGGCGTTAGTCGAGGTGGATGTCTGCTGCCCCGGTGCAATAGTGGGTGAATCCCGACATTGCTTGGTTCTTTTGCGGGCATTGGCGTGCAAAGTGCCATGCTGTTTGCTGGGAAGCAAACAAAATTAGGCGAGCTTGAGTGTTGGCTCCTTGCTGATTTCCACCTACAGTTGGTGGAAGACATGGCTGCGAAGGGCGGGCAACGAATGTTGGAGGTCTCGGCGGTGCCGGAGCTTGATAGTTTGGAAGTGATGGGCACACCATGCGCGGTGGCTGCAAGTTGCCGCTTGCTGAATTTTGTGCAGCTCGCTTGCGCTTGAGCGAATCCTCTAATTTTCCCCACTTCTCTTCCACCACTATGGCCTTGTGGACCAAGTGCTGGAAATTTCGGAAGTCATGAGTAGTGAGCTCTAGCTGCAACTACTCCGAAAGTCCCTCCATGAAGCGCTCTTGCTTGCGCTCATCGTTGGAGATTTCGTTCGGGGCATAACGAGCCAAATAGTTGAACTCGTGAAGATAATCCATGACGGTCTTGCCACCTTGCTTCAATGCTAGAAATTCACGCTTCTTCCTTGCCATAAAGCCCGCGGGAACATGAGCCTCGCGGAAAGCCACGCAAAACTCCGCCCAGGTGATGACTTGATCGGCGGGCTGCATGGCGGTAAAACGGTCCCACCATGCGCACGCCGCACCATCGAGATGATGCGAAGCGAAGAGGACCTTCTCATGGTTTGGGCATTGAGCGATGGCCAGCTTGCGCTCAATAGTCCGAAGCCAATCGTCGGCCTCGAGTGGATCCGCAGCACGGGAGAACGTTGGTGGCCGTGCAAAAAACTTCGCCGAGTCCGCTAACCGCGTGATGTCGACCCTCGGCTCCTCGAAAGGGGCTAGGGCAAAGGCCGTGTTACGAGCAATCACTCTGAGGATCAAGGTTTGATCTTGCGGTTTTGCTCAATCGGAGCGAGGACTTGGGCCATAGTAGGAGGGTGGAAGTTCCTCCTCCACACGAGGGTGGTGCTGATTCAGCGATCACGAGGACTCGGGTGGTCGAGGTGACCCCTGAGTTGGATCCTCGGTTGCTTGGGAGCCGGTGGATTGCGGCCTCGCCTCCTGCCGAGCTTGGGAGCAGTGGTGACTCTCGCCATCTGTTGTCAAAGCCATGTGTCGGTGTTTAGATACCGGCAAGTAAATTTGTAAGTATAGGGGATCGCGCCCCTCACCTCGAATGGTTAGACTAGAAAAGTCTCGGATGTATCTTGGTTGGGCGAGCGTCCCTACTTCGGTTTGTGGTGGTGGATCTCGTTGCTCGAGCATGGTAGATTACATCACGGTGAGGACAAGCCCTTAAGCGCTTCGTCTGTCTTGAAGCTCAGAGCCTCGAATGATCGTTTTGATCGGGGAGCAAGTGAGGTGCGGTATGAAAAGCGAGTGTTAGCCCGTTCTTGGGACCTGCCTCCTTTATATAGTCGGAGGCGGAGTTACACGAAATTTGGAGAAAAGAGGTAGAAGTGCCTTCGCCCGAGAGGTCTGGTCTTGATCTGGTGGTGACAGACTCTTGTCTACCCATGCGGGTTGGTAGACACAATGGACGGTACTCCATTGGAAAGGCGCGCACCTGCCCTGTGCTCGCTTGTCAGATGCTGACGCCATCTATGTTGTGCCACAGCACCGCCTTGGGGCAGGCGCTTCTCCACTGCGCTGACAGGGCGAGAGGACGGGCGCTTGACTTAGCGGCCCCCTGAACACCTTGGGAAGGAGCCACACCCCGGCATGGCCGTCGTGTCCATGGGGCGGTGGCGGCTTAGAGCCGGCCGGTGATGTGGTGGAGGCTGTCGAGTTGGAGTTCGTTGGGGTTCTGACCCAGTCTTGGTCGAGAACTGTGAGCGCCGACCAGCGACAGTCGGGCGCCTGGTAGGCCTGACCGAGGCCGGGGGTCCTTCGCGACCCCTTGGGCCTAAGGCTGGGCCCAAGATGGTTTATTTGGTGTTCCAGCCAATGTTCAGTGATAATCCCATCTTGCTGTGGGGTACCCCTGGTATGAGTATTCGTCACCATGTTAGCAACAAGTAGCAGGAGAGCCACAACAACGCCGAACTAGAATATCCGGACAACAAGTCACACAAATTTAAACTCTACATGTATGCAGCAAGAAAACATGCACCAAATCCAAGAGACATCAAAATAAGAAGTCTCTCAAGCCACGACATCACCCATGAAAGCAAATAACAAGATCTCGATACATTAGCACAAGTTCATAACCCGTAGGTCAAGGGCGACAATTAGGGGTGACAATTCCAAATATAATAGCTAGCTTAGGTTCATAAGGTAGCCTATTACATCAAGTAAACAATTCAGCTCATCTCTACTTGCCCTCCACGATGAGATTTACCAGGACAACTCAAATGTCTCTAAGGAATCCTTGGGGAAACACATCCAAAAGATGGTATCCCGGTGATCCGGTGTCTTCGGGGTCCAAGGGGTTAGTGAGACGCTGTGGCGATCCTATATTGAGTATAGGTACCCCCGGAGACTCCTGGACACACCGACGCATCACATTTCCCGAATTGATCGCGGCGTTATTACACCTAGCGTCTTGGGTCTCTATCCCGGCACATGCGGAAACTGAAAGGCGGGTGGGGCTACATCGTGTGGCGTCGTGGAGTTGCTCCCATATAATATGTCCCGTGGCACCAAGTTAATCTGGACAAATTGGTGAAGATGCCCTTGTGCCGCATGAAGACGGGCACGAGTCTCCCATAGCTCATGGACAATGCAACGATGAGCCCGGTCCAAGGCACGGACCAAGGCCGACAACTGTCGAATAGAAGGATCTTCTCCTTTCTCGATTTCAGCAACATTGTTGACCTCGTCCGTCAGTCCTCGTTGCAGAAAATATTGATACGGGGGTAAAGTCAGCTCCCACAAGTCATGACGGAGATGGCACATGGCAACATACGCCACCTCTTGGATAGCCATTCCTACGGACGTCCCCCTCTTTTGAAAGTGATAGGGGATGCTCCCCGTCACCATCCTAGCGATGATGTGAACTGTGGCGGTGTATGTCTTCAATCCGGGTCCTATAGCACGACCATAAACCACGTACTCCGGTGCATAAGTGAAATTAGCCCTCCACATCTTCAGTGCAGGTGACTAAAACCAATGGCCCAAAACTCATCTGTCACGTTGAAAAGGATGAGAGGAGTTAGAAATTTATTTGCACAATCAAATGAACATAAGGGTGAGATATAGAACTAAGAGGGGTAAGAAATAAAGGAATTGCACCATGTTATCCGTTCTGAAATTATTTGATAGCAAAATAGTTTTTGACTCAAAGCATCCTCTAACTAGTCGTAGCATGGCCGTTCTAACCGACAGTCAGTATGGTTATGATACCAAGCCTGTGGGGAACCGTCCCCAGGACTCCACTGATTCACTCAAATGCGTGGTATATCTTAAGTGAATCAAGGGAAACTCGGGCGTTCCGCGAATATACCCGTGTTGGTCCCAGGAAAGTTCGCCAACACGAGCATTCTCATCCAACAGTTGACATCACAACACATAGACATTTATTGGAAGCATAAAGTTATTACATTCCAAAAGTAGGACTGCTGTCCATAACGACATATTTAGAGTTATTACACCAAGTAGCAGTGGAAATCATAAGATAAACAACAAAAGGGCCAGCATAGCATGCCCCTAAACCCTCAAGCAACCAAATAGGGCAAGAACGGCGACTAAATGTTAGAATCGTCGAAATCTGCCCGGTAAAAGTCCCCGGGCAGTGCCTCATCCTCACCTGCAGCAAGTGAACAATCCGATTGAGTACAAGGAGTGTACTCGCACAATAGTATAAGTTACATGCTGAATTCTAACTACATGTAGTTGCTATATCAAAGGAAGTCAAAATGGCAATTTCAGCATAAAGCAATATTTGGGATAAATCGTAAGCATGTATAGATTGAAAAGAATTTGCATTTAGTAAACATTTGCAAGATCTAATAGATAATATAGCATCATCATAATCACATTTATATCATACCTTCAAGCATTCTCTGAACCATGAGTTCCATCGCTCATGTTTGATTGCACACACAAGTACTCCAATACTTGTGTCTCTTTTCCCACTCCCATCCCATTCTTACCAAGTCCTTAATACTCGCCCAGTGACTGACAAATCAAGCGATCATCCTTAACCATGGACGCGGCTATTGAATAGTTTAAACTCTCTGATGCGACTTTACCCACGACCGTCACACTCGTAAGCCAAGCTATCAACACATTTCCTTAGATGGGTCGGCCGAGGTGAACGTGACAAACCTTTTTCCAGTATGTATGGTAGTGTATCTAAACCATCCGGATAACTGTGACCCTTGATCTCGCGTGCCCAGTGCCCGGTGTGTGTGGATCAAGGAGTACACCCGTTGTTGGACATCCCCAACTCAACAAAGTTCGAGGGACTCCGAGGACACTCCTTGGCGCTCCACTAAGCCCAAGGAATTCCGGCGGTCATTCCTTGACACTCCATTAAGCTCAAGGAATTTCGAGTGCACATAGTTTACACAACCTAGTCATACATAAGTACTTGATTACGCCGGTCCCATAAACGGCATGTAGTTCGCACGATAGTTACTCAAAGAGATGTCACCAAGATTCAATCCTTAAGGTCCTTAACCAATATCTCTACTCATTAATCAACATTTGAAACCATCATTATCAGAATAAATCTTGATCATTGCGACCGATGGACTAAGGCCATCTATCGCGGTTTCTAACGATGTTCTAAGCATGGCTAAGCAATTCGCACGAACCCATATACAATAATAATAAACCAACCACCTAGGGCGACAATGGAACATGGAAAGAACATGGCAAGGAGATGACATAACGATGTGGCAATAGCTAAGAATTCTACCCAATCATAATTGTAATTGAAAGTAAGCATGCAATTGATAAAATAATTTTAACAATATAAATTGTAAATAATCGGAGCAATCATGATCAAGGAGTAAAGTAGTGCCGTGCTACTCGTTCTTGACTTCGAAGGCGTAGTCGTACTCAGGAGTGCCTTTCGAAACGTAAAAACACTTAACAAGAAAATCCAATTCGATAAACACCAAATCAAGAATTCAAATGGTGCACACGATTAAAAGATGCATGAAATGCTCATGATGCGTAATACTAGTTATAATATGAAAATACCAATGTAGTTTGTGAAATTTGGACTTGAGTGTCAAAAGTTCAAGTCTTAGAGGCATTTTATCAAATTAGGTTCGGAGTATCCGGATGGAACCCCGAAATGTCCGGGTAGACACCCTCGGTCTGCTGAGCTACGCCCAACCCAGACTATCCGGATATTTCTTGAGTGTCAGATTATTGATTGTCAAGTGACTTGATACTGTTTCAAAACAATTTGTTTGTCTATTGGCTTCTATACTTCCTAGAAATGGACTAGGACTTAAAAAGGGTGGACTAGGGTGGGATCTTACCGTTACGGGGTTACTTTGCATGTGGTGATGGTTGGTTTCGGCGAGGGAATGACAAAAGGTGTCACAACGCCGGTTCTCACGGTTCGTCTCCTCCTAGCTCGTATAGACAATGATGACCTTGCTTACTCGTGCTTGCAACAGTAACTAGCCCTCCTCCTCAAGCTTCTATGCGACATGCGCAACCCGATTCAAGGTGTGATGATGGATTCCATGGAGAAGAAGGAAATGAGTCACAATGGCAACAATTTTAGAACATGGGGAGAAGGAAATTGGTCACCACTTACCCAAAAGTTGGTGTCTCAACAATCCATTTGGATGGATTTGAAGCTCTTGCTCTTGGCTTCAATGTGGTATAACATGCACAAGCTCAAACGCAAGATTTGGGTGAATTTGTGGGGGAGAATGGCAAGAGTTGGAGAAGGAGTTCTTGCTGTTTTTCTGGTTTGGGCTGAGCAAATAGGCAGTAGGGGAGGGAAAAACAAGGTGGAGAACCTTATATATGGCTGTCCATTCATGCTTACATGTGGGGCTAGGTCCCACATGTCATAGTGTAAGTAAAAAGGGTGGGTATGAGTGATTGAAGTGAGAAAAGACATGGAGAGGCTGTGCAGTCCTCAAGTTCCTATGCAAGGTAGGACCCATGTGTCATTGACTTGTTAGGTAAATGGGTAGGGGTGAGTAAAGTAAGACATGGCATGGTAGAGATGTGCAACCTACTCTCATCTCTCTTATGAACATGGCCCACATATCATTGACTAAGGTAAAATAACATGTGTGCAGTTTGGAAAATGATTTTTAGGATTTTGTTACTCCCTCTTTATGCAAGATGAATGTCCTAACACTTGTATGATTATAATTAAATGAGGATGCAATGACATTATGGAAGACGTTAGCATGACAAGCCTCACTTAGGCTCAGTTTGTTTAGGCTTGAGCTTGAACTTATTTGGCTTCTACACCCTTATAAGCCTGGCCAAAACAAAGATATTTTTCGGCCAGAGACGGAGAAAGAAGCTTCTAGCCCAATTTGCACTCTGTGAGAAGTAAGAAAAGCGATGCTTCTCGGGGTGGTGGAAACTTCTAAAATCCCTTCCACAGTACCCTTACAACTTAACTATTATTTACTGAAAAATTGCCATCCTCATCCAACTCCGGCAACTTCTTCCAGCTCCAGCAGCTTCTTCCAGCTCCAGCCAAATAAGCTCAAGCTCCAGCCTAAACAAACTCAGCCTTACCGGATTAACGAAAATTGGGCTGTTACATGGTTTGAGGCAGCTTCCCACGATGTTAATGGGTCAGGGTTTTAGCTTTGCAAATAGAGTTGAAAAAACTACCTCTCCTATCAATTATAAAATACTAAGCAACACCTCTCTTATCTTCATTTCTAACCCGCACCTCTCACTCCCAAAAGCTATACTAAAAGTTAGACAATCAAATACCAAACCCTTCAACCTACCTGTTCAGCATACAGTTCTATAGCTATATAGTCTAATCAGAAGCTACTTTTTTAAAAAAAAAACCTATAGCCATATCAAATAGGCCCAATAAGGCACTAGAATCAAAATACAGTAAGCTGACTATTCTTCACAAATTAGTCCAAATGAAAATGCAATAACAAGGACAGTCTCTGGCCGCCAAACAAGACACGAAAATTTCCACACCTGCTCGGAAGACTTTACATACTAGGACTCGGTCGACACCAAACCAAACCAAATCAAATGAGGATTTAGGAGATGAAAGAGGCAACTCAGCAACTAAAGCTGAAGCCACCATCTCCTCTCCTTCGAGTCGACCATCTCGCAGTTTCCTCTGCCCCTTCGTCCTCTGTCTTTTCAACTACCAAGCAGAGATCGTAAGCTCGTAAGCAACTTCCCGACCACAACGAGCAAGACCTCAAGTGTCACGCGCCTACCTGTCCGACCTGTGTGTTTTCTTGCGAACGTTCTTTATTTGGATTGAAACACGGGCACCCGAGGTGGGCCGGATCAAGAAAGGTGTTTCTTGCTCGATCGTGATCAAGAAAGGTAGCGAGATGGTGGAGCCTGGGCCTCTCACTGCCGGCCAGGTATGAAGTGCGCTTGTTTTGCTCTCTTCTTCTTGGACGGTCTGTCGCGCAGTGCTTGCTGCTTTGGTTTAGTTCTTTGCTTCGACAATTATTATATCACCTGAGATGAGCAATCTCACTTCACGAATGAAGTGTTTGTGCGTCAATTAGCCAGACGCGAAAGCCACGGATAAGTATCATAGCATGAGTCGCTAGAGGCGCAATATTTCGGTTTAACCAAAACGTATTAGGTAAACACATTACGCGCGCACACTACCTGTTTGTGTAAGTGCTAATGAGAGACCACATGCGGTAAGGGACGAGGGCACCATGGCTTGCCTTGCCTTGTCGTGGTGAAGGTGGAAGGGCCAAAGTCGTGTACACGAGCATGGCGTGCATGATTGTGTCGTGATCAATGCGGCCCTACTCGTCATTGTTTTGCCACATCCCTTAATTCCAGTAGGCTGTAGGCAGCATATATCCCCTAATTCCGTCCTTCGTGGTTGAACCACATTACACATATATTGTACTGAAACATTATTCCATTAACTTGTGTAACATGTCACACCATTGTAACTTGTTGCAGTATTTGCAGAAAATAGTTTTCTAGGGAAAATTGTTACTATATGCAATAGAAAAACTGTGTAACTTTATGAGTAACACTCCAAAAGTTGAGGATGACTCACTGACACTGCTAAACTCAGGTAGAGTTTGATAGGGATGCTACTGTGACTTGCCTTTTTTTTAATTTGAATAACAAATCTCAAAACTTCAAGTGAGAATATATATCAAAATACCACTCCCCTACCATGCCAGCCCCTACTTTTCAAGAACAGGAAAATTGAATCTAGGGATTGATTTGCGTGTCATTCTTTTCATTCGTGATAGTGATAGCAGATAACATGGATTTTGTGGGCTCCATTTCAATGATATCTAGTATCTACCTTTGTTTAGGAAATCTGAGGTGGCTGGAAGTTTGTACAGCATGGCCAAACTTGTTCGGGGACATATCCAGTGCAATCATGAGTTTGATGCAATTACCGTGCAATCCAACTAAGAAAAGTTTCAAAAAATTCTGAAAAAAATCATGGATGTACATCTCATCTTACCCCATCTACATATAAAATTTTATGATCAAATTCATCCTATGCTAGAAGTTACAAAAAAGACAAATTTGGGGTGCATTTGAACTATTCAAGTTTGTCAGAAATTTGTCTTTTTTATTACTCTTAACATAGGACGAATTTGATCATGAAATTTTATATGTAGATGGGGTAAGATGAGATGTACATCCATGATTTTTTTCAGAATTTTTTGAAACTTTTCTTAGTTGGATTGCACGGTGATTGCATCAAACTATATGATTACACTGGATATGTCCCCAACTTGTTCAAGTCATTCTGAATGATATAATATTATAAGAACTGTAATCACAGAAGTTATGATCTTAAGTTGCTCATTTAGCATGGGCCCTTACATGCATTCCTTTCTAAACTGTTTTTCGTATTTTGAAATCATGGATCAGGAACTAGTGTTACATGGTTTAGTACTTAAATCGTTTTGCTTCCTCATCTATCTGGCAATGGCATTTCAATTTTTCTTTTCGCGAAATTCAGCATGACACTTACTACTTATTCCTACAGGTTTCAGTTTTTGTTAGTTGTATTGTGATATTCATTTCATGGGCATATTCAGAAGTTCTGGCATTCAAGGGATCATTCTCACGGTCCAAAGCGTAAGATATTACTTAATGCCATCACGACTAGCATTTGTTTCCTACTCTATTGCTGTTGATAAATCAGTTTATATTCCTAGCTTTCATGACATTACCACATTTTGTCCTCTTCTCTAAAGCAGAAACACATGAGTTGTTTGGAATGTAGGGTCTTAATTGCTGTATCTCAGCTGTAGACCAACAGGCCAATATATAGAGTACATGAAAATTTTTGAGTCTAGACCAAAACCAATACGGTAAACCTAAACTAACATTTATATCCATAACAAAAATGAGCTTCTAGCTCTAGTGAATAATGACCAATGTTTGCAGGTTTGAAGTATATTTCCCTGTCGACGAAAAGATACATAATACTCTTGCATATGTTCTCAGAGAAGAGTTCCAATATTGAAATAAAAATCTACTGCAGGTGTCACCTACAAGGCTACAACCATAAACATTGAATAGCCTGGTAACACTTTGATGGGTCAAGTGTTTTATTTGTAGTCCTCATAAGACTTCAATCTGATATAGACTTTCAGTTGACCACATTATCAGTTGGAGTCTAGGTTGTAGCAAGCCCAGTTCAAATTCCACAACCTTTCACTGAACATCAGTTTATCAAATTTTATTTTAACTTGTGATTCCATGATTCTAAATATGGTATAGCACGCTAAAGTAAGCCTACCAACTACTTGATTTTCTACGTGCTAAATAAATTAA
Organism: Guadua angustifolia; assembly: GCA_036346375.1. Taxonomy (NCBI): domain Eukaryota; kingdom Viridiplantae; phylum Streptophyta; class Magnoliopsida; order Poales; family Poaceae; genus Guadua; species Guadua angustifolia. The sequence continues at coordinate 49,412,020 of CM070502.1, read as the reverse complement.
CAACGACAAGATTCTTAGTTCTTACTATTTGCATATATATTTTTTTGTCTTTCTATATTTGCGGACCACTGCATATGTTGTAATATTTTTCAAATAATTATATTGGTTTGTGTTCCCTATGGGTTTGCCATATTCAAATTTTGTCTCAGGCACAAATAGCTTATAGAACACTACTAGTATCAAAGCTTGTTATACGAATGAGCATCTTTTGTATCTCTGAGTGTTCTAAAATACACAACCTTACTTCATTAGGTGCCATAAAAATTTCCCCTTTTTCTCAGTTTCTTTTCCATATGGTGTCTTCTAATCATGTGTAATGATTATTGTTATGAAACTTGTTCTCCAGACATTCTGACACAAATCTTGTGGAACTGAGAAATCAAGCGCACAAGGAAGATGAACACGCTGTTTTACTTGAAGGAGGTATTGCAAAATCTACAAGTCCAAAGTTTCAAAATGCATCTGTTCGAGCAAATTTAGTAAGGTCATATCTCAGCACAGACAATTTGAGATTTCCTAATCCTCTCTAAATTTCTAATAATTATATGCATATAGGTTTCTAAGAAGAGATGAGGGGTTCTTTCTTGAAAACCACAAATTGTTGAGGACCATGTATGAATGTCCATATTTTCTTTGTATACGATATTGTTTGTCAATCAATTTTCAAAATATGCTGACTTATAATTAATTTTCAATTCATTACAGGGCAGAATTTGGAGCAATCCTTGTTTTCTTCTATGTTTGTGATCGCACAGACCTATTTGCTCAATCAAACAAGGTGATTGTTGTTGGATTTTTTTTTAATAAGTTCCTGGAAATTTTTGTCTTTGAAAACACCTGTTTTTTTTTCCTTTTTGGCCAGAATCGACGTGCATTGCTTCTATCATTGAAAATAAGGCCAAAGCTAAATAATAATTTTATGCCTTGCCGTGTACTAACCCCATTTGGTTTACCATCCATTTGCATTGTATGTCTATGTGTACTTTGGTTTAATTTTCTTAAAGAGACAGCTGTGCCTCTCAAGACTCAAGTATTTGGTATTTCTTCATGTCCATTTTATTTTCTTCAGCTATATTCCTAATCATGATCAACTTATCAAGATTTATTTTTCTTTTTCGAAGTTCTAGTAGTTTACCACTTCTGTAACTAACAGTTTGATGTTTTGGGCATATATCATATCATATCATATTGTTTTTGGCTGATGTTGATTTACTTGTATTTTTTGTGCACAAGGTAATTATATGGTCATTGCAACATGCATATTAAATTACACCTTATCAGCTAACCATGCATATAGAGGTTTCCATAAATGTTGTATGAAATTAGCATTTTTTGGGGCATATTTCATCTTGTTTCTCATGCTGAAAAACTTTCTTCTTCAGAAATGAGGATTATTGGTAGCATATAGTAGTTTGGATATCACAATGGTGATTGTACTTTTTTTCATAGACCAAGTGTAACACCCTATGGCCCAACATTTGCTAAAAGGCCAACCCCCCCATGGGTAATGCATGCGTAGCAGCTAGCTTGGGCTTTCATCCTCACTTCGTCCAAAAGGGTGAACTAAGAAGTGCTACTATTTGGGCCAACAAGTATTAAGCTCTGGGTGTTACACCAAGTTTGGAAAAGGTTGGAAAATTTTCACCAAAAAAAATTGCATATAATAATTGGCCAGATCCAATACTAGACATCAGAAAAGAAATATCTCCACAGGGTTTTTTCAACCCCCTCAGTTTAGTTCAAAATCAAGGGCTTAGAAATTAGAATCACAATCCTATATTCCTATACTGTCCATAAAGTTTTTTTTAAAAAAAAACTGTACTGTCCATGAAGTAGACCTGAATAAAAATGGTCCAGTCTACCATGGCCTTGTCATTCCAGTATTTGAACACGAGCTGGGCTTGGTGTAGGAGCTTGGTCCAATTTGATTACTAGTGTTGTGTGGGCCTAGGCTAGCTTGGAAAGCCTGAAAAGAACAAGCTATTTGGCAGCCAAGCTAGCGCACATTGCGCAGATTTTCTACGAATTCATGTAATGCCACTACAAAAAGTGGGCATTAGTACAATGGCACTCTGAAGCATGTTTGTTCATATGTTTGCCACTCTTGTTTTTTGTTGGTTGTTTCTGTCCTATGGTAGCCTTGCCACTATCATCTCCAGCAATCTGGCAGACCGCGACCATTCTCTCATGTGCTGAGCAGCTCCCCTGTCGTCACGTCTTTTCTACATTAAATGACTTCAGGTGATGCCTTTTTTTCTCCAATATCACCAAGGTTCCATCTCATCTTCTCCGGAGAGCTGCAGAAATCTGCTCCTTTGCTAGCGGGGCTCCTAGAATATGCTACTCCCTGAAGATGCTCCATCTCTACTTTGTCGAGTTCCTTGGTCACCATTTCCACCAAATGAAGCAGCAACTTTCACCAAATTAGTCACTAGCTACATTACATCTAACTTACTAGGTTTAGGCGCATTTGTCAAACAGATCTCGAACGGGATCAATATGCATTAGGAAAGCAAGATTAGCCATGTGCTCTTTTCCCAAAGACAGGAGTGTTGGTGATATGCCCTTGAGGCAATCATAGAGATGATTGTATCGCGTCTATGTTTATGGAACGAAATGATTATTTTGCTCCTTGAATAAATATCATTAGTATCGATCAGTAAGTATATGAATTGTCGTGAAACTCTTTATTCATGTTTTGATATTATTCTGATTTATCCCTGGCCTTATATCATCGTATAGGACAACTATGATTTATAGGTTAGTACGTGTATTGATTGATGATCATGTTTCACGGATCATGAACATAAGGATATGAAATCAACAATATAAACATATGTTGGAGAACATAGTGTTAGAGTGGCCCACCATGAGATACTATAGGAATTGTTATATACTTATGTGTCATCAGTTGGTTTTATACATAGGTATGTGGGATCCTTAGACCTAAGGACGTCATAGTTTCCTACATGTGTAATAGTATACTTAGGGATTGCTAAACGCTACGCTACCCTATAAATGGGTAGTCATAAAGTTAGCTTTTGAATTTACTATAAAACATGCGGAGGAATGTAAGCGATCATGATGGAATTTGCCCCTCCTATATAACAGGAGAGATATCTCTAGGACACTCGATGTGGTTGGATTTGTTAGACAATATCCTGGTTTCCTAATATATGAGATTGCTAATACCTTGTATAGATGTTGCCTTGTATAGGCTTTCCTTATATGCCCTTGTGCACATGTATATATATTGGCCCATTGGCCCCATGATCAATACAAGTGCTTTTCATAACATGGTATCAGAGCATAGGTTCTGTAGGGTTAGGTTTCTTACGGACGTTGCGCTTGCGTCCTTCCAACCCCTGGCCGCCACTTCGCGTCCTTTCAGCCGTCGCTCACGCCACCACCGCCGCCGACCGTCTCCACGAGTAGAAGGTCGGGCGCCATCGTCTCTGGCGTCATCCTCTGCTTGCATCGGCCGCCCGTCGTCGCTTCTTGCCTCGGCATCTTTGCCGCCGCATCTCGCATCTCCGCCACCTCATCATCGCCGGTGCGAAGCGCCCGTCCGCTCTTCGCCGCGGGCCTTCTTCTTAGCCCGCGTCTCGTGGGCGGGCCGTCTTCTTAGTCCCATCTTCGCATCACCGCCGGGCTGGCGCTCCGTCTTCTTAGGCTGCCGGTGCGAGCCTTCCCGTCGCCGGTACCAAGCCGCCCGTCGGCCAGTGCCAGTGCCCGTCTCTCTGCCGAAGTTGGGCGCCTTCTTATTCTTTGGCTTCTGACCGGGGCCATTTGCCGCCATCTGAGCCGGTCGCCGCCATCGGGCCGTGCCGCCATTGAGTCGAGTGCGGCTTCCTTCTCGTCGGATTCAAAATCGATCGGAGTCCTTTTTATTCTGGTGGCTCAAGTCCGGCTGCAGCTTCTAGCCGGCTCCTGCTTTCTGCGGGAGTTCCCCTTTTTTTTCGGTTGGCTCCTGTTTGGCTACAGGTTCTAGCCGGCTTCGGCTTCCTGTGCTAAAAAAAAAAATGTCGTCGTTTGCAGGCTCTTCTTGAGGACTATTTACATTCCTCATTGCCCGATTATCTTTGATGGTCTCAATTATCGAGGCGGGTTCTTCATATCGTCTTCACATGCGTGGTCGGCGTCTTTGGGAGTTTCTTACGGTGAGCTATCATGTCGCCTCGTCCTGCTCCCCTACCATGCTGTTATTCCCAAGGAGGCCGATGATCTTTGCTCGCGGAAGGCCTCGATGATTATCTTGATCTTTGTGGAGTCTTTTCGACTCGGTTCTTGCTCACAAGACATGGATTGATGAAGATGCTCGTGCCTCTGCTATTACAGTTGCTAGTATGGAGGTGCATCTTCTTGGTGATATTGTTGCTTTGTCTTGGCACGATTGATGTGGGCGCATCTTCGCGATCGCTATGAGCTTTCTTGGTGACTCTCTTTACCTTGTTGTTGTGCGGCGAGAGCGATCGCTTCTGACAAGGTGACTCTCTCAGTAGATGAGTTCTATCTTGCAGACTATCTTGATCTGGCGTCGGCTTGATTCACTTTGGGTCGGGAGGTTTGCGCACTTGCGGTGTTGTCAGCGTCGGCATTCTCATTTGGAGCTTCGCGCATCTCGACTTCGACCGTCTTGGGCTGAATTTGGCGGTCGTGCTCGGTTGCTTTCGTCATCCTCGTGTGACCTGTTGGAGGCTCTTCTTTGCTATTAAATGCGAGAAACTTCGTCTTCGTGGTGCGAGTTTCTTGATGTCTCCCTCGGTCTTGGCGGCGCCTCGCTCTACTCCTCGTCGATGGCGCCTACTCGATTTAACTCTTTGGGGTGGAGATCTTCACTTGCACCTCTTTGCGACAAAAATGGCCATGTGGGCGATTACGCTCTGGAAGAAGAAGGATCTTGCTCGTCAAAATGTAGTCCTCCCAAAAGCAATGGAGGCTCTGGCGTCTCCTCTCGTGGACTCCTCCTCATAAGCTCCTCCTCAGCCAGACTTCTTGGTTACGACTCCACTCGGGAGATTCTTATGCTCTTTGCGTCGCATGGCTGCCTCTACAGAGCGAGTTGGTGGATTCTGCTGCTTTCGATCTTCGATGAGAGACCACCCTCCTTATCGGGTAACACACCATGGATTCTTGACTCTGGAGCTTCTTTTCATATGACATCGATCCCACAAGTCTACATTCCATTAGTCCTCTTGTTGCTCCTACCACCATGCGGACCGCAGATGGTACTTCTCTTTCATTGCGGTATGCAGGGACTCTCTTGTCGTCCTCTTTTCATGTTCTCTTTGTTTCTTATGTTCCTAAACCGACCATGCAGCTCATATCCGGCGGCGGCTTCGATCATGGTTGTCGCGTTATTCTTGATTCGACTCTTGTTGTGTTGAGGATCGCCGCGAGGGGCTCTTGTTGGGGCCGGCCCTCGCCGCCATGATTCTCGGCGTCTTTGGGAGCTTGGTAGCTTCATCTTCCTTCCTTGCCTCTGCCGATCTCTCTGTTTCCTCTCTTGCTTGACATCCGTTGCTTCTTCTCTAGGGACTTTTGCTCGGTGGCATCACCGTTTGGGTCATCTTTGTGGTTCGCGTCTGTCTTCTTTAGTTAAATGCGTGGTCTTTTAGGCTCGTAATGCGGTGATGTCTCTTTACATTGTATGGGTTGTAAGCTTGGCAAACAGCTACAACTCCCTACCATTCTAGTGAGTCTATATCGGCGTCCTTTTGATCTTGTTCATTACGATGTTTGGGGTCCGGATCCTTTTGTTTCCAAAGGGGTCATAAATATTATATTCTTTTTATAGATGATTTCTCTCGCCACACTTGGATATATTTTATGTCCTCTCGTAGTGAGTTTTATCCATCTATCGGACTTTTGCCACTATAATTCGCTTTTCGGTTTGATTCTCCCATTCGTGTTTTTCGTGTCTTGACTTCGGCGAGGAGTATCTGTCGAGAGCTCTTGAGGTTTTCTTGCTACAGGGCACTCTTTCTCGATTTTTCTTGTCACGGTGCTCATGCTCGAATGGTGTGGTGGCGCAAGCATCGGCATCTTCTTGAGGCGGCTTGTGCTCTTATGCTTGCTCTATTTGTTCGCCTCATTACAGCCGAAATTTGTTTCCCTTGCCACATACTTGACCAATATCCAACCTTCTTACGCTCTAAAGGGTGGGATTCGATGGAAGCGTCTTTGTGGCATGCCTCCTGATTATTCTGGACTTCGTCTTTTTGGGTGTGTGTGCTATGTTCTTCTTGCACCTCGTGAACGCACCAAGTATTTCGCTCGATCTGTTGAATGTGTCTTTTGGGATCTGATCTTGAGCATATGGGATATCGTTGTTGGGATCCTGTTGGTCGACGCATGCGGATCTCACGGAATGTCACTTTTGATGAGTCTCGTCCCTTCTACCCTCGTTCTTCTTCCTCTCCTACATCTCTTGTTGAGCCACTGTCTTTCCTGACTTTTCCCGATACTCCAGTTGTCACTTTTCCTCTTTCACAATTGGCGTCTCCTTTATCGTCGGTTTCTTCACCACCAACCTCTCCTCCACGGTCTCTTAGATATTGTTCCTTCATATCCTCTATACTACACTCGTCGTCCTCGGTGAGATTCTTCTAATGTGCCATCCTCTTGATGAGCCTTCTTCTTGATGTCTCCTCCACGTTCGCTCTTCGTGATCAACGATCTATTCGGCCTCTGGCGCCTTGGCTTTCTTGGTCTTTGCTCTGGCGAGCCGACTTCTTCTGTGATCTTTGTTATTCATCGGGAATGGCAGCATGCGATGGCGGAGGAGCTTGCTGCCCTTGGCGCCTAGCATCACGTGGGATCTTGTACCTCTTCCTCCACGTGTCCGTCCCATTACATGCAAGTGGGTCTATAAGATTAAGACTTCGCTCGATGGTTCTCTTGGCGCTACAAGGCTCGTCTTGTGTACGTGGTTTCAGCGAGGAGCATGGTCGTGATTATGATGAGACTTTTGCACTGTGGCTCACATGACCCTTGTTCGCACTCTCCTTCTTTGTGGCCTCTGTCCGTGAGTGGTCTATTTCTCAACTTGATGTCAAAAATACCTTTCTTAATGGTGAGCTGCATGAGGAGGTCTATATGCAGCCACCACCAGGGTATTCTGTTCCTGAGGGCATAGTTTGTCGGCTTCGTCGCTCTCTTTATGGGCTCAAGCAAGCCCTCGTGCTTGGTTTGGCGTTTTCTTCTGTGATCACTGCGGTGGCTTCTCTGCAAGTGCTCATGATCCTGCGCTCTCTGTTCACACTTCTTCTCGAGTCGGACTCTTCTCCTTCTATATGTTGATGACATGATCATTCTTGGAGATGATTCTCGATATATTGCCTTTGTAAAGGCTCGTCTCGATGGCGATTTCTCATGTCGATCTAGGTCCTCTTCGCTATTTTCTTGGGATTGAGGTTTCTTCTACATCGAGGGCTTCTTTCTCTCCCAAGAGAAGTATATCGAGATCTTCTTGATCGTGCTTCTCTCCTTGATGAGCGTCTGGTGAGACTCCCATGGAACTCAATGTTCACCTTGATCTCGAGACTCCCATGATGGTGAACCTCTTGAGATCCTACTACTTCTCGTCATCTTGTTGGGAGTCTTGTTTACCTTGGTGTCACTCGTCGACATTTCGTATCCGATCCATATCTTGAGTCGATTCGTTTACGCTCTCCTCGGCTCCACTATAGTCATCTTCTTCGTGTTCTCTGATATCTTAGTGGAACTATCTCTCGCCGTCTTTTCTTTCCACGCTCGGCTCTTTCTGACTCTAGGCATACTCGATGCTACATGGGCTAGTGATCACTCGATCGTCGGTCCCTTTCACTTCTTGTGTTTTCTTGGTGGTTCTCATTGCTTGGAAGACTAAAAGCGGGCAGTACATTTCTCGTTCAAGTCTTGAGGTGAGTTGCGGGCTATGGCTCTTTTGACGCGAGAGGTTACTTAGCTCGGTGGTTACTTGAGGATTTTGGTGTTTCGTTTCTACACCGACTCCTCTTTTATCTGACAATCTGAGTGCTATTAGCATTGCTCGAGATCGATGAAGCATGAACTCACCAAGCATATTGGTGTTGATGCTTCTTACATGAGTCCTGAGTCTGAGATCGAGTTGTGGCTCTTGATATGTGCCTTGAGCTTGATTAGAAGATTTCTTCACGAAGCCACAAACTAGAGCCTATCATAGTTTTATCTCTCCAAACTTCGATGTTGTAGATCCACCATGAGTTTGAAGGGGGGTGTTTGACAATATCCTGGTTTCCTAATATATGAGATTGCTAATACCTTGTATAGATGTTGCCTTGTATAGGCTTTCCTTGTATGCCCTTGTGCACATGTATATATATTGGCCCATTGGCCCTATGATCAATACAAGTGCTTTTCATAACAGGATTAAGGAAATGCATGGCCATACCGAATGTGATTGAGGAGTTAATTGTAACTAAGTAATCTACCTCAGAATGAGTGAAGGATCGAGTATCATAGGATGGCACGCTTCTCGCCTTGAGTTCGATCTAGTATCGTGAGGCAAAGGGATCGGTACATAAGTGCTATATAGGTTCGTCCGATATGATCTTTGTGCATATTTGAAAGTCGCTATGCCCTTCTAAGGGTTGCTGTCGACTTCGGGGCGAAAGGAGTTTCCATGCCATGGCCGAATATGCATGAATCTTTAGGGTCACACAATTAATAGGTTGGAATACATTTGTTCGGATTGGATCTGTTACTAGTGGGCCAAGTGGGCTTTGCACCTTTGTTTGGTCCCTAACGTAGGGTTCCACCAAGAGGCTATATAAACAAAAGCTAAGTGGATGCAATTGTTATACCACCAAAAACATTAGTTGTCACCACTTAGACCCTGTCGTGCACGTTGGTGCTAGCATATCGACGTACGATGTTCCTTCGCTGAATGTGTGGACATCGGTAGAGGCGTTGCTGCGTTCAACCACCACTCGAGGATGTTCGGCCAAAGCTTGTCGACGATCGACCACCGCTCGACCACTACTCCAGGTCGCACGCTACGCTGAATCGGGCTACTTCAACTCTCCTTCCACTGCACTGTGTGTCTAGTGGTAATGATCCATGATCTCTCACTTGCACTAGTTTACACGGTAGAATTTTTAATTTGTGCTGGTTTAGCCTACCCATATTCCTTCAAGGAGTTTAGATCTAGCACGCCATTATGAAATACCGAATAGAGTGTTAACATGTAACGATCAAATGAAAAGATACCCAAGGTTCTTGATTCTGATAAGTAAGCAACACTTACTAGTCTCGTGGTTCATCGTCATTAACAGATGGTCATCGTACCATCCATTAGATGGCCACCAACCATTTCTGAAGTCTTTGGTCCACATGTACAAGAATGATCGAGGTCAATGGGTCGCTTACCAGAGATCACCGGAGAAGGTGCTAGCAATGGGAAACGATAGAGGGATGTGAAGGAAGAAGGGCATAATTGTCCAAAGAAAAATTGGAGTGACGAAAATCAAAATAATCACATTTTTGGGGTGACATTTTACGGGTTTTTTTGAAAATGCCAATTTTTGGAGTGGCATATGTCCAGAAAACCCTTCTTTTTTATAACTTTTGATGAAAGTGTTTTCATGATAAGGGCTTGTTTAGAACACAAAACTGCAAAAGAAACATTTCAAGAAAGTACCAAGAATCCCTGTGAGCAATGTATGTTCTAGACAAGCCCAAACACTGCACTGATGGATCAAGTGCAAGAAGTTGAGCGCCTGAAGGCTAACGGTTTGATGTTTTTGGTATTATAATTTGTTATGGGGCAAGGCTTCGATTGAGTCTATGTCAGACGTGGTGGGCGCCGGATGCAGCGGGAGAAAGGCAAGCCGGCGGAAGAGCCATTGAGCCAGGCAAGAGAATCGTTGGGATAGTTGGGCAGGATAACAATCAAGAGTAGAGGGAGTGGAGTTTGTTAGGAGTTTTGGCGTTTGTTGGGGGCGTGGGTGTGCATGCATGCTAGCCCAGCGTAGAAGTAGGATCAGTTAGTTAGTTTGTTATTGATTGGTGTGCGTGTGATCCAGAGAATAAAGGGTAGAAAGAAAGAGGAAAATGGCATGCTTTTGATGCATAATTCTAGTCTCGGCGGTGGCCAGCAAGCCAAACCTCGGCGCCGCCGCCGCGGCGCCCTCAACGTCGTCAAGCGACTGCGACCGGTCTCGTAGGGAACCCGCTTCTGGCGAGCTCACATTGAGTCGGCTCGTAACAAATTGGTATCAGAGCCAGTTGATACCAGGACAATGGCGTCTTCGATGGAGGATCGCATCACGGTCTTGGAGAGGGATATGAGATGAAAATGATGATGGGGGAAATGATGAAGCTGTTGAAGGAGAAGGGGCCTCTGGGAGGACCGGTCCAGATCGGCGCTGGGGAGGGGCAGCCGTCCCTCCATGCTGCTGGTCAGGGCGTTGGTGATGAAGTGAACGACTCCGATGAGTTGCCGCCAAGAAGGAACGCCGCACTGGGTCTTCGCATGAACCAGTCGCGCGGAAGGCAGGCATCAGAAAGGCCGTGTGGTCCAGGATGGCGGGAAGATGTGGAAGATTAGGATCGGCGGTGGATACCTCGTCTCCCCTGTTTCGATCTTCCCAAATATGATGGCCAGGAGGATCCCCTCAGGTGGTTGCGACGTTGTGAATGTTTCTTCCGCCTACATCGCATCTCCGAGGAAGATTATGTGGAGGTCGCAGGGCTTCATCTCACAGGAGAGGCGCAGGAAGTCCTGGACAATTGGCAACAAGAGGAAAGGTGGATCTCTTGGGAGGATTTCTCAGAAACCTTCATCTAGCGCTTCACCCGACACTCGAGTGTTGGTCCTTGGGGCGACCTCATCAATCTCAAACAAAGTGGGTGGACAGTGGATGAATACGCGAAAGAATTTCAGCGCCTGTTAGCACGTGCACCGCGTATGAAAAGAACAGAGCAGATTGAGACCTTTGTGGTGGGATTATCAGTTGGACTTGGGGCAGATGTGCGACGTGAAAGACCCTGAGATCTTGCTGAGGCAATTGGGTTTGCACGTGAAGCAGAGGCAAGGAAGACCGCTTGGATCGCAGAGGCGGTGCAAGGTATGACAAGTGCTGGCCGCGGGCATACCCAGTTCGGCCGGGGAGGATCCACTCCGATCCCAGTGGCTCCAACCAGTGCGAGCACAGCGACAGGAGCACCCATGGCCATCGGGCGGACTTCGTTCGACACTTCACAGGCAAGGGGTGGACAGATTCAAACCTTTGCTGCAAGTGGCCGTGCTAACTCAATTCCGGCTACGAGCATGTAGAGTAGCGCCGCTTCCACGCCCGCTCGGCTGCGTCTCACTGCAGATCAGCTAGCAGAGAGGAGGGCCAAGGGGCTGTGCTACAACTGTGATGAGGTTTACACTCGGGGACACCGATGTAAACGTCTATTCCATTTGGAGGTAGAAGAAGAAGAGGATGGGGAAGCAGAGGATGATAACCCAATGCTGCAAGATACTGATATTTCCCTATCCATGATAGCGGCCTTGGGACCCAAGCATGGCGACACAATGCAAGTGACTGTGCACATGGAAGGAAGACGATGGCTAGGCCCTGTTGACAGCGGTAGTACTCACAATTTTATGAGCACTTTTGTAGCCCGTCATGGCAAATGGCAGCACGCGCAGGACTCTCCTCAGCAAGTACGAGTGGCAGGGGGGTCACATTTACTCTGCCTAGGAACTGTGCCATCGGCGCCTTTCACTATCCAGAGCCATGAGTTTGAAGCCCCATTTATTGTGCTGCCTATCGACAGATTCGACATTATATTAGGTGTCCAATGGCTGAGGACCCTAGGAGATATCCACTGGAATTTTGAGGACTTATCCATGGTGTTTGGACCCAAAGATGCCCGAGTCCAGCTCCAAGGCATGCAACGGCAGCGCCACGCTACCTTGATGCACGCTGACCTGAAGGAGACAACGGCAATGCAGGAGTTGCTGGTTGAATACGAAGATGTCTTCGCTGAACCGGAAGGACTGCCACCTCCTAGGTGGTGTGATCATCGTATTACTTTGGCCGAAGGTACCGATCCAGTAGTGGTTAGACCCTACCGGTACCCATTTCGCCAAAAGGACGAAATAGAGTCTCAATGTGAAGCAATGCTGAAGCAAGGGATCATTGGGCCCAACAGATCACCCTTCTCTTCTCCAGTCCTGTTGGACAAGAAGGCTGATGGTACTTGGCGCTTCTGCGTAGATTACCGCACGCTTAATGCACGGACGATCAAGGACAAATTCCCTATTCCGGTGGTGGAGGAACTTCTTGACGAGCTTCGCGGGGCTCGCTTCTTCACCAAATTAGACCTTCGTTCAGGCTACCATTAAGTCCGAATGCGCGAGGAGGACATCGACAAGACGGCTTTTCGGACTCACCATGGACATTACGAGTTTCTCGTGATGCCGTTTGGGTTGTCCAACGCGCCGTCTACGTTCCAAGCTCTCATGAATGAAGTCTTGCAAGAGTTCATCCGCAAGTTCGTGCTTGTCTTCTTTGATGATATACTCATCTACAGCGGCATGGAAGAGGAGCACAGGACACACCTTCGACTGGTGTTAGAGCAGCTGCGACGCCACCGGCTGTTCCTGAAGAGATCTAAATGTGCTTTTGCTCAGGAGCGTGTGGGATACTTGGGCCACATTATCTCCCACAATGGGAAGCGGCCGTCCGGGCTGCGGCGGTGACCGCTTAGCCTCCCTAGCAGCGGTGTCGACTTCGAGGATTTTAGGGTGACGAGGTATTACCGGCGGTTTATAAGAGACTATGCGACAATCGCTGCACCCCTAACAGCCTTGCTGCGGAAGAACAGCTTCGACTGGACACAAGCGGCTCAGGAGGCTTTCCACCGCCTTAAACAGGTGCTGATCTCGACGCCAGTTCTCCAAATGCCAGACTTCGCAGCTCCTTTTGTCGTGGAATGCGACGCATCAGGCATCGGGATTGGGGCGGTTCTTCAATAACATGGCCACCTAATCGCATGTTTTAGCCGCCAGCTCGCCGACCGTCACCGAAAACTAGCGTCATATGAAAGGGAGCTCATTGGGCTCTCCAAAGCGGTCCGACATTGGCGACCCTACTTGTGGGGTCATTCCTTCATCGTCCGCATAGATCATGGCAGTCTCAAGTTCCTCCTTGAACAGGCCCTGGTCACGCCGCCGCAACAGCATTGGTTAAGCAAACTAATGGGTTTCGATTTTCAGGTGGAGTATAAACCCGGAAGGCACAATCAAGCAGCGGACGCATTATCCAGGGCACACGCTGACCATATCCAGTGTGTAGCAGTGTCGGCACCTAGGGAGGTGACCCGATCACAGTGGGTTGATCTCTTGCACGATGACCCCGTCGTGCAACAACTAATTAGTAAGCACGGGGTGATGCCGGCACCAACATCTTCTGGCAGCACTGGGACAGAACCCAAGTGGGAGGTGAGGGAAGGGTTGTTGTACCGCAACAGTCGTTTGTTTGTGCCATCAACTTCAGCGTTGATCGAGCCGATCATCGCGTCTGTGCATGACCTAACACATGAGGGCATTCAGAAGATTCTCTATCGCCTGAAGGCCGACTATTGGTGGGAGCAATAGCGAGCCTCAGTGGAGCGCTATGTGGCTCGGTGCACAATTTGTCAACAAAACAAGACTAGTACCATGGCTCCAGCAGGTTTGCTTCAACCACTCCCAATCCCTCACCTAGTGTGGGCTGATGTTTCTATGGATTTCATCACAAGCCTCCCGAAATCCCAGGGCAAGACTGCCCTACTGGTGGTGGTGGATCGTTTGTCCAAGTATGCTCACTTTATACCCTTCAAGCAACCGGCGGTAGCTCCCACCGTGGCTCGTCTGTTTTTTGATCAAGTGGTGTCTCCATGGTATTCCGGAATCCATTGTCTCAGATCGCGATCCGGTTTTCCTCAGTGCCTTCTGGCAAGGGCTGTTCAAAAAGAGTGGCACGGCGCTGTTGATGTCCATGGCATACCATCCCTAGACGGATGGGCAAACCGAGGTGGTCAACCGGACCATTGAGATGTATCTGCATTGTCTAACATTCGACTTGGGCGCAGTGGGTTCCGTGGGCAGAGTAATGCTATAATACTTCTTTCCATTCTGCTCATCGGGTGACTCCCTTCGAGTTGGTCTTGTTAAGGCAATATCCTGGTTACCTAATATAAGAGATTACTAATACCTTGTATAGGCTTTCCTTGCCTTGTATAGGCTTTCCTTGTATACCCTTGCCTTGTATAGGCTTTCCTTGTATACCCTTGTATTCATGTATATATTCTGGCCATTGGCTTCATGATCAATACAAGTGCTATTCATAACATGGTATCAGAGCAAAAATTAGGGTTAGGGTTTCTTACGGGGCGTTGCACTTGCGCTCCAACTCTTTCCGCCGCCACCAGTTTTTCGTTTCATCGCCATCTGCGACGAGCAGCGTCCTCCGGCGTGTCTCTTCTTTAACGCGCCTCTTCCGACGCCGGCTCTCCGCGCCACCTGCGCCGCCTGGAGGGCTTGGTCTCCAGCAACCTCCAGCCGCCTACATCCTTGCCGCGACCGGGGATTCGGCTCGGGTGAAGGACGCCCGGTGCTTGTCGGTGTGGCATTATCGTACATCGCCGGCTCGGGATCCTCTGTTGCTGGTCGAGACGCCGTCGCCTTGGCATCAAAGCTGCCGTCGGCTGCCACCCGGTGGGTCTTCCTCGGCCTCCTCGTGTTCTCCACACGCCTTCTTCTGCGACGCTTTCTCCCCGAGCCCGGCCTCATCGCCGCCTGTCGGCGCCGCCAGGCGTGGTCTCTGCGTCGGGCGTGGTCGTCGATTGGATCTCAAACCGATCGGGACTCGGTTTTAAAACCCGTTCGGGTCCGGCTCCAGCCGCTCGGTGTGTTTCTCTCGGTCGTTTCGGCTCTGTTTTCTTTTAGCCGGTTTTGGTAAAAAAAAATGTCGTCATCTTCGGGTTTTTCTTCGTGGACTGTTTCTGTTCCTCACTGCCCGGTCATCTTCGATGGTCTCAATTATCGAGATTGGGTTCTTCATATGCGCCTTCACATGCGCGGTCAGCGTCTTTGGGAGCTTCTTACCGGTGAGCTATCATGTCCGCCTCGTCCTGCTCCCCCTGTCATGCCTGTTATTCCAAAGGAGGCCGATGATGCTGCTCGCCAGAAGGCCTCTGATGATTATGCTGATGCTGTGGAGTCTTTTCAAACTCAGTTTATTGCTCACAAGACATGGATTGATGAAGATGCTCGTGCCTCTGCTATTCTGGTTGCTAGTATGGAGGTGCATCTTACTGGCGATATTGTTGCTTTGTCTTCGGCACAGTTGATGTGGGCGCATCTTCGCGATCGCTATGAGCCTGCTGGTGACTCTCTTTACCTTGCTGTTGTGCGACAGGAGCAGTCGCTACAACAAGGTGATTCTACTGTGGATGAGTTCTATCGCGACTATCTTGATCTGGCGTCGGCTTGATTCACTTGGGTCGGAAGTTTGCGCGACTTGCGGTGTTGTCAGCGTCGGCATTCTCATTTGGAGCTTCGCGCATCTCGACTTCTTGACCGTCTTGGGCTGAATTTGAGCGGATTCGTGCGCGATTGCTTGCTCGTCATCCTCGTGTGACCTGTTGGAGGCTCTTCTTGCTATTAAATGCAGGAAACTTCGTCTTCGTGGTGCGAGTTTCTTGGTGTCTCCCTCGATCTTGGCGGCGCCTCGCTCTACTTCTCCGTTAGTGGCGCCTACTCGATTTAAACTCTTCGGGGTGGAGGTCTTCCTTGTGCCTCTTTGCGACAAAAATGGCCATGTGGAGCGATTACGCTCTGGGAGGAAGAAGGATCTTGCTCGTCAAAGTAACCCTCCTAAAAGCAATGGAGGCTCTGGCGTCTCCTCTCGGCGGACTCCTCCTCAAGAAGCTCCTCCTCGGCAGACTTCATTGGTTACGACTCTACTCGGAGATTCTTATGCTATTAAATCGCATGGCTGCCTCTACAAAACATAGGTTAATTTGGTTACGCTACTCCGTCTTCGAGTGAGAGACCACCCTCCTCATCAGGTAACACACCATGGATTCTTGACTCTGGAGCGTCTTTTCATATGACATCTGATCCTACAAGTCTACATTCCATTAGTCCTCTTGTTGCTCCTACCCTTTGTGCGAGCCGCAAATGGTACTTCTCTTTACATTGCGAGGCGAGGCACTCTTTAAGTCGTCCTCTTTTCATGTTCTGCCGTTTCTTATGTTCCTAAACTGACCATGCAGCTCATATCCGCTGGTCAACTTACTGATCATGGTTGTCGGGTTATTCTTGATTCTGACTCTTGTTGTGTTCAGGATAAATGCATGGAGTGCTCTAGTTGGGGCCGCCCTCGCCGCCATGACTCTCAACGTCTTTGGGAGCTTGACTGGCTTCATCTACCTTCCGCTGCCTCTGCCAGTCTCTCTGTTTCCTCTACCGGTTCAGCATCCGTTGCTTCTTCTACCGGGACTTTTGCTCAGTGGCATCACCGTTTGGGCCATCATTGTGGTTCACGTCTATCTTCTTTAGTTCGTCGTGGTATTTTAGGCCCTGTGTCTGGTGATGCCTCTTTACACTGTATGGGTTGTAAGCTTAGCAAACAGCTACAACTTCCCTACCATTCTAGTGAGTCTATCTCACAGCGTCCTTTTGATCTTGTTCATTCTGATGTTTGGGGTCCGGCTCCTTTTGTTTCAAAAGGGGGTCATAAATATTACATTCTTTTTATAGATGATTTTTCTCGCCACACTTGGATATATTTTATGTCCTCTCGTAGTGAGGTTCTCTCCATCTATAAGACCTTTGCCACTATGATTCGTACTCGGTTTGATTCTCCCATTCGTATTCTTCGTCTTGACTTGGCAGGGGAGTATTTGTCGAGCTCTTCGTGGTTTTCTTGCTACACAGGGCACTCTTTCTCGATTTTCTTGTCACGGTGCTCATGCTCGAAATGGTGTGGCGGCGCAAGCATCGTCATCTTCTTGAGACAGCTCGTGCTCTTATGCTTGCTTCATTGTTCGCCTCATTTAAGCCGAGGTTTGTTTCCTTGCCACTTACTTAACCAATATCAACCTTCTTCTCGCTCTTAAGGGTGGGATTCGATGAAAGCGTCTTTGTGGCATGCCTCTGATTATTCAGTTACGCCTTTTTGGGTGTGTGTGCTATGTTCTTCTTGCACCTCGCGAACGCCTAAGTCGATTGCTTTCGATCTGTTGAGTGTGTTTTTACGGCTCTGATCTTGAGCATAAGGGATATCGTTGTTGGGATCCTGTTGGTCGACGCATGCGGATCTCACGGGATGTCACTTTTGATGAGTCTCGTCCTTTCTATCCTCGTCCTTCTTCTTCTTCTACATCCATTGTTGAGTCACTGTCTTTCCTGACTTTTCCTGATACTCCAGTTGTCACTTTTCCTCGTTCACAATCGGCGTCTCCTTTATCGCCGGTTCCTTCACCATCACCCTCTCCTCCACAAGTCTCTTCCGATATTGTTCCTTCCTATCCTCTATACTACACTCGTCGTCCTCGGTGAGATTCTTCGATGTGCCATCCTCTTCTTCGATGAGCCATCTTCTTCCGTGCCTCCTCCCGTTCGCTCTTCGTGATCGGCGGTCTATTCGGCCTCTGGCGCCTTGGCTTTGTTGGTCTTTGCTCTGGTGAGCCGACTTCTTCTGCGTGATCTTTGTTATTCATCGAGTGGCGACATCACGATGGCGGAGAACTTCTTGCTCTCGGCGCCAGCACGTGGGATCTTGTTCCACTTCCTCCACGTGTCCGTCCCATTACATGCAAGTGGGTCTATAAGATTAAGATTCGCTCGATGGTTCTCTTGGCGCTACAAGGCTCGTCTTGTGGCGCGTGGTTTTCAGCGAGGAGCATGGTCGAGATTATGATGAGACTTTTGCACTGTGGCTCACATGACCACTGTTCGTACTCTACTTGCTGTGGCCTTTGTTCGTGAGTGGTCCATTTCTCAACTTGATGTCAAGAATGCTTTTCTTAATGGTGAGCTGCATGAGGAGGTCTATATCACGATCTGCACCGGGTATTCATTCTGAGAGCATGGTTTGTCGGCTTCGTCGCTCTCTCTATGGGCTTAAGCAAGCCCCTTGTGCTTGGTTTGAGCGTTTTTCTTCTGTGATCACTGCAGCTGGTTTTTCTGCAAGTGCTCCTGATCTTGCGCTCTTTGTTCACACTTCTTCTCGTGGTCGGACTCTTCTCCTTCTATATGTTGATGATATGATCATTCTTGGAGATGATTCTCGATATATTGCCTTTGTAAAGGCTCGTCTCGATGGCGATTTCTCATGTCCGATCTAGGTCCTCTTGATACTTTCTTGGGATTGAGGTTTCTTCTACATCTGAGGGTTTCTTTCTCTCTCAAGAGAAGTATATTCAGGATCTTCTTGATCGTGCTTCTCTCACTGATGAGCGTACAGCTGAGACTCCCATGGAGCTCAATGTTCATCTTCGACCTACTGATGGTGAACCTCTTGAGGATCCTACTCGTTATCGCCATCTTGTTGGGAGTCTTGTTTACCTTGGTGTCACTCGTCCTGACATTTCGTATCCAGTTCATATTTTGAGTCAGTTTGTTTCTGCTCCCACTCGGCTCCACTATAGTCATCTTATTAGTGTTCTCGATATCTTCGTGGAACTATTTCTCGCCGCCTTTTCTTTCCACGCTCCGGCTCCTTACAGCTCGAGCATACTCGATGCTACATTGGCTAGTGATCCCTCTGATCGTCGGTCTCTTTCTGCTTATTGTGTTTTTCTTGGTGGTTCTCTCATTGCTTGGAAGACTAAAAAGCAAGCAGCAATTTCTCGTTAAGTCTTTGAGGCCGAGTTGCGGGCTATAGCTTTTTGACAAGAGAGATTACTTGGTTTCTGGTGGTTACTTGAGGATTTTGGTGTTTCGTTTCTATCTGACTCCTCTTTTATCGAGATAATACAGTGCTATTAGCATTGCTCGAGATCGATGAAGCATGAGCTCACAAAGCATATTGGTGTTGATGCTTCTTATATGCGGTCCCAAGTTCGGGATCACGTTGTGGCTCTTGATATGTGCCTTGAGCTTGGTGGCGATTTCTTCACGAAGACAGACTAGAGCTCTTCATAACTTTTATCTCTCCAAACTTCGGTGTTGTAGATCCACCATGAGTTTGAGGGGTGTTAAGGCAATATCCCGTTACCTAATATAAGAGATTACTAATACCTTGTATAGGCTTTCCTTGCCTTGTATAGGCTTTCCTTGTATACCCTTGCCTTGTATAGGCTTTCCTTGTATACCCTTGTATTCATGTATATATTCTGGCCATTGGCCTCATGATCAATACAAGTGCTATTCATAACAGGTCTATGGCCGGCCACCTCCACCGTTAATACCTTATCAGCAGGGAGCTACTAGCATTGATTCAGTGGACTGTGCTTTGGTGGATCAGGATGCTCTTCTCCAGCAAGCCAAGGACCTACTACTGCAAGCTCAAAATCGGATGAAACAAAGGTATGATGGGCAGCACAGGGAAGTGATGTTGGAAGTTGGTTCTTGGGTTTGGCTTAAGTTACAAAAGTACCGGCAGACATCAGCACGAAGTCCTTTGGTCTCTTCCAAGTTAGCGCCTAGGTTCTATGGGCCTTACTAGGTGACCGGCCTAGTGGGTCCAGTGGTTTATAGGTTGCATCTCCCAGAGTCCGCATGGATACACAACGTTTTTCATGTTTCGCTACTGAAGCCATTCAAGGGAGAGCCGCCTGCACAGGTTATGGACTTGCCTCTGGATGTGGCGTCAGCCAGTGCGCCTGAACGGCCAAAGCCTCACTCCATCTTGGCTCAGCGGTTTTGTGAAGGGAAATGCCAGTTCCTCGTTCATTGGGCAGGCGAGTCCACTGATGATGCCACATGGATGGATGCCATCACGTTTCGCCGATCATATCCTGATTGCAAGCTTGAGGACAAGCTTGGTCTCCAGGGGGAGTGATGTTATGGGGCAAGGCTTCGATCGAGTCTATGTCAGACGTGGTGGGCGCCGGATGCAGCGGGAGGAAGGCAAGCTGGCGAAAGAGCCATTGAGCCAGGCAAGAGAATCGTTGGGATAGTTGGGCAGGATAACAATCAAGAGTAGAGGGAGTGGAGTTTGTTAGGAGTTTTGGGGTTTGTTAGGGGCGTGGGTGTGGATGCATGCTAGCCCAGCGTAGAAGTAGGATCAGTTAGTTAGTTTGTTATTGATTGGTGTGCGTGTGATCTAGAGAATAAAGGGAAGAAAGAAAGAAGAAAATGGCATGCTTTTGATGCCGCAATTCTAGTCTCAGGCGGTGGCTCCGAAAATAGCCTAACCTCAGGCACACGCCGCCGCAACGTCCTCAACGTCGTCGAGCAGCCTGCAACCCGGTCTCCGGCCGGGAACCCGCGCTTACGAGCAGGCTCACATTGAGTCGGCTCGTAACATAATTCCCTGTAGATAAGTAAGAACTAAGAACTGTTTGAGTTCGTCTCCATGGTTTAATGAATAAATTTATTTGTTGAACTTTTGCAGAGTTACAACAGGGATCTTTTTCTTTTTCTTTATACTCTTTTTATAATGGTGTCAGCAATAAGTTCTTTGAAGAAGCACAATGATAAATCTCCTTTCTCGGGGAAATCTATTCTTTATATGAATCGGCATCAAACAGACGAATGGAGAGGCTGGATGCAGGTTAGTAACCTACCTATTTGAATGCCTAGATATTTCATAAGTACTTGTGGTGCACAATAACACTAATCGTAGCAGAAAGTTTCATTAGTTCCTTTGAATTGTAGCATGAGTATCATTATTCCTTGGTCCCTTGTAAATATACAATTCTGAGTAAACCTGCATAGCATAGATATAGATGGAACTCTATTTTCTCAAAGAATTGCTTTTTGACTTCCATTTGTACAAGTACATGACTTTAAACAAAAGTCATGCTTTCGCAATAGGTTGACAGCATTATTTTCTTAAGGTTTCACATTCAACTGTCACAATGGTGGCATGGTTAAAATACTCTATTGGTAATTTGGAAATTGTCTGGGAGTTATATAAACTGATACTCCCTTATATATATAGTATGTATATTGCAGTTATCCGCGGTGGGTATATTTATATGGTTTAGAGAACTCCTCCATGTTCTTCATTTAGTTCGTAGATTTCATGCCAGTAAGAGGTTAATTGTGAGATTTGCTCTTGCATGCATGCTGTTTCACCCTCTCAGTGCTTGTATCTCTTCTCTCTTAGTATAGTGTTTCCTTACCTTTTTTTTTTGTCCTTGTTTCCCTTGAAAAACTTTTCTGTATTAATTTGATCCAGTAGGGCTCTTTTATGTTGTTTTTAAAATCCAAAAATTTGTCTCCACCACAGATCAGAGTTCTCGAAAATAGTAAAGGTTCAGTTTCTTTTGTGCATCTAATTCCATTTGGATGAGCGGGATTTTCAAGGAATTTAGGGTATTTAGTTCAAATTTTAACTGAGTCCCAAGTATCCAAAAAAATCCCCCATCCAAATAAATTTAAACATTTTTAATATCTCTAAGTAATCTGATATTGTTCTTAGTTGTAAAAATAACTCTAGATCAGTAAGGATTGCCGGAAATTAATTATAAATCACTGTAGCAAAAACAAGTTTATCAGAGCCTTGTCTTAGCCTAGTTGCACAGTCACCAGTGGTGCCTAAACCCCTTGTGCAGATCACCTTAAACATTCCGGTTGCAACTTGCAACATTACATATGGTAGCAATAGAACATTTTATGTACCATTATTTCAGCAACAGAGGAACAAAGGATGATTCAATGCCCAGAGCATGAAAGTGCACCAAATTATTTCAATCAAATATTTTTGAGGCAGCTGACAATGCACTGGCATTTTTTATCAATCCTTTTAATCAGTGAAAAGGAAGAAAGCTTTCTTTACAATTTCAATGGTCTCCTTACAGGTCATGTTTTTACTATATCACTACTTTGCCGCAGCAGAGATATACAATGCTATTCGTGTGTTCATTGCTTGTTATGTATTTCTTACTGGATTTGGAAACTTCTCTTACTACTACATACAGAAGGATTTTAGCATTGCTCGTTTTGCACAGGTATGCATTTATATTTCTACCAAAGTGAGGGTGCTTTCGATATTTCTTCCTGCATTGAAATTGTTTGCAATACTGCAGATGATGTGGCGGCTTAATTTCTTTGTGGTCTTCTGCTGTGTGGTCTTGAACAATGACTATATGCTTTACTACATCTGTCCCATGCACACAGTATTCACTCTTATGCTATATGGAACACTTGCTGTTTTTAATCAGTATAATGAGATCAGAAGAGTGATAGCAGTCAAGATCATTTGTTGCTTTCTGATGGTGATTATCATTTATGAGGTGCCTGGGATTTTTGACACTTTGTGGAGTCCATTGACTTTTCTTCTAGGTAAAGAGTGAATATTTTCTCTTTCTACAAAAGTAAGCTCATATGTTTAAAGTTTGACCTATGCACAATGAATGCAGGATATAGAGATCCTGACCCTAGGAAAGCAAATCTTCCGCTATTGCACGAGTGGCATTTTAGATTTGGCCTTGACAGATATATCTGGATTGCTGGAATGACATATGCATACTTCCATCCAAATGTATTTTCCTTGATCCTTGGCCATTGCATTTCAATGCACCATTGTACAGTAAAGTCTTGTAGAAGTATTTATAAGAAATTACTTTCTCCATATCATAGTATTAGCCTATCCTCTCTCGAGATTTAAAAGCATGGGTAAGGAAACCACAATAACTCTTTATCCTCAACTCAAATGAACATATTTTGCAACACAACGATTCCCAAGAAAATTGACTTATATTGCAAAATGGAGAGAGAGTAAATGATTACCACAAATGTCTTGTTTCAGTGGATTAGAATGTAACACGCAGGTGTGAATAGACATGTTTATTGGTAGCCCACGTTCGATGCCCCGGCCTGATTTTTCCAAGCTCAAGCCAAGGGTTTCTGTTTGTGGGCTTAGCCTGAAGCCCAAAAACCCGAGAAAAAATAATATAATAATATTGTATTCAGAAAATATTAATTTTATATTTTTTTTAGTCATGAAAATTGTTTTTCTTTTGTGAAGAGGCTTTTTTGGGCTTCAGGCTTAGCCTATGTCTAGCCAGGCCAGGCTCGGGCTTGGCAGCCCATTCCAGAAGCCTAACCCGGAGTTTGAACAGATCTAGGCGTGAGTGGTGGGTAGCTTTGGCCCCTAACCTTGGGGGCAAGGCAATGCTATGTTCATGGAGGCGTTGGATTGGAGAGAAGCAATGCGCACAAGAGTAGGGGCACAAAGACTGGGAAGGGATAAAGGAAACAGAGTTTTAGAGATGACTTTTGTGCTACTCTTAATGAATCATGCGGCAGCTTACATATATGAGACACCCTTCCAAACAATTTGAACTTACTTAGATAAGGATATTAACCGAGGATATAAACTAATCCTGGATGAATTTGATCTTTAAGCAACAAACTAACAGTTGGACTATCTCTCGCTTGCTTCAGCCCTTTACTGAGGCATGTTCGGCACACCTGTTGGTACCTCATCAGGCATGCATCCCAGCCGTGCTTGGCGGCCCTTACGGCAGTGATATGGGATACCAAACATGACAACAAATAACTTTTTTTTTCCTTTTAACCTTGTCTTTCTGATCTACTGAAGGTTGAAAGATTGATGGAGAAGCTAGAAGAATATGAAACAAGGCGGCGGAGGACAATCAAGACATTTATTGTGTTCATTTCCTTCGTGGTGGGTTTGATAATCTATTATCTCGACTACATTATCCAAATTCCGTAAACAGTTCTCTTGTTCAGATTTCTTGGGTTCATTTATCTCTCAGGTAGGTTATTTGTGGTTTCAATATATCTACAAGTTGGACAAGCTTACTTACAACAAATATCATCCTTATACTTCGTGGATCCCCATTACGTGAGTACTTGACAAATTTTGATCAACACTTTATATAAATTTACTATGTTCCCTGGATGAGCAAACTGCTAGCCATGTAATGTTTTATTTTGATGTCCTAGTGTCTATATTTGTCTGCGGAATTTCACCCAACTTTTTCGAAGCCACTCACTTGCCCTCCTTACGTAAGTCCATTGATTTATTTAAGGATCTTTTCCTCCTCCACATTGTTGGATGAGTAATAAAGTACAGACCGCTATTTGTTGGCTTTTATTTTGTAGCTGGCTTGGTAAAATCACATTGGAGACATACATATCTCAGATACATACATGGCTGAGGTACTGACACCTTCTGCATTTACTTATATTAATTGTTATTGCCATGTTCATGATGTTGTATGAATTAACACTGCATATTGAAAACGAAAATATGTAAAATAGATCAAAGCAAATTGAGCTCAACAATTAAACCATATAAGCCTGCTTGTTGTCTCGATTTGAGTATGGTACTCAATACCCATCCAGTTTGAACTACAAATAATACATAGGAAAAAGAAAATAAGAAAAAGTTAATCTCTTCTAAATAAAACCATGAAAGCCTCTTGAGTTCATTAACGATAGAACCACCCTATTTGGTATAGTTATTGTTGTACTGTTTTCTTGATTGAAGTAAC
Source organism: Guadua angustifolia (assembly GCA_036346375.1). Lineage (NCBI taxonomy): Eukaryota > Viridiplantae > Streptophyta > Magnoliopsida > Poales > Poaceae > Guadua > Guadua angustifolia. The sequence continues at coordinate 49,387,378 of CM070502.1, read as the reverse complement.
AGAGTGGAAAGCTTCTTATTCACCAGGACGCGTAAACTCTGCTTTGTACCAGGTAGGGCAAACTCTGTTTTGTCATAGGCATGCACGCATTGTTTTCACAATAGTAGGGCTAACTCTGCTATAAGTATAGATGCAGTGCTCCTGCCAGCATTAAAAAAAAGAACAGTACAAAGCTATTCTTGCTTTTGTTTTTCATTTGTGTGTCATGCTACGTGTGTCAGTAAAATACTATTCTATGAGTAAAGCATGCCAAATGGTCAGGACTATTTCAGCCTACGTGCCTTGTTGTGTTGATTTTGTTTCACTAATATTGTTCTCTGGCCATATATAGAGTTTATGATTTATGGGAGGCTCTCGGCACATGAAATTCAACTTTGGTAGGACTTTGTAATTGAAGCATATAACGCAAAGGCATAAACTAAAAATGCATCAAGCCAAACCTGGTTTATGGTCCCATGCACAAAATGAATAAATGATCTATAGGGAGACTCCTATAATCTTGGTGGATTATGAAAAAAAACCGACAGGCTTGACTATCTTTTTCTAAAGATCCATCAAATCTTGACAAACTCCATCTCTTCGTGTTGTCTTCAGAATCATTAGATGTCAGCAAGCATTTCTCCCTTGCCACATCAAGCAGATAGTGCTTGATAAATTGGAAAGTTTAAACAATTAATTTTCCCAAACTATGCTCCGTGCTAATTTTTTCAGGTCTGGCATGCCTAATGGCCAGCCAAGGTGGCTGCTTAGTATAATTCCGAATTACCCGCTCCTGAATTTTCTCCTAACCAGTACAATATATCTTTTTGTAAGTTATTATTACTTTTTATGCCATTGCGATTCATTTTTTCTTCGTATTTTTCAACTTTTAACCTCTAGATTGTTCTCTTTGTAGATCTCTCTACGGATCTTTCAACTCACAAACACATTGAAGAATGCATTTGTTCCATCCAAGGACAACAAGCGATTAGTACATAGTTTCATTGCTGGAATAGCAATAATCTTCAGTTTGTACTTTATATCTTCGATGATTTTGTTCATCCTAAAATTGCAGGTGAGATTATATAACTAAGAGTCTGAATAGATGGTACTTTAATTTTCATCATCTTATCATCGTCTTCTTGTTGTCTTAGCAGGTATGAATGCAAGGTAAATAAGTCATACCAATACCTCCATGACTGACTACACTGTACTCAATTGTTGTTAGCTCGATTCTCTTTGATATATGTAGAACCCAGGAGTAGCACTCTTGTATTCTTTGTGTATTCTGTACTAGTACAAGAAAAACAAGTACACATGGTATAATAAAGATGAGATCACATCATATCATACGAATTTTATTTAATTAATTATCAGAGTTTACAATACATGGCTCACAAGCCAAATGAAAAGATAGCAGCGGCAGACAAAGTATAAGTAGTAGGGCTGGGCAGATCTATCGTCAGTGGCGGAGCCAGAAAGTTCCAAAGAGGGGGGCTACGGCGAGGCATGAGTTATTAATTAATACCTGCCTCTACGTGTCTGCGTAGAAGCGTGGCTGTGGCGAGGCAAGGCCACTGTGGCATGGAAAACAACCTGCTATGACGTCGCTACAAATAACCAATCATATATATATCCATCTTGCATCCTCTCGTACGTAGCTCACTGCTGGAAAGAGTGAGGCATGCACCTGCACGGCCGGTGGAACGGAAGAACCGATTGTCAATTCGGCACGCCACCGTCCGTTACCGCAGTCCCGTCCACGAAGTCGCGAAGAGAGGAAGACGTCGAGACACGGAAGACGAACTGACGCCATGAGCCCGTGACGCGAGTCACGCGAGACGAGACATCGCGATTTGGTTTGAAGACGAACCGACCTACTTGCCTCTGTGGCATGTGCTACGCGAAACGGTGGAAGAACTGACCTACGTGACTGCATGCCTCGCGTATGGGCCATGGACCGATACCATCAGGGTGAGGTGGGTTCTTTTGCTGGACGCCTGGATGGGTGGGCTCCAGCCCCACCCAGCCCCTACGGCAGCTACGCCTCTATCTATCGTAGGCAATCAACTGGGGCAGTGACCTAGTCATCGAGATCCTCACTGGTGAAGAAATATTAGTCCTTTAAAAACAACAAATATAGGAAGGTGAGTACGTAAAGTACTCCACAAGTTACACATGAAATGCAGTATTAATGTAAGAATAATAAAGGAATGTATAATAGGGTTAGTTTGAGTGAAAAGCTACATTCCAAATACAATCAGTAATTTCGAACGCATAACTGATATAGTAAAATTGAGTTTTAATCCAATTTCCAAAACTCCAATTTCCAACACGGGATCTAAACTGGAGTTTCATCATAATTTTTCCCAGATGGGACCCCTCCATCTATAAACCAATTTTTTGAAAGCACTTTTGAGAACCAAAGTCTTTACTTAGCATTGTAAGATCGAGAATATCGACTAGAGGGGGTGAATAGGTAGCTATAAAAATTTCTTCTACAATTAATTAAAATCTCGCCATGTACTCTTATGTTAAAACCTAAATGATAATAGATGCAGAAATAATAAATTAAGGTTTTGACAACAAAGCCTAAGTCAACTAGGCTCACTAAGTGCACTAACTATTTATGTCTCTAACAATAATTTGCAATCCTAAATACAAATAATCAAACCATCAATTCTATAAATATAAATTGCTTGAGAACAAATAAAGAATGGAATGCAAATCACAAGAGACACACTGATATTTTACCATGGTGTTTGGAGACTTGCCAGTCTTCTCTAATCCACGTTGAGGCTAGACGCTTTGGACCGGCTCCACGAAATGAGCACTCTCTTCGATTCCACTAGTGGTAGATCTTTCCCCTTATAGGGAGGTGAGCTCCAACCTTCACAACTTTGACAGATCTTCTCATAATCTTCTTGAGAAGGTCACTGCGCATGATGCCTCCACATGCCGTTTAGGTGTCGGTAAACATCAACAGTAATAAGCAAAGCCTTCTAGCTTGAACATCACCTAGTGCAACACATTCACTCTAGTGACCTCATGCACAAGGATCCTCAAGTGCAACACATGCATAAGAGGCCCTCAATCCACTTCCTAATTGCAACACATACAATTAAGGCTTACTCTTAACTCAACACTAAGAGTAATAAGCAAAGCCTTCTAGCTTGAACATCACCTAGTGTAACACATGCACTCCAGTGACCTCCTAAGTGCAACACATGCACAAGAAGCCCTCAATCCACTTCCTAATTGCAATACATGCAATTAAGGCTTACTCTTAGCTCAAGAGAAGCAATACATGCAATTAAGGCTCACTCTTAGCTCAAGAGACAAAATGGAGAAGGCAACACATGCACTTCACTCCCACAAACACCCAAATGAGCCAATATCCAGCAAATGCCCCGAAGGCCTCCTTATATAGACTCACAAAGAAAACTAAACGTTTTGTGGGCAATTCTAGAAAATTAACAAAACCAGTACTACTACCCTTCTAGGGCCGGTAGTAACAACCTCTAGGCCAACAGCTAGAAAACTAGCCGTTGCGTAGAAAACCTAGTACTACCGCAGGCTAAATCCCGGTAGTACCACTCGAGCGGTAGTACCGACCCCTATGGGCGATACTATTGGCCTCAAGTCACCTCTAGGGCAACCTCTCTGGAAAATAACTACCGCCAGTTAGACGTCGATACTACCGCAGCTCTGGTAGTACCGCCCATTGACCCCGGTAGTTCCGGCCTTCAAAAACGGAGAATATGCACTCTTCTAAAAATAACGACTAGCCTTATGCACTGTACTACCGGCCCAGCGGTAGTACTAACTTTACATCTACGATACTGCCAGATTTCTAGATAAAATCATATTTCACACAGAATTTCAAATCAAACATCAATAAGGATTGATTCTTCGAGCCATGTGATGATCAACACATGATCAAGAAATTTGCAAAGCACATTTGTAAAGCCTATTCATATGTTCTAAAGAATCATATAAAACTCAACTTATTTGCAAAACACATTTGCAAATAAACCAAGAATTTATTAGATCAACCCTCTAGCTATGTAAGGATCAACACATGATCCCGAAACTTTGTAAAATACATTTGCAAATGCCAACACATGCTCTAGGATTGAAGCCCATAACTTTCAGCTCATTTGCAAAATACATTTGCAAAATAACAAATTCATTCGACTTAAAAATAAATCTTGAGCCATGAGATGATCAACACATGATCCCAACACTTTGTAAAATATATTTGCAAATGCTTATCTCATGCTCTAAGATAAGAACCAATAAAACCACATTTTGCAATCAAAAAGAATAATTCTTTCTTAGCCTTGTGATGATCAACACTTAATCAAGTCACAAGCTAAAACTCCGATACATGAACTCTCTATTTGCAACATATGCAAATATCTAGCTCCATGCAAACCATAACCATTAAAATCAAGTTGCATGAGCTCTCTCCTTTTGTAACACATGCAAAACTTAGCTCTATGCAAAATCACTTAAACTAAATTACATGGGCTATCTCCCTTTTTGCAACACATGCAAATCCACATCTCCATGCAAAAACCAAATCAATTAAGATTCAATAAGAAGCAAGCATGAGCTCCATTTTTTACAACACATGCAAATACTTAGCTCATGCAAAATCCAAACAAGAGAGTGAGCTAGAGTGAACTAGATTGAGTTCATCAACATATGATGAAACTCAAGCTAAATGACTCAACTCCTCTTAATAGTACGGTACCTAACTAGCAACTCGGTCTCCATCGAAACACTGAGACCGATAAAAGACTAGAAACACATCCTTAGCCCTAACTAGTTATACCTTTACCACTCGAAAGCATTTGGAGTTTTCATGATGACCATCATCTTCTCTTCAATTTAGGTCATTTCTTCTTGTTCATCAATACATGTGAACCTTCTCTAACTTCACTTCACTTCGGAATTCATCCTTGAAACTCATCAATACATGATGACTTCTTCCCAATTCTTCATTTTCTTGGACTCAACCTACTTCACAACTCATAAAAGATTATTAGTCCAACAAACACGGTTGTGTCAATCATCAATTTGCACCCCATTAGCATATAATGGATGCCCCCAAGATCGATTGAGCACAACCCAAGTCAATTTGAATGATTAATTGTGTCTTGAGTATTTTGATGTATCTAATGCCTTATTATAGTTAAGAACTTTTCGTTTGTTCTTAATCAACAAAGAATACCATCAATGTGGACAAGATCAGGTATAGGAAGACCTGGTTATTTGTTCTTGTATCATAAATAAAAATGGGTATCTCCTGTCAATGTGGACAAGATCAGGTATAGGAAGACGTGGTTATATTGTTATAATCTGCTCAAGATTAGGTATAGGAAGGCCTGATTTTTTTTTATTTCCATCATGAGATTTACTAGACATGCTGATTTGGGAGTTTTGTATGCCTAATTTGTATGTTCAATTTCATCTTTTGCAAGTTCAATTTCTTTGTACTAAAATGATAGGGACTCACTGGTTGAGTTGAGATGGTGTAGGGAGCGTGGTGGCCGGAGATAAGGAAGAAGACCGGGGTGGTGGCATTTTGGCTAAGAGAGGGAGAGAGAGCTCAGTGATAGGCAAAATAGAATGCATGGGAGATGGCTATCCCGATGCTCCCTTTTATAGAGTTTGGGGAGGAAGTGGAGAGGACACACAGTAGTGGGAAGGATGGTGGCCTATAATTTGAACATGCACTAGTACGGCGTTCAGGCAAGGGTAATGGCCAGGAGTGAGTGTGGGGTGAGCAGGGATGATCAATGGCTATGAATGCGCACGAGATGGAAAGGAAAAAGCTAGTTTTTTTGGAGCTTTGGAGCACTGCCATGGTGAAGAGGCTCGGCACACTAAGGAAGAAGAGAGGAAGGAGAAGACCCTGACACGCGGGGCCCGTGCGTCTACCAGAGAGGAGGGGGTCAGGTTAGAAAGAGGGAAATGGGCTGGGAAAATTGGAATTCAGCCCGAACAGATTTAAAGGAATTGATTTAGATTTTAGATTTAAAATAATTTTAGAAGATCCAAATGGCTTTTAGAAAATACCACATAGAGTTAAAAAAATTTGGGAAAAATTCACATAAATTCCCTAAAACATTTTGAACTTAGGAAAATTATTTCCAACTTAAATTTGTTTTTATTTTTATACTTAAATTACTTCATAATTTTTGAAAATAAGAAAAACCTTTTAAAATCTAGAAAATTCAGAAAATATCTCGAAATCAGAAATAATTATTCAAAATCTAGAAAATTGAATTATTATCTGAAATTCACAAAATCCAATAAAGTAAAAAATATTTTAAACTATTTTTAAAAACAAACTCTAGAGTGTCATAGTATCCTTTTTTTTAGAAAAGGAGCTGAAAGCGAATACGGAGAATAAAAAGGTCATTGCGTACACAATTGTACTGAAACACAAACTACTGTAGATAGGTATAGATTAAATTGGGACTGTAATTTTGTATGGGCCCTTCTATCGAGTGGTAGATCACTCCAGAGCAAAGCGTGACAACAGAATATAAGCCAAAAGCAAAAGAATCTATACACAAACTATATTGCAATCTCGCTATTAAAAGTATATAACCAACAAATATAATCCGCATAAAACATGTAAAGATGAAGCTAGGAAATGGAAAAATACATCACAAATGAAGCTTACTCAACAATTTAGCACCAAGTTATTCCACACAATAGTTTGACCAAAACATGAGTATCAACACGATAATGATGGTCTTGAGTGACTGTGATCCCATCCTGCATTGATTGGCACCCTGCCAGCCAGCGCCCTGGCCACAACATGTCGCCCCTCTGGTGCCCTGGCCGCTCGCCTGCTCTAGTCGTTGGCTCGTCGCCTAGCCCGCTGACCACCGCCCTGGACCCGTCGCTCTAGGATTAGGAGGTGCCGAGGTGGACTTATGGAGGAGCAGGCGTGAGGTGCCCTAGCTCCCATAGGCCATTGTTGTACTGCTAGGCTAGGCCCAAGTCTACATGAAACAGCCCACACCGCCATAGGATACATGTAGACACACCCAAATCAACAAAGAAACATAGGATGGCATCTAACACTCTTGTTCAAATTTTGCTTAAACCTTAGCCCACCGTGGGCAGAATAACACATGCATAGCACCTCACTTACATTTTCATCTTCGTTTCATGTAAAAGGATTAACCTAGAGATGCTATGCTTTAGACCCAACAAGTATTATATACTACTATAACTCAGTTTACATAAGCAATGTGGAATTAATCTCACCACTACTTCACACGTGCCATAAGGGCGTTCACATCAATGGGTTGGGGTATTACATTCAACCCTTAAGGGCTAATGCCCCTCAGTAGAACACCATATATATGGCAAATGCCCAGAACCACCACTAGGTACATGCCGTGTATCCAGTGCTGTCACATATGATATGATGTGTGTCCACTCCAGGCCCACTCGATGCACTATATGTCTGCGCCTCTATCCCACACGCGCCTATGTAGCGAAGTTTAATGCTCTGATACCATATGTAACATCCTGGCCCAAATTCACTCAATGTTTAGCCCATCATGGGGTAGACCCATGCATACATAGCACCCAACTTACACTTTCATCCTCTTTTCGTGAAAAAGGGTTAACCTAGATGTGTTGTGTTTGGACCAAATAGGTTATACATACTATAACACCATAATTTTCTAGAGCAAGCCCGGTAAATTATTTAGCATCAGGGAATTATCAGAAATGGAATTTATCGCAGTTGGACTCATTCTTTTCTTTAGCATATTAGTCCTAACATGTATTGTATCGGATTTTAGGTGAAATTTTTTTGCGTTGAAGACCTTAGAAACCAGAGCCAACCCTCAACCATTAACCCCCCACCCATCTCACTCCATCCATCTCCCTATTTGCTGCTCAAAACAAAAGGAAGAAGAGATATAGCAGGAGAGAAAAGCTCCTCACTGCCTTCTTCCCCACTTTTTTCACTCCTCTCACTTCAGCCTTTCTTCCCAATCCAACAGGCTTTCTTCCCAAGCCAAGAGACAGAGCATTATCATTGCACTGCATCCATCCCTTTCTAACTCCCTACTCCGCCGTTTGTTTCCAAACAAGCCACAAAGCTCCTTCCATCTCTCCTCCAAATCATAATCCAAAAATGGAGAATCAAGTCTTCCATGTCATACCACTACACTCACAAGTATATAAGCATTCCATTTTTGCTATCATATCATATATGTGCGGTCATTCGAGCGAGTTTGAGAGAGGGGAAGAGAGGTGGTAGCCTGATGAGGTGACTCGGTGGTGAAAGCAGCGGTGGCTTGGCCTAGCTTTGTAGGAGCAGTACATCAACAGTGGGGTGACAATAGTGACAGCCAACAACGGTGGCTATGTAGCACAGGAGGCTAAGGTGCAGCACATTGTAGGGTGACCAATGGTGTGGCATGGCCAAAGAGAGGCTAGCGACACAAGGTGGCCAACATTGCCCAAAAGAGCAAGGCAAGGGCACCCAGAGTATGAAGACGTAGGCAGCGAGGCAACATGGGCAATAGTTGGAAAACAGAGCATGGAGCATGGCCAACCACCGTCATGGACGACGGCATAGCAGCGGGGTGTAGCGGCGCGGGTGGCCGATCGCGTGGCCTGCCACGATGGCCTAGTTATGCTGGTGGTGGTGCAGGAGGTCTTCAGTGATGGTGGCCTGGTGAAGCGGCTTAGTGGCACAAGGAGCGCCCTAGCAGCACGATATTGCTTACCAGCACGGTGGAAATGGGATCCAGCTACCGCAGGCCGGATCTAGCCCTAGGAGGCAAGGGATAGGTGGCATGGTGGTGTGGTGGCCTAGATAGAGAGGGATGGGTTGCTCGATTGGGAGCACTAGGGAGGAGGAGGTGAGGTGCTAGTGTGCGGTGGAGAAGAAGGGAGGAGAAATTGGTGCTCGACCAAGGAGAGAGAAAGAACCAAGGGAAGAAGGATGAAGAAGAGAAAGGAAAAAAGGAGCGGCTCAGCCAGGAAGAAAAGAGGAGGGGAAAGGAAAAGAAGAAAAGAAAAGAAAAGGAAGAAATGAAAAGAAGAAAAGCAAAGAAAGAATAAAAGAAGAAAAAGGAAAGAAGAGAAAAGAGAAGGAAAGAAGAGAAAACAAAAGAAAAAAGGGGGCAGAACTGGATTTCCGGTGATGGACCCAATTTCCATTCAAGTATGCTCAAAGAGTTGTCTACAATGAATTGTTCATTATCAACACTCATGGTAAAAATTGTCATCACCTATATTTTCATATGTATAGATCTTAGTTGTGCATGTTACAATAAGTTGTCGACCATGGCATCTTGTGAAACCATGTGGATGTTAGTCCATGGATGTGTGATGAGTATTTAACATTTGTTAGGATTATATCAATTTGTGTGTTTGTTTTAGTTTAGAAAATTAAATTTGTAATTTTGAGTTACTGTCAGTCTTCCCAATGAGTTTGAGCGATACATTTAATTAGGAATTCATGATGCTATTAATTATGTGTTGCATATTTTGTTGTGCAATGCTATGTGATGTGTTTGCTTGTCTGTGATGGTTGCAGGACTTCGAAGTTAGGTCATGAGGCATTGGAGACTGGAACTAGGCTAGGAGAGCTAAGATCCAAATAGTTAAGGTGATGCCGAAAGATGACTGAGGTCGGGGAGTAGCTGCAAACCAAGAAAACAAGTGGATGGTAAATATGCTAGCTTAAGCCATACTCTAGCGAAGGAGGATTGTTGGACAAAAGGATCACGGGTGTAAGTAGTGGTTAAGTTAGTGGTAAAAGATTAAAACCCGTTATGTTGTTGAGTTGTGGCTTAGCCCATGTATGAGTGAGGGAGTGAATTTCAACCCTTGATGAGGGTCAAGAAGTTCATCTAAGGGTGCATATTACTCCCATCATGTATGAGTGGGGGAGTGAATCTCAACCCTTGATAAGGTATAGGGTCAAGAAGGTCATCAAGGGTGGAGGTTGCTCTTAGTGTGCTATAAATAGAGGGGTGGAGAGAAATCTCCAAGTCAAGTTTTTGAGAAGGATATTAGTTTCGTTGTGCTCTTTTGAGCTTTGCTCACCTTGTTATGAGGCTTTGTAAATCTTTCTCTCAAAGAAATGAAATTTTAATTTCATCTTATATTCTGCAATTTACTTTTCACACATTTGGATTTACCTTCCCTCCTTTAAAATGCTTGTGGATTTTATGCGAAGGATAAATGATTGATGGATGAATCTTCTTTAGATTATATTACAATCATCTAGGCAAACTTTGCCTTAATTCTTGCAAGAATTTTTGCTTGGTTCTTTCTTGCAATTTGTGCTTTGCTTCCCCTCCTCCTACTTGCTATAGTTCTTTTGGATCTAGGATGTATAAGAGGTTGAGGAACTCATCTAAAGCATGTCCTGATGTAAGATTGTTTCTGATCTTTCGATGAGAGCGATAACTTCGATTTGGTGGAGTTGAATTTCATGATCTGACTACAACGTACGATGACGATGCGACTTAGCAATCACTAAATCAACTCCAGAGGGTTATTGACCTTGCCATCAGCACGATCAACCTAAACACGAGGTTCAATTCTTGCAAGTAACCAAAGAAACAAGCAAGAACAAAATGTCGTGCCCCGAATTTTACGGATTCGGACACTCTGTGTATTCCGTACTAGTCCAGGATCACGCTAGTACACACAGGATAAACAGGTTGAAGTACCACAATCATACACAGCGGAAATAAATAATAAAGTACTTCAAGCATAGATAATAACGAGTTTAAATGACCTTATGGTCGCCTTACATCAATTCACAAGCAGGCGATAAATAATAGAGTAGCACAAGTTTATCAGCGGAAGCAAAAGTAAAGCAAGGAACCCTTCATAACCACAGGCAACAGAGTGCGGCTCAACCCCTTAGTCCTCTTGGCCTTCGATGAACTCCTCCTCCCAAGCTGGCACAGCTTCTTCTTCTGAGGTCTTGTCGATGCAAGGGTGAGTATACAACATACTCAACAAGTCATGCACAATGCAGGTCTATTACTACATGCATGGCTTATCCAAAGGAAAGGCTTAATTGGTTATTTTGCTCAAGCAGCATTTCTTTAAACAGGTAATCCTATTAGATTAAAAGCAGTAAAACCAATATTATTAATAATTAATTTCTCAATTCTTTTCCAAGGGTTTGGCACACAGCCCTAATTTGATTCTTTTGGCACACAGCCACCCATTCTACATTTTTATTTTGAAAATCTAACCCTTGACTGTAATCACCGAGCAATGTCCAGTACCGCGGACACGGCTATTCGAATAGTTTCAACACACACACACTCTGCAGAGGCTGTATACTTTACCCACAGGATACAGTCACTCACCACACAGGCGATTGATTGCAACAAAGTCTTTCAGAGACTAACATTTAACCGTTGAACCCCTCCGATACTTCCCTTCTAACACTTCCCTCACTCAGAGCCGAAGTTTAGATAGAGCAAGTACCGTTGAATGGGTACCAACCCGTAGCACAGGTACGCTTCCCCTCTGATTGCCTTTGGTGTGCCTTTGTCACCCCGAGGTTTCAAAGGAAAGAGGTTAGAAACCTACTTAACTAGGTCCGTCCCATTCCGGACAAGTGGTTGTACACGGAACTCAGTTCAAAGGCTCGCAAGGTTAAGTCCTTAATTGTCCCGGGCAAGACATCCATTTTATACTTCTCGGCTCACAGCCTTCATAATCTTTCATACAACCCGTTGCCACACAGGCCCACTTGGCACGAAGCCATCCTTGCCACTTGCCTCGGTCCAAATCATTTCCCACCCAGGGTTTGCATTTATGCAACACATGCCAATGCCCACGTCATTGTATAAGTAGGACCACACAGGCCGCTACCCCCAATTCCATTTCATGACATCATCGCATTATTCCAAAATGCATTTCATAATTATTTAGTCAACATTCGTTTGCAATTTGAAAGACTTTCAACGCATATAAGCGGGCTAAGCGACTAATCACGGTCTAGCCTCCCGTGTTGGCGTCATATTAGCATCCAACATTTTTAAACATCTTAGGGTGGACAAGGATTTCAGGGCATATAAACATTATAATCAAGGGGGCATAAACAAGTTTGGCTTTTAACTACTATTTCCCATTTAAACCAACAGTATTTGTACTTAACATAGCATGCAATATGGAAATCAAAATATACTTTGAAAACTAGGCGCAAAATGGTCAAAGCATGACTTGCCTTCAAATAGCGATTGGTTCTGGTCCGAGGCCTGCGATGGGTCTTCGAATTCTCCCTCGGCGAATTCCGGCGACTCGGAGTCTAATCGGTACAAGCAAGCACACAATAAATATGCAATACAGACCGCAATATTAACACAAAAAATAAAATAAAAATCACCATTAAATAGCTTACATTTTTACAAATTTTTGGGCACTGGAATCACTCAATTCCGAGTTAAAATGCAAAAGTTATAGCATTTTCAAGTTTTCTGAAATTCAAATAAATAATAATCGAATTACCCATTTTATTTTCATACTGAAAATCCGGATTATTTCTCACTCGGCGACACGTGTCGGCACCAGAGGCCTCCACGTCGCCCACGGTCACTGACAAGTGGGCCCCCAGATGACGTCATGCTGACGTCATCACTCCATGATCATCGTGACGACATGTGGGCCCCACGGGAACAGTACTTGGGCCAACCAAAAGCTGACACGCGGCGCGACCAAGACGGTTGGATTGAAATCCAATGGCTGCGGTTACCTACACAGATCACTATTCACCGCACCTACGTGGATGCACTGGGGCGGTCGGATGTAGATCTAACGCTCTGATTGCGGAGAGTTCTTGCTCAACGCACATACGTGGACACACCAGAGCCGCACGATTACCAACCAACGGCTGAGATCTACCGTGCATAATTGACTTAACTTCTACGGAGAAGACGTGGCGCAACGTCGCCCGTTGGATGAGAATCCGACGGCTACGCTATACCGAGCGGTTTACTATTCCTAAGCCTACGCAACTTAATCCGAGCCGGACGATTAAGATCCTACGGCCAAGATTCACTAGTATCGCTTCGCTTTGAATTCAAAAGAGGCAACGTGGCTTCACCTTGAGCGTCCGATGCGAATCCAACGGTGAAGGCTGCTCGCGAGGCGTCGACGAAGAAACAATCTAGGCTTTGATCATGGGACTTGGAGAAGACGACGCAGCTGGCGGCGTTTCCGGTCGGCTCCGGTCGGAAGAAATGGTCCAGCGGATGCGGCGCGTCACAACCAACTCGGCGAAGGCCTCAAGGGCGGTGGGGAACGACGGACGGCGGCGGACAATGAAGAAGAACCGAGAGGGAGAGTGTGGCTACTACGGCGAGCACTAGCGCTTCTCGGACTGGACTCGAGCGTGGGAGAAGAGGAAAAATGAGCGGAAGGAAGTGCTGAGCACGGAGGTGTATTTCATCTTCTCGGACATGCCTCGAGGCGCGCGCACAATCCCTGACAAGATCTTCGGCCCCCTACCGGCGACGGCGGTGCACTGTTCGCCCTCTCCCGAGACTGATCGGTCACATCCACCGTCCGATCTTGATCCGACGGTGGAGATTAAACCTTGTTTCGGTGAAACGGTATTCAATCGCGTCCGTCCGATCGAGATCCGACGATGGAGGATGGGCGGCGATTAGGGTTTCCCCGGGCGAGCATAGTGTTGGGCCGGCCTAACACTGTAGCTAGCCATTTTTCCAGATTTTGACAATAAAAAGAATTCCAGTAATTCAAAGTATTTATTTGGAGCTCTAAAAATACTCGAAAAATTCTAGAAAAATTCTAGAAAATATTTCAGAGCATTTTGGGCCTAAATAAAATATTTTCATTTATTTTTGATAAATGGTTTTTCTGATATTAATTAATCAAGAGAAGAATAATTCAAATAAATTTTTATTTAAATCCAATAAATCCTCAAAAATCCATAAAAATTCCATTAAATGCAATTAAAGGTTGATTAATTCATAAAAATTTTAAAAACTGCAAAAATTGAATCTAGGCAAATTTCGGGACGTTACACAAAAGTAGTAGCAATCTGAAATTGCAAATAAGAATTAAGGTTCATGAATATATAGATCACAAAGGTGGGGTTCTGTTATGTCTCAATAGGCGGTTGTTTGACACGTCTAGATGATAATGTAGTTTAGCCCTAGGCTAAAACTATGCTCAACAAAATCCCAAACCCTAGATGAGGTTGCGGCTGGCTATTTATGAGATAAGAGGAGGAGGTTGATGAGGATATCACCAACATGGATACGACCAGCGTGACCGCTGCCCCTCCTTCCTCTCCGGCTTCTCCAATGACTACCGACGCTGCTCCATCTTCATCACAAATGATCGACGCTGCGGCAACTTCGTCGCCGAGAGGCCTTAATCCAAAAGCTCAGCTATTCAAGCCCACATCAACAGACAAGGGCCTCAAGCACACACCCCGAGAACAGCCCACGCGTCAAGGAAGGCCCATATGGAAGCCCAAGATGCCAAAAAGCCCGGTTCGGCCATCCAGCAGCATGCCAACTTCAAACGGGCATAACTTGGGCTCTCGGACTCCGTTTTCAGCGTGCGACCACCCGTTTGAAAGCTTAGGAGATAAGCTTTCCAATGGATCCAGCCCCACTTCCAAATTCACTCCAGAGCGACAGGAAAATGCGGAACAATGTCACGGGCCAGAAATTCAGGGTGCTACATCACCGCACTTTTGGGCCTATGGCCCATGTATCTTAGGGTTTTGGTGGCCACCACTGTTTTGGCTGCCCTACTCCTCCTGGCCGCCGCTATATATGTGGCCGCCACCGTTCTTTTACGCTGAGGTTTTGTTGTGTTTTGGTAGACTCCTTGTGCGTCCCTCCTCGTGTTCGCGTGTGTCGACTAGACCACCCGTGTCGAGAAACAGAACCTCACCTTTGTATCTTTGAGATTATTGGGTTGGAATTGCTCTCACCTTGTTCTTGCTTGTTCTCGGTTGCAGCAGGTACAAGGATCGATCGTGTTTGGCTCGGTTGATCGCCTCGTGTGGTGACTTTGCAATTGTTCGGTTACTGATCCCGTGGATTGGTAGCGTCGTCACTACACCAAATCGACGTATCGTTCTCATCAGAAGATCGGACCGACCCCAGTGCGCATCAAGTGGTATCAGAGCGACGGTTGCCTGGTGAGAACACCCTTATCTTTATTTAGTTCATCTTGTTCATCCTAGAGTCCAGAAAAATAGCCCAAAAAAAATATTTGTTCGTTGTGTGATCAATCTAATCCGTGCCCCTTTTTAGCCTTTACTATTACTACCTAGTTTAATTCTTGTTGAATTTACGTTGCATCGTCGTGTCGTTGCTGGTCTTAGTGTTTTGATCTTTAGAGTTTCGAGTTCTTGTCACGTTCTTGTCACCGAGTTGAACTCCATTGCGTCGTCGCGTCCAATTCGGATCCTCCTCTGTCCAATTCGGTATTTTGGTCATAACTCCCTCATACGAACTCGGACTTTGCTGTTCTTGTACTATCCTGAAAGCTTGAGAAATTATCTACAACTTTGTCCATTGTGAAACTTTCCAAAAACGCCGCCTTCTGGCCCAAAATCCCGTCGGATTGGAATCTGTTTTCGTCCTGAATTTTCTGAGCAGTTTGTATTTCGGGGTCAATATCTCTGGCTTTCCTTATCCAAAATAGACGTTCCATATATGCAAATTGATCAGCTCGAAAAGATCTACAACTTTCCAGTTATACGTTTTTGCATTGGAAGCCAATACAAACCCGAAAACAGCATTTGAAGTTTCTGCATAGTAGATCTGTTTGCAGCAGGAAAAAAAGTTTGAGTTGTAATTCATCATATGTGCTACTTGTTGATATAGAAGGAAGAAAAAATAAAAAAAAGGCAAGTGCATATAAAAGAGCCGCACTAAAAGGTGGAAAAAGAAGCCCTAGCTATTTGCTTGTGTCTTGTGGTCATTCAGTTCTTTGTTTACGTGACTTCATTGGTGTCGGGCTCGCGTCTCTAGTACGGTTTAGCCTAGGACCAGCAAAAAGTACCATCGTTGAGCGTTCTTTCAACTTGTTTTGGCTAGTGTGGTTCTAGTATATCCTTTGCTACATATTATACCTATCCAAGCTCCACCTACTATTAACCACGGAGAAGCACCTTGCAATCACTTTGTCACCCCGAGTGCAGATTACCATCATCCTCGATTGAACCTTGAAAAGCTGCGGGTAAGAACTGATAAGAACTTGGTGTGAGCTTGGCGTGTGAGATCCTCCACTTGTCCACATATTAGTAGATAGGAATATACATTTTTGCGTGTATTTTTCTTGTCTACCACTAATAATGGCAGTCCACGAAAAAACGATGATCTATACTTGAGGATGATCCAAGCATTCCGCCAGAACAAAGAAATATGTGCGAAACTTAATCATGAGTTTGAGAAAAGAGAAGAAATTGAAAGAAAAAAGCACAAAGAGTTCATGGAGAAATGGCGAAATGGAGAATTAAAAATGAAAAGGTCGAGCATGGGACTATCCTTCACCAAGAATGAGAAGGAACTCTTGAAGAAAGAAGTCAAGCCTACACAATCTAAGAAGAAAGATAGTAAGTGTATTTCAATATGTAACGGTAAGAATGTGCTTGCTATTCCTGCGACTAACCACAGAGGCAAGAATGATCAAGATGGTGTGCACCGAGTCTTTGCAATGACGGACAACTACATGAGCCTCATGTCTCATCGCCTACTTAGTGCACCAAAGGAACATGCCAATAAAAATCAACGCAACAACTTATTCCAAACTAAGTTTGTTGTGCAAGAACGCGCGGTACACGTCATCATTGATGGAGGAAACTGTAGCAACCTCGCAAGTCTACACATGGTCGAGAAACTTGGCTTGACCACGACTCCACTTCAGAAACCTTACTCAATGGAATGGTTCAACTCAATTGGTAAGGTTCAGTAACACCTGGCCGTGCAAGTTCCTGTCTCCATTGGTTCATACCATGATCATGTTTGTTGTGATGTCATACCTATGGAATCATGCTCACTTTTATTAGGTAGACCTTGGTTATATGATGTTGATGCTATTTACTATGGTAGAACCAATCAATATACTTTCAAGTTTAATGGAAAGAAATTGGTTTTGAATCCAATGACCCCTGCTGAGCTAGCCAAAATTAATGCAAAAAGAACTAATGGTAAAGAACATGAGGATGACAAACTTGTTAGTGGTGTACAACAATCTAAACCAATGTTCAAGAAAGAAATTCTTTTAAATAACATTGTTTCCTCACATGATATTGCTTTGCAGACATCTGTTTTCTTGCCTCCTGTTGCCACTAACCTTTTGCAGGATCATGAGAAGGAGTCGAGGACGACTCCAATTCAAGAAGAGGAGGATGATGAGGACATCACTAACATGGATACGACCAGCGTGACCGCTGCCCCTCCTTCCTCTCCGGCTTCTCCAATGACTACCGACGCTGCTCCATCTTCATCACAAATGATCGACGCTGCGGCAACTTTGTCGCCGAGAGGCCTTAATCCAAAAGCTCAGCTATTCAAGCCCACATCAACAGACAAGGGCCTCAAGCACACACCCCGAGAACAGCCCACGCGTCAAGGAAGGCCCATATGGAAGCCCAAGATGCCAAAAAGCCCGGTTCGGCCATCCAGCAGCATGCCAACTTCAAACGGGCATAACTTGGGCTCTCGGACTCCGTTTTCACCGTGCGACCACCCGTTTGAAAGCTTAGGAGATAAGCTTTCCAATGGATCCAGCCCCACTTCCAAATTCACTCCAGAGTGACAGGAAAATGCGGAACAATGTCACGGGCCAGAAATTCAGGGTGCTGCATCACCGCACTTTTGGGCCTATGGCCCATGTATCTTAGGGTTTTGGTGGCCACCACTGTTTTGGCTGCCCTACTCCTCCTGGCCGCCGCTATATATGTGGCCGCCACCGTTCTTTTACGCTGAGGTTTTGTTGTGTTTTGGTAGACCCCTTGTGCGTCCCTCCTCGTGTTCGCGTGTGTCGACTAGACCACCCGTGTCGAAAAACAGAACCTCACATTTGTATCTTTGAGATTATTGGATTGGAATTGCTCTCACCTTGTTCTTGCTTGTTCTCGGTTGCAGCAGGTACAAGGATCGATCGTGTTTGGCTCGGTTGATCGCCTCGTGTGGTGACTTTGCGATTGTTCGGTTACTGATCCCGTGGATTGGTAGCGTCGTCACTACACCAAATCGATGTATCGTTCTCATCAGAAGATCGGGCCGACCCCAGTACGCATCAGAGGTCGACCAAAACCTAGGGAGACCAAATACAACTTGATTACAAGGCCCAAGACCCACTTTACTCAGATTGGAAAAGTGCTATGATTTGTTTTGTAGATTCCAGACAGCTCGGATGGAATTTGGAGGTGAAACCAGATCCATTGGAAAGAGGGCGAAGAAAGATTTCCATCAAGTACTCATGTGCCCCGAACACTTGTGGATCAAAAGTTATGGCCGTTTTAAGTTGGTGCTGTCAGGGAGGCCGAATCCTAGTCGAATTCGCATACATGATGACCTGGTTTTATGCTTGGCGTTTTGAGGTTCTTCTCCTTGGTTCCTAAGGACAATAAAATCATCACAAGAATTAAATAGTATTCCATTCTGTGAATCATTTGTATCAAAACCTAGGAACACATTCACCTGATAATTGAGTCAACATGCTCGAGCACGAGTAATTGGTCCTTGTAATACAGGTTCAACTTGTTGTGCATGAGATGAGTGACTAGGCGTGGTTGTGTCAATTGAAAATATGTCCTCATCACCCTCCCCTTCTTGCATTTGAGTCATCCTCGACTCAAACTCGTCCTTTTCTCCCAAATATGACTTTAAATCTGCAATGTTAAAGGTGGCATTAACCCTGAAATCTACAGGCAACTGAAGCTTATATGCATTATCATTAATCTTTTCCAATACTTTGAAAAGTCCATCAGCTCGAGGCATCAACTTTGATTTTCTTAATTCAGGAAATCGATCGTTTCTCCAATGCAACCAAACTAAATCCCAAGGTTTGAAAGTTAAATGCGTCCTCCCCTTACTACCAGCAAATTTATATTTAGCATTCATGCGCTCTATGTTTTCTTTAGTTGTCTCATGCATTTTCAACATCTAATCAGCACATTATTTAGTATCAAAATTCAACTTCTCTGAAGATGAAAGAAGTAACAAATCAAAAGGAGCACGAGGCACAAATCCATGAACAATCTCAAACGGGCACATCTTAGTAGTAGAATGCAGTGAACGATTGTAAGCAAACTCAATGTGAGGCAAGCATTCTTCCCACATTTTTATGTTCGTTTTTCAAAATAGCCCTAAGTATGGTAGATAAAGTTCTACTGACAACTTCAGTTTGTCCATTAGTTTGGGGATGACAAGTAGTAGAAAATAAAATATTAGTCCCCTATTTAGCCCATAAAATTTTCCAAAAGTGGCTAAGGAACATAGTGTCATGATCTAAAACTATTGTGTTGGGCACACCATGTAAGCAAACAATTTCACAAAAGAACAAATAAGCAATGTTTGTAGCATCATCACTTTTATGACATGGCAGGAAGTGTGCCATCTTAGAAAATCTATCCACAACAACAAATATGCTATCCCCCCTTTGTTCTAGGCAGTCCTAAAACAAAATCCACAGAAATATCTTCCCAAGGCATGCTAGGAACAGGTAGAGGCATATACAAACCATGAGAATTAAGTCGTGACTTAGCTTTTTGACATGTAGTATAGCGAGCAACGTATCGTTCCACATCTGTCGACGTTTGTTACCGACAATAATGAAAAGGGGGCTAGGCGCTGGATCCAAACTTGATGGTAGCACAAGACACCAGATGTATACAGGTTCGGGCTCTCGCGGTGGAGATAATACCCTAGTCCTGTACTCTGGAATTATATGTGGATAGCTATTGCTAATGAGATCATATTCTTAATGTTCCCCCCGCCTCTCCCTTTATATAGCAGAGGAAGGGCGGTTTACAGAGAGGATCCTACTCGGATACGCAATAGAGATTACAGCTCCTCTTTCTATCTGTATCGTACGGTCTGGATTACAATCCCCTCCGTCCTATCTCAAGTCGGTTACTATCTTTGGGACTTCCTTAATGAGTGTGACTGGGCACGCCCTTATTGTCTTCCTCAATTATCTGCCCGGCCCACCCGTATCTGGCTGGGCCTCCTTAACTTGTTACGCAGATACCTGGGTACATATATCCCACAGTAGCCCCCGAGTGCTTCGCGGTTGGATTGCTTTCTTCTACGTTTTCTCGACTGGTTTTCCATGCCGCCGAGTGCTTTGTTGTAGGCAAGTAGGCCGTGAAGGACTCGTCAGAGCTCCACGTGTCGTCCTCCCGAGTGATTTCCAACCCAAATTCTTAGGTCAACACATGACTCGTCGTAAGGGATATCTGGCTTTTAGCCTAGGGGGTACCTGCATGCCAGAGCACATAGCTATTGGCTTATCTTTGAAGCGTACCACCGAATTTAATGCTTTAAACTATCTTTATGATATCTGGTCTTGTTTCGAACAATATCCAGCATGCGACCTGACATGAGGCATATCATAAGAGGATGTTTATACTTGGAAGGTACCCAAATCACGTCCACGGCGGTCATTGGCTTTTTGGCCCATCATGGGGCGTACCGCTTTCCAAGCGAATCTCAGCCCAATTGTGTCTTTGTACAGTGATTTACTGTACCTGTCCACAGGCCCATCTTAGGACGTGCCCTAGGGCGATCCCAAGATATGCGGAAGGTACAGCATTTTCCCGCTCAAAGCGAAAGCTGGCGTCGCTTCCTTATAAACTTGAGCTTGAGTGCAACCGAAACGGTTTTTCACATTGTGCCCAATTCATCTTATTTTGTTCAGCGTCCCTCTCGCAAAGTCCGCCGCTAGGGTTTTGTATCCTTCGTCTCTTCAATCCAGCGCAATCGCAAGCAAATTTCGCCCGAAAAATGTCTTCTTCTCCTCCCCCAGTTGTTCCTCCCTCGGCGTCGGCCAAGGATTGGGCCACTTCGGTGACTACGGACAACCGGCTGGAGGAATTGGTTAGCGCTGGCGTTTTTCCCCCATTGGTGGTACTCTCCGCCCGTCCTGCCGCAGGCGAATCTTGCCCCACCCCTCGCACTGAAGAGGTAGTTGTTTTTGAATCCTTCTTTTTGCATGGATTTAGCCTTCCCGCATGCCCTTTCTTTCGAGGTCTTCTCGAATTTTACGAGATCGAGCTAACCCATCTCAACCCCAATTCCATTCTTCAAATCGCCATTTTTGTTCATCTCTGCGAAGCTTATCTGGGCATCAGCCCACATTTCAATCTCTTTCGCCATCTTTTTCTCCTCAAACCTTTCCCCAGCAAGAACTCCCCCAGGGCTGTGGGAGGCGCCGGATTTCAATTAAGAGATGGCCTGAAGAAGGCCTATTTCGCCATTCCTTTTAAAACCTCCAACAAAGGCTGGCATCAAGAGTGGTTCTACTGCTCCAATCCCAAGCCTCCTTTGCCTGCTTTTACTAGGGCGCCACCCAAACACTCCATTAACTGGTCCTCACTTCCCTCGGGTGACGGAATGGACCAAGTAGTAGATCTCATGGGGATGATTGCTGATCTTAAGCGAGACGGGCTCACCGGAGTGGCCATTGTGCTAAGTTTTGGCTCCTGCCGAGTTCAGCCCCTCAAGGAACGAGTCCACCTTGGGTATGACCATGAAGGACCTGATGACCCTACTCGGGAAGTCCCCGAGCCGATATCAAGGAAGGTGCTGCTCAGCCGCGTGGCCGACTTCTTTGCTTCGGGCGTCCCAATTAACAACGACGGATGCCCAAAATCCTTCAAGAAATCGAACCCACGACCCCTGGTAAGATCACTTCTTGTTCTCCTGGATTGATCCTCCTGTTTCTTGCTTGACTATGCATAAGTATGTCTCTTGTTTATATTTGCAGGGGCGTGACGCTTTCTTTTCCGAAGCACCACTGTCCGAATTCCCCGTGCATAAGAGTGCTAAACGGAAGCGCCCTACTCGCACTCCGCCCCCCTCTCCAGGTGCCAAGAAGAGCAAGGTGAACGAAGCTGAAGATCCCCTGGGAAAGGGGAAACGTCCGTCCGTCCATGTGACCAAGGAAGATAGAAGGAAAGCTGCGGCGAATGTACCCCCGTCCGGTGGCCCGAAGGTTCGGGACCCCGCAATCGTGCGCCCTCTATCACCTTCGTCGTCTTCAAGTCACTCCGTGACTCCTGTGCGCCCCGAGCCCCCGGCTCGGCACTCGGTCAACAGTGCGCCACCACCTCCGCGCCCAAGCAAAGACCCCTCGACCGCCACTCCAAGCACGCAGACCAAATCTTCCGCCGGTGGTGCTCCTACCCGGAAGAACTCGTCGTTTAGAGTAACGAGATCCGGCAGGTGAGTTTCCTGTCCGCTCTTCGGCGCTTCTCTGCGCTCTGCGCCCTGTGCTAACTGGCTCTTCTTTCAGAGGGCCCTCCGACACGGTTCCTAAGGGCACGGCACCTCTGGAGCCCCAGAAGGTAGTCGCTGAAGACGCCGCAGATGTTCCGAGTGGCCATACACCAACCACGGCTGAGCCCGCCGTCTCCGATGTGGCCGGGGAGCAATCGGCGCACTACCACAATTCCGCGGTCTCTTCTTCTTCTTCAAGTGCTCCTTCATCTGCTGTTCCGAAGCTTGCGTACGTTCTTTTTGGTCACCGTAAATTCTTCATTTTGTTTTTCCTTCTTGCCGCTCCATCTTCTGCCTTTCGTTTGTGAGGGCGTCACCGCTGCTTGAGCGATCGCCCCTTTCTGAGCTTGTCCCTCGTTTTTGCTTTTTGTCAAGGTCTTCATGGCTTCTTCCCCAGAGCCCCTTCCGTCTGACGACGAGGAGATGGTGTTTGATTTTGAAGATGAGAATCCTCCACCTCCTGTCGAAGAAGAAGACGATCTTGCTGAGGAATGGGCCTTGTTTGATCTTGCGATGGCCGAGCTCGCGGGGATGGAAGCCGTGGCCCGAGACACCGCCGCCGTCAATGCCCTAATCGAGGCCGTTCCGAAGCTCATGAGGGCTCGGTACCCCCTTATCGAAGCTGTAGGGCGCCTGCGCCGGGCGCAGTAGTTTTTTATCTTTCTGCAAAAAATCAGTAGCGCAGTGTTTTGGCGCATATAAACTTCTAGCATTTATGTAGTATGATCTTAATAGTATTTGCTCCTTCCTCCCTTCTGATCGTTCAACCTGCCCGAGTGCTCTCCTCCGTTCCTTATGTTTAAGCGCCCTGGCCGACTGGTCCAGCCCCCGAGCGTTGCGAGTTGGCGCCTGGCCTTTTTCCTCACGCATGCTTTTTATTGGGTAGCTAGAATTTGCCGTTTCATAGGGCAGGGTTTCACAATCGCGAAATGGAGCACTCGGACTTAATTGTGATCGCTGGAGAAAAAGAAGAACAGTGTATGATTTATAAGCGGGATTGCGTGTGTGTAACACTATTAGGTGTAGCCCCGGACTTACTGCTTAATTGAGCATCAACTAAGTAGCAAGTCAATGACTTAGGAAAATTTTCCACAAATAGGATATCAAAATCGATAAATGGCCTAGAAGAGTTGCGCATGCGCAACACTATTAGGTGTAGCCCCCGACTTACTGCTTAATTGAGTGTCAATTGAGTAGCAAGTCAATGAGAAGAATTTGTATTCATGAATAATTATTAATAATGTACAAAATTTTAAGAGTAAAAGCAACGTAGCTGCTCTATGTTCCATGAGTTTTTGATGATAACGCCGTCTTCCCATTTAAGCCTGTAAGCCCCGGGCCGCGTCACTTCGTCGACGATGTAGGGGCCTTCCCAACTTGGAGAGAGCTTATGCTCGTGCTTTTGATTTTTTATCAAGACTAGATCGCCTTTAGAGAACGCACGGCCCCGTACATTTCGGTCGTGGTAGCGGTGCAGGCCTTGGAGGTACTTGGCCGACTGGATCGCTGCAAGCTCCCTGGCTTCTTCCAGCCGATCGATGTCTTCTGTTCTGCTCTCTTCCGACTCGGTTTCTTTATAATTCCGGACCCGGGGGGATCCGAAAGTCAGTTTGGTGGGCAGGACCACTTCTGAGCCATATACTAGGAAAAAAGGTGATTGCCCGGTAGCCCTACTAGGGGTGGTTCTCAATCCCCAGAGTACCGAGGGCAATTCTTTTACCCATCGAGTAGCATACGGCTTAAGGCGATCGAAAATCTTTGCTTTTAATCCCTGCAACACCATGCCATTCACCCGCTCCACCTGACCGTTGCTTTTTGGATGAGCCACGGAGGCGAAGCATATTTTGATACCCAGCTCACAGCACCAGTCTTGAAATTCGTCACCCCGGAATTGAGTTCCATTATCCGTGATGATTCTGTTCGGCACGCCAAACCTTACCACGATTTCCTGAAAGAACTACTTGGCCTTGGCCGCCGTTATTGTGGCTACGGGTTTTGCCTCGATCCACTTGGAGAACTTGTCAATGGCTACGAAGAGATGAGTGAAACCGCCTTGAGCCTTTTTTAACGGGCCGACCATGTCGAGCCCCTAGACTGCGAATGGCCAGGTGATCAGAATAGTTTGCAACTCCTGTGCCGGCACGTGAATCTGTCGGGCAAAAAACTGGCATCCTTCACAAGTTCGGACGATGTCTTCTGCGTCAGACACAACAGTCGGCCAGAAGAATCCTTGTCGGTATGCCTTGCCTACCAGAGTGCTTGACGCTGCATGATGCCCACAAATTCCTGAATGGATTTCCCTGAGGAGGTTTTTCCCTTCTTGCTCCGATATGCACCGCCTTAGGACCCCGGAGGCGCTCTTTCGGAAGAGTTCCTCGCCTACCACTGCATAGTTCTTGCATCGTCGTGTGATACGCTCTGCTTCTGCGCGATCTTCGGGGAGCTCGTCCCTTAATAAGTAGTTTAGGAAAGGAGCTGTCCAGCCCGGGCTGATGACCAAGACTTCTTCTTCGACGAGTGCTTCTTCTGATTTGTTTGGCTTCTGCTGTTGGCTTGTTGAAGGTTTGTGGAGCTCTTCGACAAACACGCCAGTGGTACCGTTGCCCGACTGGAGCCTAGTCTGACCAGTTCGTCTGCTGCTTCGTTGTCGCGGCGAAGTACGTGAATGAGTTCTAGCCCGTCGAACTTGTCTTCGAGCTTTCTTACTTCTTGGCAATATGCAGCCATGTTGTCCTCGACGCACGACCAATCTTTCTGAACTTGATTGATCACCAGCATGGAGTCTCCTCGAATAGTTAATCATCGAACTCCAAGGGATATTGCGATGCGAAGTCCGTGGATGAGTGCTTCGTACTCGGCTGCATTGTTTGACGCCGGAAAGTGGAGTTGGAGGACATATTTTAATCGCTCGCCGGTTGGTGAGATAAGCACCACACCGGCTCCTGCGCCGCTGAGCATGAGGGAGCCATCGAAATACATTGTCCAGTACTCAAGTTCTTCGGTTGTCGTTGGGGTTTGTAATTCTGTCCACTCGGCGGTGAAGTCGGCAAGCACTTGAGATTTTATCGCCGTTCGTGGCCTGAAGGAGATTTCAAAAGCCCCAAGCTCGACTACCCACTTTGCAATCCTCCTGGTGGCTCCCGGTTGTGGAGTATGTCTCCAAGCGGAAATGTGGTAATCACCGAAATTGAGTGATCTTGAAAGTAATGCTTGAGTTTGCGCGAGGTAAGTAACACGGCATATAGCAATTTTTGCACCTGCGGATATCGCACCTTCGACTCCCCTAGCACCTCGCTGATGAAGTAAACCGGCCGTTGGACCTTCTGGAGGTGCCCTTCTTCTTTCCGCTCCACCACGATTGCCGTGCTGACTACGTGAGTCGTCGCGGCAATGTAAAGCAAAAGGGGCTCTTCAGGCATTGGTGGGACCAACACTGGTGGCGATGATAAGAATGTCTTGAGTTCTTCGAAAGCCTGCTGCGCCTCGGTGGTCCATTGAAAGTTACCCTGCTTCTTCAGAAGTTTGAAAAAGGGTGTTCCCCGCGAGCCCAAGCAGGAAATGAATCTGCCGAGTGCCACCATACAGCCTGTGAGCTTCTGGACATCTTTTTGGCTAGCCGAAGGTTTCATCTTTAGGATAGCATTGATTTTCTCCGGGTTTGCTTCGATGCCTCGTTGTGACACGATGAATCCGAGTAGTTTTCCTGAGGGGACCCCAAAGACACATTTTTCGGGGTTAAGCTTCATTTTGTAAGCCCTTAGACTTTCAAATGTCTCGGCCAAGTCTGATATGAGGTCTTCCTTCGCGTGAGATTTGACGACGACGTCATCGACATATGCCTCCACGTTGCGTCCAATTTGGTTATGAAAGCACCGCTGTATCGCGCGTTGATAGGTAGCACCAGTGTTTTTCAAACCGAACGGCATTGTGATATAGCAAAATGCCCCAAACGGAGTGATGAACGAAGTCTTGATGCAGTCTTCTTCTTTTAGCCTGATTTGGTGATATCCTGAATAGGCGTCCAAGAAGCTAAGGAGCTCGCAGCCTGCCGTTGAATCTACAACTTGGTCAATGCGGGGCAAACCGAAAGGATCTTTCGGGCATGCCTTGTTGAGATCGGTATAGTCAACGCACATGCGCCAGTTTTTATTCTTTTTGCGAACGAGAACTGGGTTCGCTAGCCAGTCGGGATGATACACTTCTTTTATAAATCCTGCTGCTAAGAGCTTGGTGATTTCTTCCCTAATGGCTTCTTTTCGGTCTTAAGCAAATCGCCGGAGTCGCTGCTTGATGGGCTTCGCCTTTTCGTCCACATTGAGGGAATGCTCGATCACCTCCCTAGGGACATCGGGCATATCAGAAGGTTTCCATGCAAAAATGTCCCGATTTGCCCGAAGAAAGGTGACGAGCACGCCTTCCTATTTGGGACTGAGTCCTGTTCCCACCAAAGCTGTTTGGGCCGGGTTGGATGGGTCGAGGATTACCTTCTTAGTCCCCTCATCCGGCTTCATGCTGGTCTTGGCTTGCTTCTTGGCCGGCACCTCTCCTTCATCTTTCGGATGAGCGGCTGCCCGCCGGATCTCTTCTTTGTCGTCTTCGGCCTCTTGAGTTTCTGCCATCTCGCAGCTTTCTCTGTCGCAAACGAACGACTGCCTAACGTCGCCGCGGACGGAGATGATGCCTTTCGGCCCTGGCATCTTCAAGACAAGATAAGTGTAATGGGGCACGGCCATGAACCTGGCCAATCCTGGCCTTCCCAAGATAGCATGATAGGCAGTCTGGAAGTCGGCCACTTCGAAATTGAGATATTCTATTCGGTAGTTTTCTCTGGTCCCGAACGTGACCGGTAGAGTGATTTGCCCAAGGGGAACCGAGGAGGTCCCTGGAATCACTCCATGAAACGGTGATGAACCCCATTTTAGCTCCGAGCGAGGGATCTTCATGTCGTCAAAGGTTTTGGAGAAGAGGACGTTGAGTCCACTCCCCCCATCCACCAGCACCCTCTTGAGTTTGACGTTGCGAATGACAGGATCTAAAACAAGAGGGTATCTACCTGGATATGGGATATGATCCGGGTGGTCTGAGCGGTCAAAGGCGATTGGAACCTCAGACCACCTGAGGTATTGCGGAGTTGCTGGCATGACTGCGTTGATTTCCCGAGTGGTAAGCTTTTGCATCCGTTTAGATTCATAAGCAGCCGAGCCCCCAAATATGTAGTTGAGCTCGCGTTCCGTCTTCTGGTACTCGCCTTCATCATCTTCAGGAGAATCTTGTTTTTTCTTTTCTTCATCCCTTGGTTCGCCCTTGGCCGACCGTTTTCTGGACTCCTTGGCGAACCTTCTCAGGGTGAAACAATCTTTGGCAGCGTGCTTCCCCTTGGGATGGAATGGGCAAGTTGCCTCTATCACTGTGTCATAATCATCTGTGCGCTGCGCGCGATGTCGGCCTTGCTCGGTCACCGCCACGGTTTCTTCATGTCTCTGCTTCCTGTCACGCTGCTTGGAAGGCTCGGCGTGATCTTTTTTATCTTTATGCCGCGGGTGTTCATCTTGTCGCTCGGCCAAAGCATCTGAAGCCGTTGCATACCGATCCGCTAACTAGAACATCTCCCTCACTGTGGTTGGCGGCTTTCGGGACATCTTTTTGATTAAGTCGGGATCATTGACGCCCTTCTGGAATGCTACGATTACTGCTGCTTTTGAAATATCTCGAATTGTGTTCTTCTTTTGCATGAAGCGTCGGATAAATTCTCGTAGTGTCTCGCTCCTTTTCTGGCGAAGCTGGTACAAGTCCCATTGTGTCCCGGGTCGCTCGTAAGTACCCTGAAAGTTGGTGATGAATTGCTCGCAAAGGTCTCCCCAGGAATCTATAGAATTCGCTGGAAGTCCAGTGAGCCATGCTTGGGCTGGAGGCGTAAGCATGACTGGTAAATAATTAGCCATTACATTCTGATTGCCACTCGCCGCCATTGATGAGGACGGGTGATCCCGATCTTTCGGTGATATGATGATACATCGATTTGGGGGTGTTGATGGCACCGAATCAAGGGCTTCCTACCAACAGGTCGGGAGCTTCACAATCGCAATGCCAATCCACACAGATACAAGATCCAAACGATCAATTGTTCCTGCAAGAAATCGAGAACTCGCAAGAACAAAGCATGAAGCAATCTAAATAGATAGTATTGAAATCAAACGAAACAAGTTGAGGTTCTGTTTCTCGGCTCGGGCGGTCTAGTCGACACGCGCAAACACGAGGAGGGACACATACGGGGTCTACCAAACACAACAAAACCTAAGCATAAAAGAACGGTGGTAGCCACATATATATAGGCGGCCAGGAGGTGTAGGGCAGCCAAAACAGCGGTGGCCACCAAAACCCTAAGATACATGGGCCATAGGCCCAAAAGGAAGGTGACGCAGCACCTGGTAATTCTGTTCTGTAATCTTGTCCTGTGATTTCTCGTTGCTTCAAGATGAATTTGGAAGGGGGCTAGATCCATTGGAAAGTTTATCTCTTAAGCTTTCAAACGGGTGGTCGTACGCCGAAAACGGAGTCCGGGAGTCCAAGTTATGTCCGTTTGAAGTACTGCTACTCCTGGGTGGCCGAACCGGACTCGGAGACGAATTCTCGTTAGATTGTTCTGTGGTTTCCCGACGCTTCAGGACGAATTTGGCAGTGGGGCTAGATCCATTGGAAAGATTATCTCCTAAGCTTTCAAACGGGTGGTTGTACGCTGAAAACGGAGTCCGGGAGTCCAAGTTATGTCCGTTTGAAGTACTGCTGCTACTGGATGGCCGAACCGGACTCGGAGACGAATTTCCGTTAGATTGTTCTGTGGTTTCCCGATGCTTCAGGATGAATTTGGAAGTGGGGCCAGATCCATTGGAAAGCTTATCTCCTAAGCTTTCAAACGGGTGGTCGTACGCTGAAAACGGAGTTTGGATGTGGCCGTGGCGTCCGTTTGAAGTGCTGCTGCTTCTGGATGGCCGAACTGGAATCGGAGACGAATTGAGCTTGATGTTGGGCCTTCCTTGGCGCGTGGGCTGTCCTTGGTGGATGTCATTGACGTGCTGGTCCAGCAAAGGTGGGTGGAAAGGCCTTGTTTCCGAATTAAGCCCTCTAGGCGCCGTAGACGAGATAGTAGCCGAAACAGCGACGGTTGGGGACGAAGTAGTGGTCGTAGGGGAAGAAGAACCAGCGGTTGTATCCTTGGTTGGGATGTCCTCATCAGCCATGATTGCGAGAGAATAAACTTGTAACCAGGCCTCTGGATCTCTTTCTCCATCAAACTTGGTGATGCCTTTTGGGTTGAAACCTTTCGGCCAGACCACTCGGCGAAGTCGGGATGAGAAAGCTCGGATGCCCTCAATAGGCCCGGCACTTCGTCGACGTGGGGAACGTTGAGGGGGTGATCCGTCCCGGTGGTCTTCACCATCTCCTCTGCCACGGTGGTGATGACTTCTGCAATCATCTCGATCGTCGTGGCGGATGCCAAAACGCTCGTAATCATCTTTTCGCCTACGGCGTTCTTCATCTTCTCGATCCCGCCGACGGGCATTCAGGTCTATTCGGAGATCTCGGCTAATACTTTGCCGCGTCTCCTCCTCGTAGAAGTTCACGTCTGGCCCGACTGTGAGCAGTATTGCTGCTGGCCGCCTGCTAGTTGACTATGCGAGTGCGGGAATCTCCTCTTCCCTCTGGCTCCTCTCGATGTTGCTGGATGGCTGTCGCCGTTACCATGGCCTGTACCTGGGGTATGATCGGCGCAGTTGGACTATCAGAACCAAGGATTGGTCCCAATGTGTCGAGGAGCGTCTTGGAGGCGACGATGTTCTGTTGAGGAGTGTGGAAAACCGACTGGTTCCCCATTTTTGTCTGCAAAATTTCTTCATTGACATTGCGGCCTCTGTTCTAGAGAGATCTTGTGCGGCCTTCTTGGCGAAGACGCTCTTCTTCTGCTGCGTTAGCAGCGTCCTTCTGTCGTTGGGAATCAGTTCACGGACCTTCGATTACGAAAATCTCGCGACAACCCTGAAAACTCTCTGCCCTGCCTTCTGAATCAGAAGAACGAGGGGATAGGCAAAACCGGTCTTCGGATCTGAGTGGTTCTTTGGCCATTCGACATCCATCCTCGGCTAGGGAAGTAGCAGAAATACTTACAGATTGGACCTGGTCCGAATCCGAATCCGAAAGGGAGAGCTGGCCAAAATTGTCGGCGACGAAATCCAAGCTTCCGAAGCGAAACGCCTGAGAGGGCGCAAAGGTGGCCATGCCCTTGAGGATCGCCATCAAGCTTGCTGTGATTGATCCCAGCGCAGCCCCTACCTGGAGCGCCAACTTTTGACGTTTGTTACCGACAATAATGAAAAGGGGGCTAGGCGCTGGATCCAAACTTGATGTAGCACAAGACACCAGATGTATACAGGTTCGGGCTCTCGCGGTGGAGATAACACCCTAGTCCTGTGCTCTGGAATTATATGTGGATAGCTATTGCTAATGAGATCATATTCTTAATGTTCCCCCCGCCTCTCCCTTTATATAGCAGAGGAAGGGCGGTTTACAGAGAGGATCCTACTCGGATACGCAATAGAGATTACAGCTCCTCTTTCTATCTGTATTGTAACGGTCTGGATTACAATCCCCTCTATCCTATCTCGAGTCGGTTACTATCTCTGGGACTTCCTTAATGAGCGTGACTGGGCACGCCCTTATTGTCTTCCTCAATTATCTGCCCAGCCCACCCGTATCTGGCTGGGCCTCCTTAACTTGTTACGCAGATACCTGGGTACATATATCCCACAACATCCTTTCTCATTTTTGGCTAGAAGAAATGACCAACAAGTATGTCCTCTGTTTTCTTCACACCAAAGTGTCCCATCAGCCCACCTCCATGCACTTCCTGTAACAACAACAAACGAACGGAGCTGGCTGGAATGCATAACTTGTTAGCTGTAAACAGAAACCCATCTTTGAGGACAAATTTGTTTCATGTTTTTTCCTCTTTACAATTTAGCAACACATCTTTAAAATCATTATCATGTACATATTTCTCTTTAAACGGCTCTAATCCAAGGATTTTGAAATCAAGTTGTGAAAGCATGGTATATCTTCTTGACAAAGCAACAGTAATAACATTCTCCTTTCCTTTCTTGTGTTTTATAACATAAGGAAAAGATTCAATGAATTCAACCTACTTTGCCTGTGTACGATTCAATTTTCCTTGACTTTGAATATGCTTCAAAGATTTATGATCAGAATGTATGACGAATTCTTTGGGCCATAAATAATACTGCCATATTTCTAAAGTTCGAACTAGAGCATATAATTCCTTATCATAAGTAGAATAGTTCAAACTAGGCCCACTCAACTTCTCACTAAAATATGCAATAATTTTTCCTTCTTGTAACAACACGCCACCCAAACCAACTCCACTAGCATCACATTCTAGTTCAAAAGTCTTAGAAAAATCTGAAAGTTGGAGTAGCGGTGTATGTGTTAACTTATCTTTCAACGTATTGAAGGCGTTCTCCTGTGCATCTCTCCAAGCAAATGGCACACCCTTTTTGATAAGCTCATGCAATGGTGCAGCAATGGTGTTGAAATCCTTCATGAAGCGACGGTAGAATCCAGCAAGTCCTATAAAACTTCGAACCTATGTGACCGAGCTAGTAGTCGGTCAACTCTGTATTGCCTCAACCTTGGCGATCAACTTCAATGCCCTAGGGAGTAACAACATAACCAAGAAAAGAGACTCGATCCATACAAAAGGTGCACTTCTCAAGGTTACCAAATAAGCATGCATCTCGTAAAACATTAAAAACAACACGTAAATGGTCAAGGTGTTCCTCCAATGATTTGCCATATATCAAAATGTCATCAAAATATACCATCACAAATCTACTATGAAAGCATGCAAAACTTCGTTCATTAATCTCATGAAAGTGCTAGGTGCATTTGTTAACCGAAAAGGCATTACTAACCACTCATATAGACTGAACTTAGTTTTAAAAACTATTTTCTATTCATCTCCTAGCTTCATGTGAATCTGGTGGTACCCACTACACAAATCAACTTTAGAAAACACTGTAGAGCCACTTAATTCATCAATCATATCATCTAGCCTAGGAATAGGGTGACGATGCCTAATGGTGATATTATTGATTGCTGTACAATCCACACATATGCCATGATCCATCTTTCTTAGGCACTAAAATAACCGGAACAACACAAGGAATAAGACACTCACGTACATATCCTTTATCAAGCAATTCTTGAACTTGGCATTGTATCTCCTTAGTTTCTTCCAGATTGGTTCTATATGATGCATGATTGGGCAAAGATGCCCCGAGAATGAGGTCAACTTGGTGCTCAATACCTCGAATTGGTCGGCATTGTGTAGCATGTTTGTTAAGCATGAAGGGTCACTATTTTGGGCTTTATTTTAAAATTCCTTTTGCAATCATGGCTTTGAGGACCTTGCCTTGCTTTATTTCTAATTTCATCAATTTTTTGGAATTAGATCAAAAGTTATTGAGGTTTATTTCTAGCCAAGTTTCTAAAAGTCACTTTTTGAGTAGCGTGTTTGTTGAGTTATAAAGGTTTATCTTTTGAGTTTTATTTTGATATTGCTTTGGAATCATGACCCTGATGACATTTTCTTGCTAGGATTCAAATTTCATCAATTTTGAATGAGTATATTTAAAGTTATTCACATTTCTTAATAGCTAAGTTTAAAATTTCTGCTCATCGAGGTTGCTCAAATTCTTGCTCCATTCACTCTATTGTGCGTACTCTTGAACCTAGAGTTTGCTCTATAGCATTAGTGTTCTAGAAGAGATTTTTGAGGAGGAAATTTTTATTTGTCTCCAATTTATCCCCCTCAAGTCATTGATTTCGGTCCTTCAATTGGTATTAGAGCCTAGTTTTGCTCATTCTAGGTCTTGATCGGTCTCTAGAGCCATGGCGACGGATAAATATTCCACCAAACTGCCCATCTTTTCTAGAGTTGATTATCCTTCTTGAAAGTACAGGATGGTGTCATACATCACACTGCCCAAGGTTTCATGATTTGGCAGAAGGTGAAGCTCCCTTATGATGTTCTTGCCGATGAGAATGTCAGTGCCACAAATATGGCTGACGTTGAGGCAAATGCAAAGGCAAGGTGTTGGTGATATGCGCTTGAGGCAATTATGAAAATGATTATATCACGTCTTATGTTTATGGAACAGTATAATTGTTTGTCCTTTTTGAATAAATATTGATTGGGTTGATCAACAAGTACATGACTTATTCGTTTTTCATATACCCTAAACGGTTATCATAGTATAGGATGATTATATTTTATAGATCAGCAGATGTATTGATTGATGACTATGTTTTATGGGTCATAGAGATACGGAGATATATATCAATAATATAGACACATGTTGGAGAACATGTGTTGGACAAACCCATATGAGACTGCGAGAATTGCCATATATTTTTATATGTCATCAGTTGGTGTCATACATAGTGTATGTATGATCCTTAGACCTAAGTTCGTCATTGGTTTCCTAGATGTGTAATGATTTACTTAGGGGATGCCAAACACTACTCCTTAATTATGTAGTTATGAATGTAGTTTTTGGGTTTACCATAAAACATACTGAGATACATGAATAATCAAGATAGAATTTGCCCTTCCAACATAACGGAGAGATATCTCTAGACCCTCGAGGTAGATGGATTAAGGAAGTGCATGACCATGCTGAATGTTATTGAGAGTCAATCCAGATAAATTAATCCACTACGGTATGAGTGAATAGATCAAGCTGTCATAGGATGACATGACTCTTGCCTTCAGTTCGATCTGATATCGTGAAGCAAAAGGAACATAACATTATCACACTATAGTAGGTTCATTCGATGCTTTAAATATTTGGGAATTAATATGTACTACTAGGGACCGCTATCGATTATCAGTTAGAAAGATGTTTCCGAGTTGTGTCAAAATATACATGAACCTATAGGGTTATACACTTAACGGGTTTGGAATGGTTACAATCAGTTATCATAGTTTGGATTGGATTCGTTCTAATGGGCCGAATTGAAAATGAACTCAGATTGGGCCTAGGGTTGGGTGCCACCGAGGGCTATAAAAATGGGACATAGGCTTAGGGTTTGAGGCAGAAGTTGCACGAAACCCTAGCCTTCCTCCACCATCTCTACCATGCATACAGTGCTAGCACCCTGGCAATCGGTGTTCCATCCCCGAACATGTGGATACTGATAGAGACACTACTCTATTGCGGTGCTATTCGAGGATGACTGTTTGGACCAATCATGGAGTTGATTGGACCGATTCAGAAGCTGGTGGATCAACTTGGTGCTTGGCTACCACTCAGTCCGATCACACTACTTGATGACCATACCAGGATGCGCAACATCGATCTGCTTCAACATCTTCTTCCGCTGCACTGCACGTCTAGTGGTAACAATCCATAATCGATGATCATTTACTTGCGTGGCCTCTAGGGATCGGTAGAATTTTAATTTGCGCTAGTGCAACCTACCCTAACCCTTCACAAGGAACATTATCATATAGGGGTTAAGCCTTAGTGAGTATGACAGGATCTCCCACTTGCGATTTGCTCACCAGATTTGGGTGACTCTCGATGCTTACCCTGTGAGCACCACCCAAATCAAGACCATGAGGCAAGATCAATACAAGCGTGACTACAACAAGTACGAACAACATGCTGGGGAGTCTTTGGACGAGTGTTTTGCGCTTTTCACGAAGATCCGTAGTGATCTCTGGGCTGTCAGTACCACATGCTCTGACTCAGAGAACACTAGGCACTTTCTCATGGTACTCGATATTCAGGTTTACGAGATGAAGGTGACCACCATCAACCTATCTGATACAGAGACAGGGAGCAATGAGGGAGAGGATGATCCACAGGTGAAGACTAAGGGCGGTGATGACTTCACAAGCATGTGTTTCATGGCTGATGCCAATGACATCAGCGACAATAAGCTCTACAGCAAGTCGGACGAGGTTCCTTCCTATGACGATCTCAATGATGCTTTATGTAAACTAGGAAAATTCCATGCTAGATAATGAGGATATCACTACTATGGAAATAGCCACACCTGGTTCAGTAATTGCTTAGCGTCGGTCGTGTTTCAGTTAGTAGCCTGGATAATGAGGGTCGTCTCCACTAATCATCCATCTCACCAAAAGATTAGGCCTCCATTAGCCTCATTAGGTGCTAGAGCTAGGTGTTCAGAGCTAGAGAAGGAAATAGGCACCTTGTCACAAGAGATTTCTTCTCTTAAATCTACTCCCTCCCATGATATTGATGATTGTGTTTTATGTGATTCTTTTCTTGTAAAGCTTGAGAACCTAAGGACCATGCATGATAGTGTACTTTCCAAAGTAGAGGTTCTTAGAATGAAGAATGCTAGCTATAGTACTCCTGCTCCTATTCCTAATGATGCTAGTTTTCTTCATGCTCGTACTAATGTTTCTTGTGAAAATTGCTCAAAATTGCATGTTGAAATCGATGCCATGAGCACTCACCTTAGGAAGCTTTTTGTTAGAAATGATGAACTTGAATAACATGCTTCTAAGGACCCAGTCAGCTCATGTGAGGGCCATAGTAAACTAAACCTTAATAATCATGCTTTAAATGTCAGGTATGCAAATTTGACTAAGGACCTACTAACTAAATCACAAGAAAGTTGCTTGCGATGTGCTGAGATTGAAGGGGACATGGACAAGATTCATGTGGAACTTAGGAAGAAGCTACATGCCTAGAAAGTTAGGATTAGGAATGCCCTATGCGTTTCTTGTGCAGCCCTTAAGATTGAGTCAGCTGTGCATAGGGAGAGATATGCATGTGTTGCTCATTCTTCTAATTTTGGTTCTTCTTCATCTCCCCCTGTTCTTCTTGTGCCTCTCTCTTTCAGGAGTGTGAGTACCTCATGAGCACTCTCAAGAAGTTTTTTGGAGGTAAGAAGAAGCTTAATCTCATCCTAGACCAACCCAAAATTAGCAGATTCTATCAAGGTCTAGGATTTGACTACTTGTAGCATGTACGAGCACATCCACCTATAGTTGATCATGCCTCCAAGAGTGAAGAGACTGTGATTGCTCCTAGGACTAGCACCACAGTGTTTAGATTAGCAGGTGTTGTCCATGGGATCCCTGATGAGAAGGTAGCCCTTCCTATAGCTTCTGTCTCTAGTAAGGTAAAGTATACTTGCACATTCTACCAGAAGGATGGACAGTTGGCTAATTTCTACTTCAGAAGTGCCAAGATCACATGGCGTGAGTGTGTTCATGCCCTTAGGAGTATTCAGGGTCATCCCTAGACTCTAAGTGCAGCTAAGACACCCACAACTTCTATACAGGTTAAAGAGTTTGCTGCTTTTGGACATCATCTAGAACTCGGTTTTTAGGCTATTCATTCAAGTTTTGATCTAGGAACTGGCCGTGGTTAGTCTTTCTACCATCTTCTTGATATTCCTCATTCTTTCCATTGAGATGGATATCAACGGTGTGAGTTTGCTTTCTCCAATAGGAGGTTTGGACAACGTTTCTAGGATGATCTAGCCTCTGCACAAAAATGAGCTGACCCAGCACCAGCTCCTAGACATCCGGCAGGAGTTGCCTCTAAGTTTGTGAGAGTTGAGACACAGAGAGATGCTAGAGTTTAGTCTTTTGTTCCTTTTACTTCTACGTTTTCTCATCGGGTAACTCAATATTGGGTTCCTAGATCTGCACTGATTTGCCCCAATACTGAGTCATCGATCTTTTTCTCTTTTTGATTTAGGTACATAGGGTTGAGAAGGGAGAGGTTTGGATTATAAACTCTAGTTGTTCTAACCACATGACCAAAGATTCTCTTTAGTTCTCTTCCT
The DNA here is from genome assembly GCA_036346375.1 of Guadua angustifolia. Taxonomy (NCBI): domain Eukaryota; kingdom Viridiplantae; phylum Streptophyta; class Magnoliopsida; order Poales; family Poaceae; genus Guadua; species Guadua angustifolia. Next base: position 49,349,972 of record CM070502.1, on the reverse strand, counting down.
TAGCTCTGTCCTTGATGACGAGCTAATCACCTTTGGGGATGCTTCGTCAGGTAGAGTCATCACTACAAGTGCCGTTCGCATTTATGGTAATTTCATTCTTGGGACATTGCCTTAGTAAGTAAGCTGCAGTATAATTTGCTTTCTGTGTCTCAACTTATCGATGACGATTTTGAGGTGAGCTTCAAGCGTAATGCTTATAGAATTCTTTATTCTTTTGGAGTGTTAGTTTGCGGGATTTCTAGGTATGAGAGAGTTTTTCTTGCTAATTTTGCTGATTCTTTTGGTGATTCTCGTTGTTGCCTAGTTGCTTCAGAGTCTTGTGAACTCTCCTTCTAGCATAGGAGACCTGGTCAAAATTGTTTTTATCACTTGACCTGAGTTAGCAGCCATGATCTCATTCGTGGTTTACCCAAACTCAAGATGGTCATAGGCTTGATTTGTTCTCCTTGCCAACAAGGCAAGATGCTTGCATCTTCTCATCCCCTAGCCACTGTTGTGATGACTGATGCACTAGGACAGTTTTTATATATGGACACTATTGGTCCAGCTAGGGTACAATTAGTAGGTGGGAAGTGGTTTGTTCTTATCATTGTTGAGGTTTTTTTAAGTATTCTTGGGTGTTCTTCATGGCATCAAAGGATAAGTCTTTTACCCGTTTCAGGGGTTTGGTTCATAGGTTGTCTATTCAGCTCCCAAGTGCCTTATATGCTATACATAGTGACAATGGCACAGAGTTTATCGAAGGTTAGAAATCAACAATAAACTTATAGTCTTAGGTACCTTCGAATTAGCAGAGTCAAGAACGAAATCGGAGGCACACAATGTAGACGGGTTTGGGTCCTTGGATGGAGTAATACCCTACTCCTATATAGATAATGTATGGAGTCGGTGAATAGAGTACAAAGCAAGATGCACAGCTCTAATTACAATGGAGATTGAACTTTAGAGGATGGTTGAGCTATGGCTAGAGGTTGACGAAGCGCAGCTCGTTGGCTCTTGGATGCTCTGCTAAAAAAGTCTTCTAGCTCTGGATGGCTTGTAATATGAGAATTCCTCCCCTCCCTAGATGCCTACCCCCGTCCTTATATAGCGGGGGTAGCCTTTCCTCAGGTTGAGTTGTAGTCAGTTTGGGATATCAGATCGTAGCCGATGAGGAGTCCATTGTCGTGTGATCTTCACAACATATCCAAACTTCCATAGATATCAGGTGTACTTGAGTTAGTTTCCTCGTATCAGGAACACGATCGAGTCCTTCCTTGCATGAAGATACCCCCTCCGCGTATATCTTATCCCATAGAATTGGGTCCGTGATATCCAGAGTTCCTAGATGCTTACTTGAGTGCATACGGTATGGTCTTTGAGTTTCCTGTGTATGTCCCTATCCCATATTTAGATATTCGATGTAGCCCCCGAACTCTTCTTGGAGGAGGGTCCGTTTACTCCTCACCTGCTTTCGGTCGAACAACCCGAGTGGGATGGGAATTGCTAAGTATTGAGTAGGAATGCACTGGGTCGAGCGCCCTATGGCCAGCCCAACTCAAGTTCTTAGGGTAACCACATGTTACTCGATGTCGAATCATCAACTCTACTCTGAGTAGAGTTAAAAAGTAAGTCAGAAAAACCTAAATGTTGGGTAGTGAAACATTTAATGCCATTGCCCGCAATGCCAAGGCGGGTGCAACGCAATCATTCTATTTTTTCACCGATCGAGGCACCGTGCTGCGGGGATTTGAACCGTTCACCTATAAGGAAGATTTTAGCTTATACATCCCCATGCCTGGAACTGTAACCGCTACCTTCCCCTTTACGCCTCCATTCTTATTCTCGGAACTTCTGTCGTGCTCCTTAAGTCCTAGTGCCGCCTCCTTCAAAGAGTTCGCCCCACGTCTCCCTCAATAGCGTCCCGTCCTTCAGTCAACGCCGGAGTCACTCCGCCACCAGAGAAGAAAATCAAGATGGCCAAGGCGGTCTTTGAGGACGAGGCCTTCAAAAAGGTGTGGTAGAAGTCGATGATGATGGAGAAGTGTTTAGCCGAGCTAGAGGAAGATGGCTTCATTCCCCCTCGATAGTTCTTCCGTTGGACACATAGTGAGTATTCAAGATCCATATTCATCAAACACTAGTGAGCTTTGGCATCACTGCTAGAGATTTAATGACATAGGTAAGCAACATCTTTGCTAATTACATCTTATGTAACTCTTGTTGGTTGAGCATAAAAAAAAGTAATGAATGCCTTCGTCAACTCGACTCATGGCCAGGCCAACCTGCCCCTAGGGCTCACATGAGGGAGAGAGCACTTCCCGTTTCTAAGTGCCAATTAAGTAACCTAGCCTCATGTGTGTTTTTCTAGACACCAATTGTCTTGTATTTGTTCCTTCATTACTGAAATCAGAACTCAACCACTTATGTCCTCAAGCCCAAAACCGTTTTGATAGCTTGATTAAATCTACCATTGTTATGCGTGATGTGTCCAACACGTCCCTATTATCTATTAAGATAGTCATTGATATACTACTTTGGCAGTCATATCAATAATGATCTAAATTCTTGATAGGTGCAACAATAGGGTGGACATATTCGATTTAAAATTTGTTTAACTATGGGGATGAACAATATCTACTATGAACATGGCATCACATGCAATGAGCATAAAGAAAATAGCAAGGATTAAACACACATCCACAGAAAATCAAGATTAAGCTGTGAAATAGTATGGCCTTTAGCATTAGGATCTTCATCATCATGCTTGTTGGTTCACTTGGCCATCTTGCTTTATTGTTCACCTAGCCATCATGCTTGATTGCCATCATCTTCATCATTGTAGATGCAACTCCTTACAGCTTTGATAATGAAATTTACATGAAGGTTTTAAACATCACAAATCGACACACAGGCCGTTATACAACTTTGATAATGAAATAGCCTTATGGCTTGACACGGCACGCAAGCCATGTAAAATTACATGCATCACATACACATAGGCCATACTATTTCACATAACATCCTGCAAAAAGAGTTCAACAAGGCGATTCTACTTGTCGGGTTCCAAGGGCAACGCCATCGAGGTCCGGCAATACCAATGCGGTCCAGGGGCGCGCCCTTGAAATTTTTTAAGAGGCATGTCTTCTGTCAAAGGAAAACGCCCTCAAAATTTCCACGGATCAATCAAATTGACCCAATCTGATTCAATCTGATTGGCTTGGTCCCATATGGTCGCGATGCGTAAACCCTGATGGCGGTAACCCAACCAATAAGGGCAACATCGTACCATGAATGGACTCACCCAAATCAAGATTGAATCAGATTGCACTTCCCTCAAACCCTAAACCGATCGATCTCATCGATTGCTGCCTCCACCAATTCATCATATGAACCGGCAGAACATGTAATAGATCTAATCTACTATCCTCACATATCGCATATGTAACATCCAGATCACAAATCTACGCGAGATGGCTCTGATACCACTGAAGAGAAATGCGGTATCACTACTACAGAACGGCACATCAGAATCGGTTCTTTTTTAGCATTAGAATCGGTTCTAGTCGCGATACGATGTCCTTAGATAGTGATGAGGTGGAGCTATCAGAATCGGTTTTGACCCGATCGTGATAAAACGTCATCAGAATCGGTTCTTTAAGGGAAGTGATTCTGATGACCACATCATCAGAATCGGTTCTTTAAGGGAAGTGATTCTGATGACCCCATCATCAGAATCGGTTCTTTTAAGAAAAGTGATTCTGATGACATACTCATCAGAATCGGTTCCACAAAAGAACCGATTCTGATGAGTGTGTCATCAGAATCACTTTTCTTAAAAGAACCGATTCTGATGATGGGGTCATCAGAATCACTTCCCTTAAAGAACCGATTCAGATGAGTGTGTCATCAGAATCACTTTTCTTAAAGAACCGATTCTGATGAGGTGGTCATCAGAATCACTTCCCTTAAAGAACCGATTCTGATGATGGTATCATCACAATCACTTCCCTTAAAGAACCGATTCTGATGACCCATTGGGGTGTGCCATTTTTGCAATTTCTCCAAAAAAAGCACAGATTAAAACAATATGCACAATATATATATCATCACATTCACAATGTAAGATGTGGATGCATATATCACATTCACGTAATGTAATCGCTTTAATTACAACACATATATATCATAGTCGATCACAATAGACAACACAAACATGACAATCAAGACATGGACTTCCTCGATACATATCACATTGACATATATTATTAATATTGTTTAGTACATATGGACTAGTACGATCGTCGGATCTCTAAACCTGCCATCCTCTCGATATAACTTCTAACCAAGACTAATCGCATAAGTGGTCTCGTAAATTGTTGAGTGCTTTGTTGTCTAAACTCTTCGGGGATATTGATCTTCGCAAAAGCGTAAATGATCAGATTAATTTCAGTTTCAAAATTTCTATGTAAAAGGCTAAGTATATTATTATGCACGTACATAAAATTAGGGAAACATAGATAAGTATTAGGGGCAATCACAAAATAGACAGAACTACGAAAGCGAGTTTAGAAAATATTTGGATTATAAAAGATTAATTCAAAATGTAAAAAAATCCAAATGTGAGAAGCTAATATTCTAGTAAAGACATTGAGTAATGCCTCAATGCGCCGAAAGGACAAATGTAAAAGCTACTCCTTCATGCCATTATATTTGTCTATAGCGTTGTAAAAGCGTTGTCGAACGCATACGATCAATCACAAATTATAGACGCAATCATGGGATCAAGAACAATAGACACATAATGTAAGTGGTGAAATTCTCTCTCGCTTTTTATTGATTCTATCTTTTATAATGAGAAGCACCCGATATATATAACAAGATGAGAGAGGAGTTCGGTTTGACCACACCATAAAGAGATAGAGTCTAAACTGAATTCGGTTTAGAGTCCTAATCTCATAACACATAGTACACACACAAACCAACAAGTACTAAATCTAAGAAAAAATTAATAATAAATAACACAATCAACCACTTAATCTCTTTTAAAGCATTTAAATAGGGTCAAGAGTGGAAACATTACGATAACGCTCTCTTGATTCTCAAATAACAAATATTTTAAAACAGATACTCCTAAGGCCAAGCAAAAATATAGTGATGTAATTTTCTACTAAAATTCAAATGGAACAATATTCGTCATGTAGCACCGCCTTTTAGAAGCTTCACGTTTTGGATTGGACCACACTAGTGTTTCATGTAGAGCTAACTAATACTAGTGCTTTTAGATAATGGCAGTGTTCCAATAGAATTATTTTGTATTACTTCATAAATCTAATACTTGATCAGATAGAAAATTATACCTTAGGGAAATGTTGTGAGTTGCCGACCACGATGAGCATGTAACGCATGACATAGAAGCATAATGGTCACCGCTGCTTACTGTTGATGGCACTGTGAAGAGAGAAAAAGAAATTCAGCCCACGAAGATTAGATGTCAAAAAAATTAATCATACATATGCTAGGCACTTGTACCTTAAATCGCTTATATTGCAGTATCTTGCCCTTTTTGTCGTCGTGCGTCCCTCCTTCATCGACATAGTCTGAGAAACCCCTACATACATTGGAGAGCACCATTGAGTCAAAAAAAATAAACGTAGTTAAATTCCTCAGATGTGTTAGGTTTCAATAATGCGCTTACTTCTGCAAAGGAGGCTTGATCGCGTATGCCATCGGTCTCTTCTCGATCGAGTTAAATGTGTAGATCGTGTGTTCACTTTAACGAGGACGAGTAGAACCCAATGGTTGCTTATTAAATAAAATGTAGTGCAAGGAAATAAGTTCACATACGGTTTTAAGTGCGTACAAGTAATTGAATCGAAAAGTACTACTTACTCCTCGTGGTACGGCAATACAATGAAGTCCTTCTTCGACTCAGCTTGCAATACCCCCTTGATGTAGCTAGCAACAAACTCCGGTTGAAGCCTAGCCAAGGTCGCAGAACACAAGCTCTGGTCGACAAACCCAACTTCGTAGATGCGTCACACCGTTGTCTCATTATCCCGCAACTCGTGTTGAAAGTGAGAAAACATAATGCAAAATCCTATAAAAGTCATGAGCGCAAGCTATATGGTGTGATACTCACAGCGTCCATGATCGTAAAGTAGAAATATCGACGGCTTTCATTTGGTACACACGAATAGATCCTCAAACCGACGGGAATGTTCCATGCTCCTCACGGTGAAAATGTACCTTTTATACTTCACGCTGAAGTCGACTCGACGCTCTTCCCCTTCACCTTATCAAGGTACCATCCATGGAGGAGGCGAGTCCACTTGCCTAGATCATTTAGTTCGGCGATGCAATCGGGGGCTTTCCATGCTCATAGGCCTTATAATCATCTGAGGTGCCTGTGGCTGTCTTGACTTTTTCTTCTGGGCGAAGGAGTCTCGAGGTCGGGCAAGGGGCTTTTCAGTACCTCAAGGGGCGCCTGTGGCCTCTGGCGGCTTTACCCTCTTGGCGGAAGGAGTCTCTGAGGCCTCTGTGGTTCTACGAGAGCGGGAGCAGGAGGAGGCTCGGGGCAAGAGCAGGAGCAGGAGCGAGGAGCAGAGCGGAGGAGGCGGAGCAGGATCGACGCAGGATCGGGAGGCAGGAGCAAAGGAGGAGCAGAGGCGGGATCATGCGCAGGATCGAGGCGAGGAGCGGCGCAGGAGGAACCTCTGAAACGCGATATATTTAACTTATCGCAGAGTCTTTGAATGGTAGAGAAGACGTGGAGGACTTTTTACCTTGACCAAGACGACACCGTCGTGGGCCACTTGATGAACGATATGCGTTTTGCCCGAGAGTGGTGATATCTTCGTTGGGGGAATTCGAGCACATGTGATAAGAAGTCTTCGTGGGCGAGTCCACCGCACCCTCATGTAGCCCTTCCCCACAGTGACCATGCACAAGGTCGGTCTCGTTGCATGGAAATGCAACCCGCGTGCAACCTCGACGGAAATCCATCCTTCGTCAAGATGGTGAGTGGCACTTCGCAGCACCGCACGAAGTGTACAACTTGAGGAAAAACATTGCGGAGTTACACTCGTAGCTTTAACTCAGAAAAATTAATTATTACCTTCACCGGGACCGGTCAGATCATTTTGGAACCGCAATGATAGGTTGGGGCACGACTTCTCTCGAGAGTCGAGGGCATCCGCTCGACTGGGAAATCATCGCCATCATCTCGGCCCTCAGCGATCCTCACGTGCCGCCATCTCCCCTCATCTCCCTCTTATCTCTTCCTCACGTGCCAAGATCTCCCCTCATCTCCTCCTTAATCTCCTCCTCACCGCCTCCTTAGTGCGTTGAGGCGATCCGCGCGTGCGCCATGACCTTGAGTTGGCACTTTCGCAGCGTCATCTTGAAAGTAGGACTTCTTCGTGTGTCCCGCCCCACGGCAAGCACCCGCCCTTATGGTCGGACTTCCGATCGCAGACGACAGATGTCCTTCGACCCTTGGCTCAGAAGGTCCCTGTTCTTTTTCACGGTGACCTCTTCCCGTAATAAGCTTAGTACTAATTAGATTTGAAATACAACAAGTTGGGTCAATTGTATTGTACTAAGTTAGATGTCTTACGATGGTAGAGACGACTTGAGCGGTAGCGGGGTTTGCAACTACAAGCTGCCCGTCGAGGTTTTTTTGTCCTCGCTAATACCCGATTCGCGTGCCGCTCCTTAGATATGTTGGAGTAAGGCATCACCGTCCGGAGTGAGCGCACTCCTCGGCTTGTCGCGCCCACTCGCCTTCTTCCCCTCATAGCCACTGCATCGAGGTGGTGCGGGTGCGTGTTATGCCTCGACAGCGATGTTCCTCTCTCTCCGCTCTGCCTCGCGTACTTCATCCTCGTGAACTCCGCCCAAACATCGTGGGTCAAAATGGATACCTCTCGAATGGTGTACGGCCTTTCAAAGACGTAGTCGCTGTGCATAAGGGTCTTGAAGTGCCTCAAGGCCACACCCATCCTCTTCAAGGCGTCTGCCTCGCTTTGGGTTCATCTTCCTCCTCTATAATCCATTTACTCTTAACCTCGCCCCACAACCGATTCTTACGCTTCACCGACTTCCTTTCTCCAATCCTTAATTGTTATGGGCACTCTCTCCTCACCAATTGGCCAAGAAATGACCGGTATCGCCCCATGTACTTAGGAGGGCCGTCAGACCCGTGGCATTGAAGCGGAGAACTGCGGCGTTCTCCTGAGCCCCTTTGTTTGGTCCTCGGGTCTTCCTCACCTTACTCGCCCTTCAAGAATTGCAACCATGCTCGCCCTCAAAGAACACCTTCTACTGTTCATGATGAGCCGATGCTCTCTAATTGCGACATTTTGAGTTTTCTTATCTGATAAGGTCATATGTGTGACATGAGAGAAAGCAATTTGAAGCTACTATATGCACTTGACAATAAACTCTAACCTATGCTCAGATAAAAAAACAAAAGCCCATTCCATATGACAAGTGAATTTAGCACTAGCAGATGTTTGGAAATACCAACAAGTTTCAGATTTGACAACATCAACAGAGAATTTGAGCATTAATGTACTAATGCAATGGCAATAATACTTGCAAGACAATGGGAACAATAGGTCGGTTTTCGATACTTGCAAGAATAGCAACACAAGAAGGTCAAGTTAGTGTTTACATAACATGCAATATCTGTTGACCAACTAAATACGTACCAACGATAACCCCTAATCTCTAAATAGGTTTGGTCCTAATCCCATTCGAGGATATGTGGTTCGAGCAAGTTCCTAAGCCGTTGTACAACTTCAGAGAAAATTTGGCTGAAGATCTTCGTTCTCCGGATACACGCCTCGACAACAGTCAAGAGGGTGTGTATCCGGAGAACACCAGGAAACGCTACGAAATCAACTCTGAGTTGTACAACATAGCTCAGAACTTGCCCAACCACATATCCTCGAACTCGTCAAAAAACGTGGACAATTGATCGTTGCTTATGAATATGCTGAAATGGCATATTCATAATCAAGTACTCTCGAACGGAGACGATGTTACGATTTTGAACTCTAACGTAGATCATATTACAAGAATAATAATAACATACAGTAAAAAATACAAGTACAAGAAAAAAGCACTATACCTGGCAAAGCGTGGCCCTCAAGTAGTTTTCAAAAATTGAACTTACCAGAATCAACTTTGCAAATAACCCCATAGTACTATCTCATTATTTGGTTTGTGTTTCAAATGTAATACGGCTAGAATTTAACTATTGCATCCACCAAGATTTAATATGTTGTTATTTACTAATCGAGATGGACTCACGACCAATTTCCATGTTTGTACAGAGTGACATATGGTCATTTGGGAAATTGAGCATGGAATTGTGAAACCGATACCAATTTCCTATTTAAGAGATAATCAAATTGAAAAATTGGAGTTTGAATTTCATGTCACTCCTGTTCTTCTTTTGAAAAATTGGAGATAATCAAATTGAAAAATATGTGATTGCTCTCAGATTTTAGGGTTTGGTTTGAAGATTATAAATCTTCAACCTTACTCATGAATGGGCAAGACAATAAATTGAGTGAATAAGGCATCAAACCCTTACCACCTTAACATGCACAAATGGAATTGATATCAAGATTCATTGTTATGTAAAGTCCTCAATTAAATTCAGAGCAAAGATGTATCCAGATTAATATATAAGTGAGATATACTAATCATGTCAATATAGCTTATTGTAACTCGCCAACATAAGAAGTAACTAACCCAATAGATGTAATCACGTAATGTAGTATCTGCAGCTTTATTACTTTTATCAACAAGATCCAGATCAAGAGCTAATTGAACAAGAAAAGCTATCGAGCATATACGAATCGATCAACAAGCTAACCGAATTGATGAATCATAAGCAATAGTCGATATAAGCCAAAACTGAATCGATTAACAATCGACTATCAAACAAAGAAATAATCAAAACTTCTAATGCATCTAAGTCTACCAGTTCAAGGCCTTATTCTCAAAATAAATTGCCAATATCAATTCTACCCTATAATCATCACAGAGGCAATACCAATCTCAACCCCACAAGCAGCAGAACAAGAAGAGAGTAATCTCAACCCCAAGGCATAAAAGATTTTCACTGTCAACATGTACTAAAAATCCTATTCGTACACACAAGTGACGAGATTTTGCATTACTGAATTCGAGCGGCTAGGGTTAAGCGTGGCGCGCGCGCGAATGCCTACGGTTGCGAGATGGGCCGGGGTTTTAAGAAATCTGATAGACACTCATTAGTATCACTCTTTTAAGAAAACCGACACTGATGAGCTATTATTAGTATCACTCTTTTAATAAAACCGATACTGATGCTTTATCATTAGTATCACTTGTTTAATAAAACCGATACAGATGGTTTATCATTACTATCACTTTTTTTAAGAAAACCGATACTGATGCTTTCTCATTAGTATCACTTTTCTAATAAAAACCGGTACTGATGCTTTATCATCACTTTTCTAATAGAACACTGATGTTAGTCATCATTATCACTTGTTTAATAAAACCGATACTGATGGTTTATCATTACTATCATTTTTTTTAATAAAACCGATAATGATTACAGATCATTAGTATCACTTTTCTAATAAAACCGACATCGATTCTTTATCATCACTTTTCTAATAGAACATCGATGTTAGTCATCAAGATCACTTGTTTAATAAAACCGATCTCGATGGTTTATCATTACTATCATTTTTTTAATAAAACCGATAATGATTACAGATCATTAGTATCACTTTTCTAATAAAACCGACATCGATTCTTTATCATCACTTTTCTAATAGAACATCGATGTTAGTCATCAAGATCACTTGTTTAATAAAACCGATAATCGATGGTTTATCATTACTATCATTTTTTTAATAAAACCGATAATGATTACAGATCATTAGTATCACTTTTCTAATAAAAATCGATCTCGATTCTTTATCATCACTTTTCTAATAGAACATCGATGTTAGTCATCAAGATCACTTGTTTAATAAAACCGATATCGATGGTTTGTCATTACTATCACTTTTTTAATAAAACCGATAATGATTACAGATCATTAGTATCACTTTTCTAATAAAACCGACATCGATTCTTTATCATCACTTTTCTAATAGAACATCGATGTTAGTCATCAAGATCACTTGTTTAATAAAACCGACATCGATGGTTTATCATTACTATCATTTTTTTAATAAAACCGATAATGATTACAGATCATTAGTATCACTTTTCTAATAAAAACCGATCTCGATTCTTTATCATCACTTTTCTAATAAAACATCGATGTTAGTCATCAAGATCACTTTTTTAATAAAACCGACAATCGATGTAGTTTATTGCACTATTCCTTTTCGCACATCCGCAAGTTCTGAATTTTCAGCATTTCATCATAGAGAGAAAATGCCATAACTTTGTCATACATTGTTGAAATTATTAGAAATTTTGCGTAAACATATTTCCTGATATCGCTAAACTTTTCATAAAATAATTTTTGGAAAAAGCGACCTCATTCAAGAAATATGCCAAAATTCATTTCAGAGACATGATTTGTGCGTAAAGCGAGAAAAGTCAAAACTTTTTCAAATTAATCTGAATTGTACAAAAATTTCCGAAATGAACTTTCGACTAATTACAAGCTTTCCCAACAATAATTTCGTCAAATGGAATTTTCTTTCACAAATTATGGCACAAAGTGTAGGCATAAAGAGAAATTGCATGCATTTCCATCAAGCCTCCAAACAGCAATTAATCACCTTGGATTTACAATACTATTTTACATACATTATAATAGTCCATTTATTTACAATATTGCCCTTCATGATGATCTACTCGCATGTAATTGGCTCCATGTGTGTCGCCATCCCCGCTAAGACAAGCCCCATCTCGCAAATGAAGGTATCTCATCGAATTGGTTATACTCTTCTTCATCTACAACATCTTCAACTCCTACGATCCGTCTCTTGCCATGAAGAACAACGTGCAACCTTGGATTGGCCGGATCGCGCCGTAAAGACTTGAGTTGCTTGCTTCGCAAGGACAAACGGATCATCTTTGTAGGCGAGTCTCATCGAGATCCACAATAGTAAAGCCTCTCTTGTCGACCTTCACTCCATGTGGAAGTCGTACCCACTTACATCGGAACAATGGAACTTGGTATATTCCGTAATCGAGCTCCCAAATTTCTTCGATCATCCCATAGTAGGAGTTCATTGCGGTTGGGGAGATGTGCTGAAAGTGATGATCATCGAGAAAGCATTTATACTCACACCATTGTTTTGGGACAAGACTTTGGCATCTTGACTCTCGATGTAAAAGGTGTAACCATTAATATCGCACCCTGCCATGTCGTAGACATTAAATCTTGGTCCGTCACCAACCATTTTACATTCTCAAGAAAGGAGACCTCCGCTTTTCTTTGAACCATGTGAGGAATCGATCATTGTGTTCTTGTGCGATGGAAAGCTCATCCATTTGTGGATTCTCTTCCGTAATATCAACTTATGCTTTCGATGTATGGACGAACCTGCGCTATTCGCAAGATCGTGAAATGCGCCTTGCAATACATATCAAACCTCTGACTCATTAGTTTGGACCCAACGGTTCCTTTACCAAAGAAGTCCGCCTCATGACGAGATACAGAACACCGATTGCTTGTCTTTACCCGTAGTCCACGCAAAACTCAATAACCTCTTCATTCCCATAACCTTCAACAATACTACCCTCAAGCTTCAACCGATTCCTCACGCACGACTTTAATATACCCATGTACCTCTCGAGCGGATACATGTAACGAGGAAAGCGGGTCCACATATCTTAATCTCTCGACAAGGTGAACAACAAGGTGGACCATTACGCCAAAGAACGGCGGTGGGAAATGCATCTCAAGGTGACACAGAGTCTGCACCACCTCACTCAGTAAGTTGTCTAGTACATCGGGTCAATAACTTTGCAGAGATCGCATTGAAGAAATAACACAACTTTGTGATTGCCAACCCGACATCCTCTGGGAGAATATTTCGATTGCAACTCGGAGCATTTGGGTCATCAAGACATGGCGATCATGGGACTTCATGCCCAACAACTTCAAATCATCCATAGACACAAGCTTCTTAATGTTCATGGAGTAGCCGATGGAACTTTAATACTTTGGTGACATTTGCAGAGATCTTCTTTCTCCTTCTTGGACAGGTGTAGCATGCAGCAGGATGTACTGCCTTTTCCATCCTCCTCTATCACCGCAAGTCCGGCCCGATTCCCATGTAGGCCATGTCGCGACGAGCATTGACACCATCTTTGGTCTTCCCAGATATGTTCAAGAGATGCCAACCAAGTTATCGCAGACATTCTTCTCAACATGCATGACATCAATACAATGCCGACATCTAACTCCTTCCAAAGACGGTAAGTCCCGAATATTGACCTCTTCTTCCAAATGGTCCTAGGATCTAACAGATTTACTGGCTCTTTCCAGATCAACATCGATATCCTCTACACGTGAATATACTTGGCTTCCACTTATAGGTCATGCGGTGCGAACGGACTTCCTCTTCCCATCAAATTTGTCATCCATCTTACGGTATCGATGACTTCGAGGTAGAAACCTCGGTGACCCATATACACAGCTTTTCTTGGAATTCGGCACCATAGACTCTCGCCTCCTCTTCACAAATAGGACACGCTTTGGCTCCTTTCAGATCAGAACTCGCCAAATTACCAAGGGCCGGGAAATCATTTATGGTGCAAAATACCATAGCCCGTAGGGTGAAATGCTCTCTTTTGTACACATCCCACACGACGACCCCCTCATTCCACAATTTTATCAAATCCTCGATCAATGGTGCAAGGTACACATCAATATCATTTCCCAGCTGTTTGGGTCCCGAGATTAGTAATGACATCATGATATACTTCCGCTTCATGCACTGACCAAGGAGGAGGTTGTAGATACACAATGAATCGCCAGTGTTTGTGACGATCGCTCATGTTACCAAACGGATTCATTCCGCTTGTACTCAACCCAAATCTTATGTTCCTCATTTCGGCACCAAACTCCTCATGTTTCCAATCGATGTTTCTCCATTGAGCCGAATCAGCATGTTGTCTCAGCTTGCCATCTTCCTTTCGAGACTCGTAATGCCAACGCAACAATTTTGCCTCTCTCGGATTTGCAAACAACCGCCTCCAGACGGGAATGATGGGCAAGTACCACAATACCTTGGCGGTGCACCTTTAGTGATGACCTCTTCACCGTCGTTGTTCCGGCTCTTCGCTTCTTGTCGTTACGCTTCTCCTTTTGTTTGTACCGGGCACACCGCAAACTGGACAAACGTGCAGCTCGATGTGCGTTCGGTACAAGATGCAATCATTCGGACATGCATGTATCCTTTCTATTTCCATTCCCATGGGACATAGTAGCTTCTTCGCTTCATAAATGCTTGTTGGCAGCTCGTTTCTCCCAAGCAGATCCGATAGAAGAACTAGTAGTGCATTGAAACTTGTATCCGCCCAACGGTGTTTTGCCTTCGCTCGAACAATGCAAGGACCGAACCCAACCTGGTGTATTCCGCTTTGCAACCCGTGAACAGCGGTTTGGCATCGCCTTCTATCAAGCTTTTAAACTTTTCAAACTCTCTTTCCGTAATTACCTCCACATCCCGCAACATTTGCTCCAAATTATCCTCCTCAAACATATCAGTCAGCAACTCGTCATCCGGTTCCACCGTATCTTCGCTGCATATCGGAGGGTACTACCGCCTCCCGTGATGGATCCAACATGTGTAATTCCTCACGGCCACGCCAAATCGTGGTCCTCAATTTGAGATGAGTTGTTAAATCTCCTCATTGGTGCAATCAATGCAAGGACAATATATGAAGTTTACACCCTCCTCACCATGTCGCCTTCGCAATTTTTTGAACTCCTTAACACCCTCTCAAATTCAGCACTCACACGGCTTTTCCGATACATCCATTCCTCACGGTCCATCTGCAATTAAATTTCGCACAATAAATTAAGGAAAAAGCTGAGCGACAACTAGCTATAGCTATTTTAAATATTGAGACATCATTTCAATTAATATTACCTTTGCAAAATAGTGGACGTGTTCCAAGATATATAAATGTACTCACGATCGATACCTAGCTTCTTCCCCGGTTTAAAGCTTCCAATTCCCTACATAAGAGACATAAATTTTAACATCAACAATGATATCAAATAATCTAATTATATAGCTAGTGCAAGAGCTTGCAAATCTTTCTACTACAACTAAACAAATCAAGGGTACCAACGATGACTCCTAATCTCTAAATAGGTTAGGTCCTAATCCCATTCGAGGATATATGGTTGGGGTAAGTTCTAAGCCGTTGTACAACTCGAGAAAATTTGGCAACATCTCATTGTTCTCCGTGATACACGCCTCGACAACAGTCAAGAGGGTGTGTATCCGGAGAACACCAGAGAGACGCTACCAAATCTACTCAAGTTGTACAACACACCTTAGAACTTGCTCGAACTATATATCCTCGAATTGTCCAAAAACGTGGACAATTCGAGATCGCCGCTTATAAATATGCCCTTCGCTCAGATATTTATAAATAAGCACCATCGAACGGGAGACGAGGTTACGCCGCCTAAACTCTAATAACAGTTACCACATGATAGCAATAATAATTCCATATATATAAACAGAGATCGTGACTACAAAATTAAATAGATATGCGCTTGTCAAATAAAGAGTGTGAAATCTGAAAGCACGTACACAATTCCAAAGGCAACCTAAACTTTATTGACGACATATCGAAATTACCAGAGCAAAATTGAAGGGGTTTAAAGAATTGCTGCTCACATTTTGAAGAAAACCGCAATAGAGGGCAAAAAGAGGGGAATCTCCTCAAGATAGGGTTTCAATTTTGCCCTCTTAATACCCACCCATGAGGACTTCAAATTTTCTCACCCAACTATTGCTTCCAACCACACAATATGAGCTATTTTCTCGGGTGGCGGCGGAGAAATCTCCTCTGGAGCAAAAACAGAGAAGAGTTCAGTGCGAGTGGTATATATAACCTAGCGAGGCACATCAGAATCGGTTCTTTTCAAAAAGCGATACTGATGTGCACGGCCATCAATACATAAGCACGAGCACATCAGAATCGGTTCTTTTCAACAAGTGATAGTGATGTGCACGGTCATCACTATCGCTTCTATAAAAAGAATGATAGTGATAACCATGTGCACATCAGAATCGGTTCTCTACTAACAAGTGATAGTGATGTGCACGGTCATCAGAATCGGTTCTTTTCATAGAAGTGATAGTGATGTGCGTGATCATCACTATCACTTCTATGAAAAGAACCGATTCGATGACCGTGCACATCACTATCACTTTTTAGTAGAGAACCGATTCTGATGTTCCAGTGCTACATCACAATCACTTATAATCTCAGAACCGATAGTGATTATTACTAACACCCTTCCGAAGTTACTTATCACAATCATTTTTTCCGAAAAACTTAAGAACCGACACAGATAAAGTGATAGTGATGTGTCGTTCTGTAGTAGTGTATGCTACGCTAGCACAACTTAAAATATCTACCGCATATCCAGAAAGCTTCTCGCAAGAAGGGGATCACAGATTGATTACCACTAGACGCGCAATTGCGGAATCCTTCGCGCGTTGTTGTAGTGGATCGTCCACACGCGGATCGTCCCCGCTGCGGATCGTCCTCGCTGCGGTTCGTCCTCGCTATGCCGCAGTACCAGCAACGTCACCACAGCAGTCCACACGTCCCGGGATGGAACACCGTGCGTCGGCGTGCAAGCACCATGTCGCTCGGCAAGGGCAATGAGAGGTGGAGGCTAGGGTTCTGGATATGAACAATCTCTATCATGCCCACCCTTCTCCTCTCCTTATATAGCCACGCGACGAAACCCTAAGCCAGGGCCCATCAGCGCGTTAAGCCCACGAGGTCCATTAATTACGGATCCAATCCGAATTAATGTGTCCCAGCCCATTAAGTGTGTGACCTTGTAGGTTCATGTACATTTGGACATGGATTCGGAAAACCCTTTTCCAATCCAACAATCCAATAGTTGGTATCGGTTCCTTGCAGAGCATGCCAACTCCCAAACGCATATGATCAAATCGGATAGAACCTTTCATAAGTACTCATGTAATAATCCCTTTACCAAACTATATGAAGATCGAACTCAAGGCGAGAAGTATGTCATCCTTTGACAGTTCAATCCATTTCTCGTATCCGTGATATATTAATAAGTTGTGATTGACTTCTTCAATCACGGTATGGCCATGCACTTCCTTAATCATATCACACAAGTAGCCTAGACATATATCTCCGTTACACTGGAGTGGTAAATTCCATCTTGACTGCTCACTTCCCTCTGCATGTTTCATAGCAAACATGAAAGCTACCTTTATAACTATCCGGTTAGGAAATAGCGTTTGGTGGCCCCAAGGTAAACTATTACACATGTAGGGAATGTGACAATCTCAGGTCTAAGGATCATACATCCACTATGTATAAGATACACTGATGACACATAAGAATGTAACATTCTCGTAGTATCCCATTGCGGGTCTATCTAACCCATGTTCTTCATCATGAGTTCATAGTGTATTGATGATATCTCCATATCCCATGATCTATGAAACATGATCATCGATCAATACATGTGCTGATCTATTCATCGTTGTCCAATATGATGACACCCAATCAGAGATACTTACAGAATTATATCAATAAGTAGAGAGTTTCATAAGAAAGTCACATACTTGCTGATCAATATAATGATATACATTCATTGGACCAATAATCATATTATTATTCATAAATATAGTCATATTACAATCATCTATATGACTGTCTCAAGGGCATAACACTAACAGTAACCCCAAGTACAGAAGCTTCTATACACGGTACAGCTTACCTCTCGTAAACTCAAGCATTAATTTCAAGAACATTCCATTTCGGTGGTCACATCTTTTCCGATTAGGGATATACTCCACAATCAGGAGTCCACTAGGAGAATCACCAAGTGGGCAGTCGAGCTTGGAGCCTTCGACATCTCCTTCAAACCCCGGATTGCCATCAAGTCTCAAGCGCTCGTCGACTTCGTCGCCGAGTGAACAGAGTTGCAAGATCCCGCGGCTGTGGAGGACCTCGAATACTAGACAATGTATTTCGACAGCTCTCTCACGCTGAATGGTGCGAGGGCTGGCGTCGTGCTCACCTCTTCGACGGGGGAAAAGTTGAAATACGTCCTTTAACTCCATTTTAGGCATCAAACAACACCGCCGAGTACGAGGCACTCATACACGGACTCCGTATCGCTATATCGTTCGGTATCCGACGGTTGACGGTTCGCGGAGACTCTCAGCTGGTGATTAACCAAGTACAAAAAGAGTGGTCGTGCGTTGATGATAACATGGCTGCATACTGCCAGGAGGTGCCAAGCTGGAGGATAAGTTCGACGGGCTGGAGCTCACTCACGTACTCTGCCGGGACAATGAAGCTGCAGACGAGCTCGCCAGGCTAGGCTCCAGCCGGGCTACAGTCCCAGTCGGAATCTTCGTGGAAGAGCTTCACAAGCCGACAACAAGCCGATAGCGGGAGTCGGGCAAATCAGGGGAGAAGTTGACCGAGGTGGAAGTCTTGGTCATCAACCCCGACTGGACAAAACCCTATCTGGATTATTTGTTGAGGGATGAGCTTCCTAAGGATCGCAGACAAGCCGAGTGCATCACGCGGCGAAGCAAAAGTTACGTGGTGGTCGGGGAGGAGCTCTTTCGAAGGAGTGCCTCCAGGGTCCTCAGGCGGTGCATATCAGAACAAGAAGGGAAAAACCTCCTCAGAGAAATTCACTCGGGAATCTGCGGACACCATGCGGCATCAAGCACTCTGGTGGGCAAGGCTTATCGTCAAGGTTTCTTCTGGCCAACTGCTGTAACAGACGTGAAAGATGTCATCCGCACGTGTGAAGGCGGTCAGTTCTTTGCCCGGCAAATTCATATGCCAGCGCAGGAACTGCAGACCATTCCGATCACTTGGCCGTTCGCTGCTTGGGGGCTCGACATAGTCGGACCTCTCAAAAAAGCCCAGGGTGGATTTGCTTTCCTCTTCGTTGCCATCGACAAGTTCACCAAATGGATTGATGGCAAGCTAGTTGCAACGATCACCGCGGTCAAAGCCAGAGAATTTTTTCAAGAGATTGTCGTCAGATTCGGTGTGCCGAACAGGATTATCACCGACAATAGCACCCAGTTTAGAAGTGAAGAATTCCAAGACTGGTGCGACGAGCTCAGCATCAAGATTTGCTTTGCCTCCGTGGGTCATCCCCGGAGTAACGGCCAGGTCGAACGGGCTAATGGCATGGTGCTGCAGGGCCTTAAGGCCAGAATATTTGATCGTCTTAAGCCATATGCAGCGCGATGGGTAAAAAAATTGCCTTCGGTGCTCTAGGGGCTGAGAACTACCCCCAGTCGGGCTACCGGGCAGTCACCTTTTTCCCTAGTATATAGTTCAGAGGCGGTCCTACCTACCGAATTGGCATTCGGATCCCAACGGATTGGGAATTACAAGGAAGCCGAGTCAGAAGAAGGCCGACTAGAAGAACTTGACTAACTGGAGGAGACCAGGGACGTTGCATCCATCCAGTCGGCTAAGTACCTCCAGGGTCTGCGTCGTTATCACGATCGAAATGTTCGGGGCCGAGCTTTCTCTAAAGGAGATCTGGTTCTTAGAAAGAATCAGAAAAGCAAGCACAAGCTTTCCCCAGGTTGGGAAGGCCCTTACATTGTCGACGAAGTGGTGCGCCCGGGATCCTACCGACTCAAGCGCGAAGACGGCGTGGCACTCGGCAACACTTGGAACATAGAACAGCTACATCGCTTCTACACTTAAAATACGTATTTTATTGTATCTTTGTAATTAAGGTCGTCCTTGACTTGCTACTTACTTGATTCTCAACTAAGCAGTAAGTTGGGGGGCTACACCTGATAGTGTCTGAATGCAAACACCTACCCTTTTGAGATACACCTTGACTTGCTACTTACTTGATTCTCAACTAAGCAGTATATCACCCTTTTTCCTAGCGGTTATGACTAAATCATAGTGCTGTTAACTTCAAGTAGCGAAACTCTGAACGATGAAACCTAGCTACCCGGATACGTGTTTGAGAAAAAGAGCCACGCGCTCACTCCCAGCACTCGGGGGCTAGGCCAGTCGGACGGAATGTTCAAATAAAAAAGACAATGTGCATTCAGACGAATTCAAAAAACCACAATATATATATATAACATCATAGATTCATATTGAACATTATGCCCAATTACATATTTTTACATAAATATCTTAAAAAGAAGCTAAGCCTACGCAGCGCGGCGAGCACGGCCCATTGGCCCAAGGCCTCGACAAGGACGTTCGCGACCTCAGAGAGAGCCGGGACGTCCTCAAGGAGGACCTCCACGGTGGCGGCGTCGCGGGCGGCGGCTTCCTCCTCCGCCGCCAATTCAACAAGGGCGAGATCGTAATCCGCCCAGAGCTCCTCCTCGGTGGGCAGGAGCATCATCCTCGAAGTCAAAAATCAAGTCCTCCACTGGACGCGGAGGCGGAGGCGAGGGCGGAGCCGCTTCGGCACCAGGAACGGCGGAGCTGGAGGAAGACGCCGTTAGAAGACTTCTGAAGAAGTGAAGAAATGAAGATGTGAAAACAAGAAGAACGGGCGATCGCTCCGGTAGCGGTGACGCCCTATATATATAGCCGAAGGCAGACAACCCAAATCGTACTTCTACGGGAAGTTGAAACGCCTCTGGGCACACACGGGTGCCAAGGCAGCATTGAAAACACACTAGCGCGGGAGACCAAGCGGCACGCTGACAGCGCATGACGCATGGGAAAACTTCTTCGGGCGCGGCAAAGCCACTCATGATCAACAATAATCGCATTAAAAGAAGTGCGGTAATTATAATCCTAGTCAGCATTTACAGGGGGTCCAAGTCCAGATTCTCTGCCAAGGAGGAGGACACGTCCCTAACTTCATCAAGAAGGGCGACATCTTGATCATCGTCGATGGAACAGGCGAAACCTTCCTTAATGGCCTCCAGCTCCACTCCGGGATAGAGCGACTTCACGATGGCCAATACTTAGCTAGCACTCATGATTGACGTCTCCTGAATGTGGGCCCTAAGCCTTTCGGGACTCATTGACAGCAAGGAGAGGGCTTCGTCCTCGCTGCTCGGCTCAGCTCCTCCAGGGTTCAGGAACTTGGTCATCTCTTTGACGGAGTCATGAAGTTTGTCGTGAAGCTCGTGAGCGGTCTTGATCTCCCCATTGAGGACATCGACCTGCTCCTGCGACTCTCTCTTATTCACTGCAAACCAGTCGGATCGTCATTAGAAGCATTACAAACGTAAGGGATGTGGCGCCAAGTGGGGATATATATACCTTCCAGCTCCTACGCCAGTTTAGCGTTGTCAGCCCAAGTTTGGGACTCAGAGTCCTTCAGCGCCTGGACCTGCCCGCGAAGGACTGAAGCAATGGACGAAGTTGGAACACAATAACAACCAAGTCGGCGACTAAGCAAGCGAAGGAGCACCCACCTTGAAGCGTCTTTGTCAAATTTTGGATTTGGGCCCGGAGCTTTTGTTGCTCAGCTTCGCTGTCATGTCGGACGCGCTCCAAGTCGGCCTCATACTCCTCGTACTCCCTAACCTTAGGGAGTATTTCCCTGAGGAGGGCGTCCCTTTGCTCGGAGCGCTCCCCCAGCGCCTAAAGAATTCCAAGGGTATGAAGAGCATATACCACTCGGCACGAATAGAAGAGGAAGAAGAAGACGGCTTACCTGGATCAGCTGAGCACCTTTGATGGTGTTTCGGTAGAGCTCCTCCCTCAACTTCTTATCCCCTTCACCGAAAGCCTTCCACCTGTCCTCGTGGCGGAAGAAAATCCGGAGCGGAGGCTGAGGGCTGGGTGCGGGCTGGGGGGCCGTCGAGGAATCTCCTCCATGGAAGGGGAGGAGCTGGTGGCGGCCGCGCTGCAGCCTCAGCAAGCGGCTCGGGCATCCCAGCAAGCGGCGGGGGGGGGTCGCCCCTGTGTCGCCAGGCCCAGCAACAGTGGGCAGGGTGGCACCAGCTTGCTCTGAAGCAGTTTCGTCTCCACTGAAAGCCGCGGCTGGCGGTGAGACCGCCCCCTCCTGGCCCGCATCTCTCGGAGGTGCGGTAGTCGGGACCTTCAGGGGGATGTCTGCTCTCGGCACCCTGAGCGCTGGAGGAAAAGTTAAGTGCACGTCAAGGAGAGCAAAAATAGGGGGTGATGGGGGGCCTAACCTGTCAGACCTCCTTATCCTCGTCCTGAGCCCTTTCCGAGTGGCTGAACCACTCGGGGAGGAGTCTGAAGCTGCTTGGGCCTTGGGGGGCGAGGCGCCGACTTCTTGACATACGCCCCCGTAGGCTTCCGGATGGTCGAGCCCTTGGGGGGGTGTTGCGGCGCCGGCCATCGCTTGACGGCTTCCTCGGTGGCAGGCCCCTTCCTCTTCGCGCCTGGTTCCTCAGATGAGGGATCGGTGGGCCGCTTCACCACGATGCTCTGGCATGGAGAAGCATGAGGAAGGGGGGATCCGAGGAGAAGGCAACGCGATCCTGCGAAGAACAACAGGAACGGAGTCAGTCGGCAGTCGGCTGGTGATCAACAACCAAATACCAGTAAGCTTGAAGTACTCACCTCGGGAGGGGGATTCGCCAAGCAGAAGGCCCTTGGGATACCCTGGGGCAGGATCGAGACATCCGGGGCTAGGAGGTCGCTCATACGGATGATGAGCATCTCTTGGTTGATATCCTCTACAACCTCCCGCGTCGGATCGCTCTCCCTGTATTCATACCCCAGGAAGACCCGTTCCTTGATGGGCTGCACCCGGCGAACAGTGAAGTTGGAAAGGATCCCGACGCCAGTCAAACCCGCCTCCTTCAAGTCGCAAATCAAGGCAAGGAGCTCGTTGACCTGCCCCATTTCATGGTCTGGGGGAACTGCGGTCCAAGAAGAATTAACCCTCAGGGGCTCCCTGGAGAAAGAAGGTAGGCAAGGATCAAGATTGGCGCAGTAGATCCACTCCCGGTGCCAACCTTTATTCGAGGTCCTAAAGGGAATGGCAAAATACTGTTTCCTCATCCCATCTCTCAACTGGAAGCTGGCCCCTCCGACCGCCTTAGGGGAGCTCTTGGTCGGGAAAGGCTTGAGGAGGAAAAGTTGGCGAAAAAGGTTAAAATGCGGGCGAATTCCAAGAAACGCCTCGTAGAGATGGATGAAGATGGCGATGTTGAGGATTGAGTTGGGGTTCAAATGAACCAACTCGATGCCATAGAAATAAAGGAGCCCATGAAAAAAAGCGCTGGCCGGAAGCTCGAACTCGCGCTGGAAGAAGGATTCGAAGACGACGACTTCCTTGGAGCGGGGGGTGGGATAAGACTCATCGCAGGCCAGGTAGGCGCCGATCAATGTCGCTGGCGGCATGACTCCATGGTAACCATCGCGTCTAGATGCGCCTCCGTCAGTGTTGAAGGGACCCAATCGTGAGCCGGGGGCGGCGCGGAGGTGTCTTGGGAAGGTGGAATCGACATTCCCGAAAGAGATTGTCGGCGGCGCGAAGGAAGAAGATGCGGCGGCGGCTAACCTAGCAACGAAGCTCGCGAGGAGGGTGATGAACTTTTCGGAGACAAAGAAGCAGAGGCATGATGTGCGAAGGAAGATTCGAGTCCTACGCGGTGCCTCGGAACTATAAAGGATGACGATGGATCCCGCTCAGGGTGGGGGCTACGCCTCAACGCGCCCGTTGCTACTAGGTTTGACCAGAACACGCCTCATTTTGTCCTAGCCAACTGAACACCACGATCGTGGCGGACAGCTGTCGCAGGACAGAAAGTCAGTTTGGGATATGGCACACCCCACGTTGGGACAATCGCCGGTTTCCGTTCCGAACGGAACCTGGGTGCCTTCCGAACCAAAAATTGAAACAGGCCTCCGTGATATGCCCCATGTCGGGTCACTCGCTGGTTGCCGCATGACGGAAGCAGATATCACGAAAGGGCTCAAATCAAGGATTCCGAGGGTATGCCTCACGATAGGCCAAGCTGTGCACCGATATGATCGGGCATGGGTACCACTCGAATAATCCAAGGTACGCTCCATGTTGAGCCGACTACTGTACATGTACAGGTACCACCCAGCCAAAGGCCAAATGATGATGCGCCCCATGACGGGCCAAGCTATGCTCCGATGTGATCAGGTATGGGCATCATTAAAACTAATCCAAGGTACGCTCCATGTTGAGCGGACTGCTGTACATGTACAGGTACCACACGGTTAAAGGCCAAATGATGGTGCGCCCCATGACGGGCTAAGCTATGCTCCGATATGATCGAGTATGGGCATCATTAAACCAATCTAAGGTACGCTCCATGTTGAGCCGACTGCTGTGCACGTGCAGATACCACTCGGCTAGAAGCCAACCCAGACGGGGATACGCTCCAGGGGTGGCCAGTCTCCAACTCCCCAGCAAATTGGGCTGGATATCACTCGGAAGAATTGGCACGGGGTTATGGAGTTCTTCACGACCTCCTTGCCGATAGTATAATATTCGGCGGAGAAGGCCAGTAAAGAAGTCATGCCAGGGCTGGGAAACATCCGGCGAGCATCATGGCAGCCGAAAAGTAGCCAAAGGATGACAGCTCGGTCGCGAAGCACTCGGGGGCTACTGTGGAATATACGGATCCAGGTATCTGGCTAATGGGCCATTCAAATCACCCTAAGGGGGTGGGCTAGGCCAGCCATGTAGATAAGAAGGATCTTCTAGAAGGCCTTAGTGGCGCATAGCAAGAGGAAGACCGGGAGAGAGTACCGACAAGGTTAGGTAGGCAACGCCTGCGCTCCTGCAAGAACGGCTCTGGTCCTGCATGCTACTGTACATGGTCGGCCGGCTACAGGACAGTCTCTCCTCTGCGCCTAACCACCCCTGCCATGCTTCAACAACTTCCATTGTTGCACACAGGCGACCCTTCTTTGTTGTATAAAGAGAAGGGGAGCTTCGAGAGAAAGAGAGAGAGAGGAAAAATCTGTAAGAGAGAACTTGTAAGCAAGAACACTCTTCCAAACACTAGAAACCCCGAATGCAGGACTAGGGTATTATCTCCATCGGAGAGCCCGAACCTGGGTAAATCACCTTGTGTCTTGCGTTCCATCAGACTCAGATCTTTCGCCTTGCCCCATTCACTCTTCTTTATTGCTGATCACAAACATCGACAAGCCCTCACATGAGCTGACAAAGTCTTTAGAAGCATGCATTTCAACTTCATCATTTCTAGTACAAAGCTTCCTAAGGTGAGTGCTCATGACATCAATTTCAGCAAGTAATTTAGGGCAATTATCACAAGATAGAGTAGAGTGTGCATGAAGAAAACTAGCATCTACAGACATAGCATCAATAGAACAAGTGCTAGTATTCTTTGACCTAAGACTCTCAAGCTCAGTAAGCACACTATCATGCATAGTCCTTAGGTTCTCTAACTCCACAAGCAGGGCATCACATAAAGAACAGTCATCAGTGACTTAGGAGAGAGAAGATCTAAGAGAACCTAACTCCTGAGTCAAGATACCTACTTCCTTCTCAAGCTTCGTACACCTAGCTCTAGCATTGGCATGAAATTTTCCTAGTTTGCAAAAAGCCTCATTGAGCTGGTCATAGGAGGGTACCTCGTCTGAGTCGTTGTAGAGCTCAGAGTCGCTGATGCTGTTGGCATCCGCCATGCCGGAGAACTCGTCACCACCTTTCTTCTCTTGTGGATTGTCCTCTCCTTCGTCGCTCCATGTCTCCGTGTCGGAGAGGCTGATGTCATCAAGGGCAGCAAGGACGTGGTGGAAGAGCTTCTTGTTCTTCAAGAAATTGTGGTACTTCTTCTCATGCATCGACTCACAAACTGAAGGCTTCTTGTTACGATTCTTGTCGGTGTAGTTGATATTTCCCGAACTATCGGAGTTGTTCTTGCCCTTCTCTAGCTTGGGACAGTTCACTCGAATGTGGTTGCGGCCACCACATTCGAAATAGGTTATCACGCCACCTCTCTTCCTCTCTCTCACCCTCTTGTATACATAAGAGAATTATGAGCTAAAAGAGTAAACTTATTTTCTGAAAAATTTTCGAGTTGGTCATCACTTAGCTTGCAAAGGACCGAGAGAGAAAATCTAGCAGAAAGATCAAGAGAAGATCTAGTGGGATCAGTGACCAAGGTCATCGACTGAGATTTCATCTTGCGAGACACGACATCGATCTCATGAATCTTGAGTCAGGAATAGAACCCGTCAAGAGTCAGAGTCGACAAGTTGGTAGTATCCTTGATGGTGGTTACTTTCATTTCCCAAACTCGAAGATCGAGTGTGGTCAAGAATATCGAGCATTATACGAGTCAGGGTATGTGCAACCAACTACTCGGAGGTCACTCAAAATCTTCATAAAATGACCAAAACACTCGTCAAGACTCTCACCAGTGTGTTGTTCAAATTTGTTATATTTACACTTGTACTGATCCTGCCTCACAGTCTAGATTTGTGTAGTGCCCGCATGGTAAGTATCAAGGGTTACCCAAATCCTGTGAGCAGATCGTAGGTGACAAATCTTATCATTCTCACTGCAGCTATGGCCCTGTATAAGTGAAGGATCGAGATGGCGAATAGAGGGGGGGTGAATGGTCACAAAGAAAAATTTTCCCACAAAATACTCCAACTAAGACCTCGAAAATATCGCGCAAAAGAAATCATGAAAGACCCGAACAACTTGACAATTATGTGTACCCCTAGCTTGCATGGATGAGAACCATGGAATATGTGGGGATTTTTGAGTTATAATCCTAGTTTTCAAGTATTCAAAACAAAAGGAATCAATTCAACTCTTGATTTTACAAAGGAGATTGAACCAAATCACAAAACTCACTTTCAGAAAAGCAAAAGCAGAATTTTCAGAAACTGTCCTCAATTAAAAGCAGGTGGGTGGTGGGCTTCTGGTACTCTAGAAATTTTTGAAATTTTTTTCCTATGAACAAATGCGTCTTGAAGCACTCTACCAAAAATCATCTCAAAACTCCTTGTAGAACAATCACCAAAAATCAAATATCTTAGACTATCAGGAACTTCGAGAAGAAAGTTTGGGGCTCGGTTTAAACCTCATGGCGCCCAAACAATGTGACCAATGGACTCCCAAATTTTTTCACAGATGGATATGAGAGTCCCACACCTTCTCCAGAAATAATCACTCAAAAATGATTTTTCTAGATTTTTCAAAAAAATAAAAAACTGACTGCTACGGTAAGAACAAGTTCTGGACAGAGATGTAACTTGATAGAAAACTTGATCTCTAGTCTATCCTAGGGTGCTAGAAATATGTAAAACCAAATGAATACACTCAAGACATCCAAGATCAGCAGTATTTGGAAGGAGGGGAGGCAAATCCAAATTACAAGAAAGTAAATTGCGAGAAAGTAAATTGCTGGAATTTAAATGCTGAATTTAAGACATAAAGTAAGTGCGTAATGTAAATTCAAGTATAAATGAAAAAGATTTGCATTTCTGGAAGGAGCTTTACAAAGCCTCACAACAAAGTGGACAAAACTCAAAGGAGTACCAAAACCTCTACAACCTTCAAGGGGAGGAGGCTACCCCTCCACCCCTATTTATACTACTCTTGGGCCACCTACCACCCTTGGATGAGTCCCTCAACCCTAAAGCACTCATCTAAGGGCTAGGATTAATCCACTCACACGGCCATGCAAAGGCTAATCCAAAACCCACACACATAATGGGTTTTCTTGCACGGTTTTCAAAGCATACTACCTAGCCTCGCTAACCTATAAACTAGACCGCAATCCGACAGCCTTCCTTGATCCACGCAGTGTCTAGCTAGCATCTCCTCCTTTCCTTGTCTTCTTATATTGCCCAGACTCCATCTCTGATCATCTTCCGGTGATCTCCCGACCATCTGGACCTCCGACGCTCCTCGCCTAGTCCCGGTCATCCTCCGCCTCTCCATGATCTAGCACCGTTGCTCTACAACCATCAAAGACAAGGAAAAACCTTTCACATAGCAATGCCCACAAAGATATTCAATGATTATCCCAAAATCATTAATCAATCATAATTTTGCTCAAAGGTCTGGTGCTACCGCCCCCAGGCCGGTAGCACTGGGAAAAGCAACCAACAATCAAATTGCTTCAAATCAAAAATTCAATTCAAATCAAACTCAATTTCAAATCAAACCAAACTCAAATCTCGTCAATTACTCATCACACACACGAATAGACCTCCACATCGTCTTTCAATAAGGATGTTCCTTATCTTAGCATTTGCCTCAACATTAACCATATTGCCTGTCGTGACATGCTCATCGACAAGAACCTCATACGGGAGCTTCACCTTCTGTCATATCAGGAAGCTCTAGACAGTGATGTATGACTCCAACCGAGACTTCCAAAATGAAAAATCAACTCCAGAAAAGATAGGAGGCTTGGTGAAATATTTGTCCATCGCCATGGCTCTCAAGACCGGTCAAGATCTATGGAAGAGCTGTAACACCCCGGTACCTAATATGACAAGAATGTTACTACTAGCAGCTTTATCACAACAACAAGGAAGACTTGACTGCACAAGCTTTCATAACGTATAAAATAAAAAAAATTCGGCAACATCTCCCCTTAAAGAATGGACATCCACTCAGTAGACAAATGAGATAATAGTCATAATAACATCATAACCTATTTCTAAATCAGCACACAAGCATTACTAGATAGTCAAAACACATTTATAAGAGCATGAATTGCAAAGTAGAGTATAGTAAAGAAACAACAACGATAACGACAATAATTTATTCATAGACATGAGCCACTAACCATAACCATCACCATCACACCACAATTTGCTAGACCTAAGAGAACAAGATACCATTATCAATGCAAACCACTAGTTGGAATCTATTATGTTGAATTTGAATACGCAGTTGTCTAAATTGAGTGATACCAAGTGAAGTGGTGGTGTTAACTCCCTTTCCCAAATGCCGATCTCAAGGTACCTAAAAAAAACAAACAAACAAGCATGAGTTCAAGATTCAGCAAAGTGCATCACACAAGAAATAATACAAAAACATACCTCATGGCAAGTTGCTTAATGGTAAGTAAATCTTTCAAGAAAATAAACCCATTAATTCAACATTCTTTTCTCTTCAATCATGCAATGCACCATACATGCTCATAATGCACATTTCATAGTTAATACCGGTATAACTGAGTGCACACCCGTCGACGTGCACCCTTTCATTCCCTTCCATCCCGTGGAGGGGCCTACCGAAGTAGGTCTTTTGTGCTCACCACGTGTGAGCACAGAGGCCCACATGGTCACCTCTTCCATCATGAATGCACATATGCAAATGACATGAACAATTATCAAATTGCAAATAATCATGTTCATAAATTTAACATTCACAACACCATAATCATACTCTTGCAAGAATACATGGTAGCAATTCATCATGCAATGCAACAAACCACCCTAATGATGCACTTGCCTTTACCCACGAAGAATGGAGTAGCATGAGGATGAGGCTACTCTCGACAGCACATTCCCTGATAAATGCATTCATCTCAAAACAATGTAAAACACGGTTCAAACGACAAATAAAAACACCACTTTTGATCCTATGCTTGATCTCGCTTTAAACTTCCTTAGATAGACCAATTAATCCTTTCACAACTAGCCCTTAAACCAAATCTGCTACCACCCTGGACAGTAGATAACATAATGACCAAAACTTCTAAATGGCTGAACCAAACATCACATTCTTGAACTCTATTTAATCTTAAGAACACTATCTACAACTTCTTCTATAGCCAACCTTTCTAGAAATTTCTATATGAAACTCAAATCGACACAAATCTGAAGCTAGAGTCAATAGCCATTTACTCTAAACAGCAGACATTTAAACTAGCATATCTTCTAAATGGCTAAACAAAAAATTATGTTCTTGAGCTCTAATTAATCACAAGAAAATAATCTACACTTTCCCCAACAGCCAGCCATTTAGGAAATGCCTCAACAATGCCCAGAACAGAAAAGAACAGAGAGTATATGCAACAACAACTAATTCTAGATAGATATTACTAAAACAAGCATAACTTTTACATGGTTGATCCAAAACTCAACTTCTTGTGCTCTAAATAACCACAAGAGGATAATCTACAATTTATTCTATTGTCAACCATTTAGGAAATACTTCAATATTTCTTAGAACAGCAATGAACAGAAATTACATGCAACTACACTAGTTCTGGACAGCTCAAATTAAGCAAATGAAGATATTTTCATAATCTACAGGAAATTTCCCATCTATCTCTAGGTATTGAGAAATTCCAATTCGGCTTTCAACTTGCCCTAAATTGCAAAACAACACAGTTGCTACTAACTAGAGCAGAAATTGAACAACAGGCAATAAATCAAGTATAACATTTAATCGGCTGAACCAAATTAAGCAAACTCAATCTCTAATTAATCACAAGATAAATATCTACAAATTTCTTGACAGCCAACCCCTCAGAAAAAGCCTCTAAATTACCCAAAATAGCACGAAACATAAACCACTGACAACAGCAAGTAACTCTAAACAGCAGACACAAAAACGACCATAACTCCTAAACGGCTGAACCAAAGGTTGCATTCTTGGGCTCTAATTAATCGTAAGGCAATTATCTACAATTTCTTCTACGGCCAACCCTCCAGAAAATGGCTCTAAACTGCACAAAAAAGCACGAAACAGAGATGACTAACAATAACAGGTAACTCTAGATAGTCGGCACAAAAAAGGTCATATCTCCAAATTGGATAAACAAAAGATCATATTCTTGGTCTCTAATTAAACGTGAGACGACGATCTACAATTTATTCTATAGCCAACTCTCCAGGAAATGCTTCTAGGGACCTCAAATCATCGATCCAAAAACAGGCATGGCACAGCTCGAAAATCAGAATTTCTCCCCAAAGCCTAGAACCACCATTCCCCCCAAAATCCCCAAATCCAAACCCTAGAACACCTAATCCAACCTGGATTTCCTCCTCAAAACAGCAATAAGACATCCTTGAAGACTCACCTTGGCTTACCCACAAGAAGGAACAAGGAGAGGAGCTACTACACCAGGGAGGGGAGGAGCTTGGTCATCAGGGAGGCGCCATGGAGGAGACCAGGTGGGAGGCGCCCAGGGAAAGGAGGCCAGGAGGGAGGCGCCAGGGAGAGGAGGAGGCTGGGGAAAAAAAGAAAGGAGGAGGCGCTACCTTGGAGAGGAGCCACGAGGAGAGAAACAAAGGAGGTGGGGGGAGGAAAAGGTTAGGTGGGGGGAGAAAAGAAGGAAAATTCCACCACACAGACTAAAATCAAACCCTAAAGCTCACTGAAAGGACAGGGGATGTCGCCTAGAGGGGGGGTGAATAGGCGGATAATAAATTTAAAACTAAATCACAGCGGAATAAAACAATCCCGAGGGTATCATCCCGGACTATCCGAGCTTTTACTCCGGATACTCCGGTATGTCCGGACTATCCGGGGTTTTTGTCCGGAGTCTCCGGATTAACCCCTTCGGTTTGGATTAAACTTCACCTATCCGGAGTCTCCGGGTTAAATGTCTGGATACTCCGGGTTGGGCACCTCGAGATGAAATTTTTTTCTTTTTAATCTCTTCAATTTTTAATCAAACTACTTAAACACAAAAATTCTAAATACTACCAGGTACTTAGAACAAGTAGAGATCTAGCGGAAATCTCAATAGAAAAGTAGATCGGGCAATTTCAATATTCAAAATCAAATATTAAAACAAGAGTAAGAGGCAAACTTGGAGACGATGATTTTTCACCCGAAGTTCGGATCCTTGAGGGGATCCTACGTCTCCATTGAGGCGGCTCGGTCACACTTGAGTCGGGGTCTCTTTCAACCCTCTTACTCCCGGTGTTGCACAAATGCACTCGCCGGTTTCAACTCCTTTGACGCTTGAGCCGGGGTCTCTTTCAACCCTCTTCCTCCCGGTGTTGCACAAATGCACTCGCCGGTCTTCACTTCTTTGATTCCTTCTCTTGAGGCGAATCTGCCTTCACAAACTTCCTACGGCCAACCACACAAAGCTCCGGTGGCTCGTAGGCGACCTCCTAGCCGTCTAGGAGTCCTCAACCTCCAAGAGTAACAAATGCTCACGAAGAACAAGCTTGGAGATGAAATCAAGTGCTCAAACAACTCAAATCTCACTCAACCTAACACCTCACTCTTCAAAACCTTCCCAACCCTTCTCACAAAGGGGATCACTTAGATCTAAGGGTAGAGGGGTGTTTAGGGGGCTCAAGAACAAGAGGAGAACCCCTCAAAGCTGCAGAATAACGGCCACATTTCAAATGGGGAAGAGAGGGCTTTAAATAGAGGTCTCCAAAAAACTAGCCGTTTGAACTACGCAAAGTCCGGATACTCCGGACAAATACCCCGGATACTCTGGACACCCCGGATACTCCGGACTGACCTAACCGAGAGTACCAACCCGGATACTCCGGACTTAACCCCGGATACTCCGGATCGACTCAAAATGATTTAAAAACGAGCATAACTTTTGATTCCGGACTCCAATTTAAGTGATTTTGGACTCTATTGAAAGCTAAGAACAAGGGCTACACAACCAATAAGGTCTCACTACCCAAATCTCAAAGGATAAATCCAGATTTCACCAAGAATCCAAGAGAGACCTACAATTTTCACTTTCCGGCATCACCAACACCATTCTCTCTAAGTTTCACAAGAAAGGATCATTTGAGCACTTGACACATCTAAAAGTCATTCGACGTCAGATCCTCTTAATAGTACGGCAATCCTTAGACTCAAATTCAAACGAGAAATCTAAGTCTTACATTCAATCCGATGCCGTCTTCTCCGTGGATGCAATGCGATGATGTCTTTACCAAATGATTGATGACATCTTCACCTTGTCCAACTTGACTCGATTCACCTCATGAGACTCTCGTCCCATCGACCTTGACTTGATCATCCTCTCCGACGATCTCCACACCAAGTCGATCTTGACTTAGTCCTCAACTCTTGGTGACACCGCCGTCTTGTTGACCTCGGCTTAATGATCATCCTCCCGGATACCTTGGTCATCATACACATACGAGACCTAATTCTTTCCAAACCACTCATGAAAGACATTAGTCCCAAAAGCTCAGTAGATGTGAATAAATTGATATTTGTGAACAATTAAGTACCACAAGTGTTTCATATAAAGAAGCATAATATAACTGGAAACACTTGACATAAGAGATATTCTCTACTAAGTACATCATGATGAATATGTAATTGATCTATATGCACTAGAGAGATAATTGCGATATGATGAATCAATTAAATCATGGCAAGGATCACAGTCTTTACTTAAATGAAGCACATGATAGAATATACACGAATTGTACATGTACGACTAATATTTAGAATAAGAGTAAATATGTGATCCAACTCTAGATTGAACTTCACTAAGGGAGTTGCATGAGAAGATATACAACTAAAACATGCATGCACCAAGTCTATCTATAGCAATATGAAGTTTAACTCTAGTTAATACATGCATACTAAAAACAAAGCACATAATGAACTCAAATGAATATATATGCACAAATAAGTATGACATGAACCAATGTGCATATATATAATCAACATGCTACTTGGAGTTCACTATGCATTTGCAAAAAAGGAATGCAATAACAAATATAGAAGAGATACCAAAATTGCATACCTTATCTTTGCTTAACCATTCCACTTGATTTTCCTCAAAACAGATGAGACTAATACTCAACTTAGCAATAAACATGTTAGTCTCATAGCAATATAATCATATTAGTGGTTTGTCATTTGTTAAGCACTAAGTTAAGCATTTACTCAATTACATAGATTGTCATTATATGCGTTTGTCATTAATCACCAAAATAACATAAGTGCCTAGATGCACTTTCAATCTCCCCCTTTTTGGTGATTTATGACAAATCTATTATCAATTGCACCAAATGACAATATTAAGATATTTAGCATTAAAACAAGCATGAAGAAACAATAAGAGATCATACTTACAAATTATCCCTTTTTGTCAATCGATTAGGGGACAATTGATAAATCCATAAATTCTCCCCCTTTTGTCATTAATCCCAAAAAGGTGCTTAACAGATCCTTATTGTTTATTCAATAAAATCTGTTCTCCCCCTTGATTGCACACTCAATAAAAAGATTAGGAAGAACAAAATAAAAATAAGGAGCTAGGAATAGGGAAATGATATTAAGCTCCCCCTAAATCTAGGCAAGATATGATACAAATTATATCCAAGATTTAGGTAATGGATGTTTCCAATGATGCCAATTTAAATGTAGTCATGATTCACAAGATGTAAGTGATGCTTAAACATGACGCATGAATATGATTCCACATGGAGAAGATTTATTTTTAAGTATCAAGATCATATAGCAAATTTATATGATTCAAACACATGCTCATGATCAAATTAAATTCTAACAATCAAGATCATATAGAGAAGATTACACAAGAAGGAATTGCTTATATGATCACAAGATGTATACAAGATCATGAATCAAAATTGTATAAGATGCAATGTCATGATCAAGAATTGCATAAACTTATCAAGGGCATACCTCTTTGTAATGTGTCACCCATATGTACCTTTTGATTCTTGATAATGCCAAATGCAAATTAGATGACACTTCAAAACAATTTAGGATTAGAGGATACCTCTTGACAGATACTAATTGATGATACCAATTGAAAAATACAACACCATTTAAAATAACACAATTTAGCATAATGGTGTGCAAAGACATTATTGAATATGGTCAAAAAGAAACACGTCCCTTTGTCGATTCTTGTCAACCGCATGTTCGAATCGGTCATGATCACCGCGCCCGGTCTTAGATTCCTCGGACTATGGAGCTCCTCTCCATTTCCTTCATCCCACCGTCGAAGATGACCCCTTTTCCAATACCTTGAACATCAATAGACTTGGACACGATTTTTGGGAACAAATATCTTTTAATTTGACCCAAGTTAGTTTGATAATGTCTAAGTACAACATACACGATATAGATGATAAACATGATAATACTATTTGCACGCAATTTGAAAAGTTCAAGATGCCAATTGATGATCTCATTATACCAATTTAAAAAAATATTTGAAACTCATTCAAATTTAACTCTTGAAATCCACTTGTAAAGGTTATTTTGCATAAGGATACCAATTTTGAGAAAAGTATTTATCTTTGTTTCGAGACAAGCTCATTTTCTCAAAAATCAACACTATATGTCAATTTAAGATCAGCTTGATACCATGACATAACCAAAAGTAGATCATCAGACAAAACTTGATTAAACAAACTCCAAAAGGATTATAAGTTATATCATGGAGCTATACATTTAAATATGCTCAAGTTTTGTTTTGAGAGATTCTTCTACCTTGAAACCAATTTAAAGATATGAAAACCACAAAGATTTCAATGAACTAGAATTTCAGATTTTCAGATTTTGACATTTCATTTAGGCTTCAAAAGATAGCTGAAAAACTATTCATATGATGTCTAAAAAATTTAATAAAATTTTACATAGTAGATAAACTATTGAGGATCAAATCTTACAAAGATGTTTCCATCAAATTATGCTCTGATTTGGAGATACAAAAATCACAAATCAGCTCAAAAACAT
Source organism: Guadua angustifolia (assembly GCA_036346375.1). Taxonomy (NCBI): domain Eukaryota; kingdom Viridiplantae; phylum Streptophyta; class Magnoliopsida; order Poales; family Poaceae; genus Guadua; species Guadua angustifolia. Next base: position 49,314,124 of record CM070502.1, on the reverse strand, counting down.
GCAAAAGTCTGAATTTTCAGCCTTTTGATCAAAGTGAGAAAAAGCCATAACTTTTTCAAATGAAGTTAAAATTATTTGAAATTGTGCAAAAACATACTTTGGACTTATAAGAAACTTTTCCAAAAATAATTTTCCAAAAAGGAGTCTCCAATCAAAAGATATGCCAAATTTTGCTTTGTTGGTATGATTTTCAATCAAAAAGAAGAAAAGTCAAAACTTTTTTTTAAATTAAGTCCAAATGATTTGAAAATATCTAGAAATAAACTTTGGACTATTTAGAAGGTTTCTCAAAAATAATTTCCTTAAAAGGAATTTTCTTTCAAAAGATATGGCAGATTGCGCTTTGAAGGTAAAAAGAGAAGTTCAATTTGCAGCGAATACTAAAAACGCAATCCGATTTGAAATTTATGGAGATTTGAACTTTCATGACTTTGTATGAGTTAGAAATACTATTTAAAGCCAAGATACATAAGGAAATCCATCTCAAATATCAAAACCCACAATATGCAAGAATGGGTCAATTTGGTTAAATGAAGAATTTTGGCCAAATTCAAATAGCTATAACTTTTGAACGGTTGGTCGTTTGGAAAAACTTTGAACTAGAGAAATGCGTAAAATGACCAACCCTACGAGTTTTGTATTGGCCACTTTTTCAAAAACTCAATAGATTTCAATTATGAAAATATTTCATTTAATCCAAAATCAAGATCCTATAAGATCCATTTGAGGCCAAATTTGCTATTTTGTTTCTAAAATAGAAATTTTTACTCCGAAAGCATTGTAAAACATTTGAAATACATATTTGAGAACTTTTATAAAGATTTTCACAAATATTGGCCTTTTGAATACATTTTTGCCTTTTGACCAAAAACGGCTCATATGAAAGAGTATCAAATGAAGTCAAATAACCATGAGATTTTGCAGAAATAGTCCATAGACATCCAAGAGACTTCTCCAACAAGAATTTCTCAAATATCACCCTCCAATCAAAAATTGGGCCATTAGGAGCATTGGAGGTTTAGTTTTGACACTAAGTCAAATAAAGTCAATAATCTCGCAAATTAGTTCAAATAAATTTGAGAATTTCCAGATATGAGCTCCATATGTGAGAGAAGGTTTTCCAACAAAAATTTTCAATAAATCAATTTTATTTTGAGAGATATGGTGAAAGATGTATCTGAATCACATAAAGGATTAAGATTTTCACCAAATCCTCAAAATGGAACCAAATGAGTTTTGAATGGAAATGTGCACTTATATGGCTTCATTTGTGTTAGAGAGATGTTTATAAGCCTATTAGCATAATCAAATCCATTCAAATTGTAAAAACCAACTTTATGCAAGAGTATGCCAAATAAGATCAAAAGAGAGCTTTTGATGAACTTCAAAAAGGCATTTTGCAATAAACCTTGGTAAAATTCATGAAACCAATATGAAATGCTCCAAATGATCAAGATAACCATCAAGTACACCATTTAGAGCAGATTCACAGTAAAGAAGACAATTAAATTCTCGAAAGGCAGGATTTGGTCAATAAAAGCTTTAACATTCAAGAAACTCTTCATTTTTACAAAAATGAGCTTAAATGGGTATTTAAGGTTTTAAAAGGTTATATGAGTTGCAAATACCCTTGTGAGTCAAATCATAGCATGAAACTTGATTCATTTGGCACAACTCACTTAAATGCAATCATATGACCATTATGGATCAATTATAGTTTTTCGGTGAGTTTCAACATCAAAAAACTTTTTCTAGGTTGGTCTTTTGAAAATCTTTTGAATACAAGAATTGTTAAGAATGACCAACTCTAGGATTTTTGTTTTGGAATTACTTTCAAAATAATTTTACATTTAATTCTATGAAAATTAGAAGTTTAAATCCAAAACAAGATACTAGTAACTAGATTTTGATCATAAAACTCATTTTCTTTTCAAAATAGATTTTGTGAAGCCAAAACTTTTGAAAAACGTTTCAAATACATTTGTATACATTTTGCAATTAGTTTTTCACAAGAATACTAATAGTATACAAAATTTTGACTTTTGGCTAAATGGCTTGATTTTGAAAATATACATTAGCACTTATATAAATATGGGCACATGTAGGGATGTAATATACATGGATATGAATTAACACTCCCCCTTAATGTGCCACTATCCCAAACTTGCTCAAGATTGCAATCAAAACAACTAATAAGCATGAGCAAGCAAATGAACAAGTAATCTAAATTGATTTTCATGAATAATGCAATATAACCTACACAAGGCTATAAGCTAAATAGTAATCAAATTAAATACTTGTTACCCGAGATGGCATTGGCTCAAGATTGAAGTGATCATCCTCATGCTTGGCTCCATTTTGCAAATGTTGAAGTCCTTATATTCTTGAGGAAGCCAAGCGTCCAATCCATCTCAAATTGCCTAAAAATCTTTTAGGCGCTTTTTGGTACCTAATCCTTGTTGGGTCCAACAATGTTAGTCACAATAGATTTAGGAACCCAAATGGCCCTAATTTCGATATTATTGAATTGACTAACACAATTAGAAATAGGTTTGCAATAATTATTCCTCCTAGGCAAATAATTAGCATTTTTATGAAAAGTCTTAGGAGGACAATGATACTTTGCAAAACTATTTCTAATTTGATCTCTTTTAAGCATATGATTATTAAAATTATGCATTGGCTTAGAGGATCTAGTATATCTAGCAAATGTTTTGCTATTGTTATTTCTCCTAAGCATTTTATTTGAATTGCTTTGTGTAGGCTTAGGAGTCCTAACAATTTTAGCAAACCCATTTCTAGATTTACTCTTCCTATGCAATTGAACATTATCATCTTTAGCTGGCACATGGGACTTGACAAGCTTGGCAAATGCATTACCATTCTTGTTCTTCCTAAGCAAATAATCATTGAAATGATGAGTAGGCTTAGGGATGATACCTTTGGGACAATCCTTACCGATATGCCCCTTTTCTCGGCAATTGTAGCAAGTAGGTTTTGAACGTCTCTTCTTCTTGACTTGTTCTTTGCCGGTTTGCCTCATTGTTGATGGTTGTGGCTTGATCTCCACTTTGTTAGGGCACACAGAGGCGAAGTGGCCCTTCTTGTTGCAGGCAAAACACTTGATATTCTTCGTGTGTCTTTTGTTGTGCCTTGTCTTGCTAGTCTCCCTCTTGGAGATGTAGCCGAGTCCTTGCTTATCTTGAGGCGCCCTTGGCTTGCTCAAGATCTCATCGAGGATGGCTTTGCCCTTTATGCTCCTCTTCAAGTCATTTTCTAATCTAATAACTTGGGCCTTGAGCTCTTTATTTTCCTCTACAAGGTTAGTCTCAACAAGCATAGAGGAAGTAGTAGTATGTGAACTAGAGATACAAGGCATATCAATTAAATCATTGCAAGAGGTGGACATATCAATTTTTGATGAATTATTAGAATTAACATTTATGCAAGGCAATTCATCAATTAAATCACATGAGATTCCTATATCCACCTTAGGCTTATGAATTTCTTTGAGAAGGAGGGATTCATGATTTTCTTGAAGCATATTATAATCATTTTGAAGTGATTCATGTTCAAGCTTCAAAATTTTATATTTCTTTTTCTCCTTTCTAAGATATTTATTGATCTCCTCTAGCAAATTCATAAGTTCACCATAAGTGAGCTCATCATCATCATCGTCACTTACCTCATTCTTACCTTTTGCCATTAAGCAACGGATTTGTGATGGAAGAGCATCTTCATCGTTACTTGAGGCGGAGGTTGAGGTTGATGGAGATGTCGGTTCTTCATCACTTGAGTTTGAGGTGAAGCTTGAGGTTTCATCTCCCGACATTTCTTTCTCAATGCAATCCTCAATAGAAGTGGATGATTCAAATAGTTCTTGAAGCTTTATCCACATTTCATGAGCGCTCTTGAGATTGCATATTCTGTCAAAAATTTCATCACTAACAACACAAGATAAAGCATAAGCAGCTTGAGTGTCGAGATGTATGCATTTCATCTCTCCTTCAGTTGGATTAACTTCATTCAATGGAGAGGAAAAGCCGACATCTACGATCCACCATATTTGGGGGCTCATGGATTTAAAATGAGAAGTCATAACTAATTTCCAATGAGCATAATTTGAGCCATTTAGCACAAGTGGATCATGTGAGTGCACCAATTCTCTAGTCGACATCCTTTACTCTCTAGACGGTTAAGTCTAATAAAATGAGAGACCTTGCTCTGATACCAATTGAAAGGACAGGGGATGTCGCCTAGAGGGGGGGTGAATAGGCGAATAATAAATTTAAAACTAAATCACAGAGAAATAAAACAATCCCGAGGGTATCAGCCCGAACTATCCGAGCTTTTACTCCGGATACTCCGGTATGTCCGGACTATCCGGGGTTTTTGTCCGGAGTCTCCGGATTAACCCCTTCGGTTTGAATTAAACTTCACCTATCCAGAGTCTCCGGGTTAAATGTCCGGAAACTCCGGGTTGGGCACCTCGAGATGAAAATTTTTCCTTTTTAATCTCTTCAATTTTTAATCAAACAACTTGAACACAAAAATTCTAAATACTACCAGGTACTTAGAACAAGTAGAGATCTAGCGGAAAGCTCAAGAGAAAAGTAGATCGGGCAATTTCAATATTCAAAATCAAATATTAAAACAAGAGTAAGAGGCAAACTTGGAGACGATGATTTTTCACCCGAAATTCGGATCCTTGAGGGGATCCTACGTCTCCGTTGAGGCGGCTCAGTCACACTTGAGTTGGGGTCTCTTTCAACCCTCTTACTCCTGGTGTTGCACAAATGCACTCGCCGGTTTCAACTCCTTTGACGCTTGAGCCGGGGTCTCTTTCAACCCTCTTCCTCCCAGTGTTGCACAAATGCACTCGCCGGTCTTCACTTCTTTGATTCCTTCCCTTGTGGAGGCGAAATCCGGCCTTCACAAACTTCCTACGGCCAACCACACAAAGCTCCGGTGGCTCGTAGGTGACCTCCTAGCCGTCTAGAAGTCCTCAACCTCCAAGAGTAACAAATGCTCACGAAGAACAAGCTTGGAGATGAAATCAAGTGCTCAAACAACTCAAATCTCACTCAACCTAACACCTCACTCCTCAAAACCTTCCCAACCCTTCTCACAAAGGGGATCACTTAGATCTAAGGGTAGAGGGGTGTTTAGGGGGCTCAAGAACAAGAGGAGAACCCCTCAAAGCTGCAGAATAACGGCCACATTTCAAATGGGGAAGAGAGGGCTTTAAATAGAGGTCTCCAAAAAACTAGCCGTTTGAATCACAAGAAGTCCGGATACTCCGGACAAATACCTCGGATACTCTGGACACCCCGGATACTCCGGATTGACCTAACCGAGAGTACCAACCCGGATACTCTGGACTTAACCCCGAATACTCCAGATCGACTCAAGAAATTCGATTTAAAACGAGCATAACTTTTGATTCCGGACTCCGATTTAAGTGATTTTGGACTCTATTGAAAGCTAAGAACAAGGGCTACACAGTCAACAAGGTCTCACTACCCAAATCTCAAAGGATAAATCCAGATTTCAACAAGAACCCAAGAGAGACCTACAATTTTCACTTTCCGGCATCACCAACACCACTCTCTCTCTAAGTTTCACAAGAAAGGATCATTTGAGCACTTGACACATCTAAAAGTCATTCGACGTCGCATCCTTCTTAATAGTACGGCAATCCTTAGACTCAAATTCAAACGAGAAATCTAAGTCTTACATTCAATCCGCATGCCGTCTTCTCCGTGGATGCAATGCGCATGATGTCTTTTACCAAATGATTGATGACATCTTCACCTTGTCCAACTTGACTCGATTCACCTCATGAGACTCTCGTCCTATCGACCTTGACTTGATCATCCTCTCCGACGATCTCCACGCCAAGTCGATCTTGACTTAGTCCTCAACTCTTGGTGACACCGCCGCCTTGTTGACCTCGGCTTAATGATCATCCTCCGGATACCTTGGTCATCATACACATACGGGACCTAATTCTTTCCAAACCACTCATGAAAGACATTAGTCCCAAAAGCTCAAGAGATGTGAATAAATTGATATTTGTGAACAATTAAGTACCACAAGTGTTTCATATAAAGAAGCATAATATAACTGAAACACTTGACATAAGAGATATTCTCTACTAAGTACATCATGATGAATATGTAATTGATCTATATGCACTAGAGAGATAATTGCGATATGATGAATCAATTAAATCATGGCAAGGATCACAGTCTTTACTTAAATGAAGCACATGATAGAATATACACGAATTGTACATGTGCGACTAATATTTAGAATAAGAGTAAATATGTGATCCAACTCTAGATTAAACTTCACTAAGGGAGTTGCATGAGAAGATATACAACTAAAACATGCATGCACCAAGTCAATCTATAGCAATATGAAGTTTAACTCTAGTTAATACATACATACTAAAAACAAAGCACATAATGAACTCAAATGAATATATATGCACAAATAAGTATGACATGAACCAATGTGCATATATATAATCAACATGCTACTTGGAGTTCACTATGCATTTGCACAAAAGGAATGCAATAACAAATATAGAAGAGATACCAAAATTGCATACCTTATCTTTGCTTAACCATTCCACTTGATTTTCCTCAAAACAGATGAGACTAATACTCAACTTAGCAATAAACATGTTAGTCTCATAGCAATATAATCATATTAGAGGTTTGTCATTTGTTATGCACTAAATTAAGCATTTACATAATTACATAGATTGTCATTATATGCGTTTGTCATTAATCACCAAAATAACATAAGTGCCTAGATGCACTTTCACTCACAAATAGTCCCATCAAACACTCGAGACCGTCTACAAGAGGGTCCCACACCCCAACTAGATTTTCTATAACCTGAAAAAAAGATCTGCGATATTACAAGAGCAAAACCGGCTCTGATACCAATTGAAGGAATGAGATGGTGAACAAAGGGGTGAATGGTCGTAAAATAAATTTTTTCCACTCAAAATACTCCAAAGAAACCCACAACGAAAATCAACAAAAGCAAGCGAATCAAACGAGACAGCTGTTTTGCCAGGTCGGTGCTACCATTGGAAGTCTGGTAGCACTAGAGGCCGGTAGCACTAGGCTAGAAGGCTGGTAGCACTAGGCTCAAGAACAACTGAAACACAGTTCTGAAAACAGCCCAAGTGAAAAGCAAATTTCGAGGAATCTTTTGATCGGCTGGACAAAATTTTACAAAACTTGGTAGATGTGATCCTAAGGATATCAGGAACTTGTTACAACCTTCAATCGCAAGAATTGATATCAAAGTTCTGAGCTTTTTCCATTAGAAGGAAGAACACCCCAAGTGTACAAAAACTTCAAGAACTTGATCTAAGACTTGCTCGTGGGTTTTTGATAATCAAGATAATCTTGGATAGCTACCCACATGTCATAGCAAGTAAGAACTCAAGTCAAAACTCACAGAAATACAATTCACAAGAATCACTCACTCAAGAACACAACAACTTTCCACAAGAAAAACACAAAGATTTGCCTAGATGATTTGGATATGATCTGAGAAATATTCAACCATCAATCACCGTCCTTAGCATAAGAAGCGAAAGCATGTAGAAGGAGGGGAGGCAAATCCAAATTACTGGAATGTAAATTGCGGGAAAGTAAGTGCGGAATTTAAGAAATAATGTAAATTCAAGTATAGATGAAAATGTTTTGCATTTCAGGAAGCCTCACAACAAAGTGGGACAAAGCTCAAAGGAGAACAAAACCTCTAAAACCATGAAGGGGGGAGGGCTACCCCTTCACCATGATTTATACTACTCTTGGGTCACTTACCACACTTGGTTGAGTCCCTCAACCCTAGATCACTCATCAAGGGCTAGGATTAACCCACTCACCCAAAACCCTCACACATAATGGGTTTTCTTGCACGGTGTTCAAAGCACAGTACCTAGACCCGCTAACCTATCAACTAGAATGCGATTTGACGGCCTTCCTTGATCCACGTGGCATCTCGTTAGCATCATCTTCATTCTTGGTCATCTTGGCTTGTACGGACTCCATCTCCAATCATTTTCCGGCAACCCCCAACCGTCTGGATCTCCGACGCACCTCGCCTAATCCCGATCATCCTCCACCTCACCATGATCGAGTACCGAACTAACCTGGCCGGTAGCACCAGATTGCCCAACCCTTAAAAATACCCTCTTTAGATTTTTCACACCATATTGGGGTCCGATGCTACCACCAAGCCGGTAGCACTGCGCTACCATGGCCAGTAGCATTGGAAAAAGCAACCAAATCTCAAATTGCTTGAAATTGAAAATCCAATTCAAATCAAACTCAATTCCAAAGTAAACAAAGTTCAATTCAGTCAAATACTAATTACAAACATAGGTAGATCTCCACATGGTCTTTCACATGATTCGTTGCTATGTTGACATTTCAATATCCAAATATGAATGTGTGTGTATATATCTATGTGTGTAAACAGTTGAGTACAACTGCCCAACCTGATCCCAGATAAAATTTAACTCCCTTAAATCGAGATCTAATTTACTTTCCTCTGCTTACATTATGAATTATTGATTTACAAACTAGCCTGATCTTTGAAGACCTAACACAGTCTAGTTGAAAATAAGATGATGTCCCCTCATTCTTCATCACCAAAAGGATGTGATGAGCTGACGATAGAAAAACCGACTCGTGGAACAAGAGTAGAAAATGAAAGGCCCATAGACTGATATACTATCATGGCGGTCGACTGGAAGGATGAGGCCCCTACCCAACATTGGAAGGCAGCGATAGCATTCTAGACATTGTGTGGGATAGTTGGACAGGAACGGGTCCCCATCACCTATCCATCTTGGAAGTCACTGACTGACGAAAACCACAACAACCTAGTGACAGAAATTTTTGCATCGTTCGAGATCCCAGAAGATTATGTGTGCCCAGTGTGACGGTATGCACTGCTAGTGACGGCAAAGGCATGGAAGAACTTCAAGTGTATGTTTGTCACAGAATATGTCAAGAAGGACATGACTCTCTTCTCTAAGTATCGGTTCATTGATGAGGATGTTTGGCAAAGATTTGTTTAGATGAAGATGACGAAATAGTTAATGCATGAAAGAGAAGCGCACAAGGCCCTCCAAACAAGGAACACCTACCTCACAGACTCAACACTGTTGGGTACACAGATAAGAGTGCGCAATGGGGAAGGGAGGACGAGGAGACCTCCCCGCCATTTGCCTCGATCATTGACCAACGCATCCAAAACTAGTTAAGAGCGAGGTCACGTGCCATGTCTTTCAGCACCTTATCCTTTACAAACCCAGCGGACAAGGAATTGTAATTAGTCCTTAACGTCATAAGTGAAATAGCATGTTGGGATCTCATAGGTAGCGTTAGTACACAATCTTCTGATGGCTTTTTTGCTAGACAGGGAAAAGATGTACTCTCCACGGCCTTGGGAAATAAGGAACACCCTGGTCGCACACAAGGAAAATGGATTTTTGTTCCCTGGAAAACAGGATTCCTAGATGACTCCGACAAATACCAAAGTAGGAAGAGAGCCAAAGATGAGCTTGAGGAACAGTTTGTACAAAAGATTGAGGAAAGGCTAAGAGATGAATTCAATAATTAGATTAGAGGCCTCGATGAAAGGCTTAATAATCAGCTAAGACATCCCGCACAAGCCCCAAAAGTATGTACGCAATTCAGCCCCACTACCCGTAAGAGAAATTGTGCGTCCACAGCTCACACAGATAAAGACAATGGCAAATTTCTTTTCTATGACAGTAAGTGTCGGCGTATTCCACCTGACAGGCCTGGAGTCTACAGATCGGGTTTGGTTCGGTAGGAGGGCGTCTTCGCGGCTGGCTAACCCTAGCGAGTGAAAACCCTAGAGACTCCCACACGAAGGACTTCGGCGTCTACGAACTATGATGACACCAAGATTTTACCCAGGTTCAGGCCCCCTTGTAAGAAGGGTAATAGCCTTACGTCCTGCTAGATTTCTTATTGAGTGTTTGAAGCTAATACAGAGCTCTGGAGTTACAAGTTCTTCCTTAGACTCTGCTACTTGAACTCTTTTTTTGTCCGTCCCCCTTCCCATGCACTAGGAGGCCCTTATATAGGCCAGGCCATCGGGGGTAGGTAAAACGGGGGTCATCATGCTGATCTTCATACATTTATTACTCCACCCTGTGCTGTCCCGTTCCTCCAGCCTCATTAAATGCCGAGGCATGGCTTCGCCCGGTCTGCCCGGTATGTTACCCCTTTGCGACGGGTAGGTGGCAGGCGTCAGAGGAATGGGCTTGCAGCAGGATTCCTTGTAATCAACGGGCCTGACACAGCAGACCCGCCTCTGACACGGTACGATAGGGTAAGGTGGCTTCGAGGCGAAGCCACCACCTCCCACCTTTTGCCTTGCGGCGGGGCGAGCAGGCGTGCTTCGCCACCCGCCGCCCTAACGCCATCGGGCGGCACTGCCGGTGGGCGTGCTCACCCGCCCGACGCCCGAGCCGCCACGTGCCGGGCGCCGGCGCCACGTGGGCCGCCACCGCGGCGGGCGTGCTTTCGCCGCCGTCGCCAGCCACCACGGGCTGGGCGCCGGCGAAGCAGGCGTCTCGCCCACCTGCTCGTCGGGCGCCACGTGGCCGCCACTGGCGGCGGGCATGCTCGCCGCCCGTCGCCAGCCACCACGGGGCTGGCACCGGCGAGCAAGGTGTCTCGCCCACCGCTCGTCGGGTGCCACGTGGGCGCCACTGCCGGGCGGGCGTGCTTCGCCCGCCGATCGCCAAAGCCGCCACGTGGCCGCACTGCCGGCGGGCGTGCTCGCCCACCCGATCGTCAGGCCGCCACGTGGGCTGGTTTTGTGCGTCGGAGAGGGTACCCCAGCGTAGAGTACGCTGACAGTAGCCCCCAGGCCCGCCCTGGAGCGCGTGCTGGAGCCTTTGGCAGAGTCTTTTGGAACCTTCATTAAATGCTTAGTGCACTCTTGGGCGGGGCCACCACTCATGAGGATACGACTGCCTCGGTTCCCTCCCGTATCCGCCGATTTTTCTTGGGACCCAAAATGGCGCACGATCTTGTCTCTTCGTGAACCGTCGGTGCGAGTGATGCATGCATATATAGATACATCTGTACCAAGCAGTTTACGCCTTCTGCTTTCTTGCGCACTTCAACTTTTGCTTCTCCGTCTTCCTTGTTCAAAATCTTTGCCTTCTTTGTCCTCATGGCGCTCTCTATCCCTGCATCCACCGCCGACGCTGCCACGGTGAGGAAGATCTCTCACCTCGCACCGGAGGGCACCTTCCGCTTTCGGGCGGGGACCCCCACGCCACGGTGCCTCTCCGACGAAATCCTCATCCACACTTGGGCGATGATGGCAGGTCTGGTCCCGCCATTCTCCGACTTCTTCCTCACTGTCCTCCATTTTTATGGAATCCACCATCTTCACCTCACCCCCAACTCCATCATCTTCCTTTCCATCTTCGCACACCTCTGTGAAATGTTCATGGGGGTGATGCCGAATATCCCTCTTTCCCGCTACTTCTTCATTTGTCGCGGTTCCAACGACGGCGAGGTAGTGGGGAGTTGCTATTTCCGCCTCTGGGACGGATTGGCCTCCCGCTACATTGCCTTCTAGCCCAGTCAAGCCGAAGGCGTGGCCATGATCGGTCAGACATCAATGATGACAATGAGTCGACGCTGGGGTGCCACAAGCAGCGGAGGCCTCCGAAAGTTGGAACTCGCCGGTCAAAGAGACGACAAAGTTCCGCGCAATGGCGGCCCGCATCAACAGACTGCGAGACGTCGGATTAACAGGTGCGCTGATAGCCCGGGACTTCGTGGCCCGGAGATTCAGCCCCCTTCGTCGACGCATCCATCCTGCATGGCAGTACACGGGCGAAGACGACATGACGCGCACGTACCCTGGCCTCAGGGGTGTAAATGGGTCGGGTAATACCCGACCCGTACCCGTACCCGGATGCAAAAGTACCCTAATGGAAATCTATTTTACACTACCCGCGAATGCACGGCACGGCACGGTAGTACACGGTAAATTAGATTCGGTTCGGTCGGCACGGTGTCGAGATACCCGTCGGCACGGGTCGAATCGGCACCGAATAAATCTAACAATTCGGTGCCGGATAGCGTCGTGCCACTAGCCTAGCCGCCCAACAAGCGTCTGCGATCGCCACTCACCGCCCACGCCCAGCGAAGCACCAACACAAAACCCACCACCGAAACCCTAGGAGCTGCCTGCTTGCTATGCCGGAGACCTTCGGTGCTCGGCCGTTCGGTGCCTCGGTGGCGGCTTCAGAGACAGATCAGCCCGCCTCGCCTCCGCCGGCCCTCGCCTCGGCCTCGCCTCGCCTCCGCCTCCGCTGGCCTCGCCTCGCCTGCCTCGCCTCCGGCCACCCGACCTGCGCATGGCGCTCGCCCTGCCCTGCAGGCGGCGCTCACCCGGCCCCGCCCGTGCTGCCCGCCCACCCAGCCTGCCACCCCACCCGCTCGGCTCGCCCCGCCTCATGGCGCTCTCTCAAGTGCTGATTTAGTAATTTCGGTTCGATATAGTTATTCTTGTATTGTTAGTATATAGTGAAGATATATAAGATCGTGAGATGAATTACCTAGCATCGTGGCTGGATCGTGTTGAAATCGAATGACAATTAGTACTAGACATTTGTGTAGTCAAGCAAGGAACGGAGAAATGATGTGGCGTATTCCGTTAGCTTTTTTTTTGTCGGTCTTCCTGCTCGCACCGTTGACTTGGAAATGCATGAGCGAGTGAATGGATGGTAGACCTGCTGCTCGATCTGGTCAATAAAATCTGAAACAAGCCATCAAGTCAAGTCGGCATAATTATCTGCGTGTTGATTGTTGAATGAATGAACACACTTCACACTAGCTTTACCTTGCCGCACACCTTCAACCGACCACCTCGGGCTCCTTTGCAAACCTGCTTATGGTAGCCAATACCTTTTAACATGGGCATACTCATGTTATGAGCATTGTAGTAAATCATACCGATTTCCCCATTTTATAATCAAATCGCGGCATGTTTTTCTTGACATGATCGTGCATTATTGCATTGTAATGCATGTGATTTTTGCATAAATGCTATATTTGTCTCTTGGCTTATCGATGTGAATTTACGTATGTAGTGCACTCAAGGAAGAGATCCAAGGATTTGTTAGCAAACAGATTTTTTTCCCAGATGACTTTCGAATACGTAAAAAAAAACTACACATAGGCTTTTTGGGTAATGATTTGTTTAGATTCTATTTAAGCCAAAATCTGTTTTTCCAAGAACATGGGCTGGATGCACCCAACCGATGGTCCCAAAGATGTGTAGCAAAGGTTAAGAAAGACTAAGACCTCATTATCATTTTATTGTGTTGTTGATGCATGTGCTACTTAACCAACTCCTTTCTCGAGTATTCAAGTGGTGTTGCAAAGATTTGTCTCCCTTCATCCTAATATGCAGATTTTGAAACAAACTCGCGTAAAGCAAGACAACTCAATTCTCACAAATGCATATATTTCTGTTTTCTAACCAATGCATTATTTTTTAATGATAGAAAAGACATGGTAGGCAACAAAGCCGATGGAGGGAGGATCACAATAACTGAGCCAAGACACAAATGTGGAGAACGCCAACTATAGTGTTGCTATTGAGGATGGAGAGGGGGTGACATTGCCGAGAGAGAGGAGGATGGCATTGCTAGTAGTCAGAGCAAGAAGGTGGAGGTTGCTGTTGGCCATGGCAAGAAAAAGTCCATGGGTGCATGTCCTCGTCCAACGAAGATACGACGACTTGTGGACCTTCCAACAGTGCAAGTGACAACCTCCTCAAGCAAGGAGGCCGCTACGTCGATGTTGAACAAGAGCAAGGCAGTGATGACCTCCTCAAGCAAGAAGGCGGCTACCCCTACAAGCAAGTTCATGGGGTCCTCATTCAAAGCATTGGCGTCGAGCAAGACTATGGTTATGGTGACCTCAAGTAAGGCAATCCAAGGTATAAGTCGCATTTGTTTACCAATATCCAAGGTATAATCCTACTGCAAATCATTTCTATCGAAAATTTTGTGAGATCAAGATTGCTATTGCAAGATGGTATGAGAATGATGATGTCATAATTTCTACCTTGGCTGAATCTATGAAAGATAAATTTGAAAAGTATTGGGACATGAGCAATTTGGCTTTGGCAGTAGCAGCCTTTTTGGATCCAAGGTACAAACACAAGATGGTTGAGTTGTGCTTGTCAAAAATATATAGCACTGAGATGGCTGAATTAGAGAAGGTAGAATTTATGAATGTGGTTAATGAATTGTTTGCATTTTATTCATCAAGTATCAATGCATCTTCTATCAATAAGAAATCTGCTTCGAAAGAGTGTGATATGGTATCTAATTCAAAGAATTTCGTATTGGATGATGAGGATGAGAATGAAATTGATATTGATGTGTTGTATCACTCTACAAGCAATGAGAAGAAGATGTCAGAGTTGGATGTGTACATGAGTGAGGGACTATTGAAGTTTAGTGATGGAGATGGAGAATTTGATGTGCTCTCATGGTGGAAGGGGCAAATGACAACTTTTCCTATTCTTTCATGTCTTGCTCGTGATGTGCTATCTATGCAAGTGTCTACGGTTGCTTCAGAGTCAGCATTTAGCTCCGGTGGACGCGTTATTGATCCATTTCGTAGTCGTCTTGATGCTGACATTGTTGAGGCTTTAGTTTGTACAAAGGATTGGATAATTGCTTCACAAAAAGGTAAATTTTTATTTTATTTATGTGGCTTCGCTAATGCAAGGAAATGTCTAGGTTCATAACTACTAATTTCTTGTTTATCCATTGTAGATTCGAAGAACAAAATAGCAACCTTAATTGAAGATCTGAATGCTATGGGGATGAATGACGATGTTGAGACTTGAGATCTCTTCTGTTAGGAGTTTATGCTGTCTGCTTTATCCTTAATTAAAATGTGTCGATGATTGTTTTGGAACCTTATGTGAATCACTGAACTGGCTCACTGTTGGTCTGTTGGTGTTGGAGAAGAGGGAATACTGGTTGTGTGCTGCTTGTTTACCATTCCGCTTGGTTTAAACATGTTTGCTATGCTGGACTAGATTTTATCCACCGAGTCCTGTTATTTGTACTCACATATTTCTCACATTGGTTATTTGTACTCACCTTTCATCTGAATATGGGCTTTCATATTGGCATTTCACACTTTACGATTAAGGATCCATTCCTTTAGAAGGATTACTAATATTAACTTCACATTACTATGTTTTGGCCAACTCGACAAACCAATGCTCCACATTATAGCCTCTTGCCCGGTGGTGTCTTTGTGGCAACTACCTTTTATCCTCTCCCAGAACAATCCATTCTCTGTTGAAGCGTTAAGGCCACCGAGACAGTATGATCTGGGATTTCTTCTAGACTTGCTTTTCTCATTGAAAATGTGACATAAATAATGGGATTTATTTCATATGTTCAGTACTATACTAGAGTTCAAATAGTATTTCTATGTGTTGAACTATGTATGTGAATTTCACTTCATGTATTGGACTTTGTGTGTTTATTGAACTCCATGTGTTTGATTATATACTATTTGAACTCTTTGTTGGACTATGTATGTTTGTTAGACTATACGGCATTATCTATTGTATTATGTGATGTACTAGTGTGATAGTTGGATTGTTTTCATCGTATGTTTCGATTCTAGGTATTTCGTGCACTACCCGATGAAATACCCGCTGTCTCAGATATACCCGTCCAAGACACTACCCAAACCCGATTTCTACCCGTCCAGAGAAAATGCTACCTGTTATCTGCACCCTACCCGATTTTTACTACCCGTGCGTCTGCATTCTGCATTCGAGAAAAAATAATAGGGTAGGGTATGGGTTGACCTACTACCCGCCCGAACCCGACCCGTTTACACCCCTACCTGGCCGTAAGTCTTCACTTTCTTCTGGCTTTTTTCGCACACATGCTTCTTTCTGAGGCTCCCTACCAACCGGTAGTCTTTCTTTATCTTTTACCAGGCGCGGGAAACCTGGAAGAGCAGCTCATTAACAGATGGCTCTCTGGATTGATGCCACCGATTCCAGGCGGCTTAGTTTTTCTAGCGGCGGCCCGGCCGCTTGCCGACTTGGAGCACGCGGAGTGCATGAGGATCGTCAGGCTGCTCCCGCCAATGAACTCCACCGGACCCGCCGTGGTGCCAGCCCGCGCCGTTGGTGATCAGGGGAACGATCGCCGCGGGCCCGGACCCCAAGAAGGTCCACGCTGCGGACCAGACTCCTGCCGCCGCCAACCCCGATGCGGCGGCACCTTCACAAGGGGCGGCGACACAGGCCACCCCAACCACGACTTCGTCACCAAACGCACCGCCTTCTGCGGCGCCTGCGCCACCTCCTGCGACGCCAACGCCACCACCTTCACCGGTTCCTCCTCCTCCAGCGCCGGCCCAGACCACTACACCGCCAGTGCCCTCAGCCACGGGAGCCCACGCCAGCGCTCAACAGGGCGGGCTCACGCTCCCGACGGCCGCCTTCAGCTTGAGGGTGCCGCCAAGGGCGGCCCCTCAAGACGCGCCAAGGGCGCCGCCACCTGCGCCCATGGGGGCGGCGGAAACCTCCGCCCCGGTGCCTCCGGTCGCCACCACCGAGGGGGTCGAGGAGGGCGACCCCAGCACCAGCGCCTCCGGCCATCTAGCCCCTCGCACCGCCATTGCCCCCGCCGCACGCTTCGTCGAGCTCTTCATTGAACTTGGCGAAATGCACGCCTCGCTGGGCACCGTCCTTGCCACAACCGCCAGGCATGGCACTCAGACAGCCCAGCAATTGGCGTCAGTGAGCGGCGAGCTGACGCGGGAGTGGGAGAGGGCGACAACGGAATTGGCGCAGGAAAGGGCCAACATGGCCGCCATGCAGCTGCGGGCGGAGAGGGCCGAAGAGCGAACGGAGAGGGCCGAAGCGGCGCTGAAGCACTCGGAGCATGAGTCCTACCGCCTGCGGCACAACCTCACCATCATGCTCAAAAAGGCCTTCCAGCGCATGAAGAGGTGTTTGGAGCCCTTGGGGGTGGTTCTGAATGCGCCGCTGGAGGACTCCGCCTTGCAGTTCGCCCACGCGACCAACCAGGCCGCGGAGGCACTCCGGGGGCTACCTGCTGCCTTGGCCGCCCGCTCCGCCAGAGAGGTGCGAGAAGTTGCGATCATGGCCGCAACTTACGTGCTGTCCAGCTGCGCCAGCCGCGATGCCGCCTTTGACCCAATGGCGGCGGTAGCCGGCAATGAGGAAGACGCAGCGCAAGGAGAGGCGCGGGTGCGCGCAGCCACCGAGCACGTAGCCGGAATGCTATAGGTGGAGCAGCCGGTCATGGACGTCTCCACTCCGCTCGCGATGGAGGAAGAAGGAGACGCCGGCGACCTCGACCTAGGCGACGAATGAAGGGCTGGGCGGCCGCTGGAGTTCTTTTGTTTCTTTTTCTTCGTTTTGATCTGCCTGTGTATGCAAAACATCTTGGCTAATCTTAGTGTAATGGACGTTTTGTTCAGTTTACCTGTGTGCTTGTTTACTTTGCGTGGTTGATTCTGTTTGCTAGAGTTGCCAGGCGACCAGCCTTGAACTTGGCCGCAATGCCAAGCAAGCTTTTAGTTTTTAGGGCAATACTTCAGGATCCCTTCTTAGGTCATGTGCAGCTGGCTACAAACACAAGCACAAATCATGCAACTTACGCGGAACTTAGGTAAAAATAGCCCTGAACCGGGCAGTTTACGCGAAACGCAGAACGGCCTTAGCCTTAGGATTTTTCTTTTATGCAAGATTGTCGTTAGTCCAAATTCCTTTGGAACTCAGGTCCCGATGATCTCCTGGAACCGTGCTACAGCGCGGCGTGGCAAGGGAAACAAGTTTTCGAGAATGTTTTTAGGCCAGCAGTACTCGACGGTGACAACCAGCGGTGCTTCGGAGAGCCAACCCGAGGCGTACGAGCCATGCTTGAGTATTGTGCCCAACTCACACTCCGGTCGCTTGCCCTTGCCGGATGCTAACACTTAGCAATTTTCCTTTTATCATCAAGGGGGCCATTAATCTTGGATGCCTGCGACAATCTCACATAACTCGACCCATCTTAGTGCTGGCACATAAGGAAGTGGTCGAAAACGTGGCGCAAAGTACTTATCTTGCTTATATGCCGCTGGGCGACCAGCCCCCAAGCATCTGGGCGACCAGCTCTTAAGCGTCGGGCGAGCAGAGATGCTTGAGCCCCTTTTGTTTATAAAGTAGGCCAACACTTCTGCGCCTGACCTGCATGCACATATGGCTACCAAGAGGATAAGTAGGCGCTACGCAGGGCATATGCAAGGTAGACCCAAATAAAAGTCCCTGCATGGGATAGCCCTGGTCCACTCTCTTTGGTTTCTAAGTCCTTGTGATCCTCCCAGGAATCGAACTACGGCGCTGTGTGTCAAAGCAACGGGCTCCCAGGAGGGGTACCAGGCCGACGGTGCTCGCGGTGACGACCAGCGGTGCTTCAGAGAGCCAACCCGAGGCGTACGAGCCACACTTGAGCACCGCGCCCAACTCGCCCCCCGGTCGCCCGTCCTTGTCGAACACAGACGTCGAGTGTTGCCACGGATCACCAAGGAATTAGCAAACATACGGGACCAGCGACACTCATGCGCAAAATCGCCACTCAGGGCACAGAAAGGGATGACAATGGTAAAGCAAAGGCCTTCTAGGCAACAACTTTACTAACCACCAGCAACCGCCGACCAGTCGGGGGAAAGACTCACCCCAAAGCTGACCAAAGCGAACTACTGGGTACTTCCAATTCTTTCAAGGATAAAACTTCCGCAACAACTTTATGTTGTAGGAATTCGCCAGTTCTTCGCCGTCCTCAGTGGCCAACCGGACCGCCCCGGGTCGAGATACTGAAACCACCTTAAAGGGCCCCCACCGGGAGACAACTTTGCAACCCGATGCGCCTGAATCTCAAGAAGACCAGTCGCCCATCGCTGTTCTCTCAAGACCCGGCAGCATGGTACCGCCGAGGCTTTCTTTGCACCGGCGGCGCGAAGGGCGGCCCGATCACGTACTTCCTCCAGGAGGTTGACTTCTTCTCGCCGGAGATCTTCTTGATCTTCTTCGTTGAACGCCGAAACACGCGGAGAACCGAGCAACAGCTCGGAGGGGAGAATGGCTTCCGCCCCGTACACCAGGAAGAAAGGCGTCTCGCTAGTGGCCCGACTGGGCGTGGTGCGAAGCGACCACAGTACAGCCGGGAGCTCCTCCGTCCATCGCGCGCCCCACTTGTGGAGCCGATCAAATGCCCTCGTCTTGAGGCCCTTCAACACCAGCGCGTTGGCGCGCTCCGCTTGCCCATTGCTCTGGGGGTGGGCCACCGAAGCGAAGCACACTTTGGTGCCCATTTCATCGCAGAACTCCAGGAAGGCCGCGCTGGTGAACTGGGTTCCGTTGTCAGTGATGATGCGGTTGGCGACTCCAAAGCGGGTAAAGATCCCGCGCATGAACTTGACAGCAGCAGCAGCTGTGATGGTGCGTACCGCTTCGGCTTCAACCCACTTGGTGAACTTGTCGATGGCGATGAAGAGATGGGTGAAGACCCCTGTGGCCCGCGGGAACGGACCCAGGATATCCAGCCCCCAGACCGCGAACGGCCAAGAGAGCGGGATGGTTTGCAGAGCTTGGGTTGGTCGGTGGATCTGCCTGACGAAGAATTGACAAGCTTCGCATTTCCTCACCAGCTCGCAAGCATCCTGGAGGGCAGTAGGCCAATAAAATCCCTGGCGAACGCTTTGCCGACTAGCGCTCGGCCGCATATGGCTCTGCGCGCACGCCCATGGATATCGAGAGCAGGCCGCTCCCTCTTCCCGAGTGATGCACTTCAAGAGAACTCCGCTTACGCTCTGGCGGTATAGGTCCCCACATACCGAGTATAGCACTTGGCCTTGCGTGCAATCTTCCCAGCTGAGGCATCATCGTCGGGGATCACTTGGTCACGCAGGAAGGCTAGGATAGGGTCCATCCACTGACCTTCCTGGCCAAGCGTGGCGAACACTCGGTGCTCACCCGGTACTCACCGGGCCGAAGCTTTTCCCCTGTCGCATCGGCAGACCGCCGCCTTCCTCCTGCACTGGGCCGAGGCGAGCACGCTGTCTTCCCCGCCTGAACTGGGGGCTGCGATAGCGACACCATCATCCCCACCCGAACCGGGGGCTGCGATGGACGGTCGCGATAGTCTTTCTTCGAAGACCCCGACCGGAACAGAGGCTTTTGAGGACTAAAGTTTTGAAAGCCCGTCCGCTAGATGGTTGTCGCGCCGAGGGATATGAACATACCCCAATCCTTCAAAGTGGCGCTCCATTTTTCGGACCTCCGCCAGGTACGCCGCCATGGTGGGGTCGGAACACTGAAACTCCTTCCGTGCTTGGTTGATGACTAGCAGGGAGTCACCCTTGACTTTGAGACGCCGGAAGCCCAACGCCGAAGCGATGCGCAACCCTGCCAGCAGGCCCTCGTATTCAGCTATGTTGTTTGTGGTCCTGAAATCGAGGGCGACCACATACTGGAGAATGTCCCCGGTCGGGGAGACCAGATTTACCCACCCACAAGACTCTCCGGCTGAATGAACCATCAAAGAATAAGGTCCAGGGAGAAGGCGCGGGTGCTTCTTCAGCTTCAGGAGTGGCGGGAGTCCGCTCGGTGACGAACTCCGCCAGCTTCTGACTCTTGATAGCGGTGCGGGGTACAAATTTGAGGTTGAATTCCCACAGTTCCACCGACCATTTAGCTATGCGACTTCGCTTCACTTCCCAGTGGAGGATTTCAGAGAGGATAGGCCGTGACCACGGTGATTTCTCGCCCTTGGAAATAATGCCGCAGCTTCCTGGATGCCACCAAGACCGCATACAGCATCTTTTGAGCCAGCGGATACCGAGTCTCCGCCTCATGCAACACCTTGCTGATGTAGTAAACCGGCTTCTGGACACCTTCCCTCTCCCCAACCAGTACCGCGCTCACCACCTCAGGGGTGGCAGCAATGTACAGGAACAACGGCTCACCCGGCGCAGGGGAGACCAGCACCGGAGGAGAGGTGAGGTATTGCTTCAAGTCTTCAAATGCCTTTTGTGCCTCATCTGTCCACTCAAAGTGGTTAGTCTTCTTCAACAACTTGAACAGAGGCAAGCTTCTTTCTCCCAACCGGGCAATGAACCGCCCCAGGGAGGCTAGGCGACCGGCCAGACACTAGACCTGTTTGAGTCGCACTGGCGGCTTCATGTGCTCGATGGCCGCTATCTTGTCAGGATTGGCTTCAATGCCCCGGCTGGACACCAAGAAACCCAGCAGCTTGCCGGAGGGCACACCCAACACACATTTTTCGAGGTTGAGCTTCAGGCAATTCTTCCGGAGGTTTGCAAAGGTTTCCTCCAAGTCTTGGATTAGTTCCTCACTCTTTTTAACCTTCACAACTAAGTCGTCAACGTAGACCTCAAGATTTCGCCCTATCTAAGGACGGAAAGTAATATGCATGGCACGTTGTTATGTGGAACCAGCATTCTTTAAACCAAAAGCCATTCTAACATAACAATAAACACCCGTAGGGGTTACAAATGCAGTCTTCTCTTCATCTCCTACCGAGAAGATCCACTGATCCCAAACTACTAAGTCTTGGGGTGCTTGGTTCCGGAGTACTGATAGGATCTCCATGTATGCTCAGAACAAAAGAGAACTAGAAAAATCCAGTTATTATGGCAACACTCCAACAAAGAATGATATATGGAGTACTAAGAAGCAGTTCATATTAAACACATTCTGAAAGCTCTATCTTTGTTGCTAAAGAAAATTTGTACAAGTGAAATATACATGAAAAGATACTTTGCTTGGAAGGCAGCAGATGTTCATTCAACACAACCATACAAACTAAAAAAGAGATGAACTAAGGCTTTGGCAGGAGTAGTGGGACCTGCTATTTGTAGTTGTGTTCTGAGCTATTTATTTCTCAACACTTACGCATACAAACTAAATCATAATAAAAAAATGTTTAAAAAAGCAATGAAAAATGATAATAGTTGAAGCTCCTTCCCCCTCTCTAAATAGCCAAACAAGTTACATCTTGCTCCAGATCACATTGGAAGTTATTTTCCAATTTACACATCTTTGCAAGAGTTATCGAGCAAAATACCAAATTAATAGAAATAGCTATCTAAAGTAATACATCTTTACAAAGGAGACAACAAAATTGCTTACTCGCATGCACAGCAACAGAGATATATGCCTTCAAATATATGTACACCTTTCCACCATCTTCTCAACTTCAAGAAATAAGCGGCCTTATGCGCCTTCTCAGAGTAAGAATTTTAAAAGATCACTAAATAACTAGTAAAAATAAATTTATGACACAGAACACATGTTGATACAACTGAGTGATGACATCAAAGTTTGATTTTACTATGAAAAAGGTTTACAAATTTATTGCAAGTAGTAGATCATATGAATAATATATATAGTGTGGCCGAACACTATCTACCTTCGAGTAAGAAAAAAAAAGGTTGAATGCGTAACTAACTAGACTTGGGGTTAAACTCGTCACATGCAAAGGTTGAGGGGCCGGTATTGTTCACGCAAAGATCGAGCATGGTTTAGTGTTTGCTCATGATTAGTTTCAATTGTTAGGGAATAGGTGATTTGGTTCATTAGGAATGTTTTGTTCAAGGGCATCTATATATTAAAGCATCTCCACCTCCACCATGGATCAATGCTCCAACCATCCATGTAAGAGAAAGATGACACCTCAAAGGTACATGGTTCCTTCAAAAAGGCTTATATGGTAGCTTTAATTTAAATGTTTGGGTCCAATGAGGTGAGATGCCAAGCCAAGCCACAGGGAGAGGGAGTGGTGGCAGCTTCAATCGGTTTATATGATCTTGTGGGCCCATCTCGGCAAGCACTGTATTGGAGTGGAAGTCTCCTCATAGATGCTTAAGCTTATGCACGAGCACACTCTCAATGCAAAGCAGGTGGGTGGCTGTGTCGATTCTTGACGTGAACCGTAACAAGAAGATGGTTGTGCTTAGATAAAGAGAGCTCTTCTTCACATTTTTAAGAGAGAAAGTCTTTTGTATTGGTCTCAAAAGAACTCCCAAACAATGAGAGATTGGATAATAAGAGAGAAACCACCGTCAAGACCGAGGAAGCAAAGCCATTCCAACATTTGGTTGGTTAAATTATTTGCTTCTTGGATCTATCGACACTAGTTGGGCTCAAGTTTGGGTCTAGAACTTGACATTTCTATATGGATAGAGATTTGGGTGATGGAAGCTAGCCCAAACAATGAGAGATTGGAAATATGGCCGCCTAGAGTGATGTGGAGTGGTAGCTCCACGGATCAATGCTAGCAGACGGATCAGCAGATGCATCTCAATGCCACCACCGGAACAATAGGAGCATTATAGGTGAGACCGAGGAAGCAAAGCCATCAGGGATCCAACATCAGTAAGGTCAAAGAATTCTATTAGATCAAATGCCAACCATGGATGTATATTTGCTATTGTGGCCAAAAACTTAAGCACCCATCGCCATGTCGAGGCAACAAGTAAAATACAATTTAAAATTGCTTATGTGAGCTCCCACATGGGAAAAATGAAAAGTTGTATCAACTTATTACCATTTCTTGCAAGTTTTTTCAGCAGATCTGAATGGCGTGCATCTCCATCGATAGAACCACCTCTTGAACACGAACCATGATGCAAAATCAAACCAAACTGAACCACCTCTTGGCCGGAGTCGAGGAGCCAAGCGGAGGTTGGAGGAGGAGGACTAGAGCCGTGAGCTTGTTACGTTGTGGTTTAGAAGAATCGATGATGAAGCTATCGGTTTAGGTTCATACATGGGCTTAATAAGGGTATTCGTGATATTCTTATTGATCAAACATATCGTTCTCTTTCACAATTGTTGGAAAGTGCTTATAGTATTGAATGTTTGAATGCACTATTAGCTTCACTTGAGGTGCCTATTGCTACACCTCCACTTGTGACTAACATTTTGCAGACAAATGAGCACAAGCAAAAAGAGAATGAGAATATGGAAGATGAGAAAGTCGAGCATGGGACATTCCCTTCGACTATGGAACGAGATATGGGTACCCCGACACCTACAATAACGGATGAAAATTTAGGAGGTAATGTAAAAGGTGTTGATTTTACACATGGTGAAAATAATTTTGATATGCTGAAATTGTCCACTACTCATGCTGTCATAGAACAACCTTTAGTGGAACCCATGGCTGAAATTTCGTTGTTACAAGATGATGTGCATGCTATTTCTTGTGATGAAGAAGAGTTGTGTGAGAATGTTTCATTTATATCCATGTCGCAACTAGTGAATGAACATGTTTCTTTTAATAAACGTGTTATTCACATTGCTAGTGAAGAAGATGAGTTTAGATTGATATCTTCATTAAATACTTTAAGTTACATTGAATTTGATATTCTGTGTGATCTAAATAGTTTAAAGGAGAAATTTTTTGTGCATGCTGATTTGCCATGGTTATTATGAAACACTTTTCATATTATCGGCAAACATAATGAAAATGGAGAGTATATGGTACATCGTATTTATATTTGTTCAAATCCAAATCCATCATTTTATATGCAACAATGTGATCGATCCATAACAAGTACTTCCAGTTTCGTTCTCAATCTACATGATAGTTTTCAAGAAAGAGAGTACATAGATGTTAATGGTTTTAGTTCCAATAATTTAATTGCAAAAGATGTGCATATTGCTTTGTTCCCTGTTGGTACTAACATTTTGCAGAAGACTATGGTGGAGTCGAGGACGACTCCAATTCAAGAAAGGGAGAATGATGAGGCCATGTTCGAAATGGATATGACCAAGGCTATTCCTACTACGCTGCTTTCATCTACATGGCTTCATCGACCTTCACCTTGGCCAAGACGATCACGCAGTTCGCATTCTTGGCCTTTAGATTTGGCATCATCATCTACATCAGTTCGGCTACCACCTTGGCACGCGCCTGAGCTTCAGGCGAGGCACCCTCACCTCCAGCAGTTAGGCCGCCACCTTGGCCATCTCCTAATGAGGACATCACCTCTCTTGGTACAACCATGCCTACTACAACTCACCAACAAGCCGATCCTACAAGAGTCCAGGACCAATGACTCGAGCTCTCACAAGACCAACTTAATCATCGGTGAATGCGTTCCTAAGCCTCCCCCTTAGTTATAATATGAATGGAATGCTATTTAATACTTGTGATGATTTGATTGTACTTAGGAACCATGGATCAAGTTCAAGTTGGATTGGAAAGAGATGTTCAAGTTCAAGTCCAGTTTGGCCTCACCAACAGTGCTGACTTTAAAAGGCCATAACTTTTGATTTCGGAGGTTTCTGGAGACTCATGAGTATACGTTTGAAAGATCTCAGAGTGTACTTTCTAAAGGATCCAGCCTCACCTCAAAACTCCTTCAAATACGTCTGAAAACTGCCAAATACCTCACATTGCTTTTTCAGTCCGAGTCAAACTCTAGTTTAAGTAGACTTTGTGCTTTGAATTTGAGTTGTATTAGATCTCCTATGATTTGGCTAACCCCCTCCTGCTCCCATAGTATAAATAACCACCCAAACCCTCATCTAGGACTTGGGTTTTTGTTAGATTGAAAGTTAGCTTTGCTACTTCATGTGGTAATCGCGCGTGTTGGCTAAACCGCCCGAATTACTATCTATGGAACCCCACCTATCTGTAGTTTTCAGATTGAACACTTCAATTCATATTCGCAATTTCAGATTGCTTTACCATTGTTCTTACTTGTTTTTTGGTTGCTTGTAGGAATTGAGCCTCGTGTTCAGGTTGATCGTGCCAACGGCAAGATCAATAACACTCTGGAGTTGGTTTAGCGATTGCTAAGGCGCATCGTCGTCGTACGTTGTAGTCGGATCGTCAAAGTCAGTTCCTCCAAATCGAAGTTATCACTCTCATCCAAAAATCGGGACCCAAAGTCACATCACGTTAGCACTACTTAAATGATTTTCCTAGACACCAGGATTTCTTTCCTGCGGATTAAAGTAGCCGCCTCAAATGACTGATCAACACTGTGTAAAGGTATCTTCACAAAGTGGCTCGCCCTTTAGATGCCGTCGAACTATTTCTTCGAGCAGCTCTCTTAGGGAAGGAAAGCGATTTTTTTCTTCTGAAGCATTTGAAATCGCACTTAAAGATTTAAGCAATCACCTTAGTTAATTAATATATTGATGCCACTAATTAATTAATGAACCCCTGTGGTGATGTTATGTCTTTAAAGAGTTCTTAAACAAATGTAGGTCCAAATTGTGTAAATGTTTATGCGCATATCTTGTTTAAGAGATGCCGGTATCGTTTTTATGTACGCATCTTTGGATCATCCTTTGTTCTACAATACCGCAAAACACGAAATCCAACATCCGAGGCAATACTCGGTATGAGTTTTTATTGAGATCTGAATCATCCGTTACGTTGCAACAGCGGCACTACACATAGAGAAATCCAACGTCGAAAATACTCGGTATGGTTCTTTTTTCCTTTGACGGATCATCGGTAGTCTTGTTTTGCTTGATCGTTATTATTTTTCTGCAGTGTTGTCTTAGGGAGCCGCTGTGGAAACTTCACTTAAAGCTCGAGCGAGCGTTCTGCGGCGATTCAAGTGACCCCAAAATTGTGAAAACAAGGGTGGAGCTAGGTTTTGAACTTGAAATCCTTGGAATAGTTAACTCTCTAAGGTAAGAGCATCTCATTCGACATTTGTAGAGGTTTATATATCTTGTGGAGAGGAAGATGTAGTGTAGATAGAATGTGCATGGGAGAGGGTTGAAGCCCGGAGATTGGCGCCCTCTTTAAAATTAAGTGATTCACTTTTTGACACCTGGTCCTTGTCATAGACTCAAATGGACCCATGTCTAGTGTCAACTGACTAATGTAATTTTCCGTTGAAGCCCTCACCTTCTAGATCTGTAGAGAGATCTTGTATCCCTCCTCTCTCTAGAGGGAAGAACGATCCTCTCTAGATCTAGAGGAGAGGACCTTACATTCTTTCGTGATTTTAATAAAATCATTTTATAGTATTTAACTTAGGGTTCTCTTGTTAAAGTTCTATCTAAATAATTGACATTTCAATCTGATTTTACTGCTTTGAGTTCAAGATGGAAAGGGCATGGATGTACAATGCCCCAAGAAATAAGGGTGTATTCCTCAAAGAGCTCGAAACTTTTATTAAAGCCGCTCGGAAGGGCGCTTGGACTAAGAAGGAAGCGGAAATACTTTGTCCATGCAAAGACCTGAAGAACAATGTAGGGTGGGGAGATTTAAGTGTAATCACAACACACGATCATGAGAGGTTTTATAGAGGATTACACATGTTGGTCCAACCATGGCGAGCAGCAACGTACATCGCAAACAACCGATGATGTTGATCCGATCTTGTGGATGATCGAAGTGCCGGAGGCTGCGATGGTTTGGGAGATGAAGCTCACGTGCATGCTCGTTTGCTAGATGATGGTCGCATCGCCGATGTAGAGGAAATGTTGCGCCATGCCGAACCACGAGTTTTAAAGGAGATGTGAGTTTAGATAATGTCGATCGTTACACAAAGCAAATAATGATCATTATATGAGAATCAAGGGTTGTCCTCGAGTTCTGGTGTTGCATACGGTCTTGATGCTTCTACGGTTGAAGGCTAGCAATGGATGGTCGGACAAGAGTTTCACCGATCTGTTGAGGCTCTTGGCAGAAATACTTCCGAAGGCTAATGGATTGCCCACCTTGCCGGCGAGCACTTATTTCGCGAAGAAGCTTATCACTCCGATGTCATTGGATGTGCAAAAGATACATGCATGTCCGAACCACTGTATCCTCTTCCGTAAAGATTACACGGACTTGGATCAATGCGGTGTGCAAAGGCGAGCGCGTATAAGAAGAATGATGACTCCCACGATGATGATGATTCTTCACCTAGCACTACGAAGAATAAGAAGAACAAGAATAGTACTCTTGGTAATAACGAAGATGACAGTCTTGAGCACGGACAAGAAGAAAAGAATCCTGCGTTGGTGATGTGGTACTTGCGGTTATTGGCGCTGAAACGTTTGTACTTTCGAATGAGAGGACTCGAACTAATGGGTTGGCATTCGACAAGCGCAGAAAAGATGGAAAGATTCGACACCCGGCCGATGGTAGACAATGGAGAAATTTTGATCGCATGTATCCAGATTTCGCAACGAACCCGGGGAATGTAAGGTTAGCCCGAGTATCGATGGTATGAATCCTTTCGGTGAATGGAATGCCACACATAGCACTTGGCGATAGTCACGTCCATCTACAACCTTCCTCCATGGCTATGTATGAAGAGAAGGTACCTAATGTTGTCCATTCTTATCCAAGGTCCGAGACAACTGGAGTAGATATTGATGTGTTTCTCGAACCAGCGATGGAAGATATGGCCATGTTGTGGCACGATGGGGTCAGTGTGGGATCGGTTCAACAACGATACTTCACACTAAAAGCCATTATTTTTGTTACCATCGGTGATTACCCATACTGCTAGCCCTATCGGGTCGATTAAAGGGAAGACGACTTGTGTAGTATGCATGGATGAAAGCGTAATACGTTCCTTCCATGCTCACACGGTTAGTGTACATGCGGCACCGCCGTTTCTTCTTGAGCTCACAAATACAAAGATGGGCAAGTATTTTGACAATACGGTTGAGAAGGTGTGGCTCCAAAGCGCCATAGCGGGAAAAAAGTGTTTGAAATGGTCCAGAACATCAAGGTGGTTTTCGGGAAGAAGCCGAACGACCATCCGGTTTGCAAAGAAGGGCTACTTTATTCGATCCTATCTCACGAGCCGCTCGACATTCTCGACTTTATCATCTGTGAGATTGAAGATGCTATTGCAGATGCTATGAGTTTGGCCGCATAACAACCATTTGCGCATATAATTTCTTACATATGCAAGACTCTTCGCCCGCATTTGAGCATCGTGAGGAGTACACCGCCACCCAGCTCCACCTCCCCGCCACGGCATTGTTGCCCCACTTGCTTCATAGGGGCTTCGCCCACCCCATGTCCACGCTCCCACCAGCTCCCACGGTCTTGACAGGATGTTCTCTGCATCACCGATGATAAGGCATCCGCCCGCTGTCCACTACTCCACCTACTTTAGCGATGCACCCACATCGACCATGCCTGCCTGCGTGCTCGACCGAGATCAACATACGTCCGCATGCCGACATGACCGACGAGATGGCTGCTCAGAGTAATCGCTCCCAGATACATATATTTACACATACCGATCATCCCGATTGGTAGTTCGCGATAGCCCACGGCGAAAGTTGTACGATAGGGGATGATCCGCAGTTATCCTAACCTTTGCCGGATCGTCCGGGTATGTAATCGGCCCGTGCTTGAGGAGAGCACCTAGAAAGACAACAGTGTAGAGCTTTGGTCTCCCAATCACTTTCACAAGCATTGCTACGATCCACAGAGAATAAGGTCTGTTATCGATCGACATACATCAAAGGAACAACTACGAGTGGCGCAACATTCGATAACTCGCCCTTACATGAAGATCCGACAAGAGCTAACACCACTAAAATCAACTCAAAGACTACGTGGCCGCAGACGCTTCATTTGGAATGCCAAAGATTGGAGTCGATCGCCAGAGCGTTCATCTAATATAGTTCCGCCGCACTACCTGTTAGTGCGGCGGAGACAACACCGGAGACCCCTGCCCATGACCCATAGCTCGCCTTACGGCGATATCACGCTAGCCCATGGACATATCAAGATCTCCACGAGCTGCGGGCGACGACGCACATACCGGATCATCCCGATTGGTAGTTCATTATGGCCCACGGCAAAAAGTTGTACGCGATAGGGATGATCCGCATTTTATCCTAACCTTTGCCGGATCGTCCCAGTATGTGTAATCGGCTCGTGCTTGAGGATAGCACCTAGAAAGACAACAGTGTAGAGCTTTGGTCTCCCGCCAATTCACTTTACCGCGATTGCTACGATCACGAGAATAAAATCGTATCGACGATTACCCAGAAAGGAACAACTACGAGTGGTGCAACATTCGCTGCTTGTTCCTTACGAAAGCGCCGCGGAGACAACACCCGAGACCCCAAGCCCATGACCCATAGTTCTCGCCCACGACATCATGCGCTACCGACATCGGTCCGATGGTGACGAGTAGACCATTTCAATATCAAGACTTCTCACGAGCCTGCCGGGCGATCGATCCAGTCTCGCCCGATCTTTGGGCATTCCTGGCGACTATACGCTTGAGAACGATCTTTGCCACTTGAGTGCAGAGAAATCATTGTGAACATTTAGAAATTACTTCAACACTAAATCCGGTGGAGACAACTCCGGAGACCCCCAAGCCCGTGACCCATAGCCTGCTCTCCTACGATATATTTATATAGACAGACAATCTCAGACTTGCTTTTGTACCGATAAATCTTGTGCACCGCTTCACAACTTCTGCCATTCCTCTTCTCTCCTCCTCGCAATGTCGGAAATTCCTGCAGATCGAGTCCGCGAGAAGCGGTCATGACCGTCAGCCAAGGCCGCTGCTCGGGCGCCGATTATCGGCGGCCCATCAACTGGGTCCCCGAGCTTGCGGGCGAAGAACCCCTAAAATTCTAGGCGGAGATCGACTATTGATTTCAAGTCCAAAGCGACTAGAAAGCCAAATCGATTTTTCAAGGCTTTTTGCCGACACCTCCACGCCGCCATCGGTGATCACATCCCATCCGGCTCAGCGCCCGACAACCGCTCAGAGAAATCATTGGCCGCTCGGTGACCGCTCTTCTAACCGGCGGAGATCGAATTGGCTCGCGCCCAAATCTCGCGACACCTACGCCGCCATCGCCATCACATCCTCGCCGCAACTCTTCGCCCACGCTGCTCGCCTGCCGACCTCTCTCCGTGACCTCGCCTCGCCTCCCGACAAACTTTCCGCCGGGTCGCAATCGCCAAGCCCCAATTCCCTACCGACGCCGCCGCCTGCTGCCTAGCAAGGCAAGTGCATCCGACCACCCTTATTTCTTGTTATCTTTATGTAAAAAGTTTCGAAGATATGTCCAAAGTAGATGGTGATTGATAGAGTATGAGTAATCGCTACTAACATAGAGCAATTCTTTTGAGATATCATAAGTAGTTATTAATAAAATCGGTTGAAGTTGGAGTTACCAAAGTTTGTGGAGTCGGTTTGATGGACGTATGAATACTCTACGGATAGTTTTTGAACCGCATGTTGTCAACGATCAATTCCAAAGAATTAAAATCATTTGGATAGAGTTTAGCTAAGCTCATCGATTATCCAAGTTGAAATCATGAAATGAGTCTCTTGGACTTAAAGAAGTCGACCAAACAAGCAAATTGATGTGGTATGTCAACCAAACTAATCAAGTTGATGAGCAAAACAATGGACATAGTATGCTGTACTATTTTCTCTCATAATCAATGATTTCAAGCCATTAAACTCACTCACAGATTGCTTGCGCCCATCATAACCTTGGCCCCTAACTTGCTTCAAGCTTAACTTATATTCTCGCAAATAGCGAGTCAATAGAAGACTTGAGATAGGAAGAAGTGGTCTTTTACATGAACTAGATCAACAAATCTCTTTCACAATTCCACAACTATCAACATATCGCAGAACAACCGCCATCTCGCTTTTAACAAATCAAGGCAATATTTCAATGCATTGTTGTGAACACTATTGACACCTCCTACATGCTCTTTTAGTTTTGCTTTTTTATTCCAAATATTCCAACCATTTATAACAAACGATCATACCCAAATTTCCTTCTTGTTGCGTCCCTAAATAAGAAACAACAAAAGCAAGATGCTCTATCTTTGGATTCGCTATACTCAAGCCAACTCCCAAACTCATCAAACCATTGAGGATTAAACCTTCTATTTTGTAGTAAGATGGGAGATAAAGAATTGCTCGACAAGAAGGTGCGTAAGAGGAGCCTGCTTGCAGAGCTCGGTGGTAATATGCCGCTGCAAGAGGAGGGCGATGCCGGAAGGCAGCAAGACTTGGCCGAGAAGGATGATGCAGCCACACGGGCCGAAAGAACACCGAGCCCATCGTTGTCCTTGGGCAACGATGGTTCCTCGTCATCGCACAAGAGCCCTAGCCCAGCCCCATGCCCACGACTGAACGGCGACGTGGGGAAATCGACTCGACTACGATCCCAATGAAGAGGTATTAAGAAGAGTGAGCTTGTTTTATTTGTAGCTTGGCGTGACATAATCGCATTTCCTTATGTTTATGATATATTCCTCGTGTTTATTTCTATGAAGAGGCCGGAAAGGCGATCACGCCGACTAGTCATAGCTCAAGAGGTAATTGAAGATACCTCCGCATGTTCCCGTGATTCTCTCTCGCTGCAACAACCACGACCTCGCATAAACGAAAACGGGGAACGGCGTAGGAACAAGTTACCGGCAGGACTTGGTATATCACGGAGGTCGGTCCTTTAGGAGAGCCCCTAGCACCTCCCCGAGGCACTATCCAAGTTCAAATAGTCATGCTGTCTTGTCAAGGACAATGTCTCCATCACGATTGATAATCGGACAAAGGTGGCCGACGCGACAAAGGCGCACTTGTGGACCGAAATGCAGAAAATCATAAGGTTCCCCAGAGTATGAGGCCATCGCTAAGAAGAATGCCTTGATGTGATGGGGAAGAGCTTCCGAACTGGAGGTATGAGCTGAACAAGTACTTTGTGAAGACGAAGCGCATAACCATTCAAGAAATATGGAAAAATCACCGTGGGTGAATGGGCGGAGTTTGTCCCAGAAGACCACAAGCGGCCGCCAGAGCATTGAGCGAGGTGTACAAAGGTTCCCTCGCGAAGAAGAACAAGTACCCTCATCACCGGGCACAGTGGGTATGCCCTAAGATTGTTGAGTGGAGGAGAAGAAGAAGAGGAAGCCCGTGGCCGGGATAGAGAACCCATTGACGAGTCAGAAGCGAAGCGAGGCGTAATTGGGTCCTAGCTCGCCAACCCAACAAAGAAGAAGGGTCGCAAAGCACGGTGGACCTCATGGTCCCGAAGTTTCCGCCAAGTCTAAAGATCTCGCACGAGCAAGCGAGGGATCTTTCGTCCCAGACAGGAGAACGACGACCTAACGACGGCTTGGGGAACCAAGGAACACCTGTGTCGCACTCGTGGCGCTAAGTCGAGTGGGCTTCAAGCATGGGTTCCCTAATATCAAGACCAATACAAGTCGCATTAAAGATATAAGAGGACCATGGCCGATACAATAAGACAACCGCCCAACAAGAGTTTTTAAGATCAGGAAGAGAAGGAGGCGAAGGGCGCTATAAGCGCGGCCGGATGACAACCCGAGCCCGCCCAGATCCGAGTAGCGCCGGGTCCGCACTAATCCCAACGCCGATATCCTCGTGGATGATATCACAGAGGCAACCAAGTGCAAGCTCAGGCACATCCGAGCAAGGGGCTTGGTCGCCGAGCTTATGGAGGGCATGGCATATCCGCACCGTGATACACAACCAACTCCGTCCCGATTGGTCACGCAAAGGTGCAAGTGGACATCGTGCTTGTTCCGCGCCTTGGCTTGTGGAAGCTACCATTCAAAGACTTCGATGATGTAGAGACCATCCAAGATGCAGCTGGTCATTTATTGTATGGCCCAAGGAAGATATTGCATTGATACAAGAGAGGTCGAGACGCCAAAGAAGAAGTCAAGACGCCGACCTACCTCTTCCAAAATTGCCTACACCACAAACCGCATCTTCTCCACGGCCGCGCTTCACCACAACGCGACATCTTCTCATGCCGCGCGCTTTCACCACAACGCCAGATCTTCTGCCGCGGCGCGCTTTCACCACAACGCGCATCTTCTCCGCCGGCCGCGCTTTCACCACAAATACAAGATCTCCGTTGGTCGGGTTGCAAAGAAAACAAAGAAGTAGATTGCAATCAACGAAGTACCACAAAGTCCAACAGAGTGCCAACTCCACTGCATGCACTATGCCTTCACTAGACACTTATGAGCATGGCAAGCCATTTCTCCCCATGGAGCAGATCAACAAAGGACCATGGGAGTTGAAGAGATTCCATGACCGGTACTTGAGGGCATCTCGCCTTGGGGTGAAGGGCATTCAAGCCGCCGCCCCTCCAGATATCTACAAACACGAGGATACTCACTACGCCTCGATCGATTTTGGTGACTTGCAACAGATGTTCCGCTTTTGGAAAACTCGACATCAACATGATCGGCGTGTGGTGCCCGTAAGTTGGCCATTGACCTACCTTACATTGTTAATTATATCGGCTCTTGCAAGAGCAAGTGCCGATATAACTAATTATGACAACATATCATTATATTGCATTCGATAGCATAATAAAGAAAACCCCAAATGTATAGCGCTTGAGTGCCAAGTTGAGTTCCTCTTTATAGTAATGGCTTGTTAGATCATTCAAAAATTGGCGTAATCCATATAATTTTCAAGAAATCGTAAGTTGGCCGATTTTAGTGTGGTTTTTCCTTTTAGTAAAGTTAACTTCGCCAAATCTGTCGAACAAGATGCATTTTGCCAAAATCGATATTTGCCAAAATGTCATGTTTCCCAAAGATTCAAGATATAAATTGGCGATTGACCATTGTCTTCGTGTAGAATGCAATATACCGATGCTAAAAGATGGGAAAACGTGTCGGGTTCCTTGACCTCACGGATTAGCCACCGAGCTTAAGAGCAGACTCAATGAAAAGGCGCGAAGAATAAGGATGACGGAAACAGAGATAGAAGAAAAGCGAAAGTCCCCGACCCGAGATCGCCAAGTAGATGTGGGCTATACATATCAAAAGCAATGTTCCGATGCAAGACAAGGACGCTATAATGGCTCCTCACAATTTTAAGTAATCTTCTCATTCACAATCGTTGCTAAAAGCTTAGTTTGCACCATAATCACTGTGAAACTTACATATATAAGTTTTCGCTGCAACGATCACTTTATTTGTTTCATGCTATACCCAAGCAGAGCAGTATATATGGTCCTTGACTCATCCGTAACCCCACCGAATCTTATAATGAATTCACCCGCCTTAAATGCGTAAGAAATATATATACACAAACATACATTATTACATAATTTATTTTATGATATGATAGTAACTTGTTATTGATGACATTCGAGTAGGGCTTTCAAGAATTACACGACCAAAAGAGGGGGGCAACATGATCCTCGCCAAGGGGCAAATAGGATGCTTTGCTATGTCCACCCATGGGTAAGAAGACACTTGTAGTGCTTCAACATAATTGCACTAGTAATAAGGAAGGGTATTACCAACTGCATTAATTCCATACATTATTATTTGATTTGAAGTGCCACAAGCAACCTCCGTGCAAAGGTTCTTTGTGGATACTACGCTCATGAAGTTTCTCAGATCAACGGAGGTATGTATAACCCCTAGGACGAAGCCTATACAAATTGGTGATTCAAGATTATTTATTGTCCGATTCTCGATTTCACTATTGTTTAACCTCTTTATTGCCTACTTTATTATCGCAGTGAAGATTGCAAAGACCACTTTGGCACTCATCGATGATGACCTTTGCAATGTGCAAAAGGACATGTGCCAGTTCATTCATCGTGAAGTCATCCATGAGAGAGGTAGTTTCTTTTACCGTGAAGGTGAAGTGGCGAAGCATGCTACACTTTGTAATTGGGAGATGAGGATAGATGGACCGTGAACATTGATATATATATTTTTTGAAAGACACCAAGGCTGTAATTTATATTAGATAGAGAATATCAGAGGAGTACATGGCGTAGGATACTACACCTGGAGAGTTTTACAAGGAGAATATCAGAGGAGTATATATATATAACCTTGTGTATATAACCTTGTATATATATACATAATGCAATTATGATTTATATCCGCTTCAGATCTATAATCCTTGTCATTGTTATGTATGGATTTGTGCCAATAAAGGAAGTGATTGATAGAATGTATGCATTTATTAATATTATAATATAATTAACATAACATTATTAAAAAAGATTCTCGATCTGTTTCAAAGTGACGGCTTAAGCTCATACTGTGAAAATGCTTATTTATGCAAAGGGTGCTTAAGCCACCCGACCCAAGAAAACGATTTATGCAAAGCGGTTCTTAAGCCATCCGCTTGCATAAATGCATTTTGTGCAAAGGATGGCTTAAGAACCCGCCAGCATAAATGCTTATTTGTACAAAGCGTTTTAAGGCATCACCAGCATAAATGCATTTTACTAAGGCACCTAAAAACGCCGTGAAAATATACCGATTTGCACAGATTTCGCCATAAAGCGGTGCGAAAACGCCTGTGAAGATGCGCACAAATACTGCATAAATGATTTCTGTAGTAGTGTAGTACACAGTAATCCTATATCACACTTCGTAATAATGCCTCTTGAACTAACCAATTTTATATTTGCAATGCCACTAGCAGAGAAAGGGAAATAACCTATGTGGATTTTACTTTTGCCAAAACATGCAACTCATCCTTGGTACAATCAAGACGAGTGAGGTTTGGAAATGCACTACAACTGCATTAGAATAGACCAATCTGATCTGAATTCAAGGACAACTCTATTCCTTCTTGTTGTGTGAGGTCATAAATCAAGAAGGCGAGTTCCACTCTGCCTATCTTGAGGAGTTGTATTGTTTCTGAATTACCACTTGGGTTAATTTGTGAAACTTGTGCTGTGAATTTGTGAATTGTAGTTGTGCATTCAATTGTTAATATATCTGAGTTGATTTATGAAATAGATGTGATGTACATGGTGTAATATGTAATCTGAGTTGATTTTTGAAATCGATGTGTTGTATGTGATGTGATATGTATTCTGAGTTGATCTTTGAAATGGATGTGATAATATGCTTGTGATATAATCTGTAATCTCATTGTTTCAAAGAGCATGGCTAACATTTCCTGAGGCTAGCCAATAAATAGAAAAGGTATATCAATGTAAATTAATATCACAAATGGTTCTTTAGAAAAAATTGTATGTGATACATCTCATATCATAGGTAGTTCCTACTAATAATCGTCTGTGATGTTCAATTATCACAGATGGTTTATACTCAAAACCATTTGTGATATCTACTTATCACAAAAGGTTTACACTCAGAACCATTTGTGATATGATTTTCATGGACGGTTCATAAATCGTCTGTGATGAGTCATCACTATCAATAACACGATTGCAGACGATTCACAAAACCATCTATGATGAGGTTTTTGAACTGTCTGTGATAATTTTTCTATATATAAGTGAGGGACGAGAAGCTCAAAAAGGAAGCAGCAGTTGGAGATTCCCCATCGAGATGAAGTGCATATTCAGAGTACATGGGTGATGCTGATGAAGAGGAGCAACTCTAGAATTCCATGGTTGTGTCCAGGGTGGAGGTAGAATTTATCAGTCGGTCAGACGGTAGGTATGAGCTCAATGGTGGTAGTGGCACCTCTAGGGGGCTAGAGGGGGCAACAATGTGTTGTCGAGGATGTTTTAGAGTTCCTCGCAATGGGAAAGACTAGTCGTGGGGGATTACAACCTTGGTATGGCCCGTCACCCTGTGCAAACAAGGATTGACACTGGGCAATAGACACAGAAGAGGAAGAATGCGAAGCAGATGATTAGCTCAGGTTGAGCCAAATTTTTCCACATGATTGGTATGCAGGGAGGAAAGTAGGCAATCCCTACTTTGTTAGTATTGTGAGAGAAACTCAAAAATGGGTAAATGAGCTTTCAAATTTTCATCAAGTTGTACGCCAATTAGTAGCTCATATTTTCATCCTATGTTTTATTTCCAAGCGTTGGTGTCCTATCTCCGAGTGGGCGAGACATAGAGGGAGATATTTAGATGCCAACGAAATGGAAATATAGGATAAGATGGCAAAGTTCAAGCAGGATTGGCCTACATATGGCATAACAATCATGTGCGATTCTTGGACTAGCCGATACGCATGAGCATCATCAACTTCATGATATACTGCAATGGCATCATATTCTAGCACAAGTCCATCAATCCGATGGACCTAACTCAGGATGCCTCATACTTGCGCAAGGTACTTACTTTCATTGCTCCTTTTTTAAAATCTATTTGATGTACGCATCATGTAATGGAGGTTTTCATTTTGTTTGTTGATGTAGGAAATTGCCTTAGTGGTCAACGAGGTGGGTCTAAGGAATGTTCTGCAAATTGTCATAAATAACGATACCAACTACAAGAAGGCATGCCGGTTCATCACATGAGAGCAGTGCAGCATCATGTGGCAGCCTTGTACGGCCCACAAGATTAACTTGATACTCAAGCAGATTGGAGAGTTCCCTGACCATGCCTCTGTGATTGAAAGTGCAAGGAAAATCTCTTGATGGCTTTACAACCATTCAAAACTTCACTCTATGATGAAGGAGCATATGGGAGACGAGTTGGTCAAGTAGAATACTACTCGGTTCAGAACAAACTACATATTTTTGAAGAGTTTCCTTCGTCGCAAGGACAAGTTCTTTCAATAGATGGCTTCTGAAGAATTTCTATCATCTCGCTTTATTGATACCATGGAGAGGAGATTCGTGTACTCATGACTCTTAAGCTTGGACTAGTGGGACAACTTTCGATTAGTTGTTAGCTCCGTGGAACCATTGTACACCTTCTTGTGCTTTGCCGATCAAGACAGGGTGCCTACGTTGAGCGAGGTGCTACTATGGTACAACATCATGTGATAGGAATACAATAGCTTGTTTCATGATGCTCTAGCTACATTCAACCAGTACATGGACATCATGGACCCAAGAATGGCCGACTTAATGCGAGATATTTATATGAATGCCAGTAATACATTATTCTCTAGAACAAAATATCTTGTAGTTGCACATACGTTACATACTTGTACTGACATATTTCGTTGAACTTCATGCAGCTACCGCCTTGAACCCCCGGATGCACTACATGTATGGCACGACCAACATCTTTTTGCTATAACTTCATGATGCATTTGAAATGCTGGCTGATGATATCGATAGAGTCATTGAAGCTTTTCACGAGACTGATCTTTACAGAAGAAAGGTAAGAGCATTCGCGAGGGCACTAGTTGAGAAGATGGCACAGGATACCAAAACATCCCCTAGTATTTTCCTTGTGCCATCTTAAATGTAACGCCACTCTCGTTGGTACTTATTGTTCTCTTTGATAACTTACAACACATTAGTGGGGTGTGTTCGGTTTAGACACACCCATACTACAACAGTTTGCCATACGGATCATTTCGTATTGCACTTCTTTTAGCAGATGCGAGTGCAATTGGAGTATGTTTAAGTGCATCCATACTAAAGTTTGTAACCATCTATTGTACAAGAAGCTAACTAAGTTGGTGTACGTTAACTACAATCTGCAACTTCGAATTCAAGCCAAAGAAAATCAAAGGTGCACAACTAAAGAAGATCCATTTTAACATCTTATGGAACTTGCACTGTGCCTAAAAATCCAATATAACAATGGATGGAGAAAGGGAAATCCAATGTTGAACCCTTGATGAGAAGGACACAGTGAGTGACACCCCCTCCCATCACAACTTGTGATAGACCCGATTGACCCTGATGTGATACAAAAGAATACTGGGGCTGCAAGCATCTCCAAATAGGCAAATAAGACAGTGGGTGATAGTCACACAGGGAAGAAGAAGTACCAAGCAGTGGTGATGAGGGATACTTCAAAAGGAGGGCTCCCTCAAAAGGAAAGGGGAAGCATCCCATAGATGAGGAACATTATGTAGGGAGTGATGACTCGACTAATAGCACTCCTGGAGACTGTGGAGCCCACCGTACCAAGATTCTAATGACAATAGCTCCAAGTCGAACAACAATGATTGTGAGTCTGATGACGGTGCCTCCATCCCTCTCACTTCATGTTCAGAAGGATAGTGACCCACAGAATTTACAGGGGAGTCGCAATCCAGTCATGCCACACAGGAGAAAGACCATGGCTCTCCACAATCACAGAGGAGGACAACTACAGGGAAGGAAAGGAACCATCGACATAACCATACACACCGTAGGATAGCTCTAGCTCATATAGCATTGTCAAGAAGCAAGGGAGTCATGGCTTATATAGTCACTACGACTATGCCATCCTAGATGCTCGTACACAACCTCGCACCTAATGGGTCTATAAATGGCAAGACCTCAACTTTTATGACAT
Organism: Guadua angustifolia; assembly: GCA_036346375.1. Taxonomy (NCBI): domain Eukaryota; kingdom Viridiplantae; phylum Streptophyta; class Magnoliopsida; order Poales; family Poaceae; genus Guadua; species Guadua angustifolia. Next base: position 49,273,773 of record CM070502.1, on the reverse strand, counting down.
GTACCAAAAATGGCAAATGACTAGCCCATAGATAGGGCAAAGCTGGCATGAATACAAGGCGAACAAAGAGAGACAAGAGCACAGATATACCTGAACCTTCCTGTAAGAGTTCGTGAGCAATAGTGAAAACCACTGGAGTAGGGTTGTTATCTCCGTTGTGAGAGGCCCAAACTAATATAAACCCCTTTGTCCATCTTTCGAGTATCCTTATCGTCCTAAGAGCATTTTTCAAACGCAAACCCTTTACCAAAAAGGGGCCGTGTTGATCCCTCATTCAACAAGTAAGCTCGGCGGGGACCTGTTTCCCAAACGTCGACAGCTGGTGCCGTCCATGGGAAGCGTCATTAGCAGATCCTTTTGTGAAGAATCCCTGAAGATGCCCAATTCCCAAGATACTCAAGACCTCTGCATCTTTGATGACGCCAAGGATGATGACATGTACTATGGCGATGAAGACGTAGCCGGTGTCGCTGACCTAGAGGGTCACACCGAGCCCGGGAGTCTTTCCCTAGTGGCTGCAGCACAAGAGTGATTCCTTCGTTCTCAGCGTGATACCCTCACAGATGATGAGGAGTGTGATGGACTCTAAGATGGCCTGGACATTCCTGACCATTTCGAGCCCGATCACGAGACTGCATCGCGAGGAGACACCATGATGTCACCTTCACGATCCTCGCATTCCCACGATGTCAACATGGCGGGAGGAGAAGAAGACCCCAAGGTTGAATCATCAGGGGCTGCCCATCATCACTGCTACGAAGCAGCCAAAAACCACCTGGAAGCATCCCTAAACAGGACCTTGGTGAGCATCCGTCGTCAAGCTCGTGAAAAACCGAGCGCCAGGGCTAAAACCTCAACTCGTGAGATTTATCGTGAGTGTCGCACACCGGAGCATGTGCGCGATCGTTGGCCAAACTCACCTCCTCTCATTCCCTAAAGCATGGAGCGATTGCAAGCTCTGGCGGCGGTCATGCACAATCTTTAGAATTTCCCCGGACAGGTGGACCTGGAGGCAATGGGCGCGGTCGTAGCTGATGACCTAGAGAAACTCACCGCCGACATGAAGCCTTCAAGATCACCTCCTGGCAAAGAAGCCCGGAGCGTTTCCTAGGAAAATCGGCATCATACCCCTATTCGCTCCTGTCACGGTGATTCTCAAAGCCTTGCTCGAGAAGGTCGTGGAAAGTATGATCGGTACCGCAAGGACTCTCGGAGCGATTCCTGAGCAACCTCATGGGGTCAGAGGTATGCTCGTCATGATCACGAGCATACCGAGCATTCTACCTCAGATCGATCCCCGTCGCATCGACAATGAGAAGTTTTCTCTCATCTTGGTCCACGTGTTGGAAGTCATCATAGAGATGATCGCCATAATCGCCGTGGCCAGAGAGACCACCGCGATGCCCCGGCTTTCGGATGTCAGGCTTTTTCGGTGTCTCTTCGTAATGTCTCATGGCCGAGCAAGTTCAAGCCTGGCCACATCGAGAGATTCAACGGGACTCAGAATCCAGATGAGTTCCTCTCCATCTATACCACTGCGATTTTAGCAGCTGGAGGTGATGAGGGAGTTATGGCTAACTTCCTACCCACCGTGTTTGACGGAGTTGCTCGGACTTGGCTCTTCAATCAGAAGGAGGGGTCAATTCGCTCCTAGAGGCAGCTCAGCAATGCATTGGGAGCAAATTTCCAGGGCTGCTATACCCGTCTAGGCAAAGAGCGCGACCTCAAGCGCTTGATCCAGACGGAAGGTGAGTCTTTGCGATAGTTTGTCCAAAGATTTATTCAGGTGAGGAATTCAATTCCCAATGTCTCGAATGAGGTAGTCGTCCGCACCTTCAAGTTTGGCGTCCGAGACATCCGCTTCACGCAGGATCTAGGGATCCATCCTGATCTAACGGCCAGCGACTTGTTCCGCATGGCCGATCGGTACGCAGACGCTGACGAGGCAGTCCAGTAGAAGAAGATGATGAGTGAAGGCAAGTTCCCGCCTCAACCCTGTTTGGAAGGCTCCACAAGCAAGAAGAATGCAATCTCCATGGAGAAGAAAATCAAGAAGAAGTGGTCGTCTGCGGGCATGGTCGCAGCTATCGAGCAACATCAACTGCGAGCTTTGCAACTATAGCAACGAACAAATTTCAGCGGAAGAGGCAGGGGTCGACCACTCCAGCCCCACGGCGACCAAGGCCGCCACGACCAAGGTCATAGCGACCAAGGTGTCCCAATGAACGATCAAGCCGCTTCGCTTCCATCAGCGACGCCAAGACGATCTTTCGCAATTGCTAGACCTGGGCATTCCGTTTGAAACAGTTCAACAATGGCAAAGACCCCATGTCTACGCTCCCAGAGAAAGGTGAGAGTAGTAAGGGCAAAAAGCCCGCTGACGACGAAGATGACATGGACTATCAGGAGCCCCATAATCATATTGCGGTAATCTTCGGGGGCTCCTTAGCCTACAAGTCCTGTCGGGACTTAAAGGAGGCGGCACAGGAGGTGCACCACGTCCCTCAAGGTATGCCCCCCGTGCAGCAGCTCAAATGGTCCGAGTTGCCCATTACCTTCTCCAAGGATGATTGTCCCCTGGATTAGCCAAGCCTCAAAAGCTTCCTATGGTCGTAAACCCAACCACCAGCAACACCACGGTAGGGCAAGTGCTCATCGACAGTAGAAGTTCATTGTATCTCATATCCGCCAAAGTTTTGGACGAGATGCAAATCCCTCGGTCCAAGATCAAGAGCATAGCGGTCCCCTTCTACAGGATTGTTCCGGGCACCTCGGCCAAACCTCTCAGCCAGGTCATCCTGCCCGTCACATTCGAGAGTCTGAGCAACTTCCGGACAGAGACGATCACCTTTGAGGTGGTTGATTTTGAGTTGGCCTACAATTCTATCCTCGGCAAGCCGGCTTTCGCCAAGTTCATGGCCGCTACGCATCATGTGTACCAGTGCTTGAAGATTCCTGGTCCCGGCGGAGTAATCACCATAAGAGGGAACCAAAAGGTGGCCCTGAGCTATGACGAGAAGTCGCTTAACATGGTCGGGCAATTGCCTCATTGCGGCCCCAACCAAGAGCCGAAGAATTCCCGGCCAAAAGTTTCCCTCTTGCTCGGAGGACAGACCATGGTGGTTCCGCTAAGTGATGCGGAGCCGACCAAGGTCATGCGTTTAGGATCTTCCTTAGATCCTAAATAGGAACTCGAGCTCGTTACTTTCCTCTGGACAAATGTCGATGTGTTCACTTGGGAACCATCTGACATACCCGGAGTCCCAGGGGAAGTAATTGAGCACAGACTAGCGGTTCGGTCTGACAAGAAGCCAGTGCGGCAAAAGCTTAGACGCTTCTCCCCGAAAAAGCAAACTATCATCTGGGAAGAACTCGACAAGCTCCTCAAGGCTGGCTTCATTCGAGAGGTTGAGCATTCGGAATGGCTAGTGAATCTAGTCATTGTTAAGAAAAAGGGGGGCAAATGGCACATGTGTGTCGACCATACGATCTTGAACGCCGCATATCCCAAGGATAATTTCCCACTGCCCCGCATAGACCAATTGGTCAATGCAACAGCGGAGTCCCAGGTGATGAGCTTTTTAGATGCCTACTCGAGCAACCACCAGATCAGCATATCACTAGAAGATGAAGAGAAGACTTTACCCCGTTCGGCACATTCTGCTACACAACCATGTCTTTCGGTCTTAGGAATGCTGGAGCGACCTTCCAGCGTCTCATGCAGAAAACCTTCCCAGACCAAATAGGTCGAAATCTGGAGGTCTATGTGGACGACATAGTGGTCAAAAGTAAGCTCGCCTTGAGTCACGTCTTCGACCTTAAGGAAACTTTTTGTAACCTCAACATGCATCGAATAAAGCTTAATCCAGAAAAATGTGTCTTCGGTGTGAGGGCGGGCAAGGTGCTTGGCTACATGGTCGGTCCACAAGGCATTGGGGCAAACCTAGAAAAGATTGAAGCCATCGAAAGCATGCGACCACCTAGCTATGTAAAGGAGGTCCAAGCCTTGACCAGACGAATGGCGGCTCTAAGTCACTTCATTTCCTGGGTAGGCGAGTGTGGGTTGCCTTTCTTCAAGGCACTCATGGTTTTACCTAGACGGAAGAAGCGAACCGCTCTTTCGAAGAGCTGAAGTAGTACCTATCCAGACCACCGATCCTAACCACGCCAAAGCCAGGGGAGACCTTGCTATTATATTTGGCAGTGACCCCGCAAGCAGTAAGCGTAGTCTTAATAGTAGAAAGGGATGGAGTGCAGCGACCAATTTACTACGTTAGCGAAATCTTGCATGGACCAAAGGAGTGTTACCCCGAGGTCCAGAAGCTCTTGTACTCGCTGTTCATGGCCTTCAGGAAGTTGCAACATTATTTTCAAGCCCACAAGGTTATGGTCTCGACCAACTTTCCACTTAGGGAGATCCTAAGAAATCAAGATACCAGTGGTCGAATAGCAAAGTGGGCCATGGAGCTCGCCGAGTTCGAGATCCAATTTTCAGCTCGCACGGCGATCAAGTCCCAGGTCTTGGCAGACTTCGTAGCAGAGTTGACTAATCCAACGCCACCTACCACCGCGCTCGATAGATCTAAAGAAGATCGTTGGACCATGTACTTTGATGGGTCTCGTGCCTATGAACGCTCGGGGGCTAGAGTTGTGCTAGTATCCCCCTAGGGAGAGCAACTCCAGAACGTAATTCAATTGCACTTTACCGCGACCAACAACGCGACAGAGTATGAAGGCCTCTTGGTAGGACTATGAGCATGCAAAGCGCTCAGAATCCAGTGACTGACTGTGAAAGTAGATTCACAGTTGGTCGTCAATCAGGTCAACAAGGAGTATCAGTATTCCGATAACTCAATGGCGCATTACCTAGTTGAAGTGAGGAAGATGGAGAAGTACTTCAAGAATTTCGAGGTACTCTTCATTCCCAGGAAGGACAATTCCCTTGCCGACCAACTCTCAAAGCTCGGTTCCTCCCAAGATTCCGCTCTGGTAGGAGTGCTCATCGAGCACTTATATAAGCCCTCCATTCCCTCTGTAGAGGAGGCATCAGAGACGTACGGTAACGTCTCTCTTCTCGAGCATGGTGCGAATTGGATGACGCCATTCATTCAATACCTCGCACATGGGACACTACCCGAGGAAGAAGCTAAGCGTTCCTGGCTTATAAGGCGATCCTCTTCTTACAAATTGATCGAAGGCACCTTGTATCGCAAAGGACCACTAGGAGTCCTCTCCAAGTGCATCTCTCTAGAAGAGGGCAAATACCTTCTTAGAGATATGCATGAAGAAATGTGCGGAGCTCACTCATCTCTCAAAACGCTAGTGAGCAAGGCCTTCCTATTGGGTTACTATTGGCCAATGGCTTTAGCCGATGCTCGCTCGATCATGATGACTTGCAAAGCATGCCAGTTTCATGCTCGCAAGGTCTATCAGCTAGCATATGTGCTTCAAACCATTCTTCCATCATGGTCATTCTCGACTTGGGGAGTCGATATATTCGAACCTTTCCCCCGAGGTTAGAAGGGCTGCAAGTACTTGCTCGTGGCTATCGACACTTTCACTAAGTGGATTGAAGCCAAACCCGTGTCAACCATTTCGGCTCAGGCAGCCAGGAAGTTTTTTCACAACAACGTGGTGACGCGTTTTGGCGTTCCCAACCACCTCATCACGGACAATGGCACTCAGTTCACTAGTGAGCTGTTTTAGGCCTATTGCGAAGAGATCGAGACAAAGGTCTGTTTCACCTTTGTAGCGCATCCATAGAGTAATGGAGCGGTCGAGCGAGCAAATGGATAGATAATCCAAGGAATCAAAAAGAGAGTTTTTAAAAACCTCAATCAGCATGGCCAAGCGTGGGTGGATGAGCTTCCTTCCATCCTTTGGTCGGTTCGCACTACGGCAAGCCAAGCTACGGGTGAAACCTCTTTCTAGCTTGTCTACGGTGTAGAGGCTATTTTGCCCGCTGAAATCGTGCTAGGTTCTCCAAGAGTGCACTTGGTCGACAGCATCGATCAAGAGGCTGAGCATCTCCTAGACCTAGACATCGCTGAGGCAACACATGAACGGGCTTTGCTGCGATCCGCGGTTTACCTATAGGCTCTTCGTAGGCACGCGGCCAAATCAGTTTGACCAAGGACCTTGCAAGTTGGTGATCTAGTCCTACATCAAGTCCAGGATTTGTCAAAAGCTAACAAGCTGATCCCCAGGTGGGAAGGTCCGTATACGGTCGTCTCAGCAACTCGCCCGGCAGCTATTCACCTAGCGATGGAGCATGGTCGGGTGTTTGCCAATTCCTGGAACATCGACCAACTACGTAAGTTCTTTGTCTAGTTTTTTGTTACCGCTTGTTCTACGCAACATCAGCGAGTTTTTCTATAAAATTTGGTTCTTTCACCCCCGTGATTTCCATTCTTCCCAAGATTTTGTGAATGTCTTTGAAGTCCCTACCTGTTGGTAAGTCGACTCAGCTTCGCACAAGGGCACACATCCTCGAGAGGTGCCACCAAGCCGAGGAGAATGCCACCAAGAACAGAGAGAGGATATGCAAGCTCAAGCTAGAGCTCGAGCAAACACAGCAACACTCTCAAGTTCTGGAGTCAAAGGTGGCCGAGCTAGGCCGAGTCACGCAGGAGGCTGCCGAGTTCGCCGACTAAGACAAGGAGGAGATGGAGCGACTTCGCCAAGAAGCCCATGAAGGACGGGAAGCTCGGCGGCGGGTACTCGACCTCGAGACCAAGCTCGATGAGGCGAAGCAAAAGCTTGCGGCCTTCAGAGGAGCGAAGTCTGGAAAATAGAACTCCTTGTCTAGGTCTTGGTGTAAAGATTTTTCTTTCTTCTTCTCTTTTTTCTTGTGTATTCTGATGATGTGAATAAAAGATAACTCTCCCCCAAGATTCTTTTGCCTTGTTTTCTTGCTCCGCGCCTTGTGTATTTAGCGTTTTGCCCCTCCTTTTTTTTTTGGAGTGCCTGCACAAAACAAATACGAGACAGACAGACAAAAGAGGATGCAAACAGGAGTATGAGCAGAATGAAACATGAGCGCACGCGTTTTTTAGAAAAAACACGTTAGTGCGGTAGTTCGTTCCTACTAAGCCCCCGCTGCGAATGAAGATCGTGCACCTAAGTTGCAATCACAAGCTCGTTCACAGGAGAGTTAGAAAAAGTGCGCGTTGTTCCCCCGACCAAGTCACCGATTTCTCTGAGCTGCGAGCATGAGATAGGTTGGGAGAAGAAAACGTGCAATGCCTTAACTTCGTTAGCATCTTGAGCACATGCCCCTAAGTTGCGAACATGGCCGTGGCGAGGAAGAACGCGCAGTTGCTCGACAGAGTACGCAATCAACCAAGCACACGCGAATCGAGCTAAGACTCTAAACCAACCGAGAGGGTGTCTGTATGCGATCGTGAACATGCAGCGAAGAACTACTGCGAACGATGATCGGCTTATGGAGACTGCGGCCCCTGGCGGTGAGTTTAGTGATTCGGCGCTGGTTGTGGCACTTTGTACGTTCGTGCACACGCTAGCCAAGCCTTAGAATAAGGAGGTTTAAAGTAAATGTTCCTGCCCGACGCGCTCACCCCATTACCAAGACCGTGAGGAAAAGAGTATGCCCTTGTGCGAGACTGAGTCGGCTTACCAACGGGCAGTGACTTTGAAAACATTCACAAAATCTTGGAGACAATGGACTTCGCGCGGGTGAAGGAACCGAATTTTTACAGGAAAAAACGCTGAACAAGCGCAAAACGCGTAAGTAAATGCGAGTTTAGACGAAGAACTTGCACAGCTGGTCGATATTCCAGGAGCTTGTGAGCACCCGACCATCTTCCATCGTCAAGCGGACAGCCCCCGGGCGTGCCACCGAGACGACTGTGAACGGACCTTCCCATCTGGGGGAGAGCTTGTTGGCCTTCGACAGGTGCTGAATTCGACGTAGGACCAGATCGCCAACTTGCAAGGTCCTTGGCCGAATCAATTTAGCTGCATGCCTATGAAAAGCTTGTAGGTAAACGGCGGATCGCAGAATGCCCGTTCATGGGTCTCTTCAGCGAGGTCGAGGTCGAGGAGACGCTCGAGCTCTTGGTCGACGCTATCGACCAAGTGCACTCTTTGGGAACCCAAAGACATTTCGCGGGCAATATGACCTCTGCAACCAGAGACAAGCCGAAAGGGTTTCGCCAGAGTCTCGGCTCGCCTAGTGCGAATTGACCAGAGGACTAAAGGAGCTCGCCCACCCACGACATGCGTTGGGTGAGGTTTTTGAAAACCCTCTTTTTGATCCCCTAAAGGATTTGGCCATTTGCTCGTTCGACCACTCCATTGCTTTGCGGATGAGCAATAGAGGCGAAATAGACCTTTGTCCTAATGTCCTCGCAGTAGGCTTGAAACAGTTCGCTGGTGAACTGAGTGACGTTATCCGTGTTGAGGCGATTGGGGACTCCAAAACGCGTCACCACGTTACTACGGAAGAATCTCCTGGCTGCTTGAGCCGAAATAGTTGATATGGGTTAGGCCTCGATCCACTTAGTGAAAGTGTCGACGGCCATGAGCAAGAATTTGCAACCTCTTCGACCATGGGAGAAAGGTTTGAGTATATCGACTCCCCAGGTCGAGAACGGCCATGAGAGTGGGATAGTTTGAAGCACGTATGCTGGCTGTGTGCCTTGTAGGCATGGAACTGGCATGCCCGGCAAGTTGTCACGATCGCCCGAGCGTCGGCTAAGGCCGTTGGCCAATAATATCCCAGTCGGAAGGCTTTGCTCACGAGCGTCCTGAAGGACGAGTGAGCTCTGCACACTATCTCATGGATATCTCTAAGAAGGAAATTACCCTCTTCTAGAGATATGCACTTGGAGAGAACTCCTAGTGCCCCTTTGCGGTATAAGGCGCCCTCGATCCACTTGTATGGAGAGGATCGCCTTATAAGCCGGGAACGCTCGGCTTCTTCCTCGAGCAGTGTCCCATGGGCAAGATACTGAACGAATGGCGTCATCCAGTCTACACCATGCTCGAGGAGGGAAATGTTACCGCACATCTTCGGTGCCTCCTCTACAGAGGTAATGGAGGGCTTGTATAGATGCTCGATGAGCACCCCTGCCACGGTGGGCATCTGGGAGGAACCGACCTTGGAGAGGTGGTCGGTCAGGGAATTCTCCTTCTTAGGGATGTAGAGTACTTCGAAATTTCTAAAGCACCTCTCCATCTTCCTTACTTCAACCAAGTAAAGCGCCATTGAGTTATCGGAATACTGATACTCCTTATTAACTTGGTTGACGACCAACTGCGAATCGCCTCTTACAGTTAGCCGCTGGACTCCGAGCGCTTTGCATGCTCGTAGTCCGGCCAGAAGGCCTTCATACTCCGCCGCGTTATTGGTCGTGGCGAAGTGTAATTGGATGGCGTACTAGAGTTGATCCCCCTAGGGGGATACCAACACGACGCCAGCCCCCGAGCGTTCGTAAGCTCAGGACCTGTTGAAGTACATGGTCCAATGACCATCTTCAGATCCGTCGAGCTCGGCAGTGGGTGTCACCGGATTCGTCCATTCCGCTATGAAGTCCGCCAAGATCTGGGATTTGATCGCCGTGCGGGCCGAGAAGTGGATATCGAACTCGGCGAGCTCCATAGCCCACTTTGCTATCCGACCACCGGCGTCTTGATTTCTTAGGATCTCCCTAAGTGGGAAGTTTATCGGAATGACGACCTTATGGGCTTGAAAGTAGTGGTGCAGCTTCCTCAAAGCCACGAGTAGCGAGTACAAGAGCTTCTGGACCTCAGGGTACCGCTCCTTCTATGCAGGCAAGACCTCACGACATAGTATATCGATCGCCGCCTTCGCCCCATCTCGCTCGACCGTCAACACCGCTTCTGATGCGGGGTCACTGCAAGGTATAGCAGAAGCGCCTCCCCCGACTTTGGCATGGCTAAGATGGGTGGGCTGGACAAGTACTGCTTTAGCTGCTCGAAGGAGCAGTTGGCCTCTTCCGTCCATGCGAAGCCATCGTGCCTGCGAAGCGTCTTGAAGAAAGGCAGCCCGCGCTTGCCCGACCGGGAAATAAAGCGACTCAGAGTCGCCATGTGTCCGGTCAGGGCTTGGACCTCCTTCACGCAGCTGGGAGGCCGCATTCTTTCAATGGCTTTGATTTTTTCCGGGTTTGCCACGATGCCTTGTGGCCCGATCATGTAGCCGAGCACTTTGCCCGCCCTCACCCCAAAGACACACTTTTCAGGATTAAGTTTTATTTGATGTCTATTGAGGTTACAAAATATTTCCTCATGATTGGATACATGACCTGAGGCGAGCCTACTTTTTACCACAATGTCATCTACATATACCTCCAGATTTCAACCTATCTAATCTGGAAAGGTCTTCTGCATCAGGCACTGGAAGGTTGCCCCAGCGTTCCTCAGACCGAAAGACATGGTCGTATACACTACAAGAAACAGTGAAAAATTCGTGGGTTTTTTTAAATTCGTGGGCCAAAAAAAACCCACGAATTTATATATTTAAATTCGTCGGTTTATAAAAAAACCACATATTTAATTAAATTCGTGGGCCCAAAAAAAAACCCATGAATTTATATATTTAAATTCATCGGTTTATACAGTACCCACAAATTTACTTAAATTCGTGGGCCAAAAAACTCATGAATTTATTATATAGGAATTTAATAGCCCCGCCGTCTCTCTCTCTCTGCTCCTCTCACGCACCGCCCCCGCTCGATCCTCTCACGCGCCGCCCGCCTGCCCCGCCTCGCCCGCCCGCGCCCTCCAGCGGCTTGAGGAGGCGAGCGGTCGGTCCGCTGTTGTTGAGGGAGGAGGCGAGCTCAGAGTCAGCGACGTGACCCGGCCACAAGCATGGCGTCGTCGTCTCCGCCGCCATCCGACTGCTTGACTGCCTCCCGGCGGCGGCGGCCTAACCCCAAAGATATCCTCCCTCCTTTTCTATTGTCTCCTGCTAGCCTCCTCGGGTTTTGCGCCTCTAGGGTTTCCTCCGTCTCTTTCTCGCAATGGCTAGCACCGCCTCACCGGAAGGTCCCGCATGTTGAGTCCCATCCGGTGCTCCCAAAACTCCCATGAGGTAGTGAATTCTCCTCTTACTCAATTTTAATTGAATGGTAATGTGGGTTTCATTTCGGTTTACTAGATTGGGGAATGGGGACAATGCTCGCTAAATCTATCAACTGTTCCGGGGAAAAGTTAAATGTTAGTTCTTGTTAACCATGTTTGACATAAGATTGATTTGTTGTGGAGAGTTCATTCTAGGCTCAAAGTTGTTGGTGTGGAACCTGTGGATGCTAACTTTAGAGCATATGGTACTCATTCGTGGAAATATGAGTGTTTGTTGGACAAGATGCTTGTACCTGCTTGTCGGGCTCAGAACTGGGCTTGTTTGTGACAAGAAGAATTCTTGTACGCTTGGACAATGTGTGCGATGTAGGCATCATTCGGTTATTCTCGCTTTCATAGCATAGACTCCATTGATAATCATGAAAGTTTTTAATTTCGCCTTTCAAGAATTATGTTAGCAAGTATGCCCCATATGTTAAAATTTTGTTCATTTGATGTGAAAATGATGACATTAAGTTAACTAGGTCAGGCACACCACCACCAAATGAGTGGTAACTATAAACAAAGTGGCATTAGTTTTTTCCACGACATCGTAAGATAATAATTCGACATGCATGTACCGAAGTTAAAAGAGGATTTGTAGTGTGATAAGAGTAGAGGCAATCAAGGTGCTTCTTTTATTGCCAAAAGCCCAAAAATTACTTACGCTTTTTTGGTGTGTAGAGAAAGCACATCTGCAATGCATGCTTGTATAATTCTGCTTATTCATTTTGCATTATCGGGAAATGGAATATTGATGAAAAGCATGAGTTCTTGTAAATCTCTATAGGTGTTTAAGGTTAAGCAAACCACTCCTTGGGGGTATAAGAGCTTAATGAAATATTTTTAAAAAGAAACTCTGATGGGAAGATATTTTAGATTTCAGAACATTTTATTGATGTGTACACTGATCTGCATTTCCTTTTTAGGTTGACGCAATGATCTGTAGTTATTCTTTTACTCTTTTATGCAAATACTCCCTCCGTTCGTGAATATAAGGTGTATGTTGATTTTGCACAAGGATTAAGGTTGTGGTAAAATTGAGAAAGACATGAGAGGAAATGACTTACATATCCCTCTTAATTGTCTTGAAAGATGAGAGATAATACTTTGTGTAGGTGGTAATGAATAAATGTATATAGTTGAGAGAGAATAAATAGGGGTATAGGTGGAAAGGCTCATTAAATCTACATGCACACCTTATATTTTTCAACAAGACTATTCAAACTATAGGCCTTATATTTATCAATGGAGGGAGTAGTCATGATGTAAATAACTATTACTCGCAACAGAGGCTAGGCCAAGATATAGCTTGGAATGGCAAGTGGGAATATTACCTTCATGTTAAGTGATTACGAAAGAACCTTGCATATATTCATCTTGTTCAGATTAATGAATTTCAGATTCAAGCTTTCAGCCTTTCTCATGAATCATGATACCAATACTTGGAATGACATATTCGATGTACTCTTTTAATCTTATATTATAGTGATAGAGTAGCACGAGATTGCGGCATCATTTCCCAATTATATTACTGTTCTCTAATTCGTTTAGTCTCAATGTGAAATGATTAATTCGTTTGAAGTTATTTCATCTCATTTTATATTCACGATATGGTATATATATTTAGCACTAGAACTATATCTCGTAGTTACGTGAATAAAGCGGTAGCGCCCTTTATTTGACAGGTTTAGTTTATTACAAGAACAGTGTAAACACCTTATGAAAGAATGCAATTTTTTAAGAAAGAAGGCATTGAGATTCAAGGAGATATCTGAGACAGGGGGCTCTAATCTTCAGAAAGCTGGGCTCGAGGTAATATGTTTGTGAATTATGCTTTAAAGAATTTCTGATAGGAAGGACTGGCTTAGCAACTTTCAGGTTAGCACTTAAATCTTTGATATTGGTTCGTTGGTATTCTGGATTAAAACTAATATGCAAACCAAATTTTAGCCGGGAACTTACCTTTTGCAGCCCAATGGCCAATTCGGGACCAGACATCAGGTAGGATAATCAACGATGTAAAAGCTAAGTTATGGTTTGAACTGCAATTCATGTTTCCACCTCATCCATAGTTTTGCTCGATGTGCATCCTGCTTTGCTCTCATTTGGTCACCAGAATATTGCTAATCCATAGTTAAATTCGTGGGTTTCTTCAAATTTCACAATTTAGCGCTTAAATTGTGGGTTTTTTCAAATTTCACGAATTTAATAGTTAAGTTCGTGGGTTTTTTTAGTAACCCACGAATTTAATTTAAATTCATGGGTACCCACGAATTTAATTGATTAATTTCGTTAAGTTAAATTCGTGAACTAAATTCGACGGTTTGCCCACGAATTTAACTTAAATTCGTGGGTTTTTGGCCCACGAATTTTTCCCTGTTTCTTGTAGAACGTGCCGAACGGCGTAATGAAGGAAGTCTTCTCTTCATCTTCAGGGGATAGGCTAATCTGGTGATAGCCCGAGTAGGCATCTAGAAAGCTCATCACCTAGGACTCCGCCGTCGCGTCGACCAACTGGTCTATGCGCGGCAGCGGGAAGTTATCTTTGGGATAGGCGGCGTTCGGGCCAGTGTGCTCGACACACATGCACCACTTGCCACCTTTCTTTTTGACGATGACTAGGTTCGCCAGCCATTCTGAATGCTCGACTTCCCGAATGAAGCCGGCTTTGAGGAGTTTGTCGAGTTCATCCCGGATGATTGCTTGTTTCTCCAGGGAAAAACGCCTGAGCTTCTAGCGTATAGGCTTTTTATCAGTCGAATAGACTAGGTCAGGCTCAATTACTTTCCTTGGGACTCAGGCATGCCTGACGATTCCTGCTTAACACGCCCACGCCTTCCGGAGGAAAGTAATGAGCTTGAGTTCCTATTTGGGATCTAAGGAAGACCCCAAACGCAGGACCTTGGTCGGATCTGCGCTACTTAGCGGGACCGCCTTTGTTTCTCCTCCGGGCTAGAGGGCAACTTTCGGCCGGGAATTCTTCGGCTCTTGGTCGAGGCGGCGTTGGGGCAGCTGCCCGACCATGTCGAGCGACTTCTCGTCACAGTTCAAGGCCGCCTTTTGGTCCCCCCTAATGGTGATTACACTCCTCGGGCCGGGAACCTTCAGACACTGATAAGCGTGATGCGTAACGGCCATGAACTTAGAGAGAGCCGGCCTACCGAGGATGGCATTGTAGGCTGACTCGAAGTCGACAACTTCAAAGGTGATCATTTCCATTCGGAAGTTGCTTGGGCTCCCGAACATGACGGGCAAAACGATCTGGCCAAGGGGCTCGGCCGAGGTACCCGGAACGATCCCGAAGAATGGGATCGCTATACTCTTGATCTTGGATCGAGGAACTTGCATCTCGTCCAAGACCTTAGCGGATATGAGAACCAGAGCACTCCCGCCATCGATGAGGACCCGCCCCACCTTAGCGTTGCTGATGGTTGGGCTCACGACCAACGAGAGCTTCTAAGGCTTGGACATTCCAAGGGGACAATCATCCTTGGAGTAAGTAATGGACAACTCAGACCACCTGAGCTGCTGCATAGGGGGTTTACCTTGTGCGATGTGGTACAACTCCCGTGCTGCCTCCTTCAGGTCCCTGCGGGACTTATACGCCGAGGAGCCCCCGAATATAACCGCTATATGGTTACGGGGCTCCTGGTACTCCATGTCGTCGTCTTCGTCCGCGGGACCTTTGCCCTTGCTGCTCTCACCTTTTCCTGGGAGCGTAGGCATGGGGCCCTTGCCATTGTAGAACTTCTCCAAGCGGAGCGCCCAGGTTCGATAATTGCGAAGGTCGTGCCCGTATGCCTGATGAAGTAGGCAAAAGCGGTCGTCTGACGGTGCACTTCGGCCTTCTCGACCTTGGTCGTTGCGCCGCTGAGGTGGTCGGCTCCTTCCTCCCCCTTGTAGGGTCGAGGATGCGCCTAGAGGGGGGGTGAATAGGCATATATAAAAATCGATCGCTCACTAATTCAATTCGCTCTAATCAACCCCTATGTCAAAACCTAATCAATTTATATATGCGGAAGCGATAAATCGGTTTTGACAATTAAAGCCTAAATCAACTAGGCTCACTAGTGCACTAACTAAATTATGTCTCTAAACAAGAATTGCTATATTGAACAAGCAATTACCACTAAGCAATTCTAGTATGGTCTAGCAATCAATAATATGACAATAATGGAAATGCTAGAATATAAAGAGACAAGAGACAAACGATATTTTTCCGTGGTGTTCGGAGACTTGCCGATCTCCCCTAGTCCACGTTGAGGCAAGCCCACACTTGGACCGGCTCCCGCTCGAGCACCCGCCACTTTCCACTAGTCGTGGTTTTTCACGCTCGCGCGTAGGCTCAACCCGAACCTTCACAAACTTCGTCGGGGCTTCTCACACCTTGAGAGCTCCCACGCCGCACACCCCACGCCTGCCTAGGAGTCGTCTATCTTGCAAAGCCTCACTCCAAATTTTTGTGCCTTCAGTCGGGTGAGCCGGGCCCGTCTGGCGGGTGTGATCTTGGAGGAGGTTGGCCTTCTGAGAGGTTAGGATTAAATGTTTTAGGTTTTGGGAGGGTATTTTTGGAAATTCCTCTCTCCACCTATTTTTCCTAACCTCATATCTCTCTTCCAAATGAGTGGCTAGGAATGCTCTGCCAAGCTTCTTCTTGCCGATTTTTCCAAGCAGCAGTGCCTCCATCGTTCTCCTCTGGCGGCCGCTTCGGTATGGCGCCTTTTCTTCTCCTCCTACCAGTCTTTGCCCGGCGTCGCCCAGCCACCCAGCCTACCCAGCCTCTGCCAAGTCTGCCAGCTCCCGATGAATCCACCTGGCGCCGCCGAGCCAACCGAGTCTCCTGTCAAGGCGTCGCCCTGTTCCTCCTTCCAGCCGACTCCCTCTGGCTCGACGGCAAGGCAAATGAGATAAAGAAAGCAAAGAAGCAGCGGTTGCCCACCAAAGAAGAGCTCGGTGCCTTCTCCTCTCCCTGCCGAAAGCGAAAGGCCAAGAGTAACCGGAGCAAAGAATGGCTAGGCGCCCTCCGGCCAGCCGTGCTGCCTCGGGTTCCTTTTTTCGCCGGCGCCGACGACCCCCCTCCGGCTAGCACCTCCCCCACCCCTTCCTTCCTCCATGGAAATAGCTTTGAGGTATAAATTTGGGGGGGGGAATTAGATTGCCCATATGGTGTTTGATGAAATGCCTAGCTAGGTTTTCATGAGGATGATATGTTTTGGCATGCTTGAGTTTATATTGTTTGATCTTATAAACCATAAGGTCATTTGTTGTTTGATCATCGTGCTGGTTATGCTTGTGCCTTTGATTTTTTATTACTTTAGGCATGAAATGGAAATGCTATGGGAGCTTTTGTGTTGTGATTCGTCCCCTAGATTAATAGTGAGCTAGCTGTGCTAGTTCTATTTTACTGTTGTGAGCTAGTTTACAATGTGATTTTACTTTCGGTGATTTCGAACGAATGATGCTGAAAATAGGTTTCATGACTCGCATCAACTTATACCACTTCTCTGATTTTACCTTTTATTTAAGGTTGTGTAATTATCGCACATATTGATCCCCTTTTTGAAAAAAAAGAGAATCACATGTGAATGAACCGAGTAAGCCCCACTTGATTGCTCTTAATTTGAAAGATTTACTTACTCTTAGAAGATAGCTCAAACATATGTCTTCCGAATCATGTTAAGCAAAGAATCGCTTAACCAGTTGGCAAAGTTAGTGTTGTATTCACTTCCCACCTGTTGTGGTAAGTACAATTTGTGTTGGACAATCACATAAATAGTGCAAGGTGCGTTAAAGAAAGATTCTTTGTGTGAATTCATTCTCTTGAGATCTAGTATCATCCATTCTTTGTGTGAAGGGTCCAGGAGAGGTGCTACAATTTTCAAATGTCTCATGCGATAAGTGTTCATGATAATAGATTGCTAACTCTTGGTTAATAAACAAAGGTTGTATATGTATTGTATATGTGGATTTGTTATTGATGCATACCAATTACTTATGTATACCAAAGATAGGTTCTTGAAGATTTTGTGTGCTGTTGTTTATTGTGGTTTGGAATATACACATATGTGTTATTTGTGTATGAGCCCCTGTACTTGTTATTCAAAAGATAAGGCTTAGTTTACAAGAAATACTAATTTGTGCATAAATTTAAGTGGAATGAGTATTGTTTAATTGCAGAGAAGATTCTGTCGGGAGTGGCCTCTACCGTCTGCCACTTCATTCTTCGTCGATAAAAGGCAAGTGCATTCCCTAGATCTTGGCTAGGAGGATTAATTGATTGTATGCCTTTAGCGTACGTAATTGCCGATGAATACGCAAGAGGTAAGCTTTACTGGATATAGCTAGAAGATGGTTCATTGTATGAAAATGCTTACGATGGTTAAATGGTTAAGGGAGTGGATGCAAGTACATTGTGTTATTGAGCATGGTTGTGTGTTCATATGTGATGCCCCTTAAATTAATTGTTGCTCTGCTAATTAGATGAACTCTAATTGAAAACGGGCTTTTAGTAAGGTTGATTATAGTGAGTATGTTGATCGAGTGATTGGAGTTGACCTGAGTTTGGTTTAAAATGGTTAAGTTATTTCTAGAGATAGTATATGTGAGTATTTAATCGCAAGTGTTTTGTGGTGAACGTGGTTTGGTGGCCGTATGATTTAATTGTATGACAGAAGCACTGTAATGGGTTGCCATGTCTTATTGTTGAATCGGATTAATCTAGTATCGCTGGCAGCTCATGAATGTGAGAATTGGCTATGTTAGTGAGTGGCAATGATTGAAGAGTTGCATTTCATTCTTGTAAATTGCATTGTGCATTTATGATGGAAGAGGCGACCCATTCTGATGTGGGCCTCTGTGCTCACATGTAGTGGGCACGAAAGTCCTACCTCGTAGTCCCATATACGTGGTTGTATGGGAGCGAGTCAAGAAGAGTAGGCACCCTCCACCACGGGGTGGAAGGGGAATGAGAGGTGCACACCGACGGTGTGCACTCGGCCATACCCCAGTATGTGCTAAAGAGGAGATGAGCATGCATGATGCATCATATGCATGGGAATTGTGCAATCTGCATTGCATTGTCAATGATGGATCCTGTTTTATGAGTTGATTATGATGTATGGATATGAGACTCTTCTTTTGTGTGGCATATTTGCATCTGCATTGCATTATATGATGATTTTGAGTTAAATGGAAAGGTGTCGAGTTGGATCAAGTCGTGGCCTCATCCAAAAAGATTAAAGAGATATGTGTCGGAGTTTAGTAATGAATTGAAACAGGTGAGCATGCATAATGCATTACATGATTGTAGAAATGTGATTGATTACTCAGATTCTATGTTCCCATGTCTGTGTGATGTATGATGCATATTGTGTATTTCCATGTTTGTGTGATGGATTATTCAGATTCTGTATTCTCATGTCTGTGTGATGGATTATGCATATTCTGTATTTTTTTATGTCTGTGTATGGATTGTTCATATTCTGTATTTTCATGTCTGGTTGCAAGATATGATTTATGTTTTCAGTTTATATGTTATGCTTCATTGTCGTGGAGTTGTGAACTCCATCAAAGACGAGCATGGGGTTGGTTTTGGGGTATTAGTTGTGATACTTCTATTTTAACTGCTTGCTGTACTTATTTAAGAATGGTTGTTATGCTTTTAAGTAGGAAATGTGATTGATTATGAATTTATTCGTTGATGTACTTCGCTGAGTCATCGACTCATGCTTGTTGTTTGTGCTGTTGCAGGTACACTGAAACTGGCATGCATGGATGGGAGTAGTAGCATGTGCACGACTTCGGTCACCACCATCTCATTTAATTAATTCATAAAGCTCGGATGTATTTAAGTCAATTGTAATGTGTTGTTCGTGGTAGTGTAATTTACTAATTGCCGGTTGGATGTGTGATTGATTATCTAAGGATCTGCTAGAATATAAGTCCTCCTGGTTATGTGTGTTTGCTATATTAAATGCAACTGTTTATTTGTCTGCTGAGTGGATGTCCTCCTTTCTAGGGAGGTCATGCCGAAATTTTGTGAATTTCGGTGGCTTAGTTTCTAAGCCGGTTTTTAGATTTTAGGGGTTGATTTCAGTCTTTTCGTAGAGGTGATAGGTTTATGTCTTGTTCGGTAGTTCTTCGTACAATTGAACTTGCTTGTGGAGAATTATTGTTTGTTGGTAACCCTCTGGATATGGGGGAATCCGAGGTGTTACAGTCGTTATTTAGGGTTTTGGTAGCATCCGTGGCGCGTTTGGCACCAGGGTGTTACAAGTCGGCAACCTCCAAGAGTAACAAGCCGCTCCTCGCTCGAACTTCACCGAGCACAACACGTGCGCTCCTGGTGATCACAACACATGCACAAGGACCTCCCTCAAGTGCAACACATGCACAAGAGATCACTCAATCACTTCTAATTGCAACACATGCAACTAGTGATCACTCTTTAGCTCAAAAATCAAATGTGAGTGTGCAACACATGCAACACCTCACCCAAACACTCAACCAAGCTAGCAACACTTGCCAAATGGCCCCCATGGGGTCTATTTATACCCCACCAAAGAAAACTAGCCGTTGGGGGCAAAATTCCAGAAGTTCATAAAATGCGGTACTACCGCTCATGGGGCCGAGATTACCGCTTGATCAGAGCAACGGCTATAAACTAGCCGCTCTTGAGAGGGCCGGTGCTATCAGAGCATGCCGTACCAGATTACCGTCACGGTAGTACCAAGATGACCCACCGGTACAACCGCACCACTAGCAACCAAAACAACTCCTCTGGAAAAAACATGCCGCTCAGGGGCCGGTCATTCCACTCGGCCGGTATGACCGCATAGGGGTGCGGTCATACCGCCCCCACTGACTCCGGACACCGGATTTTCGCGATCTTTTCACCAAAGAGCCAAACATTATTCCTTGAGCCATTTAGATGATCAACACATGATCATACACTCGTGCAAAACACATTTACACCAATTTAGCTCACGCTCAAAGAATTGCAACCAAATTGCGGCGCATTCCGCAACCAACTAAAGAACTATTTGCAAAACGATACAAATCAAACTCGAGTTTATGAGATTAATCCCCTAGCCATGTGAAGGTCAACACAAGACCCGGTCAACTTGCCAACACCGTTGCAAGCCCCACTCACATGCTCGGGGATTCCTGACTCATAAACCTCAGTTTATTCGCACAACGAACTTGCAAATAACGCAATAAACACATTTTATGCTTGAGCACTACTCTTTGCAACACATGCAAAAGTCTAGCTCCAAGCAACACCAAATTAACCGAATGAGCTCTCCACTTGCAACACATGCAAGCCTCTAGCTCCACGCAAACACACAAACACCAAATCGTGCTTGAGCTCTCTCCTTTTGCAACACATGCAAAGCTTAGCTCCAAGCAACCACACAGATTTTGAAAGATTTGTTTTGAACGAAACCAAAACGTGAAGCTTCAACATTTGCAACACATGCGAAAGTGAACTTCACGCAAAAGCCAACGCATTAGCTTATCCAATTTGCAACACATGAAAATCAAAGCTTTATGCGAAAACCAAATGCAAATGCTCTTCCTCTTTGCAACACATGCAAATCAGAGCATAAACCAATAACAGCCAAGCATAAATTCAACCCATTCGCAACACATGCCAAATGGTTAACTTTATGCAAAAACCAAATGCATATGATTTGATCTTGAGTGAACGCGGATTGAGATCACCAACACATGATGAAGCTCAAACAAGGAGACAACCCCTCTTAATAGTACGGCGATAAAAACCTTAGACTCAAAGACTACAAAGTCCTTAGCCTATCTAATTATACCTTCGCCGCCGCACGCAAGCAATCCCCTTTGGGGTCTTTATGATCATCACTTTGATACTCCCCGGGATCATCACTCGATTCTTCTCTTTGTCTTTGGGATCTTCTCTTGACGCCCATCACCTCATGATGTCGTCCTTGTCCCGTTCTCATCATCTCATCTTTGGCCCTAACTCAATCACAACTCATACAAATAGTTAGTCCAAGATGCATGGTTGTCTCAATTATCTCTTGCACTCCATTAACACATAATGGATGCCTTTAGATCAATTGAGCACAACCTAAATCAATTTGAATGATTTAAGTATGTCTTAAGTACAATAATGCAACTCATGCTTTATTATACTTAAGAACTATTCATTTGTCCTTAATTAATCACGGAGCACCATCAACACATGATGAAGTGTTCTTTAATGATTAATAAGACAAATGAACTCAATTTAAATTATCATTTAAATTGATATGAGTATATATTAACTACACAAGTTTTCATAGACTCATGTTGATGAAAAGTAATGATCCATTATGTGTAAACTATATGGAAATGATCATTACTCTAAGTCATCAACTATAGAATGAACTCCACATGTATATGTGCATAAGTATAATTGATTTGAGGATAATATGCACATATTCAAATTGATCATATTGGAGTATATCCTATATTACCATGAGTATATTCTAACTAGGCAATTCAAATATATATACTCAAGGATTTAGTTTCTTTGTCTTGATCCTTATATGTGTCAATAAAGAATCGATCAATACAAAGAGACTTTCAAGTTAAACTACAAACTCCCTCTAAGTGTGTGCATCCATGTAATATATGGATTGGGAAACATGATGCACATTTTATGGTTAATATAATGGGGACATTCATATTTTAACTTAAATCCAAAGTATGCAACTAATACTAGAATGAATACGCAAACATAGCTTGGGTTTTCCATTTTTCAATGCGATGAGACTAATCAAAGATATTCTAAATAAACAAGTTAGTCTCGATATAAGATTTGTCATTAAAAACAAAATCACATTAAATGGATAATCTCAATATTAGATTTGTCATTAACACCAAAACCATAACTAATGAAGGTTGAACTTACAATCTCCCCCTTTTTTGTGATTAATGACAAATCCAAGCTTAATAAGCACATTTGGATTAAAACTAACATATTTAGAGAATTTAAACCATTTGAATACATATGCATATTTTAAGCAATGTAAATATTGACAATGTTAATGCATATGAGAATTAATTCTCCCCCTTTGGCATTAAACAGATGAGATATTTAAGTTAAGCACCCGTTTTAAACCAAATGACATTAAGCTCCTAATTCTCCCCCTTTTAGCATTAAACACCAAAAAATGGTAGATGATTTGTCCATTTTTAACTTATAGAATTTTTAACTTTTTATTCATTTTATTCTCCCCTTTTACTTTAATCGTTCTCCCCTTTTTTTATTTAATTATTTAATTTTAAGCTCCTAATTCTCCCCTATTTAATTATCTCCTTTTAATGAAGGTCATACAAGAATTGAAATAAACACTTATGACCTTGGGAAAAGCGACATACACTCTTTTAATTCATTGCCAAGGATTTGAACATAAAAACTTGTTTTATTTTAAATCTGGCCTTAAAAGAAGGAAAAATTCGAAAAGAGACCATATTTGGTTTTTGGATACCACTTGTAAAAATACCACTTGTAAAGATAAGCACAAAAAGCGAAGTAAGGGTATCACACGGGTTATTTGAAACACATTCAAATAATTCACTCCTCATTTTATTAGGCTTTGCAAATTTTCAACATGATTTTCTTGAAGAATCCAACAATTTGCCAAAACGGGTTAACGAGGAACCCAAAAGAATAAAGACCACTTTGAGAAATAGATACCACTTGTAAATTTAATCTCAAGGGCTTTTCTTGAAAACTCAAAAAGAAAAGAGCATTTTCAAATTTTCGTTGAAGAACAATGCTCAACAAGAGATTTTCCTCTTTTATGTATTTCAACTCATAAAGAATCTCACACAGAGAATTCTTAAGTGGTTGAACTTACAATTTTAATTTGAGAGGAAAAATCTTAATCAATAATGTGGGTATCGAAGTAATGCTACAAGGAGGCAATGAAATACCACTTGTAGGAAATGATTGAATTCTATGATACCACTTTGGAGAAAAGAGCAACTCAATGAAATCACAGAGAATGAGTATCAGAACAAATTAAAGACATGAATTCACTTGGAAGCATTTAAGTGCCCAAAACTTGATATAAATAAACTCCCCAAGATATTCAATGAAAGAATCATGGAGTTATTTGCATTTGAATTGCACAAGTTTTGTCTTTTCGAAAGATCAAGTGAATATCACACTTTATAATCAATTTAATGCTCAAACTAATACCACTTGAAAACGCGATCAAATAAATTGCAAACCTTTTCAAATTTTGCACAAAAGAACTTTGGGATCATAAGAAGCTATACCAAAAAGAATTTTTGAAAAAGCAAATTTCAATCAAGAAATATCCCAGAGCCAAACTCGAAAAAAAAATTCTGAAAAAACAGAGCCAACATCTGCTAGGGCCGGTATGACCGCTCCATGAGGCCGGTCATACCGCACGCCCGGTCATACCGCGGGTTCAGGCGGTGCTACCGGTCCTGACAGCTAGAGATGCAAGCTTTTTGCAAATTTTGTCAAAAAGATTCAAATGAAGTCCAATTGATTTGAAATTTTTCAGAAATGAACTTTGGACTAATTGGAAGGTTTTGCAAAAAGAATTTTCTCAAAATAAATTTTATTTTTAAAGATATGGTAATTTGCGCTTTGAGGCGTAAAAGTAAATTGATTTTCACGAAAAGCCTCAAAATGCATTTCAATTTGGATTTCATGCAATTTTGATTTTCATGGCTTAGATTGGTGTATCAAGAATGTTTCTAGCCAAGTTTTATAATGAAATCCAATTTGAATGCCACGATTTGGGCTATATGCTTAAATAGGCCTTTTTGGATCAAATCAAATCGTTTTGAGCCAAATTCGATTTCAACATATAGTTTTTCATTTTGAAAGCTTGTAAAACATTTGAAATACTTAATAGAGTACTTTTTCAAAGCTTTTCGCAAATTTGGGCATTTTTAAATACAATTTTTGACTTTTGACCTAAATAGTCCAATTGAAGAATCAAAAGAGAAGCAAGGTCAAATTCAATTAACACAAGAATTCAAATGAAGCACGGGGTAAGATATAGAGATTTGAATTTTGTGTATGAGTTTAGAATACCATTTTGAATCAAAATTCTACACAAGAATTGATCCAAATGGAGAAACTCACTAAGTGCTAGAATATGACCATTACGGGTCAAGTATAGTTTTTCGGCGAGTTTCAAAATCAAATAACTTTTGCTAGGTTGGTCTTTTGAAAATCTTTTGAACATGAAAATTGTTAAGAATGACCAACTCTAGGATTTTTCATTTTGTAATTACTTTCAAAATCTTTTTACATTTAATTCTATGAAAATTATAAGTTTAAATCAAAAACAAGATACTAGTAACTAGTTTTTGGGCCAAAAACTTATTTTCTTTTGAAATTAGTTTTTGTAAAGCCAAAACCATTGGAAAACCTTTTGAAAGCATTTGTATACATTTTTCAACTAGTTTTTCACAAGATTAGTAATAGTATACAAAATTTTGACTTTTGGCTAAATGGTTTGATTTTGAAATTATATATATATGCACTTATATTAATATGGGCACATGTAGGGATGTGATACATATGAATATGAATTAACACTCCCCCTAAATGTGCCACTTCCTAAACTTGCTCAAGATTTGCAATAAGAGAATAGATAAGAGGCGAGAGCAAGTGTCCATACCAAGCAATCTAAATTGATTCTAGCATGAATATTACAATATAACCTACACAAGGCTATACGATAAGAGAATCAATTTAAATACTTGTTACCCGAGATGGCATTGGCTCATGATGGACTTGATTATCTTCATGCTTGACACCACTTGTAGACATATAATTCTTCTCCTCTTGAGTGAGCAAGCGTCCAATCCATCTCACATTGCCTAAAATTCTTTTAGGCGGTTTTTTTTTGTACCCAATCCTTGTTGGGTCCGACAATGTTAGTCACAATTGATTTAGGAACCCAAATGGCCCTAATTCTAGCATTTTTAAATTGACTAACATAACTAGAAATAGAATTGCAATAATTATTTCTCCTAGGCAAATAATTTGCATTTTTATGAAATGGCTTAGGAGGGCAATGATACTTTGCAAAATTATTTCTAGTTTGATCTCTTCTAAGCATGTGATAATCATTATAATAAGGACGCTTAGAGGATCTAGCATTTCTAGCAAATGTTTTGCTATAATTATTTTTCCTAAGCATATGATTATCATGATTTTTCTTATTCTTAGGAAATCTAGTGTTTTGAGCAAACACATTTCTAGAATTACTCTTCCTATGCAAATGAATATCATTTTGAACAGGCATAGGGGACTTGACAAGCTTGGAAAACACATTGCCATTCTTGTCCTTCCTAAGCAAATAATTTTCATTAATAAGAATAGGCTTAGGAGTGATACCTTTGGGACAATCCTCACGAAATGTCCTTTTCCGAATTGAAGCACGCCACGCTATTTGGCCCTCTCTTGACCGATTTGACTTGCTCCTTGCCGGTTTGCCTCATTGTTGGTGGTGTGGCCTTGTTATCCACTTTGTTAGGGCACACGGAGGCGAGGTGGCCCTTCTTGTTGCAGGCGAAGCACTTGATGGTCTTCGAGTGTCTTGTGTTGTGCCTCGTCTTGCTATTTTCCCTCTTGGAGTTGTAGCCGAGTCCTCGCTTATCTTGAGGTGCCCTTGGCTTGCTCAAGATCTCGTCGAGGAGGGCATTACCCTTTACGCACCTCTTCAAGTTATTTTCTAATTTAATGACTTGGGCCTTGAGCTCATTGTTTTCCTCTACAAGGTTAGCATCTAAAGACATAGAGGAACTAGAAGCAATTTCATTAGAGCTACAAGGCAAATCATAGCTAGAGGTGGATATGCATTTATTCGATGAATTGTTTGTAATTGGAATTGAGTGAGGCAATTCATCAACTAAATTGCATTGAGTGGCAATATCCATACTAGCTTTACTAAATTCCTTGAAAAGGAGTTTCTCATGATTTTCTTTTAGAACATCATAATCATTTTGAGGTGATTCATGTTCTAACTTCAAAATTTTATATTTCTTTTTCTCCTCTCCAAGAAATTTATTGAGCTCCTCTAATATATTCATTAATTCGTCATAAGAGGGCTCACCTTCATCGTCATTTACCTCATTTTTACCTTTAGCCATGAAGCAAAGAATTTTTGATGGAATTGAATGTTCATCGTCGCTTGAGGCGGAGGTTGAGGTTGATGGAGATGCCGGTTCTTCACTTGATGTTGACGATGAAGAATCATCAACCGACTTTTCTCCCTCAATGCAATCCTCAATCGATGTGGTTGATTCAAATAAGTCTTGAAGCTTGATCCACATTTCATGAGCGCTCGAGAGGTTGCATATGAGATTAAATATTTCTACGCTCACAAAACTAAAAATGGCATTAGTTGCTTGAGCGTCGAGATGTAGGCATTTCTCCTCTCCTTTAGTTGGAGCAATATCATTTATTGGAGAAGAAAAGCCGACATCTACGATCCACCATATTTGTGGGCTCATGGATTTAAAATGAGCAATCATAAGTAATTTCCATGAAGAATAATTAGAGCCATCAAATATTTGTGAATCGGTGGAGTGCACTAATCCTCTATTTGCCATCCTTTTTACTCTCTAGACGGTTAAGCCTAAAATGAGAGTGACCGTGGCTCTGATACCACTTGTAGGGTCGAGGATGCGCCTAGAGGGGGGGTGAATAGGCGTATATAAAAATCGATCGCTCACTAATTCAATTCGCTCTAATCAACCCCTATGTCAAAACCTAATCAATTTATATATGCGGAAGCGATAAATCAGTTTTGACAATTAAAGCCTAAATCAACTAGGCTCACTAGTGCACTAACTAAATTATGTCTCTAAACAAGAATTGCTATATTGAACAAGCAATTACCACTAAGCAATTCTAGTATGGTCTAGCAATCAATAATATGACAATAATGGAAATGCTAGAATATAAAGAGACAAGAGACAAACGATATTTTTCCGTGGTGTTCGGAGACTTGCTTGTCTCCCTAGTCCACGCTGAGGCAAGCCCACACTTGGACCGGCCCCGCCGAGCACCGCCTCTTTCCACTAGTCGTGGTTTTTCACGCCGTAGGCTCAACCCGAACCTTCACAAACTTCGGGGCTTTCACACCTTGAGAGCTCCACAAGACGACGCCACGCCGCCTAGAGTCGGCAACCTCCAAGAGTAACAAGCCGCTCCTCGCTCGAACTTCACCGAGCACAACACGTGCGCTCCCGGTGATCACAACACATGCACAAGGACCTCCCTCAAGTGCAACACATGCACAAGAGATCACTCAATCACTTCTAATTGCAACACATGCAACTAGTGATCACTCTTTAGCTCAAAAATCAAATGTGAGTGTGCAACACATGCAACACATCACCCAAACACTCAACCAAGCCAGCAACACTTGCCAAATGGCCCCCATGGGGTCTATTTATACCCCACCAAAGAAAACTAGCCGTTGGGGGCAAAATTCCAGAAAGTCTGCGAAAATGCGGTACTACCGCTCATGGGGCCGTATTACCGCTTATCAGAGTAACGGCTATAAACTAGCCGCTATGCAGAGGGCGGTGGCATATCGCAGCATGCCCAGATTACCGCCACCGTAGTACCAAGATGACCCACCAGACAACCGCACCACTAGCAACCAAAACAACTCCTCCGAAAAACATGCCGCTCAGGGCGGTCATACCACCCGCCCAGATGATCAAGATAGGGTGCGGCCATACGCTTCTAATCGACTCCGGACACCGGATTTTCGCGATCTTTTCACCAAAGAGCCAAACATTATTCCTTGAGCCATTTAGATGATCAACACATGATCATACACTCGTGCAAAACATATTTACACCAATTTAGCTCACGCTCAAAGAATTGCAACCAAATTGCGAAAACGCATTCCGCAAACAACTAAAGAACTATTTGCAAAACGTATTAAGCAAATCAAACTCGAAGTTTATGAGATTAATCCCCTAGCCATGTGAAGGTCAACACAAGACCCGTCAACTTGCCAACACCCGCAAGCCCCACTCACATGCTCGGGATTCCTGACTCATAAACCTCGCTTTATTCGACAACTAACTTGCAAATAACGCAATAAACACATTTTATGCTTGAGCACTACTCTTTGCAACACATGCAAAAGTTTAGCTCCAAGCAACACTAAATTAACCGAATGAGCTCTCCACTTGCAACACATGCAAGCCTCTAGCTCCACGCAAACACACAAACACCAAATCGTGCTTGGCTCCAAGCAACCACACAGATTTTGAAAGATTTGTTTTGAACGAAACCAAAACGTGAAGCTTCAACATTTGCAACACATGCGAAAGTGAACTTCACGCAAAAGCCAACGCATTAGCTTATCCAATTTGCAACACATGAAAATCAAAGCTTTATGCGAAAACCAAATGCAAATGCTCTTCCTCTTTGCAACACATGCAAATCAGAGCATAAACCAATAACAGCCAAGCATAAATTCAACCCATTCGCAACACATGCCAAATGGTTAACTTTATGCAAAACCAAATGCATATGATTTGATCTTGAGTGAACGCGATTGAGATCACCAACACATGATGAAGCTCAAACAAGGAGACAACCCTCTTAATAGTACGGCGATAAAAACCTTAGACTCAAAGACTACAAAGTCCTTAGCCTATCTAATTATACCTTCGCCGCCGCACGCAAGCAATCCCCTTTGGGGTCTTTATGATCATCACTTTGATACTCCCGGGATCATCACTCGATTCTTCTCTTTGTCTTTGGGATCTTCTCTTGACGCCCATCACCTCATGATGTCGCCCTTGTCCCGCTTCTCATCATCTCATCTTTGGCCCTAACTCAATCACAACTCATACAAATAGTTAGTCCAAGATGCATGGTTGTCTCAATTATCTCTTGCACTCCATTAACACATAATGGATGCCTTTAGATCAATTGAGCACAACCTAAATCAATTTGAATGATTTATATGTCTTAAGTACAATAATGCAACTCATGCTTTATTATACTTAAGAACTATTCATTTGTCCTTAATTAATCATGGAGCACCATCAACACATGATGAAGTGTTCTTTAATGATTAATAAGATAAATGAACTCAATTTAAATTATCATTTAAATTGATATGAGTATATATTAACTACACAAGTTTTCATAGACTCATGTTGATGAAAAGTAATGATCCATTATGTGTAAACTATATGGAAATGATCATTACTCTAAGTCATCAACTATAGAATGAACTCCACATGTATATGTGCATAAGTATAATTGATTTGAGGATAATATGCACATATTCAAATTGATCATATTGGAGTATATCCTATATTACCATGAGTATATTCTAACTAGGCAATTCAAATATATATACTCAAGGATTTAGTTTCTTTGTCTTGATCCTTATATGTGTCAATAAAGAATCGATCAATACAAAGAGACTTTCAAGTTAAACTACAAACTCCCCCTAAGTGTGTGCATCCATGTAATATATGGATTGGGAAACATGATGCACATTTTGTGGTTAATATAATGGGGACATTCATATTTTAACTTGAATCCAAAGTATGCAACTAATACTAGAATGAATACGCAAACATACCTTGGGTTTTCCATTTTTCAATGCGATGAGACTAATCAAAGATATTCTAAATAAACAAGTTAGTCTCGATATAAGATTTGTCATTAATAACAAAATCACATTAAATGGATAATCTCAATATTAGATTTGTCATTAACACCAAAACCATAACTAATGAAGGTTGAACTTACACCAGACTGCTGGGCCGGCGGAATCCGCGGCGGGTGATGCTCGATGGCCGCCACCACGCTCGGCGCGGATGACCTCTTCTTCTTCTTGATCTTCTTCTCCACGGAGCCCGAATATTTCTTGCTCGTGGAGCCTTCCAGGCTCGACTGAGGCTGCAGCTTGCCCTTGTTCAGCATCTTTTTCCATTGGACCGCCTTATCGACGTTCGCATAACAGTCAGCCATATGGAACAACTCGTTGGTCGTTAGATCCGGGTGAATCTATAGATCCTGCGTGAAGCGGACATCCCGAACTCCGAACTTGAAAGCCCAGACGACTGCTTCATCCGAAATGCTCGGAATGGAATTCTTCACCTTGATGAACCTTTGGACGAAGTGTCTCAAGGATTCTTTTTCAGTCTGGATCAAACGCTCAAGGTCATGCTTCTTGCTCGGGCGAGTTTAGCAGCTCTAGAAATTCGCCCGGAGCGCTTCACTAAGTTGCCCCCACGAGCGAATCAACCCCTCCTTCTGGTTGAAGAGCCACATCCTAGCGGAACCGTCCAGGACCGTGGGGAGGAAGTTAGCCATAACTCTCTCATCCCCTCCAGCTGCCAGAATCGCGGTGGAGTAGATCGAGAGGAACTCATTCGGATTTTGAGTCCCGTTGAACCTTTCGATGTGACCGAGCTTGAACTTGCTAGGCCACGAGACGTCACGGAGGGATGCTGAGAAGGCCCGGCACCCAAACACCGGGCTATCATGATGACCCCTCCGAGCGTGGTGACCATGGCGGTCACCATCGCGATGGTCCCCTATGCTTGGACCAAGGCGAGAGAACACTCCTCCATATCGGCACGGCGAAGACCGCCCTGAGGTAGAACACTCGGTATGCCTGTAACCGGACCGAGCATGCCCTTGATCCCACGAGGCCATTTGGGAACTGCTCCGAACGTCCTCACGGCACTGATCATGCTTCCTGCGGCCTTCCCGAGTAGGACTTCGGGAGTTGCCATGGCGGGAGCGAATAGGGGAATGATGTTTATTGTTCTGGGAAACACTCCGAGCCTCTTCACTACCAAGGGACCCTGAAAGCCTTATATCGGCGGTGAGTTTTTCCAGATTCTTAGCCACGACCACGCCATGGCCTCCAGGTCCGCCTAACCCCGGAAGTTTCGGACGTTGCACACGACCGTCGCCATGGCCCACAGCCGCTCGGCACTCTAGGGAGCAGGAGGGGGTGACCTTGGCTGGCGACCGCGCACATGCTCCGGAGAATGGTGCTCGCGAGAATTTTCATGAGCCGAGTCTTCAGCCCTGACGTCCACCTTTCTGCGAGTTTGGCGGTGGATGCTCGCTAGGGTCCTATCCAGGGACTCCCCTGGATGGTTCTTGGCCGCCTCGTGTCGATGATGACGAGCAGCCCTCGAGGATTTGGCCTCGGGATCATCTTCTCTTCCCGCCATATTGACGTTGCGGGAGTACTGGGACCGCGAGGGTGACATCATGGTGTCTCTGCGCGACGCGGTCTCACAACTAAGCTCAGGACGATCAGGAACGTCCAGACCGTCGTAGAGATTGTCATCTTCTTCCTCACTAGTGAGGGAATCACGCTACGAGTGGAGGAAACGCTCTCGCGCTGCAGCCGCCGTGGAAAGACTCCCAGACTCGATGTGGCCCTCTAGGCCAACCACACCAGCTACACCTTCATCGTCGTAGTGCACGTCATCGTCCTCAACATCGTCGAAGACGTAGAGGTCTTGACCATCCTGAGAATTCGGCATCCTCAGGGATTCTTCGTGAAAGGACTCAGTCGAACCCCACGGACGGCGCCATCTGTCGACAATTCGGGAACGAATCCCCCGCCGAGCTTACTTGTTGAATGAGGGATCAACCATGGCCCCTTTTCTACAAAGGGTTTAGCATTCAAGGGCCTACCAAGTTAGGAGGATGGTCAGATGGTTCAAAATGAGACAACAAACAAGGAGTTTTTATCCTGATTCGGGCCTCTCACGAAGGAGATAACGACCCTATGTCCAGCGGCTTCACTACTGTCAAGGAATGATTTACAGGGTGCATTCTTGGGAATGTCGAGCCTTCTCTCTTCTCTCCACTTCCTACTGATACACTTGGGTGTTTCTTTTTTGTAGTCTCTTCTCGAGAGGATCATCCCCCTAAATGCTTCATACAGCAGTCTTACATCATTTATAACCAAATGACATGCCACTACTGTGCCCGAACGTGGGCGTAACTGCTACCCATACTTTTTGCCATGTCGTGACGTGGGCGTAGTGGGCTTAGAACGTGGCCGTACGGTCCTTACACCGAAGTGTAATTAATGCCACGTCATCTTCATGGGCCACGCCCGAACTGCTGGTCATGCCCAAGGTCTTCCTTCAGCCTTGGTCGATCGTCGCGTCCCTCCGAGCAGGCATGCTCGGGAAACAGGGGCACATGCTCAGGGATGAGCTAGGTCGCGGTCGGGGCAGACCCACTAGTCGGGCCGCCCGAAGATCTTCCTTGGGAACACCATCCAAGGGTAAGTATGGTCGGCCGCAGATTGACTGCCAGGGTATGATGGTCTCTGTGGGAATTACCCAATCCCCAACAGTTTCGTAGCAAGGATCTGATGAAAACATTTGGGAAGCTCTACATGCAAAACCAGATGCAAAAGTTTGAGGCTATATAGAGAGTGTTGGACGATGAGACCTCGAAGTATACAACGGAGTTCAGAGAAGGCCTAGTGAACTACTTCTCACAATGGATACAATTGCATGCCCCCAGCTGGAGAAATGGTCCTTGCTTCATGACACGGACGGCACATGATATGGAATATTGACAATTAATATATTTGAGGTTTACAACGGTGTCCTAAAGGCACTACTACAAAAAGGCCTATATAAGACACCTCATCATAGATGGTTTTTGCAAACCATTTGTATGAAGGCTAATTATAGACAGTTTTGCACTACGACCATCAGAAACTACATGATGGGTTAAGAACCATTTGTAATAAGCCAATATGATATTGGCTTTTATTACAGACGGTTCTTTAATAAAATCATCTTTGATAACTGATGGGGACACTCTGGGGGTGGCCCGACCTTTAGGTGAGATGGATATGTTCGATTTGGGCGGAGAGGCGACTTTGACGATCTGGCTACCATCCACACAAGGACAGAACCCAACAATCGCTAAACCACCACACCTACTTGTTATCAACTACGCCAAGAACGCGATTGACCTGACCACGAAGGTCGATTCCTGCTAGCAATCGAAGAAACAAGCAAGAACAAGTAAAAGACAATCTGAAATTGCAAATAAGATGAAGCTCACACTAATATGATTGAGGTTCTGTTGCTCGATCCGGTTGGCCAACCAGCACAAAGGGAATCGAGGGTGTTTCTCCAAGGAAAAACAACAAATGAACAAAACCTGAGAAAGGAGGTGAGGAGACTAGCCAATAAACCCAGTGTGGCCGCTGTGAACAATAGCAGGGAAACCCTAAAGGTAGAGAATACATGGCCTAAGGCCCAACAAAACGTGGTGCAACACCTAAAACCAAAATAGTTTTGCTTGTGACTTGTTTCGACGATTCTAGGTACTGCATGTGGATTTTGGCAATGGGACTAAATCCATTGGAAAGTGTAGGAGATAAGCTTTCAATCAAGTACTCACTCATCCCGAAAGGATTCCGAATGCAAAAGTTATGGCCAGTTGAAGGTGGACTGCTCCTAGGTGAACGATTCACCTTCCATCTCGGGAATAGCTTGTTCTCTCGCTTGTCGTGATGAGGGATGGCATCCTTGCTACTCTAAGCCATGATTCCTAAGAACAAGCACATTATTATGCAGTGGTCTATCCTCTAAAATACAATTATGCAACCTGAGAAACGAGTTCACCTGTTCATTTAGCTGCTATGCACGTGCCCTTGTGATAGGACCTTGCATAGGGGGTGATGGAGTTGAGGTCACGAGTGCATCCAATATAGTGATGTCCTCATCATTCTCCCCCTCTTAAAATGGAGTTGTCCTTGAGTAAAACCCATCTTCTTAACCCAAATAAGACTTCAAATCTACAATGTTAAAGGTCGAGATAACCCCAAACTCTACAGGCGGTTCAAGCTTATATGCATTATCGTTAATTCGTTTTAGCACCTTAAAAGGACCATCAACATGTGGCATCAACTTAGATTTTCTCAATTCAGGGAATCTTTCTTTGCGCAAATATAGCCAAACAAGATTACTAGGTTCGAATGTTAAATATTTCCTACCATAGCTTCCAACAACTCTATACTTCTCATTCATGCTCTTCATGTTCTCTTTTGTAGTTTCATGCAATTTGAGAATAAAATCAGCACGTTTTTTTGCATCTAAATTCACCCTCTCTGTAGAAGGAAGAGGCAACAAGTCTCTAGGAGCATGAGGGTTAAAACCATATACTACCTGAAAAGGGCTCACCTTTGTGGTTGAATGTATTGCATGATTGTAGGCAATGTATTGCATGATTGTAGGCAAACTACACATGAGGAAGGCATTCCTCCCACTCTTTCAAATTTTTCAAAATAGCCCACAACATTGTTGACAAAGTGTGGTTGGCAACTTTAGTTTGGCCATCTGTTTGGAGGTGACAAGTGGTAGAGAATAGCAGCTTGGTTCCCAATTTTCCATAGAGTCCTCCAAAAATGGCTTAAGAATTTGGCATCACGATCTGAAACAATAATGGAAGGCATACCATGCAAGTGTACAATTTCTTTAAAGAACAAATCAGAAATGTGAGTGGCATCATCGCTCTTGTGGCATGGAATGAAATGTGCCTTTTTGAGAATCTATCAACAACAACAAATATGCTATCCCTCCCCCTCTTTGTCCTAGGCAATCCTAGAACAAAGTCCATTGAAATATCTTCCCATGAAACACTAGGGACAGGAAGAGTTATATACAAACCGTGGGGGTTCAACCGTGACTTGGCCTTTTGGCATGTGGTGCAGTGTGCCACATAGCATTCAACATCGCGTCTCATCTTAGGCCAATAGAAATGAGTAACCAGCACTTCCTCCATCTATTTGGCACCAAAATGATTCATCAATCCTCCTCCATGGCCTTCCTGTATCAACAAAAGACGAACGGATCCAACTAGAATGCATAGCCGATTAGCTCTAAACAAGAACCCATCATTGTTCACAAATTTGTTCCAACTTTTTCCCTCATTACAATTTAGCCAAGCATCCCTAAAATCATCATCATGAGCATAGAGTTTCTTTATTGTTTCTAGGCCAAAATGCGACAATCCAGTTGGGACATTATAGTGTATCTCCTAAACAAAGCATCAGCAATCACATTTTCTTTTCCCTTCTTATGTTTTATGACGTAAGGAAAGGATTCAATAAATTCAACACATTTAGCATGTCTGCGGCTCAGCTTGTTTTGGCTTCTAATGTGCTTAAGGGATTCATGATCAGAATGTATGACGAATTCTTTAGGCCATATGTAATGTTGCCACGTCTCTAAAGAACGCACAAGAGCATACAATTCTTTATCGTACGTGGAATAATTAAGAACATGCCCATTCAATTTCTCATTGAAATAAGCAACTGGTTTACCCTCTTGGATCAACAAACCACCAATCCCGATACCGCTAGTATCACATTCAAGCTCAAAGGTCTTACCAAAATCTGGAAGTTGAAGTAGTGGTGCATTGGTAAGCTTCTTTTTCAAGAGGTTGAAGGCATCTTCTTGAACTTGTCCCCAATGGAACACAACACCTTTCTTCATCAATTCATTCAGTGGGGTAGCTATGGTGCTGAAATCCTTCACAAAACGGCAATAAAATTCAGCAAGTCTATAAAAGCTTCACACTTGTGTAACCATTTTAGGAGTTGGCCAACTCTTGATCACTTCAATCTTGGCTTCATCTACCTCAATTCCCTGCGGGGTTACAACAAAGTCGAGAAAAGAGACTCGGTCAGTGCAAAAGATGCACTTCTCAAGGTTATCAAACAAATGTGCATCACGTAGAGCATTAAAACCAACACATAAATGGTCAAGATGTTCATAAAGTGACTTGCTATAAATAAACACCACCACAAATTTTCCAATGAAAGGGCGCAAAACTTCATTCATCAAGTGCATAAATGTACTAGGGGCATTAGTCAAACAAAAAGGCATAACTAACCACTCGTACAAGCCAAATTTAGTTTTAAACGTTGCCTTCCATTCATCTCCAAGTTTCATACGAATTTGGTGGTAGCTACTTCTCAAGTTAACTTTAGAAAACATAATAGAGCCACTTAATTTATCTAGCATATCATCTAACTTAGGAATATGATGACGATATCTAATAGTTATGTTGTTAATGGCCCTACAATCAACACACATACGCCAAGATCTATCTTTCTTAGGAACCAAAAGGACCGGAATAGTACATGGACTGAGGCTCTCACGTACATACCCTTTGTTAAGCAAGTCTTGCACTTGACGCTGAATTTCCTTAGTCTCCTCTGGATTGGTCCTATATGGTGCATGGTTGCGCAAAGATGCTCCAGGGATCAAGTCAATTTGATGCTCAATTCCCCAAATTGGTGGCAGTCCCGGAGGTATCTCTTTGGGGAACACATCTGCATACTCCTGCAAAAAGTTAGCAACCACAGGAGGCAAGGAAAAAGGCATACAATCGAAGGAAAACAAAGCCTCCATGCAAATCAAAGCATAGCAACAAGGGTCATTCACATCCATGTCAAGCAAATCTGATTTTGTAGCTAACATAACATCACCTTTCAATTTGAATTCAGATTTCCTAGAGCTAGTTTCTCTCTTATTGAATGGAGTTAATTCTTTATCTATAATCTGATTTTTACTTTCATCACTAGCCCTCTTCTCTCTTTCAACTCTCTCTAGCTCATCTTTTAATATGGAAGCGGGGGATATATGTTCCAACACAATTTTTCTTCCTTTGAACATGAACGTATATTGATTTGTCCTACCATGATGAACAGCATCATGGTCATATTGCCAAGGTCTACCTAACAAAATAGAACATGCTTGCATAAGTACAATATCGCAATCAACATGATCATGGTATCAACCAACTGAAAAATGCACTCTCACAACCTTTGTTACCTTGAGCTTACCACTTGAATTAAACCATTAGATGTAGTAGGGATGTGGGTGTGGATTTGTGGTCAAGCCAAGCTTCTCGACCATCTCCATACTAGCAAGGTTGTTGCAACTCTCTCCATAAATGATGACCTGAATCGAACGCTCCTTGACAACAAACTTGGTTTGGAATAAGTTGTAGTGTTGGTTCTCTTCAACATGCTCTATTTGAGTACTAAGCACACGCTTGACAATGATGCTCATGTATTTATTCGACATTTCAGCACCCAAATGCTCCTCGACTAAGTCATCTTTGCTTTCTACACCTACAGAGTTAGTGGCAACCAAAGCATATTCATCCTCAATTTCACTAGCGAAAGTATACTCACCATCATCTCTAACAATGAGAGCTCGTTGACTTGGACAATCATGCATGAAGTGTCCAAATCCTTTGCATCGATGGCATTGCACATCACGTGTGCGACTGGTGGAAGCAACCGAAGAAGCACTCTTGGGAGGGGTTTGCACCGTGGTTGTTTTGCTTGTCTCGGGAGTGCGCAAAGGAGTTGAAGTGGAGGTAGGGGTAGCGGAACGTCCACGGTTGGAGGGTGGAGGTACACGACCAGCGGTGGAAATAGAAGACGCCTTGGCTTGCACATGGCCTAGCCATGGGGTAGAAGAGCCTCCAAACTGTCCTCTCATCCTAGAGTGGTGTCCTTGTACCTCCCTTTCAGTTTTGCAAGTAAGATGAAACAAACAGGTGATAGAATTGTAATCTTTATAATCAAGAATGTCTTGTATCTCCCGGTTAAGCCCTCCCAAAAATCTAGCCATCTTAGCATCCTCACCCTCCTCTAAGCCACAACACAACATACCAATTTGCAATTCTTAGTAATACTCTTCTACAGATTTCTTGCCTTGGTTTAAGCATTACAACTTGTTAAGTAAATCACAAGCATAGTAGGAAGGTACAAATCTAGCTCTCATCAATTGTTTCAAGGCAGCCCAAGTTCCAGGAAGGTTGTTTCAGTTCCTACAAGTTTCTCTCCACCAAATGGAAGCAAATTCAGAGAATTCACTAGTGACTACCCTTACCCTCCTATCTTGTGGGAAATCATAGCATTCAAACTTTTGTTCAACCAAAAGTTCCCAATAAGGGTATGCATTAGGGTCATATTTACCATTGAAAGAAGGCATAATAAATTTAATTTTTGCAAGCGGATCAACACATACCTCCCTTTGTTCTCGCTAATTTCAACCCATTCCTTGGTGGTTGTGGCAAAGTCGACAGTGGTCACGATCATTGTGGGGGTTGTAGGCACTATCAGACTTCGTATCTGTTGGGTAGTTGTTCTCTTCATAGGCTGCCTCATCATCCGATGGAGGACAACGGCCAGGAGCACCACCTTGTCTCGGTGCATCATGGGCAGCAGGGACAGCAAGGCAATTTGGCCCCTCAAGTTGCTCAACACCTGTGCGAAGCTCCGCGATGTTGTCATTCATCCTATCCATTGCAGCATGGTTGTCTTCAGCGTGATGGTTGAGTAAGCATTCAAAGTGCTGAAGCATACTTGTTTTCAAAAAGAGCAAGCAAGGAGTGAGAGGATTATCTTATTCTTCTTATCGGTCAGGACTCCTTTGTGAATCTACCATGGTTAGTAACGAACAAAGAGAAAGACAAGTATATGTGAAGTCCTATGTACTACTAGGTATTGAAAGTGTCAAATCTCTCTCACTCAAACTTTAGCTTGTTCTTACAAGTTCTTACCATGCAAGAGGAGGCACAATCGGTGGTTGGTTCATGATAAACTGAGCTAGAATGGTGGTAAAGTGATCACAAGGTTTTGCACTTATTTGGTTAGTAGAAAAGGTAGAGCTTGAATAGACAAATATATGTAGCAAAGGATGGCAATCAGTTAATCTTAGAGGTTGCACAAAATTGAATTATAGTTTATAACTAGCACTTAGCCTAAGTTGCTCATCAAACAAGCAAGGATGATAGGCTAAAACCAGGATGTAGCAATGGATAGAAGTGGTAGTCACAAAATAACTCAAATAAATGCAATATGGAACTTGAAAGCACAAGATTGGCAACAAATTAGAAATCTGCTGATTTTTATTCACAAGACAGCCAGTCGGTATTTTGCACGAAACTTTTGGTCAGGTGCCTCTTTTTTAATTATTCTTTTTTTCTCTTCTTCCTGATGGCTTTTGCAACAACTTTTCTTTTGGGCCAACTTTCTAAAAACCGTCTGAAAAATTTACACAAAAATCCCAATTGCTCACGGTTGTAGTTTTGAGAACAGCAGCAAAGGTCGTATTCTCAACGTCATAACTTTTTACTGATTTTATGGATTGATGTCAAAATTGATAGGAAGATGAAACGTTGAGTCAAAAATATTCTGGTTTTGGTTTCACACAAAAAGGATAAATGAAACGAAAGGTATGGCATTTTTGGTGGCGGTAGTAGAAAGGGGTTTAATGTGGACGAGATTGAAAGTTTTGCTTTTGGGTGATATGGATGATTTTTCACTTGGGAGATAACAAAGAAGATGAATAGCAACTAGACAAAGCTAGAACGGACAAAAATTCAATTTAGCAAAATGAAATTAACCAATTGAAAAGGCACAAACTGGTTTGGATAGCAAAAACAAATCTTTTTGTGGGGCAAATTTTTTGGACTATAGGAAGAATGAACTCAAACAATAAACTAAGATACAAGATCTCATCGTGCAACTGAGAGCTCTGATACCAACTAATGGGGACACTCTTGGGGTGGCTCGATCTTTAGGTGAGATGGATACGTTCGATTTGGGCGGAGAGGCGACTTTGACGATCCGGCTACCGGCTACACAAGGATTGAACCCAACAATCGCTAAACCATCACACCTACTCGTTATTAACCACACCAAGAACGCAATTGACCTGACCACGAAGGTCAGTTCCTGCTAGCAATTGAAGAAATAAGCAAGAACAAGTAAAAGACAATCTGAAATTGCAAATAAGATGAATCTCACACTAGTATGATTGAGGTTCTGTTGCTCGATCCGATTGGCCAACCAGCACAAGGGGAACCGAAGGCGTTTCTCCAAGGGAAAACAACAAATGAACAAAACCTGAGGCTGCTGTGAACAGTAGGAGAGAAACCCTAAAGGTGGAGAATACATGGCCTAAGGCCCAACAAAAGGTGGTGCAACACCTAAAGCCAAAACAGTTTTGCTTGTGACTTGTTTCAATGATTCCAGGCACTGCATGTGGATTTTGGCAATAGGACTAGATCCATTGAAAAGTGTAGGAGATAAGCTTTCAATCAAGTACTTACTCATCCTAAACATACTCCAAATGCAAAAGTTATGGCCAGTTGAAGGTGGACTGCTCCTGGGTGGATGATTTAGCTTCCACCTCGGGAATAGCTTGTTCTCTCGCTTGTCGTGATGAGGGATGGCATCCTTGCTATTCTAAGCCATGATTCCTAAGCACAAGAACAATATTATGCAATGGTCTATCCTCTAAAATACAATTATGCAACCCGAGAAACGAGTTCACCTATTGATTTAGCTGCCGTGCACATGCCCTTATGATAGGACCTTGCATAGGGGGTGGTGGAGTTGAGGTCATGGGTGCATCCATTATAGTGATGTCCTCATCAATAACACTCTTTTAGCATATAACTAGGTCCTTCGCACATATCGTTTAGTTACCAACTCCAACGCTCAAAACCCTAGCCGACACTTCGTCTGTCACCGATGCTTCATCTTCCATCGCGGCGCCCCCCCTCAACCTCGCCGATGCCCTCGGCTAGCATCTCCTCTTGCGCCCTCGACCTTCCCTCACCAAGGGCTCCACGCATCAATCGCCCTCGAGCTCCCCTCTCTGGCGGCACGAGGTTGTAGACCAGTTGCCCTCGACTACCCCTCACCGGTGGCTCCATGCATCGATCGTCGTCTACCTCCCCTCACCAGCGGCTCAATGCATCGGTTCCCCACCGTGCTCACCTGCACCGTTGGTATAAAGGCAATTTGTTCATCTTAAGTTCTTTTCTTTAGTTCTTTTATGTGTAGGAAATATTCAAACTTGGATCTTGGTTGCCCTCATAAAATGCCGATAATCCCAGTAGGTGGACCAAATTTTGTATGAAGTAAGAACAGTACGTGTAGATTATAAATATCATGTTGCAGACACAAAGGTTCAGATATGGGTTACCATGTGGGTTACAATGTTAGAATGGATGAAGGGAAGAAATACAGAAATAAAGATTTACTGTAACTGTTTAACCTGATACTACTTTAGCAGTTTCAAAGTCCTCGGCAATAGCTACTGAAGGAACTAGAGTAAGATCTGCAGACCTATGGATGCATCCTTTTAAAACAAAATAAGAGTGTTAGTAGTCAGCACAAACTAAGCGAGAAACATCAAATTTGTTTTTGCTTCTTGGTTCCTTTCTTTTATTGAGAACAAAATATGAGGGATGATGTTGGGCTTACTTATAAGTGGAGGAAAATATATGTGGTGAAACTTTAACCCAAGCCTATGGGATAATAAAATCATGTTCATAAGTCCTAACATTGGTAGAAGCAGAACATTTTTCTATTGGGTTTCTTGCACATACATCTGGGAGGGGTTCTATACTTTATCTTACAACAGAGCTGTTTTAGATCTGTATGTAAATATACCATAGCAAGTGGGCTTTGCAACATTTCACAACCAAATTCATATCATGGTAACAAGCCCATAATGCTTCCCTGCCTCCATGTTCAAGTAAATTTCATGATAAAATATGTTGTTTCGCTTCATAGATCATTCCCAAGAGTAGGCATAACATAATTAAGGAAGTTCGGTATGTCTCTCCGAAATGAAAATTGCATGCAGAGCATTCTTCCATGAAACATTTGTGTTTATCAAAAGTAAATGATCACTTATCAGGGAATTCATTGAAATATTTGGATGTACCGTCCTTTCCCTTGTGTAACTTTGACCATCATTGAGATCGCCATGTTTAGCATATGGTTGCACTTGCACATGTTGCGTATAATTATATTGGCATGCTCTCTTTATTCCTATATGTGTCTCATCCAAATTAATTAAAAGTTGATTTTGGTAAAATAGACGATATGGAATAGTTGTTAGAAGCTAAACAAAAACGTGAGGTGGAGATCGAACAACTAAAGGGCAAGTCTGAGTTAACTGAAAAGATTTATGAGATGAAACAAGAACTGAAAGACATAGAATATATTGCAAGATATTGAATCCCTTAATACGGCACTCATCAGTAAGGACCACAGGGCG
This sequence comes from Guadua angustifolia, assembly GCA_036346375.1. Classification (NCBI taxonomy): domain Eukaryota; kingdom Viridiplantae; phylum Streptophyta; class Magnoliopsida; order Poales; family Poaceae; genus Guadua; species Guadua angustifolia. The sequence goes on along the minus strand of CM070502.1, from coordinate 49,231,494 downwards.
AATGTAGAGTTAAAAGAAGCCAAAACTGAGCTTATAGGTCATATAAACCGATAGGTTGAGCCTTAGCCATGATTAACACTACACAACACGCCAAGATGACACGATATGGGCTTCAATTATGTTCAAATTAATCTTTCTATGAATAAACAACTATTTAGGTTTTCTCCACAGTGTGAGTGTGCACACCATATTACCATGGAGGTTTCCACGACATTGTGGCATGGAAGCATAACATTGTCTTCGACCTGCTAGGGGTTTTGCGTACTGTCTTTAATGACGACAAGGGTCGACCTAGCGACGTCGTTGTTCGAGGTGCTGACCGAGGCCAACGTCCTACGTCTCCTAGCTCCTTGCGTCCAAGTGCATCAACATTTTGATCTAGCTTAGCCCACTCATCATCCGCTCAGCGGTATGCATTGTACCTTACATTTCTTGAACTTTGTAATGTCAAATGACCCCAACCTTTTTCACTTGTCCTTTCAATTCACAGCACACGTGGATCCATCTCTGCTTCCGTCCTCATCTAGGCGACAACAACGAGCACCTGCTCTGCCACCGACATGTACAATTGCCGATAATAACATAGACTCCGACACAGACTCGTCCGATTAGGACTTGACAAGGGCTAGTTCGGCTTGGGGTACATTTGTGTCGTCACGCTTACCGAGCAGCCACAGCGGATCACTTGGTTCGGTGAGACGTATACCCCATACATCGTCCACGAATACGACGTATGCTTAGTCTTGACAGCCACCACGGCAGCTATATATTGTCCATCTAAAATTCTTCACCTCGTTGGACAGAACTAACACTACATGTGTGTGTGCAGGTTTCAAGGAGGGAGTTTGGCCAATGGGCTCAACATTCAATGACTCCGCAACCTGTATTGGTATGTCCTCTATGTACTTTTAGTTTTTTTTATTATAATCACATTTTCTACACCATTGATGGCAAATTGCAATACAGCCTAACACGTGGGTGGACGACATGTTTAGCGAGCAGCACCATGGGCCTATCAAACTTGACGAGGCCTCTCCTACAATACAAGGCACATAGTATGATTTGCCCAGTGTCATGCATGCACCTAACCAGTTCATGCTGCTGCAAGACCACCTTCACCGTGCATAGGAGTGGTGAATGGATCATCAAAGTTGAGGATGTAGGATGCGGATTGCAAAAGACGTAGAGGTATTTTATCTGCATTTTATGTTCATGTTTCGTTCGTATCATCACTTGTATTGAATCAAACTTCATGAACTTTATGTATCAAATCAAACTTCATGAACTTTATGTGTACTGTCATATCATATTGCAGCCTCAACTTTATGCGCCAGTTGAATTTTATGCGGTAGGGTCCTTGTTTGGTATAAATTTGTTGTAGCTTCAACTTTATTGTAGCTTGTTTAGTAAATTTTTTTTAAAAAAGCCTTGCTACCTACAACAGCCACGACAGGGGCCAACAAGCTACCATGCTACCATATCGCGATAGCTGATTCTGCCTCTCCCTACCATTGTAGGAGCTGGCCTTCCTCACTCGTCTGCTACTAATGTGCTCTAGGCCCCGCCTACGGTAGCAGCAGACTGCCATACTTTTCTATAGTCAAGGGAGGAGCTAGGTCTCAGGCCACTAGGGCCTGGGCCCGAGGTCCAGCAAAAATGTCGCAGCCCTCACCCTCAGAACTTAGCTAACCCTCGCGACCTCGCCCAATCTCCATTCTCCTTGCGTCGCTCGCGACCTCGCCCAACCCGAGTTCCCGAGTCTCGACTGCCAGGCACCAGGCAACTGCCGACCCGATGCGTCGCTCGGCTCGGCTCGGCCTCCTGCGTCCCCGCCTAATGGCCCGCTCGGCTTCCGCGTCTGCCCGACGGCTCGGCCCCGGCGTCCCGTCTGGCGAAGCCTCGCCACCACCCACCGCTCCTAGCCACCCACCGCTCCGAGCCAAGCGCGCCGCCGACCGCCGTTCGGCCTCTCACATCATCGCCGGCCGAGTAACGTCGCCGCCGCTCGGCCAGCGTCGCTCGCTCTGATCGGTTGCTCCCGACCTCGATTCACCGATCTGGCGCGGACACACCGCCCGCCGTCGCTCTAGTTTGCCGGTGGCCGCCTCAAGACTCGCTCTCACCAACCAGTCCCTGCGCCCCGGACCCGTTCCCACTGGTCGTCGTTGCTATGCCCCACGCCTGAAGGCTGGACCACCGGGCGAAGCATCCTCGTAGCTGGAGGCTCTACCCCGCGTGGCTTAGGGAGGCTAAGGCGCTGCGCCACTGCTGCAAGGGCCAAGGAGGGGAAGGGGAGGTGGGGTGGGAGGTTGCGGAACGAGCAACGGCTGGGGGTGGCGGTGGGGTCTCTCCTTTGTCGCCTTCGCCAACACCAAGTCCAGGAACACCAGCTACAATCCGACGCTCATCAGTGAGTTTTGTGCTTTTGATGTGGGATTTTACTTTTAAGCATGTTTCTTGTGGTCTAATATTGGGTAAAATTAATTCCTCATTTGGATTATAGGACTAGATTTTTGTCTTGTTGGTGTCAATGCTTGAGAATTTGGGATAATATGGAGTGTGGATTAGCTGATTAGTAGCTCGTATGTTTGTGCATGTTCTCACTGAAATTAATTGCAACTGTCGTTTGTCAATGCTCATAGGCTTTGCACAGCTTATGTATTACTCAAAAGGAATCTGCATCAGCTAATAATGCGTAGCATGTAGCCTGCTTAAACATGTTTGGTTGCATGCTGGTGGTGCTACTGATGACTAATAGAAGAGTGGAGTTTAGAGATAAACTTGTGATGTAATTTTTGTACTTGTTTTCTAAAATTTGTCTATCTATTTTGTATAAATGTTGCTATGACACGTGCTACCATTTTTGTCATTTGATTTCAATTGAAACAATGCTAGAAGTTATCATGGATTGTTATGGTATTAAGTATTAACCATTGCTTTCCTTTGCAGAGACGCAGAAAGAATTCTATAGGAATGCTAAATTAATTAGCAATTAGAAAAGGTCAACGAAGCAACAAAATCATGCAAACAATGCTCCATAATTTCCATTCGTAGATTTCTTTGATATTAATACCGCTCTCAGTGATAGTAAGTTAGTAATAACACACTGATAAAAAAAAAGTTAGTAATAACACAATCATGTTTACAATCTTGTTTTGTAATTTGCTTCAATAATTAGCTTTGTAGTTTTTGTGTGTCTAATTTGCATGTGCATTTTCATATTTTGTAGGTTTGAGTTCTTATTCTATTGTTGATGAAGATATGATAAGCTCAAATGGACCAAACCTTCACTAATTAGGTATTATCTTTTGTACCTCTCCACTACGCTATATTGTTTTGACGTATTTTACTTATTTTGTTGAAATGTTAACCATGGAATTTAAATTTACTTTTAATTATATATTTGTGATATACTTTTGCTTATTTTTTGATCCGAGGCTTAACGAGATCCTAGCTCCGCCACTTGCTACAGCGGTAGAGGACATATGTGTAATGCTCGCCCTCGATGTGCTGAATAATAGAACTACTTTTGTAAATAACGTCACATGGGACTAGTTTTGCAAAAATATTCAGTGTACCGTCCCCTACCTCCTTGCGTCTCCACGAAACGGTACATTGCAACCGTACCTGCCGATAATAATTATGCTACGTAAAACCCCTAAGAGCTCATTTGAGAGCCTAAATCCCGGCCAGAAACCCGGCCCATTCCCAAGGTTGGCAATCACTGGGCTCGAACTCGTCGGGCCGACGAAAATCGCGTTTGGAGGGGGATTTGATGATTTGCCCCGTTTTTGTGAGTGCAATTGATCATTTGCCCCGCATGTCTCACTGACGTGTGATCCCATGGCCCGCATGTCAATAAGACATCACAGGGCAAATGATCAAAGGCAGAGGAAAACCGGGGCAAATCATCAAATTTTCCCCTCAGGTCGGGTTAGGTTCCCCGTCTCGTCCCCTCGCGAATCGCCTCCCCTCTCGAGAGTCTCCCTCGTCGCCGCCCCTGGCGACTGCGCCTCTCGCGACTCTCCGCCATCGCTGCCCTTCGTCGCCGCCGGCACGCGAGTCGCCCTCTCCATTGCCGCCCGCGAGTCGCCCTCCCCATTGACGCACGCGACTCACCTCTCTCGCGACAGCGCCGCCTCTCCTGTCGCCTCCTTTTGGGTCGCCCGCCGCCTCTTGCGTCGCCTCCTCTCGGCGGAGCAGGCACAGGAGCTACAGGACGCGGCGGCGGCGCTGCTGTCGCGGACGTGGGCGGAGGAGGAGGCGCCGCGCCGCCGTGCTCGAGGAAGAGCTCTCTCGGCTCCTCAAGGCCGCCGCCCACGCCGACAGCGACAAGGTACGTACTTGATGCTCCCTCCCGCTCTCGCTCTTGCGTCTTCCTCCTCGCCTTCTTGTGCGTGTGCGTCGGCGTGTCAATCGGCAGTCTGTACCAACCACTCGAAGAGATTGTCACTCATCTCGTTTAAATGCATCGGAATCAGAAGCCGAGTAGTTGGTGATTTGGGTTTTACGTTTTGATTAGGTCGGACGGCGCGCAGCCGCACTTGGTGAACATCCAGTTCCAGAAGAAGGTGCAGCTTCAGGTAAGCAGGAGTTGCTGCTTGCGTTGGCTTGTTTGACTGGATGGCGCCTGATTCTTTTCCCTTGCTATTAAATTTGTTGCGCGGCAGCTTGTTGTGCTCTACGTGGATACAGAGCAAGATCTCTATTCGGGCCGGCGATGGTTTCCACAATCTCAAGGTACTCTCTTCGCTAGGAGAAATTGTTGCAAGAATGTTCAGATGCTTGTTACTTGTCGTAGGTCTTACATGTTGGTTGGCTTTTCAAGCACAGCGAGATGTTGAGTGAGAGCACACATATTTGTACATCTCAATTCTAAGTTTTGATCTGCTCTCCATGGTGAGAGCACTTCTCAAAGGTTGTTGCTTTTGAATCACTTATTCACATGTGACAGCGTGACTCTTTGAAAAGCCTGTGTTAGGAGCAAGTTGGCTTAGTTTGCTTTGTTCGTCTTGTACTAATTGATATCAGCTTTTGGTTAAATGGTTTATACATCTAGGTTAATTGACTTAATAGCTAAGGTATATTTGGATAGGACATAAGATTGCCCGAGGTAATTGTGGCATCATTTTCTCTCAGAAAAAACTTGATCTATTCTGCTATGCTTCTGCATTATAAGAAGTTGTCCACTGAAGACCGAACAAACCCTTGGAAACCTTTTGAGTTCATAGAGTGATAATACTGCCTTGATCTAAATAATGCACCATAATTTTGCTCTTATTTCTAGGAAATTAAAACTGTGGAGCTTTCCAAGCCAGTTGGATGGGTTCATATAACACTATGTGGAGCTGATCCCCGGTATGCATTTTTAAATTAAACATAAATATGCTTCAGAACTATATTTGCATATAAGTATGCCAGTTATAGGATACCTTTATTTGGTCTCTCCTAGCATTGAAATTCGAAAGTATAGCTGACATTACCATCTGATACATACTTATGTATGTAGGTTATATAATCTTTATATGAATATTACATTTAGATATGTTTGATGAACCAAATTTTGAGGATAGTGCCTGTGCAAGCTGCTGCTTGCATTTCATGGTGCATCAGTGTGGCGCTAGTTTTTCCTATCATCTGAATACTTGCTTTGACCTTGAGAAACTTAGATATTCTGTCAAGTGTATCTGACACTGCAGGTTACTCATTTCAGTCTAATAGTATTCCATGAGGAATTTAGCCTTTTCATCTCATAGGAGTCGGAACTATTTCAAAAGTGACTATCAAAACCTTACGACTTAGTTTTACTGCCCTAATGCAGACAGTTTTGCGAATTCTCTTTCTTGGCATATTTTTGCATATCAGTTTAATATTGATTCTATTGAGGCTTAGATACAGATAGACTGAATTTTCAGCAAATCAATTTCATTCCAAGTGTGCACTGCTGGATAGTAACCTTAATGACATCTTAAGTTGCTTCTAAAATTGATGTTACCCATGCATTTAGGTAGATGTATGGTATGAAATTCATGGCAGTGCTATCTGAATTATGAAGGGAAAATAGTTGATACTTCTCCTTTGATGCGCGAGCTGTATCCAATGAAATTTTAGATTTTCTGCTTTAAGCAACTGACAACACAATAAACCCTTTTTTTCATATACTTTACTATGTACCGAATTGGCAGCTGTTGCCTGGAATTCACAAGATCTTATTCCACCTACTGAAAGATACATCTTCAATTTCAATTCAAAAGAAGAGCTGAAAAGGTGACACCTGTACTCAGATTCAGAGTGTGGAGGTAATGCCTCACTTCAAAACTTTATTTGCATAAATTAACTTGTTGCAGTTTCTCTGAACAACTGAAATGATCGAAAATATCATTTATTTTGTTTTTGTGATTGTGAGATACTTGTGCAATATTCATACTCTTATGATAGCAAAGACACTATTTGTTTGATGCTTAGTTGAATAATGATTTGTGCTTTTTTCCTTGCAGTGCTACTGAAGTCATTTTTCCTTGCTATTGTAGTTGAGAGCGTCATCTGGATGAAAGCAACGAACCATTTGATAAAATGTTTAACCAATGGACCATTTGATAGAATGTTTAACTTATAAATTTCAGAATTATGTTTAGAATATTATTTTAGTTAACTTGTTTTAGTTGTGATGGGATCTGTGTCTAACTGCGACAACAAATATTCAGTTGTTGGAGATGATATCCATGTGTTTTGTGTAATTGTGGTGTTGTTCCTGAATTTTTTTGTTTTTTCCTGAATTTTTTAATGACCGGGATTTTTATCCATATCCTTCCAAATGGCAATAGGGAATAATTTCCATGTGGAAATATTCCCCCTAGAGATGGAGGGGGATTCCATGTGCCTTGGAAAATCCCTCTAGGGATTTATTTCCCTAGGTTTTTAGTCCTTTGCATCCAAACAAACCCTAAACTCTGTCCCTCTCCCACCACCCACAAAGCCCTAACCCGCCGCCGCCGTCGTCGCATCCACCCCTGCTCCGCGACAGCACGAAGCACCGGGGCCTGTCCTCATCACAACAGCGCAACTCCCCGCCTGTTAACCCGCCGCTCCTGCCTCCTCCGGTCACCGAACGGCCTCCCCTCCTCCCCATCTTACATGCCGGTAGTGAGTTCCTCCTCCGGGTCCCCACTTTTTTCATTTCTGCTGATTTTATTCGTTTCCCTCCCTCACACAAATGTTTTTATTCCGCTGATTCATAATATCAGAAATTATTATACGGACTGTTGCTTAGATTGAAGTTCGGATTGTTAGCAGAGGTATTCAAAATTTGATGGATTTCTGATATTTTTTTCTTTGTTGCTGTAGGCAAATTCCTTTTTGTCGTTCACGGGTCATATGTATAGCTGCTAGCTTCGTATCTCCCATGCTCCTGTGTCGGCACCCCAAAGGTGTTGCTGAATTGTGCAGACACCTGAGAGTTTTGCCCCCGGAAATATCTTATCGCCTCTTGTCTCTGCTTGCTGCTTCAGCTCAATCAGACTACTCGAGTGGCGATGAAAAACTGAATTGTGCTCCTGTTGAAGTTGTCCAGAAAAGATCCCGTTCTTTGAGCTCCGCCAGCGTCATACAGACCCTCCACTGCCTAAGGAGGAGGCCTGCAATTGCATTCGCTTACTTTAAGGATTCTGAGAGTATTGGGTTTAGCCATGACTTTTCAACTTACTCAGAGATCATCCAAATTTTATCCCATTCGGGACAGGGGAAGATGCTGGTTTCCTTGTTCTGTGAGCTTGTCTCACCCACTAATGGTGGTGGTCCTGAAATCTTACCGCTCATTGATCACCTCCAAAGAACATGTTCTACTTTGTATACACTCTCATTCGCGACCAATTGCTTAATCAAGGCGTACATCACTTGCTATGATGCACAAGAGACAATAGAGTTGTTTAGTGAGCTTTGCAGGCTTGGAGTTGTCCCGTCGGTTTGGGCTTGCAACCTGCTTCTCAAATTTGTAGCTGAGAGCGGTGAATCAGAGATGGTTGTCTCAGCTTATGATCAGATGAAGTGCCTTCGGTTGACTTTGGATGTTCATACATTAGGCATAGTCACTAGGTCTCTTTTTCAAGAAAAGAAGGTAGACAAAGCATTCCAAGTGTGGTCTGAGATGATTGAAATGGGAGTGAAACCAGATACACATGGATACTCATCATTTCTAATTAGACTTTGTGATTGCAGAAAATACGGTTTAGCTTATGCTATTCTGCAAGAGATCACTAGGAAGAGGGTTCCAGTTGAGTCCATGGCTTATAACATGGTAATTGATGGACTATGCAAAGAAATGAGATTGGAGGAGGCTGAAAAGCTCTTGGAGAACAAGACCACACAAGGATCCACCCCTGATGTATATGGTTATAGCTGTCTCATTCAGAGTTACTGCAAAATGGGCAACCTAGTAAAGGCGTTATATCATTTTAAAGCCATGGTATCGAGACAAATTGCCACATTCTGAGTTATCTTCTACAGTGCTTCATGAAGCTAGGTAGGGCATCAGAAGTTGTAGTGAATTTCCAGAAATTTAGAGATTCAGGGCTCCATCTTGATGGGGTGCTTTATAACATTGCTATGGATGCTTATTGCAAGCTTGGGAACATGAATGAGGCTGTTAAGCTACTGAATGAAATGAAGGCTAGGGGTATGGCACCTGACAGAATCCACTATACATGCCTGATCAATGGTTACTGTTTGAGGGGAGAAATACAAAATGCGTGGCAGGCATTTGAGGAGATGCTAAAGGCCGATATACAACCAGATGTAGTTGCATATAACATATTGGCCAGTGGATTTTGCAAGAGTGGTCTTGTTATGGAGGTGTTTGACCTTCTAGACCATATGATGGATCAAGGGTTGGAGCCTAATTCACTCACCTACGGTTTAGCAATTGATGGGTTCTGTAGAGGAGGCAACCTTAGTGAAGCTGAGGTTTTATTTAATATAGTAGAAGAAAAAGGAATTGATGATATTGATGTGATGTACAGTGCAATGGTTTGTGGCTATTTGCATTCTGGCTGGACCGATCATGCTTACATGTTTTTTCGTAGGGTTGCTCAACAAGGAAATCTTGTGGATCATTTTTCATGTTCAAAGTTGATAAATGACCTTTGTAGAGATGGGAAGGTCCAGAAAGCTTCAACTGTATGTAGCATGATGTTAGAAAAGAATGTTGTTCCTGATGTAATTTCATATAGCAAACTCATATCAGCCTATTGTCAGGCCGGAGATATGCACAATGCTTGTTTGTGGTTCCATGATATGGTTCAGCAAGGACTTTCTGTTGATGTTATTGTATACACTGTACTGATGAATGGTTACTGCAAGACCGGCCAATTACAACAAGCTTGTGAATTATTTGTACAAATGACAAATTTAGGGATTAAGCCTGATGTTGTTGCATATACAGTGTTACTGGATGGCCACCTAAAGGAGACCCTGGAGCGAGGCTGGCAGGGCATTGCTAAGGAGAGAAGGAGCTTTCTTCTTAGAGCAAAGCATAAAAAGTTGCTGAGCTATATGAAAGACATGGAAATCGAACCTGATGTACCCTGTTACACAGTATTGATTGATGGGCAGTGCAAAGCAGATTATCTAGAGGAAGCTCGGAAACTATTTGATGAGATGTTGCAGAAAGGACTTACTCCTGATGTCTGTGCATACACAGCTCTTATAAATGGATATTGTAGCCAGGGAGAAATATCAAAGGCTGAAGATCTTTTACAAGAAATGTTAGACAGGGGAATAAAACCAGATGCACTGACCTTTTCGGTCTTAAATCAGAGAACCTTGAGGTCTAGGAAGGTTCAGCCATATGTATGACTGCCCTGTAAGTTGTACGTTTATAAAATCCTTCCCACTGAAGAGATCACGTCAACAGCAAGGTGATACATTTTATCAATCATGAATTCACTGGATGTTTGGAAGTAAGTGTGAGGATCCTCCCCCTTAACCCTCTATTACCCATGCATTAAGAAGCATAAGCATTGCATTAGCATTTTGATTAACTCTTAACCCTCTATTACCCATGCATTAAGAAGCATAAGCATTGCATTAGCATTTTGATTAACTACTAATTATGCATTAGGAAGTGATCACTAAGCATAGACATTCATTAGGCATAAGCATCTCACATTGCAGTCATTCATTGCATAAAGGAGCTTAGGAGACATGCATACCTGGTAGTTGGAGGAAAGCGATAGTGCTTGTGAGAGAGAGGGGAAAAGGAGTAGTAACTTGGTAAAAAGGAAAAGCTGACACCGTAACTCAGTAAAAAGAGAATGCAGCCCCTCTTGTGCTAAGCGCAAAGCCCTAGGCAGCCATGGGCGCAGCAAGGTGAGGCAAAAAGCCAGGGAAGGAGGAAGCTAGGTTGAACCCCCTTCCATAGCCAAAGCACTTAGCAACCAGCCATTCCAACCGAGAGCAGCAAGACAAGAAGTGTCGCCTTTCCCATTGCCTCTCAAACCAAAAGCCAAACCAAGGAGCAAGCAAGCAGCCGGCTAAGGAACAGCAAGCACCAGTTGGCTGGAGCAAGAGGAGGAAGCCGGGGAGCCAGGAGGAGAAGGCTGATCCAAAGAATCTGCTTCCACTACTTCCTTTACTTCAACCCGATCTCCTTCCTCAACTCAAAAACCAAACCAGCTAGGACCCAAGTAAGTGCTCTACTGTCAGGAAGTGGTAATAGAAGTAGAAAGTAGCAGTAGAGCAAAAGAAGAACATAGTCTCCGAATGTATTCTCAACATAGACTGTGGTCTCAAAAGATTTGAACTCCGGTAGCTCACGAGGAAGCGTCCTAGCTAGCTAGTATCGACATCCTCGCCACCCAACCTAGAGCCAAACCCATTTTCATCACAGACCTTACCTGTAATTTTACCTTCAAAATCAAGAACCGGTAGATCCCAATGCAAGAAGCAAAAGAACTAAAGAATCATAGAAAAGAACCCTTGTTCTTGGAGCTAGGGTCAGCTCTAACCCAAATCTGGGTTCAGCCAGGGACAGCCGAATGGGGGAGTAGGCATCCATGCGCCAGGAAGAGGAGAGGGGAGTAGTACCAGTAGGCGCAGGAGGGAGAGTAGCAGTTGGCCAGGGAAGGAGAGGGAGGAGCAGTCGGCAAGGGCCTGGGGTAGAAGTAGCCGAGTGGCCTCCAGGGAGCCGAGAGGAGCAAATGAGGGAGAAGCAGGCGCCCAGTAGAGGAGCCAAAGAAATGAGCCAGTAGTAGTAGCACTCGGCAGCCAATTAACCAGCCAAATGGCTAAGTGGCCGAGTGAAGCAAGAAGCAGTTTAGCCTCCAGAAGCTTCGGCCAAAATGCGTAGCATTTGAACCAGTCGAAGGCAGTGCAACAGCCAGCCATTTTCTAGCCGTGTCAAGCAATCCAGTAGCAGAAAGCAAAATGGTTCAGTAGAAGGAATAAAAGAGTAGTAAGAAATGGTTTACATACCTGCACATATAGATCATCAACATTAGTATTTGCATTAGACATATAAAGAATGTACAAATAGAAAGTAGTGCATGCATACTAATAAACGAATGTCAAAATTTGTAAAAATAGTAAAACTGGTCAATTGAGAATATTGGAATTGCTACTCATATGTAATAAAATGTAGTAGATTAATATAACTTAATTTTCAGGCCCAGAACAGAACCCGCCATTCGATCTGAATTTATTTTCGAGTGAGGCCGAACCTCCAAGTTCTATTCTAGGCAAGCGCATTTCTATTTGATCATATTTCTGTAACTGTTTTACTGCTTTCTGAGTTAATTCCATCATTGCATTAAAATGTATGTTTTAGAAGGAAAAGTATAAATTGAGAAGTGTGGGTTGTGGGAATGGATAATTGGTAGAGGTTGGAATGGATTGATGAAATGGGTTGATGGGAATGAGTTGAATTAATGAAGGGAATGGTAATATGATGTCGGTATAATTTTTGGCTCGTCCAACAAATGGTGCCGTGTGTGTTAATATGGGTGGGTAGAGGACGCCGATGAGAAGGGGGTCGCCGGTGGGGTCCTCTACAATAGGCTAGCATATAAGATAATAACAATCTAATATTGAGTAATAGGTTGTAAATTGGTGCCAGCCACAGTGTGTGAAATCGGTCAGAAAAGGTTGTTCTAGGATAGTATTAGTTGCTCCACATTGGGTAAGGTTGTATGTCGTGCTGGGAAATGCTGGTATGACCCAGAGGGACGGATTGAGAAATGTGGTTTGGGGCGGTATATTTGAAGCCTGGTGGGTACTGCTGGCAGGATGCCAGAGTACAAACTGTACCGGAGGTGGGTAACCTAGAGTAGGTGAGCCCCATACTCAATACAGGGTGGAGAACTAATACCGGAATAGAATAAACGTTCTGGGGCATCCCTTGTGGGTATCATTGTGGGTAAAGTGGCACAAACCTGTGCAGGGTAAAATCTTGAATTCAAGCCAGTTTTCAGGATTAGAGACTACAAAAGTCATGCTCACTATTAGTAGGGTCTTTGGAAATATAAAAGTTGCAACTCTTTAAGCAGAAGTTTATTTTCTCTAAAAGGGATAATTTGGGATGAGAATGGTTGTAGGAGGAAAGGGATAGGAAACTGGGGTAATTGGAAAAGTCATCTACTGCATTCATTATTATTTTGCTTGCTGAGCACCTAGTACTCACCCTTGCTAAATCTCCCTTTGCTTAGACGGTGAACTGCATGGATCGTCCTCCGAGACCTGGGTGGAGGATTGTTCGTAGGAGCAGGATTTGCCGGAGGACGGCTACTACTACTACTACTATCAGGAGTAGTAGTACTAGCCGGCCTTATTCCCGCTGTTAGAATATATTTCTATTTATCTTCTTGCCTTGTATAGAGATATTTTCCTCCGGTTATATCTCTGATTTGTCTGCACCATATATAGCAATTCTGTCCATACTTAGGATTCTTGCTATAGATAGTCAGACACTCAGTATATATATTGGGCTTTGCCTATCAATGAGAGTTAGTTAATTCTCTCGAATATCTCTTCCAACATGGTATCGACGCCTAGGTCATCTCCGGCTCTGCGCCTCCTCCTTTCTCCACCCGGTGTCGCCACCTCCCTGCCTCCCGCTAGCTCTGCGCATCGCCGCCTCCTGTTTCCTCCGCTTGGCGTCGCCTCATCCCTGCTAGCTGCGCCTTAGCTTCTCACTTGCCTCCTCCTGTTCTCCTGGCGTCACGCCTCGCCTTCCCTTACTCATGGCGGACCTCCACACTCTGCGCGCCACCATCAATCATCAATGTTGGTGCTCTGGCACGGTGCCGTTTCTTCCTACAACGCCACAACCTCGCCACCGCTCTCCACCATAAATGTGCGACGCACATCCCTTTCTCTTCAACTCGATCCACCCTTCTCCGGGCGCGAACTTTTCGAACTTCTTGTCGGCAAGTTCGGCGCCCTCCACCACCTCACCCAGGATGCCCCCACTCCTCCCGATGGCACCTGGACCACCACAGACATGGCGGTCAAGTCTCTCCTTTACGCCTCCCTCTCTGAGGAAATTCTCGACATTGTTCTCCATCGTGGTGCCTCGGCGCGCCTCATCTGGGAGAGTCTGGAGGGCTTGTTCCGCAGCAACAGGACCTCTCGCGCCCTGTCCCTCGAAGCCGAATTTTGCAATTTGGCTCAAGGGGACCTCTCCATCCTCGCCTACTCCCAGCGCCTCAAGACCTACACCGATGCCCTCGCAGACATCGGCCAACCTGTTCGTGATGACACCCTGGTCCTCACCCTTCTTCGTGGCTTGACTGACAACTTCCGCAACATCGCCACCATCATCAAAACGAAGGATCCCCTCCCTTCTTTCTTGGCGGCCCGTTCAATGTTGCTCCTTGAGGAGGCCGATCTCAAGATCAAGCACAGCAAGCCCGATGGGAGCTCTTTTCTCTCTCCAAACACCAAGTCTTCGTCAGGTGACAAAGACCGCGGCGCCTCCAATTCTCGCTACAAAGGCAAGGGCAAGGGCAAGGGCCGCTATCCTCCCAACCCAACGCCCCCTGCCGGCGCCATCCCCATGGGTTTTAACCCATACACCGGTACGTTTCAGATGTGGCCAGTACTTGCTTCCGGCGCCGGCATCCTTGGTCCTCGTCCCCAACAGCCGCAGCATGCGCCTCGGATGCCGCCTCCCGTGGCGTCGGTTCTAGCACCATTCGCCTACTATGCAGCACCTCCATCCGCTCCCATCGCCGCCCCCCACCCCGCCCTCTTGGGATCGAGCTTCCTAATTGAGCCATGAATGCTATGACCATGCAAAGAATGGGACTCCTCCACGTGGTACATGGACTCCGGCGCCTCCTCTCACCTCACCGCCGACCCCGGTAAACTTTCTGTTCGCCACACCACCCCACGGTCTCCCTCCCATATTGTTGTTGGTGATGGTTCTTCTCTTCCTGTTACCATCACCGGCAACACTACTCTCTCCACCCCCCACCGTCCTCTCTCCCTTTCAAATATTCTTGTGTCTCCACATATTATTGCCAACCTCATCTCTGTTCGCCAGTTTACAAAAGATAATCTTTGTTCCATTGAATTTGACCCCCTTGGTTTCTCTGTGAAGGATCTCCGCACTCGAACCGTGATTCACAGGTGCAATAGTTCGGGCGATCTCTACCCGTTCTATCCAGCGCGCCCAGTCAAGCATCATCCGTTCGTCGCTCCTTCTCCTTCCAGCATCCTTTGGCATCAACGGTTGGGGCATCCTGGCGATCATGTCCTCTCCCGTCTCCAAGCCGCGGCTGCCATCCCTTTAGCTTCCAATAAAATTGTACCTCATACATGTCATGCTTGTCAACTAGGAAAACATGTTCGCCTTCCCTTTTCTACAGCTCTGTCCAGGACCAATAAACCTTTTGAGTTGCTTCATTGTGATTTATGGACATCACCTATTTCTAGCATCTCCGGTTTTAAGTATTATCTCGTCTGTTTAGATGATTTTACTCATCACCTCTGGACATTCCCCCTAAAACACAAGTCTAACACCTTCCCCACCCTCAAAAACTTTCGCACTTATATCGCCACTCAATTTTCTTCCACTCTCAAATGTCTTCAGTGTAATAATGGCACTGAATTCCTTAACACCACTACTCGCAATTTCTTTTTGCAACACGGCATCCATCTTCGCCTTTCCTGCCCATACACCTCTCCTCAAAATGGAAAAGCCGAACGAATCATCCGCTCCACCAATAACATCATACGCACTCTCCTTATTCAAGCTTCCATGCCCCCCTCATATTGGGTCGAAGCCCTCAACACCGCCACATACCTTCTCAATCGCCTACCCACTTCCACTATCGCCAACCTCACCCCATACCAAGCCCTGTTTCATTCCCCTCCTTATGCCCATCTTCGGGTTTTCGGTTGTCGGTGTTACCCTAACCTTTCCGCCACCATACCACACAAACTTGCTCCGCGCTCCTCCGAGTGCGTCTTTCTGGGTTATCCTGACAATCACAAAGGCTTCCGCTGTCTGGACTTAACCTCCAACCGTATCATCCACTCTCGGCATGTCATTTTCGATGAACTCACTTTTCCTTTTGCCCGCAGTTCCACTCCCCATCCTGTTGGCTACTCGTTTTTAGATGCAGATGCAGGTGCTCCTCTCCATTGGTTGCTACCGCAGCTCAGTTCACGCCTCATTGCGGCTTCTCCTCAAAGACCATCTGCCGCTTCTTTGCGTTGCCTCAGAAGGTCTTGACGTATTTGCTACTTGATGCAAGCGGAAGGTTTTGGCCGTTACTTCTACCAGACCGCTTGCCGTCCACCTTTGCCTCCTCTCCAACGCCGGCTGTTGTCTCTGCCGCAGGGTTCTTTGAGCACTTCTTCTTGCATCCAACCCTCGCACCAGCAGTCATTTTGTGTGTACATGCGCCGGCCCCCTGTTGCTCCTGCTGGACCACTGCCCCTTTCCGCACCGGCGTCACAATCAGTGGAGTCGTCCCATCCTATGACCACCAGGAGCAAGGATGGCACTCTTCCACCTCCTCTGTTCCAGCTGACCGCCACCACCTCAGGCGCCATCTCTCCAAAACCGAAGACATATAGGGGAGCCCTCAATGATCCCCACTAGAAAGCAGCCATGGTTGATGAGTTCACTGCCCTTGTCAGCAACAATACGTGGGATTTGGTGCCTCCACCACCTCACGCCAACATCGTCTCCGATAAATGGATTTACAAACACAAGTTCAACTCCGACGGCTCCCTTTCTCGCTACAAAGCTCGATGGGTCCTCCGGGGGTTTTCTCAACAACCCGGCATCGACTATGATGAGACTTTCAGTCCGGTGGTGAAGCCTACCACCATCCGCACCGTTCTTTCCATCGCCGTCACCATGGATTGGCCCATCCGACAGCTCGACTTCAAGAATGCTTTTCTCAATCACCCTTTGCCGAGCGGTCTCACGCCAAGAACCACCCGGTTTTGTCGACCACGACAAGCCCTCTCATGTGTGTCACCTCAACAAATCGTCAGATGGCCTCAAACAAGCACCCGTGCTTGGTGCAATCGATTCATTCTTTCATCATCGCTAACGGCTTCACCAACACCAAGTCGGATACTTCTCTGTTTGTCTACTCCAAGGGCACAGACCGGGCTTTTCTCCTCCTATATGTTGATGACATAGTGCTCACGGCCTCAACTCCGGCTTTTCTCGAGCGCGTGGTCGCCCTGCTGCATCATGAGTTTGCCATGAGTGATCTTGGCCCCCTCCACTACTTCCTCGGCGTCACTGCTTCCCGTTCATCTCACGGCCTTTTTCTGACGCAAGACAAGTATGCTGTTGAGATTCTTCACCGCGCCGGCATGACGAACTGCAACCCTTCCGCAACTCCTATCGAGGCTCGCTCCAAGCTTTCCGCTGCTGGCGGAGCACCGGTGTCTAATCCGACCCTCTACAGGAGTCTTGTTGGCGCTTTGCAGTACCTCACCTTCACTCGCCCCGACATTGCTCATGCCGTTCAGCAGGTTTGTCTCCATATGCATGATCCGCGCGACCATCACTTCCAGTTGGTCAAACGGATTTTGCGTTACATCAAGGGTACCCTCCACTTTGCTCTTCAAATCCATCGCGCAAAGTCTCATGAGCTTGTTGTCTACACGGATGCTGACTGGGCCGGCTGCCCCGACACGCGCAAGTCTACCTCCGGCTATTGCGTCTTCCTTGGCTCCAACCTTCTCTCCTGGTCCTCCAAGCGGCAACATACTGTTTCCCGCTCTAGCGCCGAAGCCGAGTACCGAGGAGTCGCCAATGGTGTGGCCGAGGCATGTTGGCTTCATCAACTCTTACTTGATCTTGGGCATCCTTTGCGCAAGACAACCGTCGTCTATTGTGATAATGTCAGTGCTATCTACCTCTCCACCAACCCGGTTCAACACCAACGCACAAAACATATCGAGATTGATCTTCATTTTGTGCGAGAGCATGTTGCTCTTGGAGATGTTCGTGTTCTTCATGTTCCGACGGATCAACGATCTGTGACATCTTCATCAAGGGCCTTCCTACTCTGTCTTCAAGAGTTTCGCTCAGCCTCAACGTCGCGATGCTCCGGTTAAGATCATGAAATTGTTAGAATATATTTCTATTTATCTTCTTGCCTTGTATAGAGATATTTTCCTCCGGTTATATCTCCTGATTTGTCTGTACCATATATAGCAATTGCTGTCCATACTTAGGGATTCTTGCTATAGATAGCTGTACACTCTGTATTATATATTGGGCTTTGCCCTATCAATGAGAGTTAGTTAATTCTCTCCAGAATATCTCTTCCAACACCCGCGCTAGCGAGTCAGTTGCTAGTCGTCCAGCCGGAAATAGGAGGTTTTAGTCGTTCTTTTGTTGTAATATGTCTTATGTACAAATTAAGAACTGTAATATAGCCGCGTGGCTAATCGAAGGAATAAAGTTTCCTTTTGTAAGTCTCTAATTATTGTTCTGCAGCAATACTCTGTATACAGTGTAGTAACTAATAAAGCATCGGAATGTCCGATGTTTTGCTAGTTACTGTGCTGAGGTCCGTCTGATTAACTCTAGGTGACAGTGTTACCAGGGGTTAATTATGCGGGTCGCCACAGTAAGTATTTTTTGCTTCCACTTGAATGTGATCAAATATGATTATGTCATCCATATGTGTGCTTAACGCTCAACATTTTGATTTGTATTGTTCTTATCAGTTTGCATATGTTTATATATGCTTTGCAGGCATTTCTGTTGTGGATTTTCTTGAGCTGCGAAATCCGGCACCAAGGGGAAGGTTGACAATCTCTGTTGATGGACAAGGTCTACTACATGGAAGTTTTAGCTGCATTCTGGATAAAATTGGCAATAGGAAGATGAGAAGTATGGATATCCTCCTGTCTATCATGTGGTGGTGGTGACACTGTGTTTGAGTGAGTTGATTGCATGATTACCTGGTAACTGGGTTCAAACATTTTTCTGAAATTCATGTATCTTGGAGTGGAACCTAAGGTTATGTGTGTTTTTTATCATCTTGTTCTTCACTAATTTTCACTTCATCACAGGTGGCTGCTTTTTTGGAGTAGCCTGGGGCTGTATTATGAAGCATTCCTCATTTATTTATATCAAATTCCATCAAGATGATTCGCCCATTTTGAGCTGTAGCAAGGCAAGTTTGCCCTTATTTCCGTTTCTGCTTAATACTTATTTCTGCATCTTGAGCCAATGAACTTCGATGAACGATGATCAAAGCATTTTTTTTCTCAGATGGTTGAACTTCGATGAATGATGATCAAAGCATTTTTTTCTCAAATGGTTCTCTTCCGGGAGGTATATCAGTGAGGAGTACTGTCATTGTTGCGAGCAAAACAAATAATCTTGTCTGACGAAATACCACATTAGCTTGGTTAGATATATTGTCATGTGCGGGTTGGTATGTGGGAGCATTGGAATGAAGAGGGTAGTTGTGATGAGTTTGGTTGGTGGGGTGAGGTTGAATGGGATAGGATGGTTCTGTACCATTTGGTTTTATTGTTTTGGGTGAATGGAATGGTTCAACATCTATAAAAAATATTTCTCAAATTTGTATCTCACTATTTTGAATGGGATGGTTCCATTTAAACAACTAAACACATGAATAACTTTTTTCTTGAACCATCTTATACATGTACTATTTGATACAAGCAACCAAACACACCCTAACTGGACATAGCCCTGGACCCTACGGTGCAGTTGAGAAGCCGTGGTGCGGCTACTGTGTGGCAAGGGCAGGGAGAGCGAACTGGAGAGGAAAGGGTATTGGGTTTTCTTCTTTCTTGATTTCAAAGCAAATGGGCCTGATCTCATATATAGAGATGGGCCTTAACAAACTTAGCTACCAAGCAACTAATCTTAAGTTCTTAACAAATCCCTGAATTTAGGAAATAATCCTAATAAAAGGTAACCGAAGATTGAGGCGCATCTCTAAGTCTTGGTTGCTGACAGGGAGGCAGCCGCCCATTATATGCCCATTATATGCGACCAGGAGGAGCAAGCGCCATTGTGAGGGCATCGACGATCTACAGCAAGCCGTTGGTGACCAATCCAACCTCTTCCATGGCCACCGCCGCCCGGAGTCACTGGCCTAGGCTACTGCGGCTCCCGCCAGGCCGCCTTGACCCGCCTCGACTAGCTTTGCCTAGGACCGCCACCTAGAACGAATGAAATCAGGGTGTGCCTAGGGTCTGATTAGTTGCTGACTAATTCGAACACTGGTATTATGTGGTGCTGATCTTCGATACTTGGATTTTCTCCTTTTCTTTACTGTTTGCTACATGTTTCATTTTCCTTGCACTTATGTTCATTTAGCGTGCTTTATTTTGGACATAGGTTATTTAAAAGTCATGATGTCCTGTTGCTCCTAGTTTGTATTATTTGATGATTTGGGATATCTGTAATCTTAGAGCCACCGGCTTCTCTGTTTCTTAAAATGCCTAAATACTGAACTTCCTCTTGAAATTCATCTGGACAAGTATTTTTTTTGTGGCCAATGATTTTGTGGATGACAAAAACCTTCTGTGTAAAATTTTGGAGAAGGTATATGTATATCAGAGAATATAGCAATTGCAATTTCACTATTTCCCAAGTGTTGATGTACAAACTATTGGACCTTGCATGGAAGACATGTTAGTATTATCAGATGGATCTATTTTCTGCTGATAAGAACAGATCAATGGATTTGACTCCACCACGCAATCTTACATCTGAACATAATCATGTGAATCTCCAAACATGTCATACGATAAAAAACACGCTGCAGTTAACCTGTATCAATTCTAACTATTTGTTGTTAGTGTAGTGTAGTAAAGTTTGATGACATGTTTCCTAACATTATCCTACTGATCACTACCTATGTTTATCCTGACACTTGTGTCTGTGAAGTCTTTTTTTCAGAAAAAAAATGGTACTACATGATGTAGAGCTATCACCCGTATTGCAGGCATGGAACCACAGTAGGATTCTCTTGGCAAGCTCAGTCAAGGCTATGCAAAATTGGCGGTTGTTTTGAGTAATGTACAGCAGATTATAGCAGCATAGACAAAAGCTTCAGCAGAATGAGATGCTACATAAGGTGGTGATGTGGAGCTCGGTTTGACTGTAGGTGAGCTCTTACACCATTTTTAGTTATGGTTGTGCTTATTGTTTTCACTCATCGTTAACTCGTTTTGGTGTTTATCATACTAAACTTTAAGGGGTTGTGTGGTTCATTGACATACCCCCCTGTGGCCATTGGTTGGTTCACGGGTACAAAAGTGTCACCTAAAAACTGTGGATAGAGGGCCCACCTGTCAGCCTCACATTTCACACCTAAGGTTTAGTAGACACAAAAAATTGTTGGCACACCACTCAGGTGTGGAATACGGCAAAAGACGCTTGGGCAAATTGTAGCTATCAGCTAAACAGGGGAAGTATATTGGTGAAAGCAGGCATATGGTGAAATCATAAAAGTAGGTAAATAGAGATGTTAGATTGAACTTAAATGATTCAGATCTAGGTGGAATTCCACCTCCTCACTTAAACATGTTTTACACATAACCCCTAGAAAAATTCCAAAATTTCACACTTCAATTGGAGGAGGTGGGATTCCACCTAGATCTAGACCATTCAAGTTCGATCCAATGACCATATTTACCTATTTTCATGATTTCACCGTATGCGTACTTTCACCATATATTTCCCCCCTTAAGTATTATCGTATTCTTTACTAGAGTAGTGACAGGGAAAACAACCACATGTCATATCTTAGGAGTTAGGATTCCCATATTTTATGGCGGGACACCGCTTACCACTGTTATTAGAGCATACACTCATTTTGAAATGGTCTAGGGATTTTCTATGAGGATGATTTTCTTCTGTTTGTCTTTCTATTTGCATTTTTTTTAAAAAAAAACTACTACCCATCGGCCATTGATTAGAGCAGCATGACTCAAATTTTCAGTCTATTTCACCAACCATCAAGAGACAATACCTTTCTTGATGACTGGGGCAATATGTTTGGATCAGGTGGACTGCACTAGAGAAGTACCCTCAGATGACAACTTTGATAAGAAACGGTGCTTTATATTTTACAACACTTCTTTTCTTATTTTCTTTCTTTTATTTGCCGATTAAGTAAGAATTTCATTAAATAATATTTTGGTGTAAAGTTAATTAGATTTTATGTATTATTATCCCTTCCCCCTTTGCATTTTGTAGAAGGCCTGGAGCATATGGTCCTGCAGACCTTCTATCTACACATTCTGATATCACCTGATTACCCGGTTTGATGATCTATTTTTCAGTTTAGTACCACGACGTCGGTTGTAGGTTTTGTGCCAGCTGCCTCAAAGAGTGTTCAGGCAGCAGAATCACATATAAAGGCTATTTATAGGGTCTGTGTTGTTCTTTTAGAACACGTAGATAACATTTTCATTCCTTATCAAGATATCTAGCCTGTGGCACTCAGACTTGTATGCTGTCTGTAGTTTCAGATTCCAAAATAAGATAGTACCTGTTGACGTCAAAAACGTGAAAAGGGTTTTTGGTCTACAACACACTAGACGAACGCCGGGTTCGAGTGCGAGGCGTGCCAATCGATTTGACCCTGCAATCGATAAGGAGGTTGTGAAATTCAATCGAGCCGATCTCGAGGCGAATCGGCTAAAACAGAACCATTGTAAAGCCGATTAGAAGGGTAACTAGACTAGTCGATTAAGACTAATCCGAGGGTAAAAAGCAGATTGATTCTGAAAAGGCGATGCGCAACAAGACAGAATGAATCAAATCTGAAGAAATCGATGATGACCAAACAATCGGTGATTCGCAACTTTATTCGATCAATATCGACTTACAAAGGGAAGATTACAGAGCTAAAAGACTAAAAACTATGAAAGGACTAGCAGATGTGTATTTGATTGTTGTTTTTCTTAAGCAGGCTTGGTACGCCTTATATACCTGTTTAGCCGATCCGAGTCCTGCTCGGTTACGGCAACATACTCCGAGTCGACTATAGTTTCCTAACCGGACTCCTGTTCCCAAAAGCTTGACGTACGTTATCCAAACTTTCCAAGGATGTTTCGTGCGCTATCCAAACTTGACCTTTTCTGCCGATTCTTCTCGTAGTTTCCAAAAACTGGTGCAAACATATGCCCCCCATTTTTGGAAGATAACTTGTTATCTTTCAAAAATCCATCGGCTTCTTCACCCATCGGCTTCTTCGTCCATCGGCTTCTTCGTCCAACTCAGAGAAGTGTTCCAGTGATCACTGTCTTAATTGCGCCGTAAAAAATCTCGGTGTGGTTTAATGACAGATGTCGCCTCGAATTCATTTCCCGCCATTTTCTACTTTTCACCGTGCTATATATATGCGGGACCCCCACGGTATTTTCATGCGTTCCTGCTCTCGCACCCTCTGCAATCGGCTTCCTTCGACTTCTCTGCCCTGGTGATCAACCTCTCAACTCCTCGATCACCGAATGGACCCTTCAAAGGTACTCATCCGATCCCGAAAGTAATAACCAAGATTACTTAGGACCGTGGGAACCTAGATGCCGATCTGGTGATAAGCGTAGAAATCCCGAGACTCCCCTCGCATTAAGGTTACAATGTGAAAGAATGGGGCAAAAGTTTTAGGGCTTGGCCGACAGCACTCCAGTGGTAGAGAAGTTGGTATATTAGAGTGTCAGCTCAGAAAAAAGGAGAATGGGAGCGGATGGGTATAGCCGAATGCCTCCCTCTAAGCTTAGCCTGTCCAGAAGCCAATGAGCCCTTGGTGGCCACGGCATGCTATTTTTGTCCGATACTTTTAACGCTTTCCTATTTCGCCCTGGTCCAATCGGCCCAACCCTTCTGGATGTAGCCGAATTGTGTTGCTTGAGGCTGACGGGATCAAAATAAACTTACTGTGAAAACCCCAAAGACAAACTGATTCGGTCTAAAGGAGAAGGATGGTCAAAATATATTTAGCATAATAATAAAGTAAACGGGCTGGTATCGGATGAAGAGCATGCAGCTTTCCTGAATCTTTGGCTTGAGCGGTTTCTTTTTTGTGGTGCATCCCTCGGTCCGACTCAAGTGTATCAGTTGTTGGCAGAACAGCTGATAGAAGGCCGTCGGCTTGCTCTTGGGAAAATGTTTTTAGGCGCAGTCTACCAGATGATGTTTGTCATTAGAAGTCGGCTTTTTACGGTTTCTTTGAATTAAATAAATCGGAAATATTGGTGGCCCTTTATGGTTTATCCAACTATGGTTATACAATATCTTCAGCCGACAACTTATTTCGGAGCCGTTGGAAGATTCAGCTTTTCCTCGAGAAGACTACCTAGAAAACAACACTCCACAATTCAGAGCAAGCCGATCCTATGGTGAAAGGTTTATAATGTGTTCAAGTGGTGATACAAGAATTACTCCAGCTGGCTTGAAGATGTATCTCTCCTTCTTGGGTTTAGACAATGTAATTTTTACTCAACAGGACTTCTTCTCCTATACTGACACAGCCAATTTTCGATGGCTTTCTTTCTTACACCTGGATGCCGATAGTTCTGAGATGCCGGATCTAACGTTGATGTTCTATCGGCTTTTCATCTCTCCTTGTACTCTTCATGTTGGTTTGAATTCCAGAAACAGAACCTTCCAACCCTCATATGAGTTTTATCATCCTTCTGTTTACGCTCACCAACTTGGCTTTGGTCAAGTGATTCCTTCTTTATCTCTCCTTGATCGGCTTCAGCCCCTAGCTAAGGTGAGGAATTTGTTATCGGCTAATGTCGTTCTGGAAATTGCTGATAAACTTCAAGTCTCCAATCTGCCGCACTTTTTCTTGAATTCTCGTCGGGCTAGCTGTTTCACTGCGTGGTGGTCGCGTATTGCTGAGGCTCTCTACTTGGACCGTGATCCATCGGCAATTACAGAAAGATTTTTGCCGGATTATCATGAGCCGTCGGTAGTCTCCAGCAGCAGTGGCAGCAGCAGCAGCTCAAGCGAGGATAATTCCTCGGGTTATACTGACTCGTCGGTAGCTGTAGAGGTATCGGTTTTTCTCGAGTAGCTTACCCTGTCTTGATTCTTCATTATTCTTCTGCTAACCCTTTCGTGCCTTCTTTCCAGATCACGGCTACGAGTGGGAAGGCTGCTGCTGGCCCATCAGAGGGTGGATCGAAGAGCAAAAGACCACACCAGTCAGTCGGCTTAACCGGCTATACTTCTGGCAATCTCGGGATACAGAGTCCCTCTCTGGATGAAATTACTAAAGACCGGTTGGCGAGTAAGTGTTTGTTTCTTTATTTGATAAATTCCTCTTATAATCTCTTCCTAACCCTTCCTTACCGATCCAGAAAAGCCAAAATCCACAAAGGTGGCAGCCAAGAAGAACTCGGTATAGAAAAAAAAGTGCGAGAGCTCTTCTCATGTCTTGGACCGACGTTGCCGAAGTAAGTGTTGCCATTTCTGTTATCCCTCTCAAGCACTTTGTTAATATTAAAATGCTAACTCTCTGGTTTCTTCCTTCAGCCGACTCCTTCTGAAAACGTGGGTGACATCCTGGCCGATATTTCCATCGCAGATCCGACACTGCCTTTCCCCGGCTCTCCCTCAGGTCACTTCGCCACTCCAACCGGTCACCTTTGCACCTCAAGCCACCTTGCCGCCTCAGCCGACTCCCGTCGCACCTGCGCAAGAAATGTCGACTGATCCCGTGGACCTGCTCGGCTTTAGCCTGGATGACCTTGATGACCCGGTAGTGATGGCAGCAGATGACTACGTTGCTGATCTTCGTAATATCATTGACATCACTTCGAAGGCGTCGGCAATAGTCGTCCGTTCTGAGCCGAACATACAGGACAAGCTAAATCGGCTTTTCAACGAGGTCTGCCAGCCCGAAGCGCAAATCCTAGCTAACACTCAGCCACTAAGGGATGCCATGGCCGCCGTAGAAGCCGATCTTCCTCCAGAAACCATAGGGGCGATCCTGGGAGTATGTCACTTGGACGAGCAGAGGGAGGAAGTGGAGGTCGCCACAGCATGTTGCTCAACGAGAGGCTCAAAAGTCGATCGTCAGCGTTAGATCGGCTAGTGGCGAGTCAAAAGGATGAAGCGGCGGTTTGACAAGGATCTTGCTTTTGAAATCCACTAAGGCCCAAATTCTTCAACTCGAATCATCTAAAAACACTTGAAGAAGAACCGCCAAGCTCCAAGATCAATTGGTAAAGAACAAGTGCAAGCATCGGCAAAGACCGCCTCCTTCGAGCAAAAATGCAGAAGATTGGCCAAGCCGTGGCGAGTCAACAAAGCGATCGCCAAGATAGTTCTGTGCGGCGATGCCCAAGCCGACGAGAAGATTGTTGATGGAGTCCAAGTCGACTTGCCAAGGCAGCGAGCACTTTATCGACTTTGGGTGCCGACTTCTGGTCGAGCTCATTACTACGTGATGTGTTGGTGTAATATTTTAAAACAATGTTGCTTTTCTTTGCACTTCTTGTAATGTACTTTAATCAATTTGTTTAACCGATTGTATTTATCTCGTTTTAATCAATTTGCTTAACCGATTTATCTCTGAATCCTTTGTGTCGTACTTTAATTACGCACCGATCCAAATTTGGGTAGTACTTCTTTAGGTACTTTCCGTTAATTGCCTTTAGTAACACTAACCCTCAAGTGTTTCAAGTATATATCGTTTATGTGAGCCGATTTATTTTATACGGTCCTTCCTGTAGGTGACCATTTGCCGAATCGATTATCTTTAGAGCCGATCGGCAATATTGTTTTCCAAACCAAATCGGCTTCACTGAAAGACTTGGGCACAACTTTTTTGTTGTAGGCTCTTGCAACTCTTTCTTTATTCTTTTTAAGCCGATTTAAAGTAATCAGCCTTAACTCCGCTGTCATCCAAATTGCATAGCATCAACTCTTTGTATTCATCAGCCGATAGATTGTTTTGTCTTGCCACTCGCACTGATTCAATGTTTATTTCTATGGGTAACACGGCCTCCTGCCCGTATACCAACTGGTATGGTGATAATTTAGTTGATCCGTGAAAAGCTAGCCGATAAGCCCATAGTGACTCCGATAGTGTAGAGTGCCAAGCTCGAGGCTTCTCATCTATTTTTCTTTTAATTAGCTTGATCAGAGTTTTATTGGATGACTCGGCTTGCCCATTAGCTTTGAGCATAATACTTGATGAGTTAAGCAGTTTGATACCTAGGTTTTCTGCAAAGCTTTTGAACTCGTTGGACATAAACACGGTTCCTTGATCAGTTGTGATAATCTGAGGAATACCGAATCGGTAAATAATGTGTTCATTGACAAAGCCAATAGCTTCTATGTTGGTGACTTTTTAAGCGGGCAACCCGACCCATTTTGAAAAATAATCAGGGTCGCAAGGATGAATTTATGGCCTTTGCTTGATGCTGGGAATATTTGGCCGATCACATCTATCCCTCATCCCCTAAACGGCCATGGTTTGACAATCGGGTGTAAAGCCGATGCTAGCGTAAGTTGCACATTTCCAAACTTTTGACAAGTTTGACACCCTTTGTAATACCTGAAACAATCTTCCAGCATCGTCGGCCAAAAATACCCAGTTCGTCTTAGGATCCACTTCATTTTGTGGGCCGATTGATGCGCTCCGCAAATTCCTTCGTGAACTTCACCCATAGCCACTTTTGCTTCTTCATCGCCTAAACATCGCAGAAGCAACCCTTCCAATGTCCGATAGTATAATTCTCCTTCTAGCATAGCATACTTCAGTGCTTTTTGACGAACTTTTCGTGCAGTTGGTCTGGATGGATCCACTAGGTAAGCTTTTATTTCTGTCCTCCAGTCGGCATTATCAACACACAGCACTGTTTTGTCGATTGATTCAAATGCCTCGCATCGGCTGTATTCCTTATAGCCTGAAGCTGCCTGAGCCAAGGTGTTGGCTTTGTTGTTCATTTCCCTGGGCATATGGCCGATACGGAATGACGTGAAAGTGTCGATAACCTCAAGACAATGCTCTAGATACTTTGATAGCACCTAATCGTTGCATTTAAATTCTCTTTTAATTTGTTGTACCACCAGCAATGAGTCACTATATGCTTCTACATTACTTGCCCCAATACTATCTACCAACTGCAGCCCTTTGAGCAATGCTTCATACTCGGCTTGGTTATTAGAACATCGGCTTTTAAGCCGATATGCAAACTCGATATCATGCCCTTTTGGCGAAATCAACACAATACCTATTCCGCTCCCCTCTTGACAAACTGAGCCATCAAAATACAGTTGACATGGGGCTACATCAACTATTCCTGCCATGGTATCATATCCAGTTATGAAATCGGCTACTGTTTGGCCTTTAATGGCTTTGGCCGATTCGTACTGCAGATCGAACTCGGTTAGAGCATAAGCCCACTTCCCAAGTCGTCCTCTCGTGATTGGTGCGAGCGGCATATATTTGATGATATCGGTTACGCACCTTAATGCTATGCAAGTTGATGCTAATATATAATGCCTTAACTTACTACGAGCAAAATACAACGACAGTACAATTTTTCAATGAAGGGTACTGGACTCGGCTTCCAACAATCGTCGGCTTAAATAGAATATTACCCTCCTTGCCACCAATTTCTGTGCTGAACCGCTTCGATAGTCTCGCTTTCGGTAGACACATACAACTTAAATGGGATTCTCTTACGTGGTGCAAAATAACACTGGCGGTGATGCTAAATCTTGTTTTATATCATCAAAAACTCTCTGTGATTGGCTCCCCATATGAATTCTCGATGATCCTTCAATTTTAGAAGTGGCGTAAAGCTCGATTCTACCGCATGATTTGAGATAAATCGTCTTAAGTAGTTGATTTTGCCGATCGCCTTTTGCAACTCATTTTACATTTCTGGTTTCGTACTAACTATGGCCTTGACCTGGTTCGACTAACCTCGATACCTCTTTAGTGAACCATAAATTCGAGAAACCGACCATCCGATCGTAAACGCCATTTTAAAGGATTCATTTTCAACCCGTGAGCTCTTGTATTTTGAAACACCTTTTCTAAATCGGCCAAATGCTGCCAATCTTCTTTAGATTTGACCACCACGTCGTCAATGTAAATCTCAACGATATGGCCGATTAGATTGTGAAAAATCAAATTCATGGCGCGTTGATAAGTGGCGCCTGCATTCTTCAAGCCGAATGTTATTACTGGCCATTCATACAACCCTATCGCGCCAGGGCATCTGAAGGCAGTTTTGGGGACATCGGCTTCCGCCATGAATATTTGGTTATATCCGGCATTTCCATCGAGAAAACTGATAATCTTATTATCTGATGCAGCATCGATGAGCTTATCGGTTATATGCATTGGGTATTTATCTTTTGGCGTAGCTTTATTTAAGTCCCTGAAATCTACACATACCCGAAGCTTACCGTTCTTTTTCGCGACAGGAACAATATTAGACACCCACTCAGCATATCGGCAAGGCCTTATAAATTTGGCCTCTAACAACCTTTCAATTTCTTCCTTTATTACATTGTACAACTCTGGATTAAAACGCCGAGGAGGTTGTTTATATGGCCGATATCTCGGTTTTATATGTAGCCGATGCTCTACTAACTGTCGGCTTAATCCAGGCATCTCATAATATTCCCAGGCAAAGCAATCCCTATATTTCCTAAGTATTTCGACCAACTTATTTTTGTATTCTAGCCCTAAATTTGCACTTACAAAAGATGGTCTCTTTCTATCGCCTTCTCCTATATCGACTTCCTCAAGCATATCGGCAGAAGTGAAACCTTGGCCTAACTTTTCGTCCTGGAAATCTTCAATGGCTTCACAAGAATTTATCGCATGCCGATAACTTCTTATCTTGTCTTACAACATTTTAATCATTTCTGACCCCATCTTCTTAGGACTTCGTTTGCCCGATCAAATGTGCCTGGCTTAACACTGATCGGCATTAACCCTGACTTACCAATACATATAAAATCGCAATCGTCTAATGTTTTACCCGATATACACTCCGCTTCTTCATGCGGCCAATTCGCATCGGAACTAGCCATAGCAATATGGGCCGATGTATCGGCTGAGACGACCTCAACTTCATCTCCGTTCCATTGAACTAGCAGCTGATGCATGGTTGATGGTATGCAACAATTGGTATGTATCCAATCGCGTCCAAGGAGCATACTGTAGTTTCCCTTTGCTTCAATTACAAAAAATGCGGTCGGCAAAGTTTTGCTGCCGACGGTTAATTCTGTAACCATTACTCCCTTTGCTTCAGTAGGGTCTCCTGTGAAATCATTTAGTACCATGTTCGTTTTTATCAGATCTTCATCGGTTTTGCATAACTTCTTGCAGGTGGTGAGCGGCATCAGGTTCACAGTAGCCCCTCCATCAACGAGCATCCTGGATATCGGCTTTCCATTGATGTAGCCTTTTAAGTATAACGACTTAAGATGCCGATGAGGATCTTGCGGCTTTTCAAATACGGCATCTTGTGCGCCTAATCATAGTTGAGCAAGCGTGTCTTTAGCGATTCGGTTTTAATTCGAACTCGGTACCGTAAGGTGAATACCATGTTGATATCCATGGGAGGAGTGTCATCTCGAATCATTGGTGACAGCAAATCATCTGAGGAATCTGATTCATCATCGGCTTGTTGTTTTCTCCTCTACTCCTTTGTAGCAAGTTTCACTGGCCGCAACTCATTAAATGCTTGATCTCTCTGTTTTTCTTCTTCGGCTTCCCGTATTTCTTGCGTCCTTAGGCGCTGAAGCCGTCTTCGTTGAGATCGGTTAAGTCCTGTTGGGCACCATCTAGGTTTAGGCTCAATCGGTTTGCGAATCTTACCAGGCAGATCCTCTGTAGATTCGACCCTTTTATCTTCATTCAGTGCCCCTAGCCTTTCTTTTATCGGCTTCTTGTGCCATGACTCTGTTCGATCCGGCGCTATGTCATATGGCCTTTCTTTCACCGTTTGTCTTGGCCAATCTCTCTGTGGGTAATGCTCCATGGGGCATGACCTTGAAGATGGTAATGCCATACCCTTTTCCCAACAGAATTGCCAAAAAGGACATCTCTGATGAGCTCTTTCTGTAGTGTTTAGCCGATACAAATTATTTGGCCAAAACACATTGTTTGGCCGATACGGCTCATCTGGTTGGCGAGCCTGCTGCCTCTGTCGACGGTTTATCCTTTCATATTTCTTAAGCAGCTGCGAAAAAGTTGGCTTAAGCTTGAATGCTAGTTTTCGAGGCGGAGACCTTTCGGCTTTATACCATCGCCCGACTTGTAGTTCCCCTTTTGGCTTCACAGTCCTTGAATTCCTCCCATCTTGGTCGGCTTCGATTTGGAGTGAGCCAATCGTTATCTTCAGTGTTTCTCCCTTCGAACTCGATTCTATATCGACTTGCCGCATCGCTACGGTTTTTCATCGACAATCTGTTTTCCCTTGCGGTGCATTGAACCATGTTTATTGGGAATGGGTTGACATCAACTTCCATGGCCGGCTCTTCTGCGAATTTGAGCCGACCGTCTTCAATAGCTGCTTGTATTTGCTGCCGAAAGATGTTGCAATCATTAGTGTTATGAGAAAAGGAATGATGTCACTTACAATTTCGCCGTTTTTTGATCTCATCGGCCGACGGCATGGTATGTCCTTCAGGCAATCGTATCAATTTTTCTTGTAACAACATGTCGAATATGCGGTCACACTTTGATACGTCAAAAGCGTATTTAACCTCCGACTTACCCTTAGTCGGCTTGAGCCACGAACAGACAAGTGGTTTTTTAGAACCTCTTATCCATCCAGCTATGTTTACGTCTGCTTCATCTTCGGAAGTTTCACTTGAACTATACTCAACCATGTTTATTTTATCTTTATCCTTTGCATTACCGTTTAGCCTAATTTTGTCTTTAAATTCTTTACTTAAATATCGGCTTTCCTGTGCCGATACACGATGAAGCAGGTGACCTAAATCAGTAAACTCTTGTCCAGCAAGTTTTCTTTAAGTGGGGGAATCAACCCTTGGAATGCTAAATCGGCTAACTGATTATCGGGTAATAATACACTGAAGCACCGATTTCGCACTTCTCTAAACCTTCTAATATATTGGTGATTCACCAAATTTTGTCGGACAAACACTCGGATCCGAAATCCTTAATTCCAAACTGCGAGAGAAAAAGTATTCATGGAATCGGCTTTCTAAATCGTTCAAAAATGGACCGAATTCGAGGTAGATTGGTGAACCAAGTAAAAGCAGTCTCTGATAAAGACGGGGAAAAATCTAATCTTCACCCATCGATAAAGCCGCTTATACACCATGTGTCGATAAATCGTCCAACATGTTCTAAAGTGGTGATTGAATCATCCCCTGAAAATTTTGCAAAATCAGGAATCCTAAAGTTATGGGGATATGGCATGCGGTCAATATAATCTGGGTATGGTTTTCTATAGCCGATTGGTTTCCCTTTGGGCTGTAAGCCAAATTGATCTCTCAAGACCATGTAAATCTGATCAGCCCAATTGATGTTATTAGCCGATGTAACACTAGGGTTTAGCCAATTTTGATGAGCAAGATCCCGCCTCGAGTGCAAACTTCTACCGGTCGGCTTGTTCTACCAAAGTCTTGTTGTTGCCATGCTTCATACCCGTCGGTCCTGGCAGCCGTAACTTTAGGCAATGGAACGAACGGATCCGTGTATGTAACTACTTTATATGGAGCCGGATTTCTAACCTGGGTTGGTCCTTGAGGTTTATAATTTTTATCTAATTCAATCGGCTGAGGAGCCGACTGGACATAGTGAGTCCCCGACGCCGATGGATCTACCTTTGCAGCGTCAGTATATGCATGAATGTGAGTAACTGGACTCGGGCGAGATTTGGTGCCAACACGATTAAATTTGGGTCGGCGATAGCGAGGCGCAGCGCCGACACTTTGTTGTCTTTGGTATTTGGTGCTACGAATATCTTTGGATATGTTGGGAGCGGTGTAATGGATCTAATAACCCTCGAGACGATGCCAACTCTTGTGCAATAGTTTTCACGCTATTTTCTATCATCGGCTTCAAGGTCGTAACCAAAGCCGATGATTGATTGATTAATGCATGATGCACAGACTGCTCAATCATAACAGATAACTCAGCTTGAGCTGGCATATATCGGCTTACCGGAGTTGATGCGACGCCAGCTTCACCGAGTGGATTCAATGTTGGCAGTGCCATCTTCTGCGTAACTCCTCGTCCGATTTTCTGGTAGCAGCCCAGCATCAATTCCTCCAAGGCAGCTTTTCGATCTTCGATTTCCTTGCGCTGCTCCGGAGTCAAATCGTCCAAAGTTGGGACGATTATGGCGTCGGTGTTCACGTCGACTGGCGCGGTGGACTTGCCTGCAGTCATTTTGTCGATTGTTTGTCCCACCGGGCGTGCCAAAAATGTGTTGACGCCAAAAACGTGAAGAGGGTTTCTGGCCTACAACACACTAGACGAACGCCGGGTTCGAGTGCGAGGCGTGCCAATCGATTTGACCCTGCAATCGATAAGGAGGTTGTGAAATTCAATCGAGCCGATCTCGGAGGCGAATCGGTTAAAAACGAGAACCACCAGAAGCCGATTAGAAGGGTAACTAGACTAGTCGATTAAGACTAATCCGAGGGTAAAAAGCAGATTGATTCTGAAAAGGCGATGCGCAACAAGACAGAATGAATCAAATCTGAAGAAATCGATGATGACCAAACAATTGGCGATTCGCAACTTTATTCGATCAATATCGACTTACAAAGGGAAGATTACAGAGCTAAAAGACTAAAAACTATGAAAGGACTAGCAGATGTGTATTTGATTGTTGTTTTTCTCAAGCAGCCTTGGTGCGCCTTATATACCTGTTTAGCCGATCCGAGTCCTGCTCGGTTACGGCAATATACTCCGAGTCGGCTATAGTTTCCTAACCGGACTCCTGTTCCCAAAAGCTTGACGTACGTTATCCAAACTTTCCAAAGATGTTTCGTTTTGCCATGATGGGTGCAACTGTATACTCATCATTTTCACTCTTATAATTCAGGTGGGTTGCTTCAGAGGGCACTCTCTAGACCAATGACCTTCTTTATCACACAAGAAACATGCCGTTGGTGATTGCCACTCATTGCTTTCCTGATTAGGGTCGACAGGTTCAAGAGGGTGCATTTTTAATTCTCCAAGCGACGTCTCCTGTGCAACTAACTTTCCCGCTCTTATTGATAATTCTCGAGCAACTAGGGTCCGTAGATTCTTCCGTTGATGCTGTATCATGGCAGTAACTATCGGATCCAGGGGACACTGAGATGGGCAATGGTCTCGGCCTTCACAAAGGTAACATGTGATGTCGCTCATAGGACATTTTTGAGGAGAATGGCTTCCTTCACAACTGGAGCAATTGATCGCATGCTCTTCAGCGGTATGTCCTATTTCTCCACAACGAATACACGCACGATCTTCTAAATTGTTTGGTTGACAGCACTTCATAGAACAATGCCTAGATTTCAAACAAGGTGCAGGGGTAGCGTCCTTTTTCGAATTCACTGTGATCATACCATTCCTTGGTGAAGCAAAGAGATCATGAAAGGCAGCAATAAATTCATTCCAAGCGATATTCTGTGGGGCTTCATGGTTAGCACAATAGCTTTTCCACCATTCAGCGGCAACTCCTCGTAACTGATATGAAGCATACAAGACCTTCTCATCACTTCTGCACTGAGCAATGAGTAGCTTCCTTTCAATGGTCTTGAGCCAATCTTCTGCTTCTGAAGGTGAAACATTCCCTGAAAACGTTTGCAGACGAGTCCTCATGAAATCAGATAACCTTGAGTCAAGACAGGAACGAGCCGAGATGCTTTAATTGACATCGCCTTGATTGGTCATATTCAGATTTGTTTCATCATTGCTCGTGATTAATCGAGTCTGAGTAGCCAAAAACTCTCTGAAATTCTGCATATCTATCTGTAGTGACGGTTAAAGAACTGATCCATCCTTGGAGTTTCTACTGAGTTGATTTCCACTTCCACTGGCTCCATTGCTATCACTATTCTGAATCATCTGCTCGATTAGCTCACAGGGGTTAGGGAAGAGGGAAATAGCATAGGTAAGGAGCAAGAATCCTAACACAGGGGAGATAGATTTAACCCAATCAACTCAGGCAATCAATATTAATAACTTGGTATGGTTGCTTATATAAGCCTAAAAGCTTTGCAACACATATTGCACACTCAGCAATCAAGAAGAACCAATTTAACCTAAACACACAAAACTACCGTCTACATGGGCGACACTCCTATCTTAGGAAACGCGACTCCCACACATGAGTCTCAACTGGCTACTTGAAGCACTAAGTCTTCTAGCTCTTGATACACTTCATTGATCCGCTCTTCCATGAGCTTGATGATTCTTTCCTTCATGGTCATTATGGTAGCAGCAGACACTTGATGCCATCTCCAAAAGGGTGGTATATCGTTTTCTACTCAAGACAACTCAGGTAAGATTTTAACTCAATTCAGCAGAGGTAAGAGAAAGAAATTTCAGCAAGGGAAAAGAAAGAATTTTTGGTAAAGACAGAAATAGAAGAATGAGATAAGTCAACAACACATTATTCTTCTACGTTAGGTCTTTTACTTTAGAAAATAATTTTGAAGGACCTATAGAGACGACCAACTATCTAGGGTCAAGGCCTACAGTCAGTATGGCTCTGATACCACCTTTGTCGAGACCCGAATATGCAAATCCGGACCCTCCGTGTATACTGCACTAGTCCAGGATCGCGCTAGTGCACACGGGCTCAACATTAGTGAATATCACAATCATACACAGCGGAATTAAGATGAAAGACATTATATATTACATATTACTAGTTGAATGACCTTATGGTCGACTTACATAACAATGCCTCACAAGGCTGAACAACAAATTGAACTGCAGCGAAAATGAAGACGTAGGTAAACCCCTCAGTATACCACAGGCAACTGACAAGGCTCGCACCCTAAACAATCGTCCCTTCATGGTACTCCTTCATCATTACTGGTGATGTTGTAGGTAAGGGTGAGTACATAAAGCACTCAACAAGTTGTGCACAGAATGCAACTCTAACATAACTATATGCAGGGCTTATTTCAAAAGAACGGCTATCAATGGCTATTTTGCAGTAAAGCAGCATTTATGAACAAGTACAGTATATAGATTGAAAAGGCAGTAAAAACAAATAACAGTAATAGATAAATTCAGCATTTCCCAAGTAAACCAAGTTTCTCATCCTAAATCAAGATTCAACTTTCCATGGCAACCTGCCATCCATCCCAAGCTTTCATTTTTCAAAAGTCTAACCCTTGATTTGTAATTCGAGCTATGCTCAATCTTGTGAAACACGGCTATTGAATAGATTGTACACTCTGCGGAGGTTATGCACTTTACCCACACGACATGATCATCTCTTGTTGCCAAGTTAGTGGCACACTTCCTTTAGTGTCCGCGGAGAAATCATGACAAAGCCTTTACAATGCTCGCCTTAACCCGGTACTACCGTGAGGTTTCAACACCGATAAATTTGAACCACCACAACAGGTTCCCCTCTTGCGCCATGTGAGTTGATCCGTGAACCCGGACTCACACCACCAAGGCAGTACTAAAGCTAAGGCATTACAAATTAATCAGCTAGGCTGCCCCATAACAGATATGTGGTTGCATGATTGACTCAGGTCAAAGGCTCGCAAGGTTAAGTCCTTAGAGTTGATAAAAGCAAGACTTGCACATACCCTCTGCCCATCGGGCCCACCCAGGCACACTTGCCCTTGCCACTTGCTCCGATCTAAATCATAACCACCCCAGTTGATTACCAAGCACCATGTGCCATCAACAATTCAATATCGTTGCGTGACATCCATCGCCACAATAACTCAATCTCATCGTGTGATCACACATGACACACATTCATAATATTATTCCATATTCCATTAGTCAAGATTATTTATCAATGATTCAAGTACATGTGATGACGTGGCATGGCTAAGCAATCTAATCCGATCTAACCA
The DNA here is from genome assembly GCA_036346375.1 of Guadua angustifolia. NCBI lineage: Eukaryota > Viridiplantae > Streptophyta > Magnoliopsida > Poales > Poaceae > Guadua > Guadua angustifolia. The sequence goes on along the minus strand of CM070502.1, from coordinate 49,194,971 downwards.
TCCTATGTTGATTTCATTATTAACCAACTATAGTGAACCAATCTAGGGTGATAAGTGGATCATGGCATACAATCGACAAGGTAGGGTGTAATTCAAAAGGTATGATATCTAAATCCCAATTTAGGTTGAAATCATTTATACACATGAAATAATATGCAATATCGTAAATCAAAATAGCAACTTTGCAAACATGGGTTCAATATGATCAAAGCACAACTTGCCTTAGGAAAACCCTTATCCATGCTTTGGACCTTGGTCTTGAGTTGATGAATTTTCCTCGGATGCGTCGCATAATTTATCGTCTACGCGAAACGAAAGAGAATGCAAAATAAATACCAAAACTGAGAGCAAACAAACTCTAAAAATCAAATAAAATTCACCAATAGATAGATATCAATTTTACAAATTTTTAGAAATTTGAATCACCTCAATCGGAGTTCGTATGAGGGAGAACGAGCTCTCGGAAGATTCAAATTCCTAGAAATTCAGAAAATTGGAAAATCGAATTTAACCGAATTATTTTATAAAAGAAAAACCGATTTATTGCGCAATCCTGACGTTAGCCCTGGCTCGGACCAATGCGGTGCCGCCACGTGGCCTCGGTCTACAGGACCCCCCTTCCGCTTCTTGGTGGACCTGGTCCACCCGATCTGACCCACCGACGGCTGGGACCCACGACGCTGACTTAGCAGGCGACTCGGCACTGACGCAACACACACGTCAGCGCCACGCGGTAGCACGAGTCCAGATGGCCTCCACGTGGCGATCATCTGACCGAGCCACCTCGGTTGCGGAGGCGCAGCACCCAAGGTTAGCCGGCGACGAGCGGCCGGCACTTCTCCAGACTCATCTTGATGCCGCCAATCTACTAACGCGAATAGATCTTGGATTCAGGCACTGGTTCGGCAGCGGCGCGGCTTCTTCTCCGGCGGCGTCGACCTTCACGGCGATCTCCTTCTCTGGCGGTGCTTCGGTGAAAAGACGGCGTGCACAGGACGCCTCGGGTTACAGCGAAGCGATTGGGCTCGGTTTGGGAGCTCTGCGACGTCTGGATGGCGGCGAATCGACGGCGTCCTCCTCTCGGTATTAGCCGACCAAAACTCCGATTGCGGCTACCGAGGCGAGAGGTGCGATGGCCGCCGAGGCTTCGCTACTTGGTGAATTGCGCACCCGGTGCTCCCCTTTATGTAGCGCGCGGTGGCCGGATAAGACGGGATTCGGCAAGGAGTCCGCGGTGAGTACAACGGGAGTCGGCAGAGTTTGGTTCGTAGATGGGACGAAGACGATGGGTGGATGGCTAACACGTGGCGGATCCGACGGGTAAGCACGCAACGCGCTACTCTATCCCGGCCGTGCACACGGAAACCCTAACGGCTTTGATTCGAGGAGTCTGGATTTAACACGACGCATCCTGGGCGATCCGCTTCAATCCAATGGTTGCAACTTAACTCAGCGGTAGGGGTTAATGTGGACGCTTTGATCGGGATCCAACGGCCGAGAGCGGTCCTTCTGGAAGGCAGGCCGAACGCGCACTGTGTTGGGCTCGGCCCAACACTATTCACAACGAATTACTCGGGTTTTTCTTTTAAAATAAAAACTGAAAATTGCTTTGATTTATTTGAGGCAATTATAATACCAGGAAAATTCCAAGAAAATTGTCAAAAATAGATTGATACGTTCTGGACTCAAATAAAATAGGTTTGGCAAAACTTTACTTTGAACTTATATATTTATAATTAGTTTTTGACAAAAGGGCAATATACTTAATTTAAAATAATTCAAATAAATCCCAGAAAATCCAAATAAATCCAGAAAATTCACAAAATGCAAAAATTGCAAATAAACACTATTAACTAAATAAAAAGGTCAAAATTTGGGATGTTACATTCCATCAACTCAAGATCAAATTCCAGAGCAAGACCAGGACCTTTACCAAGCAAGTTGTGCTTTGATCATGTTGAACCCATGTATATAATATTGCTATGTTGTTTTACTATATTTCATATTATTTCATGCGTATAAATGTTTTCAATCTAAATTGGGACTTAACTATCATACCTTTTGATCTATACCCTACCTTGTCATTGTATGCCATGATCTATTTGTCACCCTAAATTGGTTCACTATAGTTGATTAATATTAAAGTCAACATGGGATGGTTAGATCGTAATAGTTTGCTTAGCCATGGCACGTCATCGCATGTGCTTGAATCATTGATAACTAATCTTGACTAACGGAATATGGAACAATGTTATGAACTTGTGTGTCATGTGTGGTCACACGAAGAAATTGAGTTGTGTTGGCGAGGGATGTCACGCAAAGATATTGAATTGTTGATGGCACGTGGTGCATGATAATCAACTGGGGTAGTTATGACTTAGATTGGGCAAGTGGTAAGGGACAGTATACCAAGGTGGGCCATATGGCAAAGGGTATGAGGAAGTCTTGTCTTTATCATCCTAAGGACTTAACCTTGCAAGCCTTTGACCCGAGTCAATCATGCAACCACAAGTCTGTTATGGGGCAGCCTAGTTGATTAATTTGCAATGTCTTAGCTCTAGTACTGCTTGGGGTGGTGTGAGTCTGGGTTTGCGGATAAACTCACATGGCGCAAGAGAGGGCCTCTGTTGTGGTGCTTTAGCCCTTCAGTGTTGAAACCTCAGCGGGTACTACTAAGTTAAGACAGAGCATTGTAAACACTCTGTCATGATTTCTCTGCTGGTACACCAAAGGAAGTGTGCTAATGGCCAGGCACAAGGGGAATATCATGTTATGTGGGTAAAGTGTATAACCTCCACATAGTGTACAATCTATTCGAATAGCGGTGCTCGTGGTATTGAGCAATGCTCGGAAATTACTATTAAGGGTTAGACTTTTGAAAAATAAAACTTGGGATGGATGGCAGGTTGCCATAGGAAGTTGAATCTTGACTTAGGACTGAAAACTTGGTTTACCTGGTAAATGCTGAAATTATTACTAATTGTAATTTGTTTTAATGTCTTTAATCTATTTATTGTACTTGTTCATAAATGCTGCTTTGTTGCAAAATAGCCATGATAGCTTTTGCCTTTGGAACAAGCCTTGCATATAGCTATGCTAGATTGCATTCTGTGCACAACTTCACTACAAGACTGTAGATTTTCCCCGAGTGTTTTCTACACTCGGGATATGGGACAAAACACTCGGGATAGCCTATCCCGAGTGGGCACACTCGGCGTAGTGCACTCGGTGTTCTTTTATCGGGAAAAACTATCTACGCCGAGTGTACTCTCGGAACAAATAAACTATACCTAAGTGCACTCTCGGGATAGTCCCCCCGCCCCCGTGGCGAACAGGGTAGCGACACGTCAACATCTATGCCGAGTGCACTCTCGGAATAGGCAGTATGCCGAGTGCACTCTCGGAATAGACTGTATACTGAGTGCACTCTCGGTATAGACTGGGATCACCTATGCCGAGTGCACTCTCGGGATAGACTGGGATCACCTATGCCTAGTGCACACTCGGGATATGCTGGGATCACCTATGCCGAGTGCAGTCTCGGGATAGACTGGGATCACCTATGCCGAGTGCACTCTCGAGATAGGTACCATACCCTGGCCACAAAACAGCCATATCAAATTATCAATTCACAACCACAATTCAGCCAGCCAGCCACAATATCACATTATCAATTCACATTTCAATAATACGCATCCACAATATCAATTCATATTAAACGTTGAACCAATATAACGAAAACAACGCCATAATCCATCCACAAAACGTAATCGCACATTCACATACAATGCGCATATCACATCAATTCATCATAGCTGTAAGTCCCAAAGACACCACTGCGGACATATTTCTTAACCTCTTCAAATCTTGGGTCAGGCACAAACTACAAATGAGACATAAAATGGTAAGGTTACGATTTTGCTTGCACTGAGAGATCTTTGCTAGCTTGATCGTAAACATAGCTACATGAACAAATGCAGTACCTTTCCCTCGGCTCTCTCTTTCCTCCAACCGGCAATTTCATGTGCCTGTGCACCAAAAAGGAAGAAGTTTTCCTCTCCAACCTCCTCTCTGATCTCCACATTTGCACCATCCAAAGTTCCAATAAGAATACACCCATTCATTGCAAACTTCATGTTGCTGGTTCCACTAGCTTCCATTCCAGCAGTACTGAATGGATAATACAAGTGTTAAGTAATGAACATCTTCTATATAAATTAAAAATGGTGGTATCACTTCTGAATGGTGTTATCCCTACATAGGCATTATAATAAACAAAAAGCCACAAGAAAATTTTCACTTCGGCCAATCCAGATAAGAGGCTTTTTCTGTATATTTGCAAGCTACAAAAAGTAGTTAGATTATCACCTGATATGCTGACACAATTCACTAGCAGGAATGAGCATCTCGGCAACACTAACATTGTAATCTGGAACAAATATAACCTGGACAACAAACAAAAGTCCTCAGAATTTTTAACCGTTTACTATATATTTACCTCATCCCAATTGTCAATAATTATTTTTTGAAGAATAATTGTTAGTAATATCACCATCAGGTGTCTGATTGCAATAAAAGGAAAATAAAATATGCGGTTATTCAATTTCTAAGTTTCTTCAAGCGTCAACATAAAGAACACTTCTTGCTTTTCTGTAGTAGCAGATGGAAATGAAAGATGACGAGTGACAGTAAAGGGACAAATTTACCTTCAATAAATCTCCAATGTCAGGATCATGATTTACAGTAGCTGCAACATCTGTAATAAACTTCACGATCCTCTTTGCTTGTATATAAGTGGCAAATGCTTTCCCACCAAATATGCATACCCTTGGAACAGAGGTCTTTATTCTTTCTTTTGCACTCATTTCTTTCATCTTCTTGTAGCGGGAGACAATTCCAAGGATATTTAGCAACTACCGTTTATATTCATGTATCCTTTTCACCTAAGGCACCCAGTTGACAAAATCTAAGTCAATTAATACATGATAGAAGTTTTTCTGATAGAAAATGTACCTGCATATCAAACATCGCATCTGGACTGACAATATATCCTGTCTTCTCTCTAATTAGTGAAACAACCTTCATCTTGTTAGTCCTTTTAGCTGTGCGCCACTCTGATTGCAGATCTTCGTTATCAGCAAACTATACAGGATAAAGTAATATCAATATAAAAATAAAGCATAGGTGGCAAGGGCCCATAAAAAAGGGTAAATACTGAAAATTGGAGAAAGGGACTACTGGAAGTACCTTTTTCAGTTCTGCAAGTTTATCAGTGTTCTACAAATGAGGAAATGAAATAATAAGTTAATTTGGACTGGAGACACATAAAACTAAAGTCCCTATTACATTCAAGATTAGCCAATTTGGTAAGATGAATACCTTTCTGTGATACCCCAAGCCTCGCCCCAGCTCAATCCCTTAACATCAATTATCAAATCACATTTCAATAATACGCATCCACAATATCAATTCACATTAAACGTTGAACCAATATAACGAAAACAACCAAACGCCCTAAGGACGACTACCAGCGCCCCAAAGACGATTCTCAAAAACTTAGACATGGCTACTTTACTGAGTCCTTGACAAACCTTTTGCCTGCAGCAGAGTACTCAACCAAGAAGGAAATCTGTCTAGAAGCTAAAAGCACCGCAGCAAGGACTGGAGGCACTCGGCCTTTACCAAGGGAAGAAAATCAGTCAAAAAAGCTAAACATACTTAGCAAAGACAGGAACCAGTCATAACACAGTACTTAGCAAAGATAGGAACCACTCATAACACAGTACTTAGCCAAGAGACCAGTCGGAAAGCTAGAGGAACTCAGCAAAGGCTGGCAGCACTTGGCACTTAGTACTCAGCCAAGGAAGAAAACCAGTCGAGAAGCTAGAGGAATTCAGCAAAGAAACACGACTTGGTTGGAAACCACTATATCAAAATGCGTCAAGACAAACTTTAATTCAGATCAACTTTTAATCTAGTCTTTTACTCATCGGATCAACCTTTAATCTAGTCAATTACTCATCACACAAAGGTATAGACCTCCGCATGGTCTTTTACAAGGCAAAAGAGCTACGTTGATAGTCGTCGCCATGATTTAAGCTTTGAGCCAAATGTGTTGGTGTATTTTGGAGTTACCCCTCCTAATGGTGTCAAAAGGTTTCACACCAAGAGAAAGCCTGTGCCAAGATGTGTTGGTCCGTTCAAGATCTTGAACTGTCGAGAAGAGGTTGCTTATCAGTTGGAATTGCCACAGTCGTTGGCAAGAGTACATGAAATGTGTCATGTGTCATAGCTCAAGAAGTGTCTCAGAGTGCCAACAGAACAGATGCTGTTAGAAGCAATTGAACTGCAAGATTATCTGACCAACCAGGAGCAACCAGTCAAGATTTTGGATGTGATGGAGCGCAAGACCAAAAATAAGTCTATCCGCTTGTGCAGAGTTCAACGGAGCAATCACTCAATGAATGAAGCAACCTGGGAGTGTGAAGAGGGCCTAAAGTCAGAATTCCCAAACCTGTTCCCTACATAGCCCTGAATCTCGGGGTCAAGATTCTGTTAAGAGGGGAGGTTTGTAACATCCCAAAAATTTGACGTTATTATTATTTTATTGCCATTTGTGCATTTTATGAATTTTCTGGATTTATTAGATTTTATTTGGATTTATTTTAAATTAAGTATATTGGCATTTTGAGAAAACTACCTATATGTAGATAAAATTAATATAATGTTTTGCCAAAAATATTTTATTTGAGTTAAAAATGTCTCAAAGTATTTTTGATAATTTTCATGGATTTTCCTGGTATTTCTATTGCCTTAAACAAAATAAACTTATTTTCTGGAATTAAATTAAATCGAGAAGTGTTCGGAAAATAAATAAACAGTATAGAGTTATAATACCTGGTGTAGAGTATGTTGTCGTATGAGTAGATTAAGACTTGAAAGGTGGTAGAGTTATGTCATGCGTTCATTAAAAAATCCATAAAATGTTTGACAGGTATGGACGAATGAGTAGAATTTAAAATGCATTACGAAGAAGGGGTTTCGTAGATAGGTGCACAAGGGGTGGAACTTAGTCATTTTCAAAGTGTTATGGCTGGCATGTCATGTGCTGGTAAGCGGTCATGGGGCACGGTTAACAGATGATTGTACCACATGCTTTTGTTGGATAGGAAATTGCATGATCTCAAGTTGCACGGAGTGGGGTCTCGGAGATGGGATTACACGTACTGGGAGTTAGTAGAACTGAAGGGCCGAAGTCCTGGAGCTCGTACATAAGATTGGCAACTGAAAATGTTTGGCTATTAGTGTTGTTGGTGCAAACATTTGAGAAAACCAATACTGACCATACGATGCAGGAGGAGGTTGATGGTGATGAACCAGAAGAAGTTGGGGAGAGTAGCCGAACCGAAGAGAGCTTAGTGAGGTAGGATGTCAGCTCGAGTTATGAGGGTGTGTGAGTTGAGGAAGCTGATGTTCTAAATCCAGATGTTCAGGTACCATTGGGCATGGTAGACGAGGGAGAAAACATTGAATCGTTGGTTGAAGCAATGGAGGCAGAGAGCCAAGAATATGAGAATTTAAGTAACGACGCAGACGATGAAGAGCATTTCCCTACGGAGTGGGATGCATGTCAGTTCGATAGATTGGTGGTCGACGAGGGTGAACACTTCCCGTGGCAATCTGATAGTCATGAGGTGAGGTAGGGTGCTATTTACAAGAATAAGTTTGAGGTTTAGGAAGCAGTGACAACATGGGCAGTGTCGCTTCGTAGAACCTTTAAGGTTGCGAAGTCAGACCTGCTGGTGTATGATGTCAGATGTCAGATGGAGGGTTGCCTATGGCGTGTGCTTGAGTACCAGCCTAAATGGGATACCGTTTGGAAATGTTCTATAGTCGTTCCACACACATGCGTGCTTACAGAGTTTGCCCAATCGCCTAGAAATATATATTCAAGTCTTGTTGCAAATGCAATGTATGGAGAGATTGTGGGCAACCTGGATTTAGAGCCATGTGTCATCATACTTGCAATAGAGTAGAGGTTTCAGTGCACCATAAGGTATGCAAAAGTATGGAGAGCGAAACAGAAGGTTTTGAAAACTAGATTTGGTATATTCGAAGACTCATATCAGAACCAACCAGGTATGCTTGAGCTGATCAAGGATAGAAATCCTAGATCTTATATCGATATTTGTGAGTGGCCCTCGCAGCGTTTCCCTAGGAAGATGGTACTCAAGCGGGCATTCTTTGCTTTCGGTGCATGTGTCAACGCGTTCAGATATTGGCGTTCGTTGTTGTGTGTTGATGGGACATTTTTGACTGGGAAGTATAAAGGTCAGATATTGACTGTCATAGGAGTTAATGGCAATAATCAGGTTCTTCCAATAGTGCTTGCATTCGTGGAGGGTGAGAACACAGAAAGCTGGCTCTGGTTTCTACGGAACGTGAAAGCTGGTGTTGTGGATCAGCAGCCTGGAGTTTGTGTTATACACGATCGGCACCCCTGGCTGTTGAAGGCGGTCGTGCGGTTGCAAAAAGGTGCAGAAGAATCACATCCATGGCCTGATATGTGAAGTAGGTGGTGCAAACGGTACATGGGTGCTAACTTCTACAAGCAATTGGTGTGCTATTAAACCAAGAGATAGGGCTTGTGGATGGTTTATTACTCTTGGAACTAGGCATTCCTAGACGGTTTGGAGAAGTTTTTGTTGCGACCCGTCCAAGAGTGTTTGTGGAAAGCCACCATTGCTGTGAGAGGTTGGGATTCACCTCACCAGAGTGGTGAAAGAGTCACTCTAGTAAAGACTAGAGTTACTGCGACTAGCTTTGGGGGAGTAATACTCTCAAAATAAGTGCTCTAACGTGAAAGTGGGAGTTTGTCTCTGAACCACGAGAAAAATTCTCTGTGTCTCCTCTTTTACTTTTAGTATTTACATTTTAGCTTCTATTTTCTATTGTTGAACATTACTTTTAATTGTGCTTGTTCTTGGTATTTTTGTGTTAGATGTACTTATTTATAGAATATTTGGCTCACCAGTATTTGAGCAATTAGGATTGATTTAACTAGTGCTAAAGGTTTGTACTTAAACCTAACATTTTAAAAGTTGCCTATTTACCTTCCCCTCTAGACCAACTCGATCCTTTCAAAATATGAAATACACTCAAAAAATTCTCAAAAAAATCTAGAAAATGCTTTTAAGCATATAAAACCCAAATAAAAAATTGTGACAATTATTCACTTGAGCATTAATCATATTAAATCATTCTTAACTTAAGAATATCCTATATTAAGTTTTAATTAACAAATAAAATTGTGAAATGTTTTGGAGAGCTAAACCATGCAAAAGCATTTTCATAGAAGCAAAAATCAGGATGTTACACTCGATGACATGTGGTAGATATGTGGCACTGGTGTGGTAGTGATTGGGGCCTATGTTCAACAGTGAAAACAAGGTGTGCACCGTGTAGAACATGCAGCAGCGAACCCAATGGTGTAAGCGGTGACGATGAATACCCACGATGGCCACAAAATCTAGCGCAGAAGCTCACGATTAAGAGACTTTGATCTTCAAATCCCGAGGTGATGGCGGCTTGACTCAGAAGCTAGGATTAGGGCTTTGTTTGTGCGGAATGACTTCTACTTGGACATCTGAAATTTTTGAATGTACTGTAACATTTTTTTCCTTTACGTACAACATTTTGTTACAACGCGTGCAATATTTTCCTTCGACAAACAATAAAATTCGCTACAGTAAACAGATGTTGCAAGTATTCAAAAAATATGTTTTACGTGTTGACAAAAAATATTGCAAACATAGAAAAAAAATGTTGTAAGAGACGTCCGATAAGATGAATTATAATCGAACGTCCGAGCGCTAGTTTCTCCCTTGTTTGTGAGGTTGTTGGCGACGCAGATCCAAGGTACAATGCATAATATATATCCATTAGGAGCTGCAGAAGATGGTGTCTGTGGTGGAGACAACGCAACAAGGAGGCCAGCTCGAAGACAATAAATAGTCCTTTAACAGATGGGCCCCACCTGTTAGTGGCATAGTGTAGCGTGCGGGCTGGGATGCGATTGTGAGCCGATGACACGAGGCACACGCTAGTCTACATGTAGGAGATGACGATGGGTTGGTTCACCGACCAAAAGGGAGAAGAAATGGGTTAGCATAAAGGGTTTCAGTCCAAAGCCTTTTTGCAATATTTTAATTATTTTTTATTTTTAGAAAGTGCAAAGAAATCAAAAGAGTAGAATAAAATAGTAAATGCACTCAAAAAATTACCAGAAAAAACGAGAAAGTACTTCCAAGCATAAAGAACTCAAATAAAATAATTTTGATAATTATTGACTTCATAATTAATCATATTAAATTATTTCTTATTTATGAAAGTCTCAAATTAAGATTTAATTACCAAGAAAATTAGTGAGAAAAATACACATAAGCATTCTATTGACGACTACAGCACGGTATACTGATCAGATCGATCCAAACGATTTAGCATCCAATCATCCATTCTGACTCCAGTAACCCTCCTCTCATCCTTGCTCTTCCTCACCTCCACTAGCTCCCTCCATCGCCACAACCGCTGCATCGGTCACAAATTCGTGCACTTCATCTGCTTCCCTCGCCCCCAACTCCCCCTGCGGATGATGGTGAACTTGCCACTTCACCGTGCCGCAGGCTCCCCTTCCCCTACCAACCACCCTGCCCAACCTAATATTTAGTGCACCGCCGCCTTGCCATCCCACCCTCCGCCACTGCCCACTATCTTCGTTGCCACCCACCACTGTGCCACCACTGCCTTGGCCTCCCTCTATAACTAGGGAGGGGGATGGGGCACGGTGAACGCATTAGTAGCAGTGGCACCATACCCATCGACGGTCAACGTGGGAGAGTAAGCAAGAACGAGAGCAAGCGAGCAAGAGAGAAGAGGATTTCGAGCAAGATTCAAGACTAAGTTCTAGATTTTTCAACTCAAGTTTCAACCCCAAAGTTTCCAAAAATTTCAATAAGCTTCAATAGGTTTCATCAAGTTTCAACTGAAAAGTTCGATGAAATTTTAGAAGATGTCATCATGTTAGAAGAAATTTTGGAAGGTTTCAATAGGTTCCATTGAGTTACACCCGAAGTTTCAATAAGAAAAAAAAAATCCCAAGCATGCTCAACTCACGCCATGCTCCCCCACGGCTACCATGCCCACACACGACCAAGCTCACCAGCGTGGTGGTTGGAGAGAGAGAGAGGTGTGATCGATGAAAGGTGGACAATGAGTTTAAGGGGATAAGGATGAAGCCAACCAAAGTGGATGGAAAGAATCAGACGGTTAAAATTATGTGTGCACTCAAAGGGACGTACGCTATATATCATTTCGGAGAATAACGGTATACCGTGCTTCAGTATTTCTGTTAAAAAAGATAGGTTAAAGTTGCAGATTGTAGGCCATGAAAAATCATACGAGTAAATCTAGCGACAGATGCATAATTTGAATTTTGAATGTACACGGATCAAACTAACTTTCCTTCGTTGGCAGGAGGGAAAAAAAAAGCACAGGAATCCTACAAAATTTCTACGTTCCAATGGGCTTAAGAATATCAAGGAGAATTCAGTTTACCATAGTTAGCATATGGCTTAAGAAGCATTAGTATCACTTTATGTGCAGCGAAGGATTAGTTGCTAACCTAATTTACGTCTTTACAACTACTACTTAAAAGAAACTCATGTCAATTTTTGGACAAGGTTTACAGCAGTTTCGTAGACAACATGATAACATCCCACTTATATTGAAAGAGTCTGTAGAGAGGTAAACAAGGTTTGCAGCATCTAGTAAGCATACAAAAAAAAAGGTATTACAAATACACTGTAAGCATGAAAATTTAATTTTCTAAAGTGTGACGTGGATATGTGCCAGTTCATAAAAAAAATCCGTTATGAAAAAATCCAAGATACCAACTAGTATTCATCACTCATCAGTACCTTGTATACAGGAACCATGATTTGCTTTGCATGTCACTTTGTAAGAATAGCTTCAAGCAATTGAGTGGTGGAAGAACTCAAAGTTGGGGATACGGGAGAACAACAGAAGAAGCCATCATACAGAGCATAATTAACGGTAGCTGAGTTGATCTCAGCATCAACTTGGCATGGACCTTGATTTGCTGAAATTGATATCTACAGCAACAGAAGTAACAGTATGAAATTTCTTCTGACACTGTCAGGCAATGATATCTACAAGTCAACTATTTTATTTGAGTTATTTTTTTTTTGTGAAAACTTGGATCATTGAATTTTACTCTCGAAAGGAATGATAAAGAGAATTAATTTGCATCCAGAGAGATTGGAAACTTGCTCCCCTGTTGCCTGTTATTGACTTTTTGTTTAACTGTCCGATCATGCTTCAGTAGCTACAAGGTAATGGCATAGTTTGTAAAGGACCTTGTAAATAGAAACCACTTGCTCCCAAAAGAGCAAATAAACTTGATTATATGCATTGACTAATTCTTTGCATTTCCACTATAATATACAGTAGATGTAAGCATGGAACTGGTTTAATTTTGGTATGAATTTTGTTATAACAGAATTTGAATTCATAAATTTCTGCTATATACATCCATAAGAAACTACTATCCATATTAGTAAGAATCAATATCACTGAACTCAAATATGAATTCAAATTCAGGAAGATTTGGAGAGATTATTTGAGAAACATTTTGGAAAGACTGAAATTCAGATTCAGAACTATTTGCAAATAGATACTATAATTGAAATCCTGAACAGTCACTAAAAGAATAACAATTTACTAAGAATAACTCAAGCACTCGAAAATATTAATCAAACTTTAGCCCAAATAGAATTCAAGCTCTACTGCTAAGCCTGAATAGAATTCGAGCTTTATTGCCAAGCCTGAAGAAAAATTTAAGCTCTATCATTTCCAAAGTTTTGCTCTAGTGAACACTATAATCAATCAATAACATTAACATCCACCTACAGAAGAAATGAAACTCCACATGTATATGGACGTTCATATCTTAGCCCTCTAAAGTGCCTCAAAATTCATGCAAAGGACAAGAAGATGGGATGGTGGTTTGAATTTTAAAAAGTTTAGATCATTCTCGAAGCGCATTTGATGGTGGTGAACTAGTGATAGTATATGGACGTTCATATATATGTGGAAAAACCATTCTCCCACCTACGGACATCGTTTTGCCTAGGTGAAAAACTAGGGCATGTTTAATGCATAAAAGGGTGCCATCATGGGTCCTTTTTCCTGAATAATGTGAATTTGGACATGTTGTACCAGCACTGAACAACTGATTACTGAAACTTACCTCCTTCACTACCATGGGGCTTATATCTCAGCATGTACAACTCTTCTAACAACTAGGTCATAAATTTCTATATAAGGGCCTGTTTGGTAGAACTTCAGATCTCAACTTCACCTGAGATCTAAAACCTGTAGACTAAAACAAAGTGAATTAAGTTTATATTTTTGTCTAAAATATAAACAAGATGATCCATCTAAACACTCTTAATGTATTCACAACTCCAACTCCACAGATCTGGTGGAGCTAGAAATACCCAACTCCACCAGATCCACGGATCTGATGAAGCTGGAGCCCTACCAAACACACCCTAAATCTACAACCAACCAAAAGAGGATGGTAGGTCCTTTACATTCCATACATTCAATTATACCACTATCTCTTGCCACATGTACCATCCAAGCTTCCTCTATGTCTAGGTTCGCTATAATATCATTAACATAGTCTCATATATAAGGTAACAAGGATACTGTCTAACAAATCCCACCACTATTTCACATGAGCCTTTACACTAACGGACCAGGGTATTACAAACATGCTAGGGATAAGATGATATTCTTTTAACTATAGCAAAGAACATGCATTAAGCTAGTATCACTAATGACTGCTGACTAGATAATGAACTGATGGACATATTGGCATCTGCCGTCTAGAATACAGCACCAAAAGAAGTACCATTAACTCTTATACCATAACACCGTAATTCATTTTGGAAAAATTGAATTATGGATTCATTTTGCAAAATAAATTGGGAAATGATATACTTTCTAACTTTTGAAATGCCAGGTTATATTGGAATTGACTGTAACTCACCAGCATTCTTGAGGGTTCCAACCAAGTTAAATAGATGCCTGTCCCTTGCTTGAGACTGCGCCCTAGAAAGTTATTTTGGAAAGTTGACAGGGCAAATTCTTCATCAGCAGTTGGTTTTTTTATTCGGCGAGCAATGACATCATCCAGAGCCTTCACAAAGGTCTTACCATCAACATCTCTAACAAGAACTATATTCAATGATTTCACAACCGGTGCTGCATAATACACTGCTTCCATCAGCACGAATTACGATTTCTTGGAACCTTTTAGGCAGTTGCTAGTTGGCACTTACCTTTAAAAATGGAGTCAAAAACTGATGATGCATCAAAGGTCTCGATACCAACCTTTTCTCTCCATTGCTCAGTGTCAACGCCGATTGAGTAATCCATATAGAAAGCAGCAGCATATACTTTGACAAAGAACATCTCTCTGTAACCTAGAAGTGAGCTAAATTTCAAATTGCAAACCGTAAACAATATGACACATTTATATGTTAATGTAAACTATACTTTTACCCATTTTCAATTAGAAAATATTACTCTTGGAGAATGTGATAACTAACTCAGTGGTTAAAGACTCATAGTTGTGAGAGATATCACATATTTAATCAACTGATACCAGATATTTTGGATTCAAACATTTCTAATGACATGACTCTAGATGTCTAGCCCAAAATTCTTTTTAAGAATTAATATAGATTTGCTTTAGAATAAAATGTAAAAGTGATAAAAAAGGACTGTCATGTGAAAATCTAGCTACACACCATTAGATTGAAAGGGATAGTTCTAGATAACAATCACCACAGGAAGTAATACTACATTGCAGTAATCCCTGACTGTCAGCGTGTTTATGCCGGACAGTATTGGTTCGAGTGTATAACCGAGTTTCGGTAGAGGGGGATCTTCGTAGCTGCGTCACTCTCGACTCTCTTCGCGGGATGAGCAGGGCAGGAAACTCAAAAACACACAGGGATTTACCCAGGTTCGGGCCCCCAATGCGGGTAATAGCCCTACGTCCTACTCAAACTCGTATTGTTCTAGTATACTGCTTGTTTTTAGTTCGCCCGATCGTTCGAGCTTTGGATCTTTTCTCTGTTGTGAACTGATCGACCAACCTCCCCCACCCCATGTACACTAGCTCCCATATATACTCCCGGGACTGGGTAGGGCAAGTGGAGGGAGTGGTTTTATATTAATTACATTGATTGTGTCGAGTCCTATCGCCATCGCCCTTCGAGCCTCTTTGTTCACGCCGATGCTTTGGACACCGCCGCCTTCGATTGCCCGAGGAAGGGTTCGACGTCAGGTGACGAACGCTCGTTCACGCTGTCTCCGGCCCGCCTAGGCGGTGCAGATGGAACGGGAGTTGGTGGAGCTGGCTCAGTCAAAGGGACATGTCGTCACACCGTCAGGGAGCCACGCCCATTTAATGGCTCCCAGGCACATTGTAATAGCTCCATACGCATTTAATGGCTCCCACGCGCATTTAATGGCTCCCATGCGCATTTAATGACTATGATACGTTGTGATCCTGGCGGAGGATTCGGGCGGAAGCCTCCCAACGCTGTCTGCGTGGATGACTGACGATCAGGTACCAGAGGATGTCCCCAGTCGGGGAGACCAGGATAAACCCCGCCCCCGCGCCCTCGACCTGAGAAGAGCTGTCGAAGAACAAGGTCCATGGGGGCAGCACGGGTGCTTCCTCAGCTTCAGGGGTGGACGGAGTCCACTCGGTGACGAACTCGGCCAACCTTTGACTCTTGATGGCAGTGCACGGGCGAAACTTGAGGCAAAATTCGCCTAGTTCCACTGACCACTTGGCGACGCGACCTTTGGTTTCTCGGTTGTGGAGTATCTCTTGAAGTGGGTAGGTTGTGACCACCATGATCTCACGTCACTGGAAATAGTGTCAGAGCTTCCAAGACACCACCAGAATAGCGTAGAGCATCTTCGGGCTCATGGATACCGGTCTCGCGATCGACAAAGACCTTGTCGATGTAGTAGACTGGTCTCTGGGCGTCTTCTCTCTCCACCACCAGCACCGCACTCACTACCGCCGGGGTAGCTGCGAAATATAGAAGCAGCGGCTCGCCGGGAGTAGGGGCGACCAGTACCGGGGGTGAGGAGAGGTACTTCTGGTCTTCAAACGTTTGTTGGGCTTCAGGCGTCCATTCAAAGTGGTTGGTGCTCTTTAATAGCTTGAACAAGGGGAGACTTTTTGCTTCGAGGCAGGCGATAAATCGCCCGAGGGACGTCAAGCAACCAGTCAGGCACTGGACATGCTTGAGTCTGGTCGGTCGCTTCAAGTGTTCGATGGCCGCGATCTTATCGGGATTGACCTCAATGCCTCGACTGGACACGAGAAATCCCAATAGCTTCCCGAAGGGTACGTTGAAGACGCACTTCTCGGGATTGAGCTTCAGGTGATTCTTCCTGAGGTTGGCGAAGGTTTCCTTCAGATCCTCAATCAGTCCTTCGCTCTTCTCAGCCTTCACCGCCAGGTCATCGACGTAGACCTCGAGGTTCCACCCGACCTGCGGTAGAAAAGCGATGTGCATGGCACGCTGATAAGTAGAACTAGCATTTTTTAATCCAAATGGCACTCGAATGTAGCAATAAACACCCATAGGAGTTACAAACACGATCTTCTCTTCATCCTCCTTTGCCATGCTGATTTGGTGGTATCCAGAATACGCATCCAGAAAGCACAGCAGCTCGCACCCTGCCGTAGAATCCACAATCAGGTCGATGCGTGGCAAGGGGTACGGATCCTTCGGGCAGGCCTTGTTGAGGTCGGTGAAGTCGACGCACATTCGCCACTTCCCGTTGGACTTCTTGACGAGCACGGGGTTGGCAAGCCATTTGGGGTGAATGACCTCCTTGATGATACCCGCGTACAGCAGCTTCTCCACTTCCTCGCGGATGGCATCCTGTCGCTCGGGGGCTTGACGCCAGACCTTTTGTCGGATCAGGCGCACCTCCGGGAGCGTTGCCAATTTGTGCTCGATCACCTCCCTAGGGACCCCGGTCATATCGGACAGTTGCCAGGCAAACACGTCTGCATTAGACCGGAGGAAGGTGACGAGCGCGTCTTCCTATTTGGCGCCAAGGTTGGCGCCATTTGACGGTCTTCGCGGGCTCGCCTCGCCAGTGGAAACCACCTTAACCTCGCCGGGTGACGGGCGAGGCAATCGGTTCGCCAGAGGACTACGGAGAGGCGGCGCTAATCCGCCTCGCCGCAGTGGCACTGCCAGTCCAAGGCTTGCTTGTCGCAGCGCAAGGCCTCTGGCTTGTCCACCTGGACGCTTATGGGACCTCGAGGTCCCGGCATCTTCACCACCATATAGGCATAGTGGGTGGCCGCCATGAACCTGACCAACGCAGGTCAGCCAAGCAAGGCGTTGTAGGGGAGGTCGAAGTCGGCGACGTCTAAGTCCACCAACTCCGTGCGGTGGTTGTCCACGTTTCCGAAAGTAACGGGAAGGCAGACTTGGCCAAGGGGCATCGACCACCGGTGACTCAGAGAAGGAGCGCCAGCAGCGGCTCGCCTGGGGACAGGAGGTTGATAGAGCTCCCCCCGTCGATTAGCACGCGCTCGAGCTTCATGTTTCGAACCATGGGCGAAACCACGATCGGAAGGTGCCCTAGGCCGACCGTGCTCGCAGGGTGGTCGGCACGGCTGAAGGTGATCGGCTCCTCCGACCACCTCAGCAGCCTAGCCGCCCCTGCGCTTGGTACGGCGGCGCAGACTTCCCTCATCAGGAGCTTGTACTTCGAGTTGGAGGCGTGGGTGGTCGAACCACCGTTGATGTAGGCCACCCTATGCTCCGCCTACTGGAAGGCTAGCGGGGCGGAGTCATCGACCTTGTCGTCGTCGTGAGGAGGGCGGCGCTCCCTGAGCCGCTGCTCCACCTTCTCGCGTGTAGAGAATAGGAGAAAGACACCACACCACAGAAGGGGGGTGAGTCTCATATATATATAGCCCAATAGGGCTTGGAGTACAAGTAAGCCAAGAATAAGACAAAAGAGGCTATACATTATCTAACACTCCGCTTGCTAGTCGCGCCGGAGGATCACTGAACGCAAAGATCGGACCTAAAATCAAAACAGAGTACGTGCAAGCCTTTGGTCATGATGTCCGCAGTCGATGTGATGAGGGTATGTGAAGCACGCGGACTTGCCCAGTATAACCTTCTCGCGACGGCGAATGTCAATCTCGATATGCTTCGTGCGGCGATGATGGATCGGATTGGCTGTCATGTAGACAAAGATCGACGTTGTCGCAATATACTGACGATCGCGGAAGGAATCGAGATGTGAAGCTCTCAAGCAATTGCCGTAGCCAAGAACACTCGCGATCGCGCGAGAACGACACGGTACTCTACTTGAAGATCGAGCGGAGATCGCTGCCCGCGCTCAAGACCATGACATCGATTGTCGCCAAGTAGACGCAGAGTCCGGAGGTGGAACGCCGAGAATTCGGGCAACCGCCTAATCCGCATCGTAATATGCGGTAAGAGATTGACGGACCGGTCCGGCGTGAAGACCAAAGGAGAGCGCATCTTCACATAGCGGAGAATGCGCTGATCAACGCGGCGAGGCTCGCGCAGATCATGCATGAACAAGCACACCGCCAGATCGCGACGCCAAGTCGACGAGTCGGCGTGAGGTATCAGAGAGCGCCGAAGACTCCGGTTTTCGAAGCGCCGGCGACGGGTCGCCGTCGATCGCGAAAGCTTGGCATGAGTGTCGGCGAGGGTCGCCAGAGAGTGACACTCACCATGCCCGCTATTGGATGAGATCACCAGATATCGTCAGCGAGATGTAAACGAGCCGTCGGAAGAGCGCGGACGAGATGCCGAGAAAGTGATGCAAAGCACCAGGGTCCGTCATCGCGAACTCGGAGTGAAGACGAGCGATGATGTGCTGCAGGAGAGACGTCGAGGAAGCCGTCAGGACAATGTCGTCGACGTACAGAAGCATGTAGGCAATATTGTCTCCATCTTTGTAAACAAAGAGAGATGTGTCGAGGTCGGCCGCTGGGCCGAGATGTCGAATGTAGGTGGCGAAACGCTGGTACCATGCCCGAGGAGCCTGCTTCAGACCATATAAAGATTTCTGTAACAAGCAGACATGGTTAGGAACAGACGGATCGACGGCCGGAGGTCAGCCGGCATAGATGGCCTCGGCCAGGTGGCCGTGAAGCAAGGCGTTCTTCACATCCAACTGGTGAATGGGCCATGCACGGGAGACCGCTATGCTGAGGACGACACGGATAGTGGCCTGCTTGACAACCGGACTGAAAGTCTCGTCGTAGTCGACACCGTGCTGCTGGGAGATACCGCGGACCACCCAGCGTGCCTTGTGGCGGGCAAGCGAACCGTCGGAGTGGAATTTATGCTTGAAAACCCACTTGCCCGTGACCACATTGGCGCCATGAGGCCGTGGGACAAGGCGCCATGTCGCATTGGCCAGCAATGCCTAATACTCATCGTTCATCGCAGTGCGCCAATTGGGATCGGCAAGAGCGCTGCGATAGTTGGACGGTACCGGGAGGCATGTGTGGTGAAAGGACCTTCTGGTAGACGGGTGGCTTGAGAGAGCCTGTCTGAGATCGAGTGACGCAACGGCGACGCCCGGCAGCTGCGCCGGGTGCCGCGCAGAAAGCGGACGGGTGGCGGCGCCGAGGACCGTCCCGAGAACATCTCGCAGCCGAGATCGAGACGCGTGGTCGTTGGTTTGGTGGTGGTTCACGATCAGAGACGATGCCGAATCGCCAAAGTGAGGATCTCGGAAGAGGACGGGAGCGGTCCAGTCGCCGGCGAAGGATGTGGGGCAATTCCAGAAGGTGAGTCGCCCAAACCAGCCGGCGCGTGCGCAGCTAAGAGTGGCGCAAGAGCGGCGGCAGAGCCAGTAGGCGACCCGCCCGGTCGCCTAGAAGGGGATCGCGGCCGCTCAACGTCCACGAGGGACGGAGCTACCGCAGTTGTGACGGGTGACGGAGCCTGTTCATCATCAGTGACAAGGAAATCCAAAGAACTGGAGGAAGTAGGTAAGGAAACAGCAAAGGGAAAAACGTGTTCATCGAAAACGACGTGACGAGAGATAATAACACGTTGAGTGGCGAGGTCGAGGCAACGATATCCTTTGTGAGAGGAGGGATAACCGAGGAAGACACAGGCAGCCGAACGGGGAGCAAGCTTATTTGTGGTGGTGGTGGAGAGATTGGGATAGCACAAACAGCCAAAGACACGAAGATGCTCAAGATGTGGAGGAGTGCCGTGAAGAAGCTCAAAGGGTATGCGATTTTGAATTGTGGACAACGGGCGCCGGTTGATGAGATAGGTGGCGGTGGCTAGTGCTTCCGCCCAATAGCGGGGTGGCATGGAGGCTTGGAGTAAAAGAGTGCGAACGGAATTGTTAATTGTGCGAAGGATGCGTTCAGCCTTGCCGTTTTGAGGTGAAGTGTAGGGACAAGAGAGTCAGAGTAATGCAATCGCGAAGCAAGGAAAGAGCTAGTTGCATTGTTAATAAACTCTAACCATTGTCTACTGAAGACATTTAATGTAGACCAATTGAGTGCGTGTATATTGGAAGAAATTAGCAATGAGTTGAACACCTCGGACTTATGCTTCATGGGAAAAGTCCAAAGAAAAATGACTAAAATTATCCAGAAAAACAAGATAGTATAAGCACCCAGAGATACTAGCAACCAGCGAGGTCCAAACATCACAGTGAACAAGCTCAAAAGGAGTAGAAGAACTAGAAAAAGAACTAGCAAAGGGTAATCGGAAGTGTTTGCCAAGTTGACAGGAGTGGCAAATGGAACGATCTATGTTATTACATGATAAAAGTTTGTGTTTCCGCAAGGTAGCTAGGACGGCAGGTGCTGGATGACCGAGACGCTGGTGCCACACAGTGGAGGAGACGGCGAGGTGGGCGTGGGCGATGGCAGAGGTAGTGGCGGCTGGAATGGTGTAGAGATCGCCGTCACTAGCGCAGCGAAAAATCTCGCGTCGGGTCTGCAAATCCTTGACGGAAAACCCAAAAGGATCAAACTCAATGGAACAACGATTATCATGAGTGAATTGACGCACAGAGATAAGATTGCGAACAAGAGAGGGAACAACAAGAACGTTGTGGAGATGAAAATCAGCATGGGAAGTAGGAAGAAGGGAATGACCCTGAGCAACAACGGGAAGAGAACTGCCGTTGCCGACCAGGATGGAGGAGTACGAAGTAGGGAGACGGGAGAGCAGCATACCATCTAAAGATGTCATGCGCGAGGTGGCGCCAGTGTCGAGAACCCAGGGGTTGGAGCCCTGGAGTTGCATCTGCTGGAGAGCGGCCACTGTGCTTGATCGATCCCGGGCTAAGCGAGGGCTGCTTTGTCAAGGGAGATGACAATGAGGTCCAATGCAGCGGTGTGAGCCTAAGGGTAGGGACCCAGGAGGCCGGGGGAGGGAGAGCGCCACTGCTGGGGTGCACCCCATGGATTGAAGCACACCCAGGGACCGCTAGGTCGCGGCCCAGCCTGCTGCTGTTGCTGCGCCACAGGGTGCTGGTGCTGCTGGCCCTTGCGCCAACGGCCTTTGCGACTGTTGCGGCCGGCGGTGCCGCCGTTGGAGGTGTTGCTTACTGTGGTCAGCTTGGCGAAAAATGCCGGGTCGCTTATGGTGCCGGACAGGGCCGAACCACCGCCGAGGTGCTGCAAGAAGAAGAGCAGAAGCCTGAGCGTTCTTAACCTCGGTGGCGTGGCGAAGTTCCTTGAGGATCAGCATGTTGCGTGCCTCGGCGAAGGACGGCAGAGGTTTGGAGTTGGCGATGTCGTCCGCGGTGGTGGAGAAGCGGGAGTTGAGGCCGCGCAGGAGGTTGAGGACGAGTTGAGGACCGTCGACCTGGAAGCCGACATCCCGTAGTCCATCGGCGAGGACCTTCATCCGCTGGCAGTAGTCGGAGGCAGAGAGATCACCTTGGGTCAGTGTGTGGAACTCGTGACTCAAGTAGACTGCCTTGGACTCTCTGTTGGCGGTGAAGATGGTGGAGATGGAGGACCAAAGATCGTACGCAGTTTGATCTTCAGCCATGACGAGGTCGAGGATTTGCGTCTGATCCAAATCAAGCCACCGCGAACGCAGACGATCTGCTCGACCCACGCCGTCGGCAGGAGAGGAGCGATGCCATCGATGTGCGCGATGAGGCCGAACTTGCCGCACATGGATTTGAAGAACGAGACCACTTAGTGTAGTTCGGGTTATCCAACTCGTGGTGATCGACACGTGGGCCTTGACGAGACGGTGAGGGGTTGAGGAAGACGAACTGCTGTGGCGGCTGGGATGCCATCTCCCATGAGACTGCGATGGAGTTGGAGCCATGTAGAGAATAAAGAATGGCGGGCGAGAGGACCGGTGGTGGGAGCGAAGGAGGTGAGAGGCCTGCAACTAGAGGCAAAACAGAGGAAAACAGAGGAAAGGAGGGCGGGTGGGAAACCCTAGTAGGGTACCAGAGGAGGGGGGCAAGGTCAAACCCTAGGCTACCTACTCGATACCATGTAGAGAATAGAAGAAAGACACCACACCACGTATAGTCTCATATATATATAGCCCAATAGGGCTTGGAGTACAAGTAAGCCAAGAATAAGACAAAAGAGGCTATACATTATCTAGGGGTGGGCATAATTTAGCAAAACAAAAAACCAACCGAATCAATTAACCAAAAATTGGTTTTTCGGTTTCGGTGTTCGATCGATTTTATTTCATTCTTTATTAGGTTTACGGTATTCGTTCGGTTTTCATACTCATGAACCGAATAGCCCGAATAGACCGAATAGTCCGAACCTGGGGCTGGATGACCTAACCTAATCGCCTAATTCCCGTGACTCCCTGTCTCACTCGGTCACTCCATCCCGCCTACATCCACATCCCGCCTCAAATTTAATTCCCCATTTCATTCGCTCCCCTATCCCCGTCCTCCCAACCCTAGCCGGCTAGCCCTAGGTCACCGCCTCACAAATCACGGCTCGGCCTCGGTCTGCTCACATCTCTACTCGTGCCGGCTCTCTCGTCTCCGTCAAACCTCATGGCTGGCCTCGGCTCCGCCTGGCCCTCCACCTGCTCCGCTGGCCGATCTGAACCTCCAGGCCTCCATGACCCGCCATGACCAGCTCCTCCGTGAGGACCGGTGACCACGACTCACCATTCTGCATGGCGCCGCCTAAGAGCCCACTGAGTGCAGACCTCCTCCGTGACCCCGCCCTCCGAGCCTCTATTTCATCTTCTCTGTAGCACGGCCGCGCCAATGAGGTAAAATCTCACCTCAACCTCATAACGATTACTTTATTAGATCTATTTTCAGCTCGGTGGATGCGTAAGAAAGTGGCTTTAGATTGTATAACATCCGGTTGCTTTTAGTGTGGCGACCATGAGCCATTACTAGAGTCTTGAACATGTTAGTCAAGATGATTTTACATATTGGTCGACTTTTGCTTGTCTTTGCATGTCATTGCTTGCTACATGTAAGTATTTTGCTACATGTGAGTATGTGACATGCTTGTATTTTGCTGGACGCCTGGACCTGACGCTTGAGGGCCTGAGGCTTGAATCGCTTGATCGCTTGAGGAGTTGAGGGCTTGTATTTTGTGTGTTGTGTTTGTGTATTTTGCATTCTAATCTGGAGTCCTGGACGGCTGGACCTCACGCCTGGAGGCTTGTATTCTGTGTCTGTTGAATGTTGATTTCGCATGCTTGTATTTTGGTCTCATTGATAATTTTCGTAGTCTGTTGAATGGACTTGTAAAGACTGCATGTTCTGTTAATCGGTTAATCGAAAAACCGAATTAACCGAACCGATTTGGTTCGGTTAATTCGGTTCGGTTTTTCACTGTGATCGGTTTCGGTTCGGTTCCAACATTTCAAAAACCGAAATTTTCAAAAACCGAAAAAACCGAACCGAAATAACCGAAATAACCGAAAAAACCGAATGCCCAGGCCTAACATTATCTAACATCGCGCACCACTTGGCAATTATCCAAATCGTGCGCATTAGTGTTATGGATGGGGCAGAAGACCTTACCCCTATTTTCCTGCCGACAGTAGTCCTGCCGATCGCGACGGCCATCCCGCCGGTCGCGGCGATCGTCCCGCTGCGGCTTGACGCCCTTGTGCCTACGCTCGGCGGCCAAGAACTGACCGGATTCAGCCGCTGCGCGCTTCTTCTTGTTTGCGGATCCGGGACCTTTCGAGGTTCCAGCCTCACCTCCGCCGCGAACGCCGTCCGAGCGCATTTATGCACCAAGGCAAATAGCTCGGACATGTCGTCACACCATCAGGGAGCCACGCCCATTTAATGGCTCCCAGGCACATTGTAACAGCTCCATGCGCATTTAATGGCTCCCACGCGCATTTAATGGCTGCCATGCACATTTAATGACTATGATACGTTGTGATCCTAGCGGAGGCTTCGGGTGGAAGCCTCCCAGCCTGTTTGCGTGGATGACTGACAATGGGCCCACCCATGGTTATCACGACGCCCTGGCGAGGCGGTCACCTCCGGGGCGCCTGGACGCCTAGGCGGGCGCCTAGGCGAGGATTAGGCGCCAAAAAAATATTCAAGTTAGCATCAAAAGTAGCAGTCAAATGAGTTCTCAATCTAGTAGTCAAATGAGTTCTCAGCCCATTTCTGTGGCCACCCATTTGGCCCATTGCACCTCATCTCATTCGATCAGATTACTACTCATCCCATTCGGTCTCGACCAAGCACTACTCGGTCTCACCAATCCTCATCCCATAGTCAAGCACTACTTAATCGGTCACATCGCCTTTCTCCCCCATCCTCATCCATTCAAGACTACTCAACAGATCGCCACATCCTCACGGCAAGCAAGATCGTGAGCTCCTCGCTCCTCAAAGACATACTCAAGCAGAGCTCAACAGCCTCGCCAGATCCCTCCTGTTACCGAGCGGAGCGCCGATGCCGAGCAGAGGAGCACCGGAGCACCGACGCCGAGCAGAGGAGAAGGGGAGGCGGAGGAGGAGCGGGAGGCGGAGGGATTACCGGTGGTCGGCGCCCGAGAGGCATAGCTGGCGGGCGGCAGCTGGTTAGGGTTCCTCCGCCGCCTCTCCGGTCTAGTATGGTCTTCACCCGTGAGTCTCTTTCAGTCTCTTCTCCCCCTCTCTGGTCTAGTCGAAGCTTTTTATTCTTCGCCACCAAAAACGATTCGTCGCCTTGATCGCCGCTTAGACGACGCCAGCGACCATGCTTAGTGACGCCAGCGCCAGCGGCCGCTGGCGGCTTCAGGCGAGGCGCCAAGCCAAGGTGAGTCCGACCGACCGCCTGGACGCCTAAGCGCCGACTAGGCATCGTCTAGACGACGCCGTGATAAGCATGGGCCCGCCTGCTCATCGGACGACCACGTGGCCTGGTCGCCCGACTGCTCTCCGAGTGGCCACGTGTCCTGGTCGTCAGGGACCGTGACCTGGCCGTCCGGGGTCGGGACCTGGTCGCCCGATTGCTCGCCGGGCGGCCACGCGTCCTGGCTGCCCGTCAAGCCTCTCTTCAGCAGATTGAGTCCTTTATACAGGACCTTCTTCTTTCTATATCTTACGCACGCGGCCCCACCTGACAGCGGTGGAGAGAGTACCCCGGTGTATAATACACCGACTGACATATTATTGTTATAGATAACATTCACCACATAAAATTCCTTCTACAACAAAAAGACGGACTAGAGCAAGAAACTGCAACAGAAGAAAAGCAATAACATCAGGAATGTAAGTCAAATATTAGAATGCAATATGCACTGCCAAATTCTTGTTGAATTTAGTCACCGCAAATAATTGTAAGTCAAGTTAGTAACTACTGCAGCAACATGTGATGACAACATTCAAATGGTTCTTTTGATTGTGTCAATCTGTCAAAGGAATGGATTGCAAAAAATAAAAAATAATAAAATTCTGGTGCTTGTATTAGCAAGGATGTGGAGGTGAACAAAGTAATGCCAATTTTAATCTCATAGAGACATTAGAGACATAAACAACAAAATGTACCTGTGCCAAGAATAACCAAAGGCTCTGTGCAGCCTGGAACTGTTAACTCTCGAGGAAACTTCACATTTGTTGTGGCTTCTATAACAAAAGCATCACCGACTACAGGCAAAGTATAAAAATGGTATGCTGACATTCTTATGATTAAGATATTTACAAACAAAACTTTGAACATCATTTGAAGGGGATAAATTACTTTTGGAAAAACTTAAATGATAGCACATACAGTTAATTTTAGAAATTTTTTAAAATAATATATATTTAATAAAAATTTATAGAAATAATATGCCAAAAATAAAAATGACAGTTCTACACACCTGTCGCACATCCAATTTACGACGGGTCTCTATCACAATTTGGAATTACGACAGAGAGCCTGTCGCTAACCGTTGGGCGAGATACAATGCGTTTCCAAATTGCGACAGAGTCTCTGTCACAATTTGGAATTGCGACAGAGAGCCTTGGATGTGCGACAGATGTGCAGATCTGTCATTTTTTTGGCATATTATTTCTGTAATTTTTTATTAAATATATATTATTTAAAAAAATAACAATCCTCTTTTCTTAAGTCTGAAAGGCCAATATAATAGGGTTCGTAGCATAATGGTCACAATATTTTGCATTACATTACTTTACGAGACTCTTGATCAACCCAAAGCACAACTTGTAAAATAAGTAGTTTATATTCCTCTATGAAAACACAACCAAACCATATGTCTAATGTGCAGACACTTTGCAGACTAACTATTTTGGGTACATCACACTAAATGCATATCCAACAGAAGAGTTTTATTAGGGGAACAAGAGAATGTAGGTCTGCTGGATAATTGAATGTGTGCCATGATGATTCATCCAATACTTGATTGTATGGCTGAACTCTCAGGAACACAATTTGCACAACTGATTCGGTGACAAGTGGCAATCCAGATATTAGGAAACAAAACTCTATGAACTAGAAATTGTTAGTTAACATGCAGGGGCGGACCCACAGCTAGGCAAGCCTGGGCGCCTGCCCGGGCTCCTCTGCCAAGAAAAGATGATGTATGCATATATGTTCAGGCGACACAACAGCTTGATGATAGGACTTTTGATGGAAAATTGTTAGGCACAATTAATTTTAGTGTATTAATGATAAGTCCGCCCAGACTCTTAAAAAATCCTAGGTCCGCCACTGTTAACATGTGTGTGACCATGCACCCACAAAAGAAACAAAAAAAGAAAGTACCATTCCCCATAGAACTCTCCATCTCACAATGATTTGGAGCCAAACCCTAGGGCATGGATTGCTGGCTTTAAGTTATTTGGAGCCAGAAAGCTGAAATGTAGAGGAATTAGAGCCTAGAGGACCACTAAGGAACTGAAGCGTGGAAGAAAAAGCAAGCAAATCTTTTCAAGGCAGTTTGAAATATCCACCCACTTCAATAATCATTCCAGATCTCATGGTTTTCACCACATTTATTTTAATCAAGTAGTATACATGTTTCGCTGAAATCTTATATACCATAGTTACCAGAAACACAATTCGTCGGAGTCATAGTACGAGATTCAGGTTCACGATTCGCCACT
The DNA here is from genome assembly GCA_036346375.1 of Guadua angustifolia. NCBI lineage: Eukaryota > Viridiplantae > Streptophyta > Magnoliopsida > Poales > Poaceae > Guadua > Guadua angustifolia. The sequence continues at coordinate 49,167,231 of CM070502.1, read as the reverse complement.
TTTCCTTCCAATTTCCACTATGAACATAAACCCTGTACCATAAACCGGTTTGGGTTTGATGAATCCGGTTCGTAATTTGCAGGGATTTATATTGAATCCAGTTGCTATGTTTTATACCGCTACCACTCAAACTTGTTACCATAATCGGTTGGCTACAAAAATCAACAACTTTTCTGACATATTATTTTTACGAAATGACAAACCTGGACTTTTTAATGATAATGGAACTCTTCTGAAGACTGAAGTTTTATGGCTAGTCTGGGTGAAAGGCTGAACCTAAGCTTCATGCATTTAGGGTGTAGACCATGATTATGATTTTTCCGGGTTGGAATAACAGGATGAGGTTGATGACATGCGAAGCATTATGACGTTAGTTTGATCATTGTAATTAACAACACTAGCATGCCACTTCCATGTGAGACATAAATACAGCTCGGTTAAGCTTTTATAACTAGTAAATTCTTGGTCTTTTGTTGATGAAGGTAATTAAGTAACTAAAAGCTGAAGAAAGGATTCATTGCACTTGGGGTTATCAATGCAAATGTTTGAGGGCACCAGAATACAATGCCTACTGAGCCACTACGTTCCATGGCTGTAGTAGATTGTCATCATAGTTTTACAAAATTTTGATCTTCTGATAATCTAGTATTCTTTTTTTCCTTTAGTTGAATTGGCATTTCCACAATGGTATCTACTTTTTAGTTTGTCACCCCATTTTTGGCAAGCTGGAAAAACATGGGTTTATAAATGCAGTGTATGCTTTGCGTCATGTGGTCTATATACTTCGTTTTAGAGACTGCATTAATATTTGGTGCTTATTCTATTCAATGTGGGTGGTTTGACTCGTCTTAGTGAAATGACAGAAGATGTGGATTTCATCTTGTTCTTAGTTCCAACTTTAGAGATGTTCAAACTTTGCGAGCCACATTCCTTATTCTGCATTCGTTACTGAGGTCATGTTTGAATCCATTAGCACTAACAATTAGCTGCTAAAATTAGCTAAAATGAATCCAAATAGCCCAGCTAATAGTTATTTCATTAGCTGATTCTTCCCTACTAATTTCAGCTAATGGATGGTCAAAAGACTAATTTGCCCTCGGCCCCTCCACCGCAGGCCCCTTTCCCTCACGCTCGGCTAATTAATGCAAGGGTACAATGAATATTTGCACCTACAACCAAATTTCCAACCACCTATTAGCTAGTAGATCCAAACAGCCTCAACTAATAATTAGCCAGTTATTAGCCATTAGCCAGCTAACTATTAGAGCTAATGGATCCAAACAGGCCCTGACACGACAGCATTGGGGCATTGCAGATAACACCAATTTAAGTTTAAAGTGTAATTGTAGAAGCACGGTAATGCATTAGAAGGCTTTTTAATTGGAACTTAATTTACTCAAAAAAACATGGAAGATGCACGAATCGTACCAATGGCAAATCGCGCAAATTTAGCCAAGAATTCAAGTAAGTTACCCACCCGGCAATGAGTGAAACAAAAAATGTACAATCAAGCTCACTATATCGCCACAAAGCATCTTGTCTTATCACTGTACAACGCAAAATGTCGCCTTAAGAGGACTCCAATCCAGCCCAGCCCGTTCCTCATATGTTCCGGGACAAATTATTCGAATTTAATTTCATTATTCCCCTGCAGATTCAAATCTCCAACATCGGTAGACCACCAATTTGTCCCAAAAGGACCAAAATCCTAAGGGTACCTAAAGAACGGTTTCTCACCTGCGCCGCCCCCCGCCGCGAACGAGATAGGCATCCTCCGGGGTCCGCCGCGCGCGTCACGGCAGCGGCAGGCCAATCCGGACGCGGAGCCCGCCGGCACGCGAGGCGGAAGGAGCTGCATTGGGGGCCCCGCGGCGGGCCTTGCGAGAGCCGGGCCGGCCAGCGTAGAGGGAACGACGGACGCTACCGTCATCACGCGCGCGGTGGCGTCGCTGCTCGGGGGCGACGGGAGAGTGGTTTGGAGGGCGCTCCTGATCGTGAAGCGATAGACGCGAGTGCGAAGCTTGCGGCCTTATCCGCCACCGCATGTACCATATCTCACTGAGTGTGGGAGCCACAAAAGCGTTTACTTGGTCAACGTTGGTACACCTCACGGACGACAACGCTTGACTTTGAGTTAACAGTGTCCAGCTAAGCGACACCAGAACCTACCAAAGGCTAATCTGTCTCACCGACATAGAGGGCCCACCATACAGACCCGATCGCCTAGCCCACAAGCGAATCTGATTCACCGACGTAGATGACCCACCTGTCATAAATGGTTAAACCCTCTTCTTGCCGCCACCCATTTCTGCCCTAATCTTGCCGGTTGCCGCTACTCTCTCTTCCGCGTCTTCTTCTTGGTTCTTGCTCCTCCCGATCTCCCGATCTCGTGTGCCCTAAGCTGCGCGCGAGACTCCGGCCATGGGAGGGACGGTCCTTCCCCGCTCTCTGATCTCGCATGGCGCCGCCGATGTCCCGAAGGCGTGTGGCTCCTCCCGCATCCGCCTCAACCCCGCCTGCATCGCGAGGCCTGCTGGCGTCGCCGCCAAGAAAAGCGGCCCGGATCCTTGCGAGACGTGGAGCCTCCGGCGAAGCGCACCCGCCGAGAGCATGGTGAGGATGTGTCCGACGCCGCAGAAGCCGCCAACATCGAGAAGCGCGCGTGTCCCAGCTGCGACGAGGATCCCCCGAGTTCGCCTTGCCTCAGCGTCGAGGCCCTCTTCGTGATCAAGAACCAGGTCAGCGCCTCGCCGATCCAGCGTCCCAAGCATACGGCGCCACCGCAGCCCTCAGCCAGCACCATACGTGAACTCCTCGCAAAGGCTCGTCCTGCTACCGAGGCCATCCGCCGGCACGACATCGAGCGGCGGAGGGCGGAGGCTCGCCGGAAGCTGGAGCAGATGGTGCGAACAGTGGAGTTCAACGATCCCTTCATCGATCCCAAGGACGTACTTAAGTGAAGAACATAGGACTCTGTCTGATTAGTGAACTGTAGTCTTAGTCTTAGCACACGTCATAAATGTCTCATCTCATGTAACACTGCCAGTTTTTTTTTTTTTGGTTGGTACCAGTGGGATTATTCTCTCTTTTTTCCACTAGTAAGTAAACTGATTTATGTCAATTGATTAATGAACAGAATTGTTTTATGTAAAAAGCGTCCTGTCTAATCTATCTTCCCTCTGATGTATGTATCTTCATCCCAACGCTGACCAGCACAGTAGCAGTACATAGGCTAACTTTCATAGCTTCTGAAATCTTTTCCTGCTGAATGTGTAACATCGCAGTTGCACTATTACGAATGACTATTTTTAAAGCGAAGAGCAGATATAAGATGCCTAGAAATGAAACAAAATTCGGCAGCGTTTCTTCCTGACTGCAAGACAACAACACACAGGTTCTTTATTACCAATCAACCTTCGTATGCAGGTCCCAGAATCCAATTATTTACGTCTTACACAAGCCAACAGCTATTGTAGTAACATTACATAGAAAGACTTGCAGCCTCAGCCCGCAGATGAAGCACAAAGCACGCTATCCAGTATCCACAACAGCTCAGCTTGGACAACGCAGTGCATAGGACTTACACAGGATCTAACCGTCATGCATGATTTTCATTTCCACTGAATCTCTCTCTGTCGTGTGGGTCATTGTAATCGACTTACGTAGATAAATTTTATATGAGTTTATGGATGGATGTCTTCGATAGTGGTGAGTGCTTCCCCGTGCTCATATCTGGTAGCTGTCCTTGGTAGCCTTTTTTTTTGGACTGCAAATGTCCTTGGTGACTTGGTGTAATTGAACACATTTGGATGTGAGATAGCAGCAGATGTTCATGGTCATCGTTACAAGTATGACACCACCAGACATCAACCGCTCATGATCCGATAAACGAAGAGAACTTTGCTGAAATAACTGTTACTCTAGTTGCATCCTGCTATTTCTTTCTCACTTCACAAACACATCTGGGAGAAATAATGAAACAAACACATCAAAATGAAAATAGTGAAAACACAGGACAGATGTAACTTCAAAGATCCAGTAGGGTGTGGGTTCTCGAAAAAACGATCCAGTAGGGTGTAAAAGATGCCCATATGTATACGTGCGATTTTTTTTTAATAGTGCATTTTTTAAAAGGAATTACGATATTAATAAGCGAAACAGAAAAATTACAAAAATAATACCCTGTCGCCAAATGGTACGGCGAAATAGGAGTAGTCACCAACGTGCTGGACGAAGACTCTATTGTCGCCATACCGTATAGTGACAACTCCTTAATCCTATATTAAGGAGTTATCGCCATATCGTATGGCAACAACTCCTTAATCAAGAGTTGTTGCTATATGGTATGACAACAATAAGATAAGGAGTTGTTGCCATATGGTATGACGACAATAAGATAATTAAGGAGCTGTTGCCATACGGTATGATGACAATAAGGTAATTAAGGAGTTATTACCATACTGTATGGCAACAACTTCTTAATCACGCTAATTAAGAAGTTGTCGCCATACGGTATGGTGACAATAGGGTCTTCGTCTAACCCGCTGGCGACTACTCCTATTTCACCGTACCGTTTGGCGACGGGCTATTATTTCTGTAATTTTTTTTGTTTCGTGTATTAATGTCACAATTCCTTTTAAAAATGCATTATTAAAAAAAAATTGTATACGTGCGGACTGGTCTTCCTATATATGCTTGTGCACATAACCCCATATAAAATAAGAAGTATCTGGTCAACTTTTCCGTTTTCAACAATTATTAAAACCCCATATAGTCAAGGCACAGATTTACACTCAAACATGGGTTTGAATAAAAAAAAAATATACAATCATCTTGTATACTCATAAACTGATCCCTCAAAAATAAACTAATGAATTGTAATGCTATAATCGCAAATGACTATCCAAAAGCTTCAACAAAGGATTAGGGTGATGTAGTATTATGCACAAAAACAAGGTTATGGCAATAGTATGTTAGGTCACTCTATATTTTAGTCACTAATTACATGTTCTGATAATTTTTTGTCATCACGAGGAATCACTGATTAAAATACTAAAACTTCGATCTTAGGTTATAGTTCCAGTACGTGAAATGCAAACTTCTATGCACTCCTATCCAACACTAACTCTTTGGATACATTCTAATCCCTCAAATCTTTTGTAACTGCTTTTTCTCATGTCAGTCTCGATCAATCTTTGCCTCTTCTTATATTTTCGAGACATATTAAAATTTCACTATGCACTGATGTCTCAAGAGGCCTCCATTTGAGATATCCAAACTATTTCAAATGATGTTTGACAAGCTTTTCTTCAATTAGTGCTATCGCAACCCTATCACATAGATCATCATTGCAGATTCGACTTTGCCTTATATGACCATAGATCGATCCACCGTAACATCAGCATCTCTACTACGCTCATCTTCTTTCGCCCAATATTCCACTCCATACAACATCGCAGGACTGATTGCCTTCTTATAGAACTTACCTTTAACTTTTGAGGGACTTCTATGAAAAAAAAACTAGGTTCTAAAAAAATATTTATATTCTGAAAAAGCACAATAATAAACAAACTTCATAGTTATCGACTTATCGTGATGGAATAGTTCATTTCAGCAATTCATGCAGACGTAAGAACATGGCACAAATATAGCAGCTCTACAGAATAAAATTTTTAGACCCTCATTAAATAATTGGTATGCAGATTCTTTGTAATTTAGAACTCGCCAAGTTGTATAAGACTAATGGACAGGTGAATATTTACCTTTCTGCCTCAGTGAACTATAGTCCCACCCAAATCTTTTCACTAGTCAGTATGTCCTTTCCTTCAGATATTTGACACAACACCACTGTCGGCGAACTACCACATATAAACAAATGTACTCTCTTATGATTATGAATGGAAGTTCCTTTCATGCTTGCATGCTTCGAGAAAAAAAGGAAAGAACAAAAGAAAATAAATCAGGTGTCTTTAAAAAAACAAAAGGGGAAGAAATCCCCAATTTTCATTAAGGAGACCAACATCAGTTAATACTAGCTTAAGTACTAAAAGAGAAGAATAAACAGAAAACAACACACAGCATGCACCTCCATTTTCTGTCAAACGAGAGGTGTACCTAATCCAAACAAGTCTCCCTAGAAACTAGAACAACTACATTCCATAAGAGCAGAAAAGAAAACCACAAGACCAATGACTTTGAAAATTTTTGCTCAAACGCTTTTTATTATAAATAGCGGTTTCAGCACATTTAGGAATCCACAGATAACACTGATTTAATAATACAAAAAATAGAGACATGCCACTGTACCAAGAGTTGATCATAAATCGAACTTTGTTCTCTAGCAATAGATGGTTATAGCATTTGCATGCAAACTGCAAAAATTACAAGACACCATTGACTAGTTCAACACTTTTCGGATAATGTAGATAGCACCGATTTAATTTTAAGAACACGGAAAGTAGAAACACGGTTTTACATCAGAATTCATTAATTAGAACTTAGTTTACTCAAATTAGATGCTTAAGGCTATCGCATGAAAAATGGGGAAAAGATTGCTTTTCAATTTGCCATTAGTGTTCATGGAAGAGGCATGAATCGATCGAACGCAAATTGTACCAATTTATTCAGGGATTCAAATCCAAGTCACCCTCCTGGATATCAATGAACCTAAAAGTGCAAAATTCTTCCCTCAAAGCGTCATCTATGGACTCTGATGAAAAATGAAGCGCAAGAGGACCCAATACCCCAATGTTCTGAAGCCAATTGCTTAAATCTAATTACTTTGTTATGCCAAATATTATATTCTTCAACATTAGTACCTACATTAACTTAAAACATAATAGCCCAAACTGGAAACTTCGCACCATAGTTCGAAATGCAGGTAAAATTCAGGCACCAGAACTTTCAGGCACGCTGCGACAACAACGAGATATGTTACAGGGATCTCACTTGCGCGCTGCGCCGTCCCCCCTTGAGAAGATATCGGCGTCCTCCGGGAGCCGCCGCGACACGGCAGGCCAATCCGCATGCGGGTCCGCCGGCACGCCGTCGAGCGGAAGGAAACGAGTGCGGGCACAACGGGGTAGCAAGGTGGGCCTCGCGGGGCCTGTACGGCCCGCACGGACGCCACCCTCGTCGTGCGGCGGCGTTGCTCGGGAAAGTGGTGGTGCGCGGCAAGTGGTCCGGTGGACACTTAGCACTTTGACTGTGTCAACGAAGCCACGAAACTTGGGCCCATAAATCTGGCTATGTGTTACCGACATAAGGGTATGTACAATGGTACATGTCAGCTGTCTATAAGATCATGTCATCTAAGATTTTAGATGATATGGAGGAGAAAGAAGGAGGAGAGAGAAAGCTATTGTCTACTATTTAACAGACGGCCTTATAGACAGCTTTCTATTTTATGTATCATTGTATAAACAGTCTGTTATTTGGATGAGAGACCATTGCAGACAACTATATAGACGATCCATTGTATGAGTTATTTTTAGTACTGTCTATAGATGATGTGGAGATATATTATAGACAGTTACCGTCTATACCACTGTACATACCCTTAGGACCTACCATATAAACCCAATCCGAGTTCAACACTTCAACTCGGTGTCGCATCGGGGCATTCACTCAACGGCTTACATGCCCCACCAGTTTTATGCTCATTAGGGCATCTCCAATGGTACTAGCTATAAAAAATATCCATGTCATCTATAGATAGCATATAGACAATCTTTTCAATAGATTAGCTATATCATTGTCTATAAAATTAAATATTGGTCCACATGCAATAGATAATAAGTGCCTTGGAATCAGTTATAGCCTGACTATACATTAGTAACCGGTCTATATCTCTCTCCTCATTTTTTCTCTTCCACCTAAGTAAAATGCTGAGATGGCACGCTTATAGCTAGCTGAAGTGGCACCATTGGAGATGCCCTTAGGTAACAAATAATTATGTTTTCCGTAGCGATATGGTCTCTAAAACACAGTTTTGACTATTAATTTCTGTTTATAATATATTTATAAAACTCAATAAAATTATAATATTATAAAATTACTTTTCAAAACAAATCTACAACTATGATTTTTATGTATCCATTTTAAATATTTAGAAATATATTAATAGTCAAAATTTCAAAAGTTTAACTACACCTATATATAAAGGCAACATATTCTGTGCACGCAGGGCTTCACATGTACATATTATGCACACCAACTAAGAAAAGTCATGATAAATTCTGAAAAAATTGTAGATGTACTTCATAGATTACTCTACCTATTTATAAAATTGTAAGTTCAAATTCATTATATATTCAGAGTTACAGTTTAAACTTGTCAGAATTTTCTCTTTTTTGTAACTCTCGATATATATTGAATTTGATCTTGAAACTTCATACATAGGTAGAGTAATCTATGAAGTATATCTACAATTTTTTTCAGAATTTTTCATGAATTTTATTAGTTGGCGTACATGGTGTGTACACGGGAAGTCCCGTGTGCACAGGATATGTTGCCATATATAAAATGATAACTATTTATAACGAGAAGAAATAACATTCTGCAAGACTCTTTGGACACATAGGATAAAAAATAAGTGGTTAAGTCTCTACTATCTTATGCAAGAAATATAATAGAAATTGTTGTAAAACGTAGTTGTCGGCGTATTCCACCTGACTGGCCCGAGTCTACAGACCGGGTTTGGTTCGGCAGGAGGGCGTCTTCGCGGCTGGCTAACCCTAGCGAGTGAAAACCCTAAGCGCTCCCACACGGAGGACTCCGGCGTCTATGAACTAAGGATGACACAGGGATTTTTACCGAGGTTCAGGCCCCCTCAACCAGGGTAATAGCCTTACGTCCTGCTAGATTTTTATGGAGTGTTTGAGGCCAGTACAAAGCTCTCAGATTACAAGTTCTTCCTTGGGCTCTACAGCTGAACTCTTGGTTGTCCGTCCCCCCTTTCCTATGCACCAGAGGGCCCTTATATAGGCCAAGCTAACGGGGGTAGGTACAAGGGGGGTCATCATGCTAATCTTCATACATTTATTGCTCCTTCCCATGCTGTCCCGTTCCTCCAGCCTCATTAAATGCCGACGCATGGCTTCGCGCCGGTCCGCCCGGTATGTGACCCCTTTGTGACGGGTAGGTGAGAGGCGTCAGAGGAATGGGCTTGTAACAGAAATCCTCGTAGTTGATAGATCTGACACAGCAGGCCTGCCGTTTGGCATGGTACGATAGGGGAAGGAGACTTCGAGGCGAAGCCACCGTGCCCCACCTTTTTGCCTTGCGGCGGCGGCAGGCGTCCTCGCCCACCGCCGCCGGGCGCCACGTGGCCGCAAGACTGGCGGGCGGTGTGCTTCGCCGCCGATCGTCGAAGCCGCCACGTGGGCGGGCGCTGGGCGGCAGGCGCCTCGCCCACCGCCGCCGAGCGCCACGTGGGGCGGCACCTTGAAAGTGCATCTAGGCCCCTAATTGTGTTTTGGATGATTAATGACAAACGTTTAAGGGACTAATGGCTTAAATGAGTATATGAGCAGCTAATAGTCCCAAAAGAAACGCATCTACGGATAATGATGACCCTCAAAAGAGAAAAGAAGAACGGCGTCGACTTAGCATAGATTTTTCATTTAATTGAGTCGATAGAATCGCCGTACTATCAAGAGGGACAAAGCATCTACATAAGATGAAGATGCATTTGAGATCACTTCACCCCTCTATTTGGAAGATTGTGCAAACAGGTTTCAAGCCTGTTTATCCAGAAAATCTCACTTCCGAAGAAGACAAAGCTCAACATTCCAATGACTTGGCCATCAATGCCTTGTTCAATGCATTGAGTGATTCTGAGTTCAACCGAGTAGATGGACTCGAGGAAGTAAAAGCAATTTGGGACAGACTCATGGTTACTCATGAAGGAATTTCAAGTGTACGAGAATCAAAGATAGAGCTCATTATTGGTGAGCTAAGTCGTTTCACATTGGAGGAAGGAGAGTCTTACACCAAAATATTTGACCGCTTGATGGTGCTTGTGAATCAAGCCAAGGGTCTTGGGTGCACCGATCTTTCCGACAAGGCCGTGGTAAAGATCATCTTTCGCATGATCACTCCAACCAACCACAATCTTGTGCAACTGATCCGAGACCGGCCCAACTTCGACACACTGACGCCTCATGATGTCATCGGGAGACTGATGATGGATGAAATGATGATAAAGGAGGCCGAAGTTGTTGAAGAACTAAAGTCAGGCAAAAAAAGGGGATTGCTTTGAAGGCAGTGAAGATTGCAAGGGAAGCTGAGGAAAGTACAAGTGAAGATGATGAGCCATGTGGACCATTGACTAATGAGGATATGGCCCTATTTGTAAGAAGATTCAACAAATTCTTCAAAAAGAAGAACTTCAAATCGGGAGGTTACTCAAAGAACTTCGGAAGCAAATCAAAGGGTAGACACTCCACCAGAAAATGCTATGAATGCGGTGAACCCGGTCACTTTATTGCCAAGTGCCCGCAAAAGGAGAAGAAGGAGGAGAAGCCTCATAAGAAAGACAAGTACCGGAGAAAGGACAAGGAGAAGGGCAAGAAGTACAAGGGCAAGGGTCGTGCCTACATTCGAAAGGAGTGCGACTCCGACTCTGACTCCAACTCCGAGTCTAACTCCGACAATGAGGGTGGACTCGCCTCCGTCGCCATCGCTACTTCATCGACAAAGTCAAAGAGCCTCTTCGACAACTTGAGCAACGAAGATGAAGAAGCTCCTATGTGCCTTATGGCCAAGGGGCACAAGGTATCATCGAAAGCATCCACTCCCTCTATTGTTGATAATTGTCTAGATGAGTGCGATAGTGATAGCGATGATGATGATGTTGATACTACTTTCAAGTCCTTGAAGGACTTTGACATTCAAAAGTTAGATTTGCTTCTAAAAGATATTGAAAAATTGGAGGAAGTTGTAGAACAAAAAGAAGCTACTCTCGAGGCTCAAGAGGATTTGCTCATCCTCGAAAAGGAGAAAAATCGTGAGCTAGAGAAGAGCTTATCTTTTGAAAGAAAGAAAAATGAGGAATTGGTTAAGAGTTCAAATTTGACCAAATCTAAGGTGACTAGTCTTGAGATTACCAATGCTTCACTCGAAGAGGAACCTGCTAAGGCAAATGACGCTTGCAAGGCTTTTGAGTTGAAGCTTGTTGATCTCAAGAATAGCCCTCAAATTATCTCAACCATTAGCTCCAGTTCTTCATTACCTTCTACTAGCAATGGATGTGCTAGATGCTACAACGTTAATATTGATACTTATGCCACTAACCTTGAGACATTGCAAGTATTAGCATATGAAAATGAGAAGCTCAAGGGAATGCTCGAAGATGGACTTCAAAAGTCCTACAAGGCAAGTAAGGGACTAGAGGAGTTTCTAGGTAAGCGACAAGGTAACACTATGAAGCATGGGCTTGGATATACTCCACCCAAAGGGAAAAAGAGCAATATTGTAGTTGCTCCATTAAACAAGCCCATCCAATTTGTTAAGAGTAAGGAAAACTCTAAGTACAAAACTCACTCTACATTCTTTGCATCCTATGTGCTTAAGAGGACTAACTTTGGTCGTGTAGTTGCTTGTCACATTGGGGGTAAGACCAAAAATGCCTCTAATGTGCGATCTATTTGGGTTCCCAAATCACTTGTCACTAATGTGCGCGGACCTAAACAAGTTTGGGTACCAAAGAGCAAAAACTAAATTTCATTATGTAGGCCTACATCTTCGGTGGATCAAGTTGGATCTTGGATAGCAGATGTACACATCATATGACCGGAGAAAGGGCAATGTTCGCACACTTGGACGCCAATGGAATGAATAGTGAAAGCATCATTTTTGGTGACAATGGAAAAGGTGAAGTAGTAGGGTTAGGTAAAATTCTCATTACAAATGATTTTCATTTGAATAATGTTTTACTTGTCGAATCACTAAGTTACAACTTGTTATCCGTTGCACAATTATGTGAAGCGGGCTACAATTGTATCTTTAGTGATAAGGGTGTGGATGTCATAGGAGGAGTGATGGTTTGATAGGCGTCAAGGGTCGTTTGAAGGGGAATCTCTATCTCGTAGATTTTACTACGGATAGAATTAACCTTGAAACGTGCTTAATGGCTAAATCTAGCATGGGTTGGTTATGGCATCGCCGACTTGCTCATGTTGGTATGAGGAACCTTCACAAACTTATTAAGGGCAATCACATCCTTGGACTAACAAATATTGTTTTTGAGAAAGATAGAGTGTGCAGCGCATGTCAAGCGGAAAAACAAGTTGGCGCATCTCATCCCGCCAAGAATGTGATGACCACCATAAGACCTCTGGAGATGCTTCACATGGATTTATTCGGTCCAGTCACATATATAAGCATCGGAGGAAACAAGTATGGTTTAGTTATTGTCGATGATTTTTCTAGATTTACCTGGGTGTTTTTCTTGCATGATAAAAGTGAAACCCAAGGGACTCTAAAGAAATTCATGAGAAGGGCTCAAAATGAGTTTGAGGTGAAGATCAAGAGAATTCAGAGCGATAACGGCACCGAATTCAAGAACACTGGTGTGGAGGAGTATCTCGATGAAGAAGGCATCAAACATGAGTTCTCGGCTCCCTATTCCCCTCAACAAAATGGGGTGGCCGAGAGAAAGAATCGAACCCTCATCGAGATGGCGAGCACGATGCTTGACGAGTACAAGATCTCCGACATATTTTGGGCTTTGGCGATCAACACCGCGTGCCATAGTACCAACCGTCTGTATCTCCATAAGATCTTGAAGAAGACAGCGTACGAGCTCCTCACCGGCAAGAAGCCAAATGTATCCTACTTCCGAGTCTTTGGGAGCAAGTGCTATATTCTCAACAAGAAAGCTAAGTCTTCTAAATTTGCTCCTAAAGTAGATGAAGGTTTCTTACTTGGTTATGGATCAAATGCCTATGCATACCGAGTTTTCAACAACACCACCGGTGTGGTTGAAATTTCGCGTGATGTGACATTTGATGAAACTAACGGTTCTCAAATAGAACAAGTTGATCGTGCTGTGATTGACAGGGAAGAACCACCGTGTGAAGCAATCAAGAAATTGGCAATTGGAGAAGTGAGACCTCTTGAGCAAGAAGAAATCCCGAGCACTCCAACTCAAGATGCAGCTGTGGATAATGCTCCCTCTTCTTCAATGCAAGCTCAAGATGGCTCAAACACCGCTCAAGACAATGAGGGCCCAATTCAAAAATCAAATGCAACGGTTCCTCATCCAAGAGTGCATCAAAGCGTGCAACGAGATCACCCTGTCGACAACATCCTTGGAGACATTAACAAGGGAGTATCTACTCGATCTCGTGTCGCAAATTTTTGCGAATTTTACTCTTTTGTTTCCTCTCTTGAACCCCTTAAGGTAGAAGAAGCACTCCAAGATCCGGACTGGGTGATGGCAATGCAAGAAGAGCTAAACAACTTTGAGCGGAATCAAGTTTGGCAGCTTGTCGAAAGACCCAAGCAAAATGTGATTGGAACCAAATGGGTATTTTGGAACAAGCAAGATGAGCATGGGGTTGTAACGAGAAACAAAGCCCGGTTGGTCGCTCAAGGCTTCACACAAATCGAAGGTTTGGATTTCGATGAAACATACGCTCTAGTAGCTAGGCTTGAATCCATTAGAATATTACTTGCTTTTGCTACTCACCATGATTTTAAGTTGTATCAAATGGACGTAAAAAGCGCCTTCTTGAATGGACCACTCTCCGAGATGGTCTATGTTGAGCAACCACCCGGCTTCGAAGACCCAAATCATCCGGACCATGTCTACTTCCTACACAAGACCCTCTATGGACTTAAGCAAGCGCCGAGAGCATGGTTTGAATGTCTTCGAGATTTCCTTCTCGATCAAGGTTTTGTAGTCGGAAAGGTCGACCCCACTCTCTTTACTAAACATATTGATAATGATTTATTTGTTTGTCAAATATATGTTGATGACATTATATTCGGATCTACTAATGAACATTTATGCAAGGAATTTAGTAGGATCATGACCAAAAGGTTCGAGATGTCCATGATGGGCGAGTTGAAGTTCTTCCTCGGTTTTCAAGTCAAACAACTCAAGGAAGGAACCTTCATATGCCAAACCAAGTACATCAAGGACATGCTCAAGAAGTTGGGTATGGAGAACGCCAAGCCAATCAAGACACCAATGCAAGCTAACGGGCATCTAGATCTCGACAAAGAAGGTAAACCGGTCATCCAAAAGGTATATCGTTTGATGATCGGTTCTCTATTTTATCTTTGTGCATCTAGGCCCGATATCATGCTTAGTGTATACATGTGTGCAAGATTTCAAGCCGCTCCTAAAGAGTGCCACATGGTGGCCGTAAAAAGAATCTTGAGATATTTAGTGCACACTCCTCATTTTGGGCTTTGGTATCCAAAAGGTTCATCATTTGAGTTAGTTGGCTATTCCGATGCCGATTATGCCGGATGTAAAGTGGATAGGAAGAGTACATCGGGGATTTGTCAATTCTTAGGTAGATCCCTTGTTTCTTGGTCCTCTAAGAAACAAAATTCCGTAGCACTATTCACAGCCGAAGCTGAATATATAGCGGCCGGGAGTTGTTGTGCCCAATTACTTTGGATGAGACAAACTCTAAATGATTATGGCCTAACCTATAACCATGTTCCACTATTGTGCGACAATGAGAGCGCCATAAAAATTGTCAACAACCTCGTCCAACATTCCAGCACAAAGCACATTGATATCCGCCATCATTTCCTAAGAGATCATTCCACTATAGGCGATATCGATATTCAACATGTGAGCACTTCTGACCAATTAGCCGATATTTTCACCAAGCCTCTTGATGAAAAGAGATTCTGCGATTTGAGAAGTGGGCTAAACATTTTAGATTCTTGGAACTTGGCTTGAAAGGTTGCATACATCATTTGTTATATTCGCTTGATTTCAACCAAAATGGATTTCAAAAGTTATTTGTCTCTTGGAATATGTTTGGTTTTGATTCTTGGTTTGAGTCAAACCACTTGTGATCGTAGCTCAAAGTGCTTCTGTGTTCGCTGATCATAAGTGGGGAGATAGCATAAGTGTTCACAACTCATGTCTGCTCAATCCTAAAAATCAACTCTCTGAGTGCTGAAAAGTTTACACAGATCGGACTATCCGATTTTTGTATCGGACTATCCGATTTCTGTAATTCTGCACTATTCGGACTATCCGATATATCATATCGGACTGTCCGATATCTGGGAGTTTGCACATATCGGATTGTCCGATGTCCTTATCGGACTATCCGATGTGGGGAGGTTTATGTAAAACCGAAGGGTTTTTCTCTCTCCCCGTGCTCACTCTATCTCAAAATCCCTCTGGCCCTATCTTCTCTGGCGATTTTGGTACTCCGAGTCAACCATCTGCAACGCAAGGGATCTCCTCCACCATCTTGATCTGTCTCCTCGGGGATCACCTTCTTCTTCTCACCACCTTTTGCATTTTATCTAGAGGTAACCCTAATTCTTTCCTTTTAGGGTTTCTCATATCCGTTGATTTTCTGTCAAATTCATTCGGTAGAATTGTTCCTCTACACCCTAGGATGGTATCCCATGAATTTGTTGCAAAATGCATGGATCACCGTCGAGAAACTGCCATTTTTGTTTTTCCCGCAAATATCGGACTATCCGATTGTTGGCATCGGACTATCCGACTTTATCATCGGACAGTCCGACCCAAAATATCGGATTATCCGATGTTTCCAGGAGGTTACAAAAATGAGGAGTTTCTTTCCTTTCCATCGGCTATCGTCTCAATTTCCTGTATCGTTTCTTCTAGATCTCTGCCATGGCTCCTGGTGATGATAAGGGTGAGAAGTTGAAGAGAATGCTCCACACTGATGACCAGGGCCAGTACAAGAGGAAAACCCCCACTGAAAAGAGGACCAAGGCAGTGGTCTATCGAGGAAAGCCCTCAGACACTTCTGCATCTATGCCTGAGGAAGATGGACCTGCAGTAGAAATAGCACCCGCTCCAAAACCTGGAGGTGGAAGATCCAAGAAGCAGCTTGTCTCTAAGGGCCCTAATCAGAAAGGCATTACAATCTCTAAGCCTAGCCGTCAAGGTGATGCCCCTCCTGCTCGTGCTCCTCCTCCGTCTGGCAAGGGCAAAGAGTCTGCTACCAGTGCCCCATCTCAGGCAGACAAGGGCAAAGGACCAGCTGAAGACGACGACTATCTCCCTTTTCCTATGATGTTCAAGCTCTCTCGACGACCTGATCTTCAGCGGCAAGTCGTGAGCTATAAGGGCAAGTCAGGATTAGTCACTAAGGCTAGATCAGTCGATCCCTGGCTTAAAGGAAAATTCTCTTCGGACAATCGCTTCTGGAATTTCTTTCAACAAGACTTCTATGAGACTGTCATTCTTCCTCGCAAAAGCCCCACAGTCAATATGCAATGGGTAGATTGGGAGTACATGGAGGCCTGTGATAATCCTGTTTTCAATGATGTCATCGAAGCTTGTGAGAGACTTGGCATTAAACGCATTATGGGCATGAAGCAGGATTGGAACACTGAGGTAATTGTTCAGTTCTATGCCACTTTGTTTGTCGAGAATGAGTACATGACTTGGATGACAGAAGGTGTTCGATACAGAATGTCCGTTGGCCATTTTGGACAAATTCTGGGTTTTAGAGCTGAAGAGAGCATGGACAGAGATGATCTTCACAACACTCGATCATTGGTTGCTGATAATCTAAATTCCCTGTACATTGAGGATTCTGCTTTTGAGCCAGGGAATACCAAGTTTAAAAGCGATGCTTGCAAAGACAAATGATTCTCCGGAAGACCATTGCTCCAAAGGAGGGTGATGCCTCTCATATCTTATCATACACTCGTGATATTCTGAGCCGGATGCTACCGGGTGGTAGACCCTTCATGGTAGCGCTCTATATTTGGAATGAAATTCATGCCAACTCCCTTGACCCTAAGCGCAGCTGTGGATTCGCACCCTATATCATGAGGGTCATTGAGGGTGTTACCAAACTGAAGTTTGAATGTGATGTGAAGCATCTCGGGCTGCAGATCAGACCTATCAAGCAAGTGGTCTCTCGTGACCCACCTCGTTCAGCTCCTGCTTCTGCTCCCTCTGGTTCAGCTATTCCTTCTGGTCCTTCGCAGTCATCCTCTTCTACTGACAGAGTTCTTAAATTTCTTGTTAAGATGGCTAAGAAGAATGCTAAGAGGCTCAAGGCTATTCAGCAGCATCTGAACCTTCCTTGCTCCAGCGACGACTCCACTGAGGATCCTTTCGACTCTCCGGCTGGTGCAGATCCATCCGCATCCGAAGAATACGCTGCGAGTTCAGGAGATGAGTCCGGAGCGATAATGAAGCTTAGTTGTCTGATCGCTGTTCTTCTCTTCCTTTTTGGTGCCTTGATGCCAAAGGGGGAGAGAAATGTCTATTCCTGAGTAGTCATGATCTGTGAACATTGTTGCCTTAAAATCTTTTGGATGTGTTGATGGATATATTTTGGATTTGCTTTTCGTAAACTGTTGTTCTATGGTGTTAGTTGGTAACTTTAACTTTTGCTCTGATACTTTGTATACTTTAGCTCTGATATATTGTGTCATATCTCTTTTACAATGGCTCTAATACTCTTCGTTGCATTCATAATATTATTTAAAGCCTCATCACTTGTTACATCTTACCCGAATGCCAAGATTTAGGGGGAGCTCAACATATCTTGTTCATTCACAAAATCATTATTCATTTATTATTGATAAGTCTTAAACGTGTTGTCATCAATCACCAAAAAGGGGGAGATTGAAAGTGCATCTAGGCCCCTAATTGTGTTTTGGATGATTAATGACAAACGTTTAAGGGACTAATGGCTTAAATGAGTATATGAGCAGGTAATAGTCCCAAAAGAAACGCATCTACGGACAATGATGATCCTCAAAAGAGAAAAGAAGAACGGCGTCGACTTAGCGTAGATTTTTCATTTAATTGAGTCGATAGAATCGCCGTACTATCAAGAGGGATGGGATGTAGGTGTCTTAGAAATGGTCTGTATGCTCAGATGAACTACAACTACAAAATTAGTTTTGGAAAACATCAAGCACAACACTCACATTCAGTTGTATTTTTTTGCTGATATTATCGGATAGTCCGATCTTGGATTTGGACAGTCCGATGTTATCGGATATTCCGTTGTGAGTGTGGTTTTTAGTTTTGGTCCTCTCGGAAATTATCAGATTGTCCGATAGTTGACATCGGATTGTCCGATGAGGACTGAAAGTTTTTCTAAGGATTTGAAAATGGAACTCTCTGGAATTATCGGATTGTCCGATGCTTGATATCGGACATTCCGATATGGACTTAGAAAGTTTTTGAAAACTTCTTCTTCATTGAAAACTCTCTGGAATTATCGGATAGTCCGATGTCATATATTGGATAGTCCGATATACACTTAGAAGTTTTTCAAAGTTACTGAGTTCTCTTGAAATCTCTCTGGAATCATCGGAATGTCCGATGTGTGTAATCGGATAATCCGATATGTGTTTCGCTCAAAAGAATTTGAATTTCTGAGGTGGAGTTGATCTGGAAATTTGCACATATCGGATAGTCCGATGACATGTATCGGACAGTCCGATGTGGGCCTGACATAGTGCAGAACGGCTAGTTTTTGTGTCTTGGCTATAAATACTCCACCCACCCCCTCATTTATGAGGGACAACGGTGCGCTGAACATTTATTGCTTTCTTGCTATTCTCTTGCTCTCTCTCTTGAGTCTTCTTTGTGATATTTGTTGAGAGTTGAAGCAAGTGGATTTCTAGTGCTTAGATCTCAAACCGTGAAAGTTCATTTGAGCACTAGAGCGATTTTCAAGAGTGGATCTACATTCCATTTATTACTCTTGGAGATTGAGGTCTCCTAGACGGCTAGGAGTCGCCGGGAGCCACCAAGACGTCGTGTGGTGCACCTCGGAAGTTTGTGAAGGTGTGATTCTGCCTCCGCAAGGAAAGGGATCAAGAAGTGAAACTGGCAAGTGCTTTGTGCAACACCGGGAGGAAAAGGGTTGAGAGAGACCCCGGCTCAAGTGTGACCGAGCTGCCTCAACGGAGACGTAGGATCCCCTCAAGGATCCGAACTTCGGGAAAAAAACCAACCGTGCATCGAATCTTTGGTTTGGTCTTTTCTTGTTGCCTTGATTAAATTTTTCTCAAAGTAACTGCAGCATCTTGCCTACTAGTAACTTGCTTTCTACTTATTTGTTGCCTACCCTAGATCTGCCTTAACCTGTGATTGATCTATAAGTTCTTGCTCTGATCAGATATTCCGATTCTATATATCGGATAGTCCGATATCAGAAGTCGGATAGTCCGATCTTTCCGCTGCAAATTAAGATTTAATTTTATAAACGCCTATTCACCCCCCTCTAGGCCTAATCGATCCTTCACACCTGGTCGGCGGGGCGTGCTCGCCCGCCGATCGCCAAAGCCGCCACGTGGCCGGGCGCCGGCGAGCAGAGCGTCTCGCCCACTGCCGCCAGCGCCACGTGGGCTAGTTTTGTCTTGGAGAGGTACCCAAACAGAAAGTCTGCCGACGGAGTCGTTCACCTGCTTGAATCGGCAGCACGCGAACAAGAACACTTGAATCAAGAACAAGAGTAAGAACAATGAATACACAATGTAAGGGGTGAAACTCTCTCGCTTTATTAGATTGAATTGAATACAATGGGGAACGCCCAATATATAGAGAGAGGGAGAGAGGAGTTCGGATTCGCACACACAAATAAGAGATAGAGTTCTAACCGAATACGGTTAAATTTTCTTATCTCATAACACTCCCCCTTGGACGAATACCGCGTAATGCACATGTCTCGTTAAAAACTCCACTCAAAAACCCAGTGGGAAAAAGGAGATGGAGAAAAAAGTACATTGCACTCGCACTTTTATATTGCACTAGTTGCCTCATTAAAACCTTCATGTGAGAAAACTTCAAGAAAACTCACAAAGGGAAAAGAGTACGACTTATAATCTTTAAGATTTATATTAAGATCTTTAGGATTACAATAAGGGTTATGATTCAAGTATTTACTCCCCCTGAACTTTGCATTCCTCTTAGTCTTCTCATTCCAATGCCTTTAATACATCTTTGAAATGTGGATTTAGGCAAGGACTTAGTGAATAAATTGGCAAGATTTTCACATGACTTAGTTTGTAGGATCTTTATCTCACCGCTCTTCTAGTGTTCGTGAAGATAGAATAACTTAGGAGCAATATGCTTCGTGATGTTGCTCTTCACATAACCCAATTGTATTTGTGCAACACAGGCATTATTATCTTCATAGATAATTTTAGGGGTATCGATGATGTTAAGGCCACATGACTTCTGGATATGGTTAATCACACGTCGCAGCCAAACACATTCACGTGAGGTTTCATACAAAGCTATGATCTCTGAGTGGTTGGTAGAAGTTGCTACCAGGGTCTGCTTACAAGACCGCTAAGAAACGGTTGTATCACCACAGAGAAACACAAAACTAGTCTACGATTTGGCACTGTGGTGGGGATCATATAGATAGTCAGCATCTGTATATCCCACCATGGTCAAGTCTTGGTTCTTTTAAAAAAGCAATCTAAGATCTTGAGTACCTTAGATGTATTTGAGTAAAGTTTTGATACCAGCCTAATGTCTTCTAATTAGAGCTGTACTATGTCTTACTAGTAAATTCACTACGAATACAATATCAGGCCTTGTGCAATTCGCAAGATACATGAGTGCTCTAATGGCACTTAAATATGGGACTTCAGGTCCTAAGACTTCCTCATTTTCTATCCTCAATCTGAAAGGGTCTTTATCTACTTCAAGGGATCTTATGACTATGGGGGTTTTTAAAGGATACGATTTATCCATATTAAACCTTTCCAATACATTCTGGGTATAGAAAGACTGGTGTACAAGGATTCCTTCTGAAAAATGCTTTAACTACAGGCCTAAGTAAAATTTGATCTTACCCAAATCTTTCATCTCAAACTCCTTTATGAGGTAAGCATTTGCTTCTTTTATCACCTCTGTGGTTCCGATCAGGGCCGATCCTGAGTTTTTGGGGACCCGAGGCGAAATTATAAACGAAGCCCCCCTAACATAAGTATCAAAATATTTTTATACTATCATGTATCAACTAAAAAGATAATATTCATTGTATTATAGAAATTGTTACCGATAAATAAATGGAAGTACAAAAGTGAGATTATTTACCTCAAACATTTTGTAGAGATCATCTTAGAAAATATCTTCTAACATTTCTAGATGCAAAATCACCAATTATGGCCTTAACATTAATGTCATCCAATTACTTATTCTCAATACATAAAGTTGCTAGACCATTTAACCTTTCTTGAGACATTGTAGACCTTAAATAGTTCTTCAATAATTTCAACTTTGAAAAGCTTCATTCAGCTGATGCCACAGTTACCGGCATAGTAAATAAGATCTGAAAGCAACAGAAATATTAGCATAACAATCCATTTCCCTAACAACCTAAAAAATCTCCACAACAGACATTGGTCTATCTGGCAAAGTCATTTGCAGTATTCTTAACTCATAAATCAGATTATTTAACTCAAAATTAGATGAATCATCAACAGAGAAAGTTTTTGCCAACTTAGTACAATAATCTTTAAGTTCGATATGATCCAATGATTTCAAAGTTGTTGAGCTCAGAAGAGGCCCAAATGTTCTATTGAATACTTGGAGTTCTTCAAATATGTTTTTCAATGAACTGTTTGTCATATCAACCATAAGCAAAAAGTAATTAACTTCAAAATCTTTCTCACCTTATAGAATTGCTTCACTATTGCAATCATTTTCATCAAACTATTAAAGATTGCTTCGGTTTCGATAAAAAAACAGATTGACATATGTTTACAAAAATATTAATTCCCAAAGATCCCACCATTGGATTGATGTGCAATTTGGATTATAGAAACTAGATTCAATTTTAAAACTAACCCAATAAGAATCAGCTCAATCGGATCTACGGATCTAGAGTTATGATATTCGCAAGTTGACTGTACTAATAGATGACGGGGGCCCTGGTAATTTGGGGGCTCGGGGCGACCGCCCCACCTGCCCTGCCCCAGGGTGGGGCCTGGTTTCGATGATATTCCGATCATTGACATATACTGAGATGATACAGAATCCATTCTGGGATTTCTTCACAATCATCATTATGTAAGTATCGCTTCTTTAGGAGAAATTCACTAAGCCAATTATACCACATTCTTCTCGACTGTATTTAACCCGTATAGCGATCTCTGTAGTTTGACGCTATATATGTTACCATTATTAGGATCCAGGACTTTGACTCCTTCAGGGATTCTCATATAAATATCCGAATCCAGTGACCCATATAAATATGCGGTCACTACATTCATCAACTGTATTTTTAGATTTAAGCCAATTGCCATTGATATTAAGTATCGAAACGTTATTCCACTCAACACAGGAGAATTGGTTTCATCGTAATTGATGCCGGATCTCTACGTGAACTCTTGTGCTACAAGCCTCGCTTTTATATCTCACCACCTGGGTATTTTCATTTCTCTTTTGGATGAAAAACCCATTTGATACTCTAGGGAACACTTTAGGAGATGTTCGGTCAACAGGACCAGAAACTTTCCTCTTATTAAGCGAGCATCGCCCCAATTGCTTCTTTTGTTTGACCTTATCTGAGCGCTTCTAGCACTCTGCCCTGGACTTTGGTTCTGGATCCAGATTTTCACAATTTTAGAGGTAAATATATGCCGACAATTGTAGTCTTTCTTTTATTTATTTCTACTGCATCACTTCGGGGATATATCTATATTAATTTCTTCTAACTCCTCGTGATTTCCTACAACGATGGAGTCTAGGTGTTTCGACTTCCCAGCGTGGAATTGTGCGCGCAAATATACGCTGGGGTTATCATCTTCAAAATGGATCACTTTAGGGATGTTACCATCTCTAGGATGGCTCACTTTAGGGATTTTCTCAACATCAGGTCGAGCTTCTTCTACTGTCACGGGTAGTGTTCGGTTCTCTA
Organism: Guadua angustifolia; assembly: GCA_036346375.1. NCBI lineage: Eukaryota > Viridiplantae > Streptophyta > Magnoliopsida > Poales > Poaceae > Guadua > Guadua angustifolia. The sequence continues at coordinate 49,144,141 of CM070502.1, read as the reverse complement.
CTTCTGCAGATGTCTCCGCGGAATTGAGTCCCGTGCACCTGGAGACCTCCCCCTCTTCTTATCATGAGTGTCAAGAGTGAATTCAATATCCTTCTAGGGTATTTCCACTCTTTCATGTGCATATACTGCAGGTATATGAGATATTTCACTCCCTTATGACCAGTGAAGGCATTTGGCAGATTATTAGCTTATTTATTGCAAATTTATTATCCTTCGAACTTCAAGTTCGGTCTCTCTAGTGCACAGATCTAAGGACTCGGTATTCTCTAATGTGGTACTTATCTCCCCCTAATGCCGAAAAATATCTTTAGTATAATTAGTGTCCGAGCCGTGTACAGATCCCTTATCATAGGCTCTAGGTATTTTCATACATGACAGATTAAAACTTACATAGATCCTCAACTTCTGGTGAGGTCCTATGGTTGTAGGCTGTGGTGGAGAGATTGGCATATATACAACGTAGCTAGATTTTCGTAGATGAGAAATACTTAATTCTTTTCTATGCACTATCTGCAATGGGGAAATTTCATAATGTGTTGTTGGTCTGAGTTGAATTATTACCGTAGTATGTAGCACTACGTGGCCCCAACAACTGGTGGGAAGCCAACTATTCTGCAAGACGACCAAGCAATATGTTTTGTCCTTTTTAATATAATAACTCTACAAGGCCATTTTAAGTGTGAACATTAGGTACGAGATGCTCTATATTAATACTTTGAGCCATATAATAATCATTAAATGCTTTGAGATAAACTTGTCAGCATTGCCCATTCAAATAGACTTGATCTTTTCTTCTGGAAAGTAGGCTCTTAACTTAATAATTTGGGCAATTAATTTTGGTAGAAGCATGGTTCCTAGTAGATAAGAGACCTACATAGGATCATCAAGTAGAAGTATCTATCAGTACCATAAAACTTGTTACAAGGGGCCCAACAGGGGTTGAACTGGTACACAGATATCACTTTGAATTTTTTCCAGGAAATTCAATGATTCCTCCCTAACTTTTTAGGTAAGAAGATCTAAGTATGAGCTTTCCTTTACCACAATAAGGGCATAAGAAAACTTCAGGTCTAGGAAAGTCTTTATACTATGGACAACAGAATTATAACTATTCTTCTATAATATTCAACTCAAGATAACCCAGTCGATCTGCTAGATCTTAAATATTTCTAGGTTCTCATCGCAACACAAACTTCAGGTTTTATATGTGCATTGTATAACTTGGAGGATCACGAATGAAGTTTTTCAACCACACATTTATTATACCCATTAAACTTAATCATGAGTTGGTATTCTGTATCATTCTCATTATACCCATTAAACTTAATCAGGTTTTATATGTGCATTGTATATGGAAATGATTTTGACCAATGTCTTTAAAACTTAAGGGAGTACGCTTGGACTCAGGGTATAATATGGCATTCTTCTGGTGCCAACTGTGAGAGTATTGCTTCTGGTGATAGTCATAATATTTTATATTCACTTATTGTGGTACAATTGTCTTTTAGATAGATCTCTCATGTGCTATTGAATTATACTTTGTTCTATATTAGGAGTGTGATTTATCAATCAAATAATTGTTGCGTCAGGAACAAATTGTAGAATATAGAACAAACATAGCACAATTAAACAAATATCTAGGAAATATCAATTTATTCAATTTTAAATGATAATCACTCAACAGGAGCGTAAACCAAATGTTCATTCAAGAACTAGGCTAAACTGATAAGAAGACTTATAAGGAATATGTGACATCGGCTAGCAAAGTGAAGGGATACATAGGAGACTAATCCAGGTCTCCTTATTAGTCATATATGTCCTTTTGGGACTCCTCGAACTTTATAATTTCAAGAACCGTATTATCACATTTCTCAACACTCTTGTCAACAACAGGTTGAAAGGTGAAGTATGATTCAACATTATTTACCCCAGGTCTTATTAACTTTTCCAGTGGATTTTGTGTAAATGTCTACCATATGCTTCGTGATGCAATAGTTGCATGACCAATGGTCAATGCATTCATACCTAAACCAGGGTTATTCAGGGTTTGTAGCCTTACTTCTGGAAGTCCCTGACCCTATATCTTTACTTTTCCACTATGAATTGCCTTGCCTCCTCCCCTTATCCCCTTTATTCCATTTTCACTTTTTGCGGCCACAGCTATTGCTAGCCTATTGAGCATTTGCTTGTGCTTCAGGCACTGCAAGACTCCCATTAGAAATTATGTGATGATTCTTCACCAGGAGTTCATCATGTTTTTTTGCTTCTAGAAAAATGCATATAAGCTCGAAGTACTTCTAGTACTGGGCATGGCGATATTATTACAACAATATCCTTATATTGGGGTGTAAGCTGCATAATATCTTATTGATCTTTTAGCATTCGTAACTTTTTGTTTACATAATATTAGATCAGTGACAAGCTTGTGTATGACAAAAACTATATGCTGTTATAGCCTTTAAAATCCTGAAAACGCGGGAGGATCCATTCGCGTTGTGCTTTTGGCAACGGGATGAATCTTTAGTGGTTATATATTTTTCCTTTGGGAAATTAAAAAATACCATCTAGTCATCTTCCATCAACTATTTGGCCTTCAGGTCCGTATAAAGATGTGCCTTAGGAGGTGCAGAGCTGTACTTCTAGCGGCTTCGGGAAGAGCAGGGGTACCAGCTTTAGGCTAGGAAAACAGTAGCTCCAAAAGATCGAGCTATTAGATTAATCTTAGTATTCATTGCTCGGGTAAGGTAATTGTTGCTATTAAGGGCAAGCTTGATAAGTTCCCTCTTTGCGATGTCCAACATATCCTATTTCTATTTATGCAAAATGACTTTTACTACTAGTAAAATCATTATATTACATGCTCACTCTTCAATTAGTAAAGCTTGGTCTATATCTATTTAGTAGATAATTATCTAAAATTTCTCAGAATTTTCTTAGCAATTTTCATAGTTTCTGCTAATCATTCAATAATTTTCAAGATTACTATCTAACGTGAAAATAAATTTCAACATATATCAATATAGAATTATGCTAGTACAATAAATCTAGAGATATGGAGCTTTCAATATGCTCTATGAAATTTTCCTAGCAATTTTTTTCATATTTTTCTGCTAATCATTAAGCAATTTTCAGAATTACCGATTAACAAGAAAATAACTTCAACATGAAATAATCATGACATAATGCTAAGAAAATTAATCCAAATATATTAAAATCATACTATGCAATCTAAAATTTACCAAAAAAAATTTTCTAGCATTTTTCATTTTTCTTGTTAATTACCAAGTAATTTTCAAAATTACTTAATAACAGGAAATAATATGTCCAGCACATATAAACATGAAAAACATGCTAAGAAAATTAATCTAGAAACATGTCATAAAGCAATGGGGCATACATATTTTTTCACAATTTTTGGCATTTTTGTTAATTACCAAGCAATTTTCAGAATTACCTAAATAGCAGAAATAAATTTCAACACATATAATAAATGCTAGAAAATATCTCAAATATGTGACTTCCAAAGATGTGCTAAATACTAATTTACCAAAAAATTTTGGAAGCTCATATAGCAAGAACCTAATATCCAGGATTTATTGTCTATTTTCAAGTTTTTAATTAACTAATTTTTGAATTTACTGTAAATTCCATTTTCTCATCAATTTTTCTTCAGGGAAAACCACGGGCCGTGATGGCATGATCGGTTCAATGGGTCAATTTCCCAATGTGCCTAATGAGTCGGCGGCCAGGGTTTAATCGCCGTTTTCACATGAGCTCCTCGATTGTTGCCACCAACTTCTCCTCCACCGCCATGGTCGTGTCTTCTGGTGAACGCGAGCACAAATGAGGTACTTTCGCTGGCATCGTGGGCGCGGACTTCATTGTCTCTGCTGGAGCGGGGGCCGATGCATTAGGCCACGCGAGTGAGATACTGCTGTCCTTTGCTGATGCGGTCGTGCCGCCATCTCCGCTCGTCGTGGGGCGTTACAGGCATCATGCAAGCTGCTGTTGCCAGTGCCGCACAGGGGTCAAGGGGTCGTGCACTACTGCAACTCGCATAGGGCGCGAGAGCCAAGGTGCGGCGTGGAGAAGCCGAGACGGCACGTTCGGCAGTTGGCGAGCAAGCTCCAACAGCTCACATGGAGAAACTGAGGTGACACAATGAAGCTGAGGTGGTGTGATGAAATCGAGGCAGTGCGATCGCCCCACGGCTGGTGGTGCAATCGAGGTGATGCAGCCGGGTCCTCAGCGGGCTATGTCGGCCTAGCGGCAGGTGGCACGGCAAAGGCATTGCTGCCTGGTCCCGCGGTGGTGTACGCCGCGTGTGCGTGGCGAGCTCATTGTAGCCGGTTGATGATATCTGCGGTCGTGCCGAGTCATGATGAGCGCCGATCCGACCGCAGCGAGTCGCTGGTGAAGACGGCACAGATTGGTGGTGCACGCAAGCTAAGGCAATGCCGACAGGAGCGACTGCTGGAACATGCCCCTTCTTTTTTTTGTTGTGATGAATAGTAGCTCAAATATTACAAATTTGGTATGGACAGATGGATATGAAACGAATGATCTATAGAATCGAAGGCTTGTGAAAATCAAGATTAGCTTACATAGGGCGTGACGTAGGATGATCGCGTTTGGCAAGACGATGTCGATGCCATGTAGATTGTCGCACGTAGACGATCTCGATTAGCCTTGGCAGAGCTTCGTGCTGATAACGTGTTGTAAAACGTAGTCGTTCACCTACTCAAATCGGCAGCACGCGAACAAGAACACTTGAATCAAGAACAAGAGTAAGAGCAATGAACACACAATGTAAGGGGTGGAACTCTCTCACTTTATTAGATTGAATTGAATACAATGAGGAACGCCCAAATATATAGAGAGGGAGAAAGGAGTTCAGATTCGTCCACACAAATAAGAGATAGAGTTCTAACCGAATACGGTTAGTTTTCCTTATCTCATAACAGAAATGTCACGCTATTCCCTCCTCTTCTCATGCCATGCTGCTAGAGGTAGCGATAGCAACCGGAAGTGATGGTGGTGGGTGAGGTGAGATGTCAGAACTGATAAGTGAGAAGCGAAGAAGGTGAAGTGGTGGCTGGTGAGTGTAGGTATTGTTGCCGCTAAATTTTGACATGCAAAATAGTTGACTTTGATAAATATGTGATTTAGCATTGTTGAGGAAAGTCGATGTTATAACGATTAAAAATCAAAATAGACCATTGTAGAAATGCTTGACTAAGGAAAGTCTCATGCGGAGTCCGAAATGCCAATTGAAGATTGAAGACATCACAATTTGGAAAAATGATAGAGACTGTCAAAGGAAACGGTGAGCTGAATGAAGAGAAAGACTTAAGCAAAATCCAAGTGAATGGATACAGGTAGGCTACACTAGCACACAATAAAAATTTCTACCTTGTAAACTAGAAAGCCTCGCAAGTAAATTATCATGTATCGTTACCACTAGATGTGCAGTGCAGCGGAAGGTAGTTGATGTAGCCCGAATCAACGAAGTGTGCATCTAGTTGCAGTGGTCGATCTTCCTCGTTGCGGTGGTCGATCCTCCTCATGCGGTGGTCGATCGTCCCAATCAGTGTCGCAGTGACAGCAACACCTCTACCGGTGTCCATACGTTTGGGGAAAAAATGCCATGCGTCGGTGTGCCAGCACCAAAGTGCAAAGGAAGGCTCAAGTGGTAGCAGCTAGGGTTTCAGTGGCTGTGCCCTCTCTTATCATCTATTGCAACCACGAACCCCTTTAAATAACCACCCCCTCCCTCATGGTGGAACCCTACATTAGGGACCAACTGAAGGACAAAATCCACTAAGCCCATTAGTAACGAATCTAATCCGTACCACTATATTCTAACCCATTAAGTGTGTGACCCTATAGATTCATGCATATTTGGACACAACTCAAAAACACCTTTCCGACCGATAATCGATAGCGGTACCTAGTAGTACAAATCAATTCCTAAATATCCATAAAACATCAGACGAACCTACCATAGTGTAATAATATCATATTCTCTTTGCTTCACGATATTAGATCGAGCTCAATGCAAGAGTCATGTCATCCTATGACAGCTCGATCTCTTCACTTATATCATAGTAGAATAATTTATCTGGATTGACTCTCAATCACATTTGGCATGGCCATGCAGTTCTTTAATCCATCTACCATGAGGGCCCAAAGATATCTCTCCATTATATAGGAGGAGCAAATTCCATCTTGATCATTCATGTACCTCAGCATGTTTCATGGTAAACCCAAAAGCTTCTTTTATAACTACCTGGTTAAAGAGTAAAGTTTGGCAACTCCTAAGTAAACCATTACACATCTAGAAAACTAATGACAATCTATGTCATGTGCTGAAAAATTGGCTTAGAATTGAATATGTGAAATGTGCTGAAAAATTAACTCAGAATTGATTTTCAATGTGGGCGGTAGTTATTTTCAAGTACATGTGTTTTTCTGGTTTTCGGACGAGTGATGCTAACAGGCCACTAAGCGGTAGTACCGGACGTCACAATTTTTGCGTAAATTGTTTGATTTTATGCAATACTCGTGTGAGTAATTGCATAGATTGATGTTGAGTCAAGTCGTGGACTTGTGCTCAGAATTGTTTCTTGTTTGTTCATGTGCAGGTGTTACTCAAGGGCGAACGTGGTCGATAATGGAATTGGAACTAGGTTCGGGACTAGGTTCAAGGAGGAATCAAGGTTTTAGTGGTCGAGGATGTCATGCGGAACGTTCAGGCTAGAGAACGGTGCACATGGAGGCTGGTTAGTCATGTGAGAGCGGCAGGTGGACCGCCGTACACGTGCAATTGTAATTGTTTAGGGTAGTTTGCATGTATTGGGCTATGTTGGGTCAGGTGGATATGCATGCGAATTGTTGCTAATTATAAATAGGAGAGGATGTCTCCTGTTTATTAAGAAAGAGTTATTTTTGGAGTTGTACTCTTTTGTTTTGGAGTATTGTACACAAACAGAGAAAGAAAATAAAAAATTCCAATTTCCTCAGCCTCCCGAGTGCACGAACCGAGTGAGAGTCTTCTCTTAGCTACAATGACATGATGGTACAATGATTTCGTGTTCCTACAGTACTTTTCTATAGAGATCTTGATTTACTGTTCATCCATTTTTGCTGCGGCGATCTGTTTTGTTCGTTCTTTGCGTTCTTGCCTAGTTTTGGTTCTTAGAGATTGATTCATTGTCTCTTTTGATTCAACAAGTTTAATCTTGATTTGATCTATCTAAAACCTTCTTAGGGCATCAACTTAGAGTTCTGAAAGTTTCATTGGCTAATCTTTTGTAGATTTTGATTAATCTCGAAATTAGGGTTAGGTCAATTCTCGTCGAAATCTGTTTCAGTAAGCTTGCGGGGCTTATAACTTTTGATTTGTAGATCCGATTGTGCTAATTCTTTTTTTGTTAGATTTGTATTGGAATTCAGTTCTACAGTTCAAATTTCAAGTCAATCCGTAGATTGGATCTCCAGGAATATATGTTTTAGTGATCACATCTTACTCTGTTTTGTCGAATCTGAATCAGGCAATTTAAGTCCGAATTGAGGTGTTTCAAAAATCATCAAAAAATTAATTTTAGCTTCCACGCAATCATTCACCCCGTTTCTGATTACTAGCTCAGTGTATATCAATCCTACACAATCTCAGGTCTAAAGATCATACATACACTATGCATGAGACCAACTGATGACACATAAGAATATATATAACAATTCTCGCAGTATCTCATATGGGTCTATCCAACGCATGTTCTCTAACATGTGTCCACATTATTGATTAGATATCTCCATATCTCTATGACCCATGAAACATGGTCATCAATCAATACATGTGCTGATCTATGAAGCATAATCATCCTATATTATGATAACCGATCAGGGATAACTTAAATAACATCGATATATGGAAAAAGTTTTACGATCAAGTCACTTACTTATTGATTAATTCAATCGATATTTATTCAAAGGACAACCAATTATATTTGCGGAGTACATGGACCCCGGGTATCTACATGGCGGGCCGCGAGGACCACCTAGGAGGGGATGGGCCAAGCCAGCTGCACAGAGATGGGCACCACCCGGACTACCACCGCTGTACCTAACAAGGAAGGGCTAAAGATAGAAACCGACCTTGAATAGGAAAGTCACAATTGTAATCCCGGATGCTAATGTATTCGGCAAGGAAGGCTAGAGATAGAATCTCCATCTTATAACCGACTAGGACTCCTTGTAAACCTTACCCCCCGACTATATAAAGGGGGCGGGGTATCCTAGTTCGGAACACATCGACATACAACAACACCAAATCCTAAAACAGAGGACTAGGGTATTACCTCCTCCGTGAGGGCCTGAACCTGTATAAACCTGTGTCTTGTGTTACCATCGAGTTTGGATTCAGCGCCTAGTCCCATAATCATTATTGCTGACAACAAACATCGACAATATTGGTCTGTAAATATAAGGCATGATACAATCATCTCTATTTTTGCCTCAAGGGCATATCACCAACACCAAGATTGAGTCAAATGTTTTGAAATATAAATACATTGTACTAGTTGACGGGAAAACTTGCACATGCCAACCTTTACTTTTTTTGCATCTACTTTTCCTCTACTTTGGGATTAGTTCGTAGCTAGTATATACCCATCTTTCCTTTGTAATTCGATTTTGATCAATAATGCTTCGCATCGATGTGTTGATCATCTTTGAGATAAGCCTGTCCTTGAATTTGCCGATTTGCTGACAAATTGGCTGCTAATAAGCACCCTCCATATCGATGGAATGCCGCTGATTGGAAATATGATTTCATGTTATTGTTTAATTTATTCGATTTATGTTAGTTTGCATGAATTCAGACTTTTAGCTTACAATACTAAATTTAAAATTATGTGGTGCCATTTTCTTCATTCGGTCAATGTATTATCATTCTAAATATTCGATTGCTTGAATAATTGTGTCTCATTGTTTTAATCCAGGGTCTGAGTTTATTGCAGCATGACATGAAACAAAGCATGCTTGCTATCATGGAGGGATCATGAAACATAAATTAACTAACTATAGAAAAATAATGTGCTAAGGCTTGACACTTCTCAAATCTCGGCAAAATATATCTAATACCTGGCACCCATTAGAGAAACTAGGCCGGTAGGTGCACTATGCTGCGCTACGCTGCGCTGGTACCTAAAATGCTAGCCAATTCAAAGATGTCATCATGTAGAACAAAACACAGACATCTCTATCACTGGAAGCTCATTATTGTAGCATATATTTTTAATATTACATTTGTAAAATCAAAGTGAATTGCTCACATTTGTCAGGAAAGTTCTAATTGTCGTTGCTACATCGAGATAACTTGTGTGAACTTGAGAATCTACAATCTATATTCTTGTAATTTTTGGTGGTGATTTACAACATAATGCAACCGAAACCACATACAAATGTACATAAATTCCTGGTACAACTTCTTTACTCAAAACCCTCTCTCTTCCTTGTAATACTACAAGCTTTGGCTAGGGTTTTGGCCGGTAACGTTTTCATCTTCTTAATTTTCGGATTTATTCCGGTGGGAGATAAGTTGTGTTGTCGTGTAATTTTCAGTTTTTATTCTTACGTAAGTTTTTTCGGAAAAGGGTGTTTCCTCCGAGCCGTATATTTTCTACGGCAAGTTTTACTCAAAAGAAAATTTCTTTCGCGCTAAGAATTGGAAGTTTGGTTTTGGCCCTTTTTCTTTAATTCCAAAACCTTAGTCTTTCATGCGTTTATTTTTTTGTCTCCCTCACCTTATCTTCTAGATGAGTGGCCATAGTTTTTCCCCAAAAATCAGCTGAGCCCTCCTCCTGGCCGCCCTCGCCTTGGCCTTGGCCACCCGCCTCGCCCTCCCTCCCTGGCCAGCCCCCCGGCGCCTCGGCTCCCGACAGCCTCCCGAGCCCGCGCGCCTCCTCAAGCTCGTGTGCCTCCGTGCTTTGTGCCCGAGCCTGTCCTCGGCTCCTGTCATGGCACCTCCTTGGCGGCTCTTCGCCGGCCTGCCGCCCTACGCCTTCGGCCGGCGTTGCTTCGGCCGGCTCGGCTCCTCCACCTCCCTTTCCTCCATGAGTAAGATTCGAGGTTTAAATCTTTTGGGGATTTGCTTGTTTATTGTTTGTGCTCAGAGCTTGTGCTTAACTTGACTGAATTTGCCACAAGAATGCATCTTGCGAGATGCAGATTAGCAAGGCAAGACCATTGATGCCAGGGATTTTATTTTCTACCCTTTCGTTAATACTCCATGCTTGGTGCGGATATGAGTTCAGAGATGCACGAGTACGAAGATATATATGTTCATCAAATTCTTGATTTGTTGACAAAATTTCTGTGTAGTTTAAATTCTAGTGATGATTGCTGAAGTTTGTAACAATATGAACACTTCGCCTGACTTGACTTGATATTCTTGGTCGTTAAAAAGTACAGATTAGAGCATGCAACCATGTCTTTAATTTTATTTGGTCCTGCATCTATCTGATGATAAAGTTTGAAACCTTCGTTTAGGGAATAATATGAGACTACAACTTTTATAAGCTCAGTTTCAAACAGGCAGCTTATTAAAGGATGATGGTTGAGTTTTATTTGCATGCAAAGTGATTTTGTGTGAGGGAATCTGTTTTCTCGGCATGGATCCCTAGCTAACAAGTTGATCACACTCTAGGAAGGAAGGGATTAGAAATGCTCAACTTCTGATTTTATTTTTTGCTGTTACATTGATGGCCAAACATTTATGAGCATGGCAGGAAGAGTGGAGTAAATGCATAAGTTGATTTCTGAACCTTGCCTTTACCTTTGTTTGGTTAAGTGTTATACCTTTATGCTTTAGACTGGTATAATAAGATTGCATTTATATCTACAAGATAACCTGCACCAGAATTTTAGAAAAGTGAAACATGATGGCATACCAAACGCATGTTGGTTTTATCGAAAAATGATATGTTGTAGTTTTGATTGTTTTACACAAAGCGGTTTCCAAGTTTGTCTCTGCTTCTCATTATTTGTTGGAGCAATTGAAAAGACACACCTCCTGATATTGAACTTAAGGTTGTATAAAAATTGCTGTTGATGTTACATTGGTCTTTTTCAATTTATTCTCTAGATATTCTAGTTACATTATGTTCTGAAAAGATTTGAGGCTGGAACTCCTACAATTGGAGAAGCTATAGAACTGGGAGCAGCAATAGATTATTTGTCACCTCTTGGCATGCAGAGGATCCATGAATACGTGGATTTTGCTTGTTCTGCTCCCCCGAATGAGTTTGGAGTTGAATCACTATACCTATGATATGCAAAAGAGTTGTTTTCTTTTGTCGCTTGTACCGAGTGTGCATAAATTTAAGTTAAATGAATACTGTTTATTTGCAGGGAAGGTTCTTGTAACACCCCAGAGCCAATCGCGCCACGGATGCTACTAAAAACCCTAAATAACGAATGACACTCCTACGCAAAAGACTGAAACTGAATTCAATCTCTAAACTCTTAAAACCGGCTTAAAACTAAGCCACCGAAATTTACAAAATTTCGGCATGACCTCTATAGAACAGAGGACATCCACTCAGCAGACAAAAGAACAATAGCAGTTACATGATATATCAATCTCTCAAAATAGAATGAAACATTCTAGCAGGTCCTTAGATAATCCATCATATATCCAAAAAAATTTAATAAGCTCCACCATGACGAACAACACATTACATCCGCATTAATTACATCCAAATTTAATGAATCGGTTAAATAAATGGTTCGACACCGAAGTCGTGCACGTGATATTACTCCCAACCAGACGAGCCAGCTTCAAGGTACCTAAAACAAGAAACAAACAAGCGTGAGTCCAAGACTCAACAAAGAGCAACAAGCATGAAAAGTAAGGAATTCGACTAAAATACAACTACTTCAAGACATAAAGTAACAGTTCCTTTAATTGACATCCGTAAATAAAAGAAGCAGTTTTGAATTCATATAAATCCAAAACGTAGAAACACAATTACTTCATCATGTATCATAACCATTACTTAATTGAAATCAACCGGTAACAGAAGCAGTAACTAACTCCACTTACCACAACCAACTCGAAAATGTAACAAAACCTTACCCATGCCTCAGTATTCATTTCTGGATGAGCCCACAACTCAATCCTCAACCTGTTCTTTCCATTCTCATCAATCAACATTTATCAACTGCAACACACAAATGCAATGAAATGCTTTTATGCTCTCATGCTCAAAATGCAACATTTTAGCCTATACTGGTATAGCTGAGTGCACACCCGTCGGTGTGCACCCTCTCATTCCCAACCATCCCATGGCGGGGTCTACTCTTATTGACTCGCTCCCATCCGTGGATGGGACTACGAGGTAGGACTTTTGTGCTCACTACATGTGAGCACAACATCAACATGGGTCGCCTCTTCCATCATGAATGCACATATGCAAATGATGCTTATAAACAAATCATACATGGCATCATAATTATTTGCCCTTAACCCTGACCAAACATAAACATATGCATAGCATGGATATCATCACCTGCAGGTCATAGCAATTGTTATTTTTATTGTCACAATATGCATTTTCATAATATGAACAACTCTCTAGCAATGCTCATACCATAACTTGACATTTACATCTTTAATAGCATTTCATACTCTTGAGGCAAGTAAGTAATCGAAATAATCCCCAACTAAGATCTAGGGGATGCACTTGCATCAAATCACTCAACATTTTCATAACAAGGCAATCATCCTACTAGCCGGGCTTAGAAACACAACTTCAATCATAGCGTAAGCATATGCATAACACAAGCCATCAGCTTAATACCCTAGTAAGGATATAAGGGTTACACTTGCCTTTACCGACACGAGAGGCAACTCGGGGTCGAGACCACCCCGAAGATACTCTCCCTGAAAAACAACGATTGTGTACAAGAATGGGTCAAGGTCCAACTCAATACCTCAATACATAACGAAATCTCAACTTTTGCCAAAAACAGTCCCAATTCCCACTAATGGAAACTCCGGGCAACCCACTAGACAGCAGACATTAAACCTTAATAATAAGAGAACATACTGACAACTCTCTCAATTTGGGATCTTATGCATAACCATTTACAAATTAAGCTAATATACAATAGTATGATCATAATCAAATGGCAATAAATAATTCTTTACTCACTCATTTGAATTGAGCCATACAAAAAGTAATAAGGATCAAGTCCTAGCATAATATTCACAACCATTACCAGGGTAAGAATGATACTACAGAAGCTCATACACAAATAACACACATAAAATATGCAGATGCCATGTAATGACAAGAATTTAAGTTTGCCAGTAGGCAAATACTAATATAACCGATGGATAGCCTTGCTGTCTTAAATGCCCCATGAATACACAGAATTTTGAATACATGCCCTACTCGATGTCCTTAGATTTTCAAAGCCTCAGAATAAGCATCATAATCTCAATGCACACAAATTAATCCTCTAAGCCTTATAACATTTAATCATGGAAGGGCGCCACAGGAGTCGGAGTCGGCGTCGACGCCGTCGACTCCGAAAAAAGGGCGGCAGGCATTGCCGCCCCAAAGGAAGATGTCGCCGCTTCAGACGCGCTCGGCGAGGTCGCGAATGTAGCGGCGGAAAGAGTTAGGCTCCCGGTGCAGACCCTCTTAGGGTCTGCGCCAGAGCTATCGAGCAATGGCCACTTGCCCGCTCGGTCGGCGGCAATGGTGGTCACGATCGTCAAAGACCACGGGCGGTATTCTGGCGGGACCGGTGGAGTTCATCGCCGGGAAGGATTGTATGATCTGGAGGCGCGTTGCGGACTCCAGATCACAAGGTGGCCGAGCGTCGGCTCGAAATTCCAAGCCGCTCAGCACTGATGGGATCAACACGGATAACCACCGGGAGAGGGCGGCACTGCTCAGGTTCCCCTCGCCTAGCACCAGAAGAAGACAGGAGCATTAGATAACAAAGATCGCGAAGAAAAGTATGCATTCAAGAGGAATGATAAGAAGACTTACTACCCGGGTACGTGCGCGTCATGTCGTTGTCCCCTGTGTAATGCCATGCAGGGCGGGCACGATGACGTAGGGGGCTGATCCTCCGAGACACGAAGTCTCGGACTACCAGTGCCCCAATCAAGCCGGTGCTCCACAACCGGTCGATGCGGGCCACCATTGCCAGGAGCTCCGTCGTCTCCTCGACAAGCGAGCTCCAACTCTTGTGGGCTACCGCCCACCCGCAGGGTACTCCAAGAAGGTCGACCACGCTGTCATCGCTGACATAGAGCCAGTCACCCCGCCAGTTCTTCCAGTTGGAGCATGGCTGAAAAGGAATGTAATGAGGGGCTGACCCGTCATGAAGGCGGAAGTGGCAACTTCCTGCAACCCCACTGTCAGGGGTGATACGGACGGAAGGGGAAGATTAGGCATTACCCCCACGAACATCTCGCAGAGGTAAGCGAAGGTGGAGAGGAGGACAATGGAGTTGGGGGAGAGATGAAGGTGGTGAATCTCGTAAAAATGAAGGACAGTGAGGAAGAACTCAGAGAATGGCAGCACCAAGCTCGCCATAAGCCCCCAGGTAAAGACAACAATCTCCCCGGCTCGCGATTTGCACAGCGGTCCCTAGCGAGATGAAGGAACCTCGGTGCCATCCCAGTGGCAAAGTCCATCTGGCGTTGGCCGGCGGTGGAAGGAAGAAGGGACTGCGCCATTATAGCGGGAATGGAGTTCTTCAGGCAAAGAAGACGAAAGGGCAAAGAGCTAAATGTGAAGGAAACTAGAGGGCGTGAACTGTTGCGTGGGGATGAGCATATATAGACACCGCAAAGACGGTTCGCAACTAAGCAAAAGGCACGGCGTTTCGGGTCCCAAGAAAAATCAGCGGAAGTGGGGAGGACCGTAGCGGTTGCGTGCGCAGGAGTGGTGGGCCCATCCAGGAATGCACTGGCATTAAATAAGGTCTGAAAAGCAGCTGACACGCGTTCCAGGACAGCCCCGGGGGCTACTGTCGGTGTACTTTGCACCGGGGTACCCTCTTCGTCGTAAGAGTAGCAGGCCCAAGAAGCGGCCTGGCCCAAGTTGGCGGGAAGCCTCGCGGCCTGGCGAGCGATGGCGATCACCTTTCATAGGCGAGTAACCCAGCGTGGCGGCTTTGGCGGCGAGGGCATTCAGGCCCCCCTTGTTAGGCCACGAAGGCGACCAAAGGAATAGGGGGAAGGCTTCGCCTCGAAGTTTCCCTCCCCTGGCACCTCGTGTCAGGGTCATTAATTGTGGGGGGTTCAGCTTCCGACACGACGACAGCTCATTCCTTTGACGCTTCTACCAACCTATCGTAGGGGCGTCTTGTCCCGGGCAGACCGGGCAAGGCCTCTCACCGACATTAAATGAGATTCGGAGGACAAGGCCACGGAGGCGTGCTTAATAAATGAGTCGTGGGTCGACGTGGAAGCTGGAATGATGGGTGTAATTAATGTGTTGTAGATAAGTATAGCGTCACCTTCTCTCCTGCTCAGGGTGGCCCGTCTATATAAGGGCACCCTAGTGTGTGAAGAAGGGGGCCGATCGGCTAGAGCAAGAAGCGTAGAGAAGCAGACACTGAAGAACACCCTTGTAAACGCTTCCCCATTTGTTCAACAAAGAACTAGCAGGGCATAGGGCTATTACCCTCACCGGGGGCCTGAACCTGGGTAAATCATTGTGTCCACCATCTTGTCTAACGCCCAAAATCCATCATCGGGAGACATTAGGGTTTCCAGCCATAAAGATGTCCTCTACCGAACCATAATTTCCGTCTAGGGAGTAGACACCCTGTTAGCGGAATCTTGTCAGCGAAATACACCGACAGGGGCACGCCAGGTAGGGGACTAGTGGTTGGCTCATCCGGCCATCTCTCCGGCGGATCTCGGTCTTCCATCCGAAAGGACTTTCCACTTGGTGATGGCGGGTCGACACTCGCAGCGACAAGATGTGGCGGAGGCTAGCAGCTCCCAGAATACGTCCAGGCGCTCTCACCGGACAAGAGATCGCCTCACCCGCCGCAGAGGCGGTGGCGTCCAGCGCGCGGGCCGAAGCTCGATTCGGCGTCGGCTGGCCATGGAGGCCGCCACTCCAGCCCAGAACCTGCACGCGGTCCGTCTCCTCCTGGACCACCCTCCGGTGGAACTCGCTGGAGACACCCCGACCACCCCATGGCTGTGGGATATTGCGGGCCTCGTGGACACGGCTTAGCTCCGCGTAGGGATGCCCGATCGGTCTGAGGCCGTCGGTTCCCCTCGACCCAAGGTGCCTGTAGAGTGCACCCAAGCTTCCAGCCGCCCTAGCAGGAAGCGCTCTAGCCAGGCGGGCCAGAGTAAGGGAAAGGGCGTGCGAGAAGAAGGTCCCAGCTCTGCGAGGAGTCGTGGGGACCTGAGGTCCCATCTAGAGCTCTAGCGTCGGCCACGCGGCAGTGATCTGTGTGATCGCCTGCAGCGTAGTCGCACTCGCGACAGACGGATGGCCCTGCGGGTGAGAGTCCCTCCCGTGGCTCTCATCTTCAGGGCAAGGAGGAGGTTCGCTCCTTCGACTCTTTGGGGAGTCGCGGTCCGCCTTCCCTGGCACGACTTCCTGGCCGGGGTCAAGGCGGACGGCAGTATCCCCCTTACGGCGTTGGATGCCAAGCGTTCTCTCGACAGCTGCGCCATGTGGCGTGGCCCGAAAGATTCTGCCTGGCCTCCATCGAGAAGTATGACGGCACCACCAACCCAGAGGAGTTATTGCAGGTCTACACCATTGTGGTGCGTGCCGTTGGCAGGTCTGGCAAGGCCATGGCCAATTACTTCCCAACGGCCTTGATGGGGTCCACCCGGTCCTAGCTGTTGAACCTCCCGTGAGGATCGGTGCACTCGTGGGAGGAGTTGTGCGACCTCTTTGTCGCCAACTTCCAAGGCTCCTTCGCCCAGCCGGGCGTGGAGGATGATCTCCATACCCTTGAGTAGGAAATAGGGGAGTCGTTGCGTGACTTCATCCGGCGATTCTGCCACTGTCGCAATGATTCCTCGGATTTTCGAGTAGTCGGTCGTCATCGCCTTTCGAAGAGGCGTGCACAACCGCAAGATGTGGGAAAAGATGGCGACCCGCGACATCGCCACCACTTCCGAGCTCTTCTCCCTAGCGCACAAGTGTGCGCGGTAGCAGAGGCTCGGGGCCGACATCGGCCGCCTTGGCGGTGGTGGGGGGACGAGGTCGGGACTTCAAGGGGCCCCGGTCACACCAGCAGGAAGACGCGGAAGCGCGAGGCGCCTAAGACCGGGCGGGTCCTGGCTGCCGAGCGCGAGCTTGAAGATGCCCGGCCGCCGAAGCGCGACCGCCGTGACCGGCGGGACGACCGTCGTGAGCGGTGGGATGATCACCGAGGCCGATGTGGCGACCGTCGCGGTCGGCGGAGCGATCGCCGTGAGGAAAAGGAGGGCAAGCCCTTCTGCCCAATTCACCAGACCAACTCTCACGACCTGGGGGATTGCCGGGTTGTGAACAAGATGGTCGAGCGGCGGCTCAAGGAGCGTCGTCCCTGCGACGATGACCAAGACGAAGACCCCGCCTCGCTGGCTTTCCAGCAGGCGGACCGCGCTGTGGCGTACATTTATGGTGGCTTGTCCACCTATCCCTCCAATGCTTCCTATAAGCGGCTGAGGAGGGAGGTGTGTGCCACGACGTCGAGTTCAGGGGCGTGTCGGATGCTGAAGTGGTCGGAGGAGCCGATCGCCTTCAGTCGGGCTGACCACTCTGAGAGCACCGCCGGTGCAGGCCACCTTCCGATTGTGGCTTCTGCTACGATCTGGAACGTGAGGCTCGGCCGAGTGCTGATGGACGAAGGAGGCTCCATCAACCTCCTGTCCTTTGAAGCTTTCCGGGTTCTCCAGGTGCCAAACCAGGAGCTGTCCCCTGCTCTGCCTTTCTACGGCATAGCCCCGGGGGCTAGCATGGTCCCCCTGGGTCAGGTGCACCTCCCCGTCACTTTCAGGGAGAAAAGCAACTTTCGTACGGAGTGGTTGACTTTGAAGTCGCTAATTTTGACCTCCCGTACAATGCCATACTTGGCCGGCCAGCCCTGGCCAAATTTATGGTGGCAACCCACTATGGCTACATGGTGGTGAAGATGCCAGGGCCTAGCGGCCTCATAACCGTCCGGGTGGACAGGCCTGAGACTTTGCGCTGCCACAAGCACGCACTAGACCTGGCCGGAGTCACCTATGGGAAGTCGGCTGATGCCGCCTTCCCGGGAACCCCTCAGGCGTAGACCCGCGCCTCGCTCGGTTCGCCCGGTGAGGTGAAAATGGTCTCCCTGGGCACGGGCAAACCTGGGAAGTCCGTCTTCATCGGCGCCAGCCTTAGCGCCAAATATGAAGATGCGCTCATCGCCTTCCTCCAGCTTAATTCCGACGTGTTCGCTTGGCAACCGTCCGATATGACTAGGGTCCCCAGGGAGGTGATCGAGCACCGACTGACTACGCTCCCCGAGGTGCGCCCGGTTCAACAAAAAATCCAGCGCCAGGCACCAGAGCGTCAGGATGCCATTCGGGAGGAGGTAGAGAAGCTATTGCGCGTAGGGATTATCCGAGAAGTCTCTCATCCTGAGTAGCTTGCCAACCCTATGCTCGTCAAAAAGTCCAACGGGAAGTGGCGGATGTGTGTCGATTTCACAGACCTCAACAAGGCCTACCCAAAGGACCCTTACCCCTTGCCGCGCATCGATCTTATCGTTGATTCCACAGCGGGATGTGAGCTACTGTGCTTTCTGGATGCGTACTCTGGGTACCATCATATTAGCATGGCTACGGAAGACGAAGATAAAACTGCTTTTGTAACACCCATGGGCGTTTATTGTTATGTTAGAATGGCTTTTGGGTTAAAAAAATGCTGGTTCTACTTATCAACGCGCCATGCATATCACTTTTCGTCCACAGATAGGGCGTAACCTTGAGGTGTACGTCGATGTCCTATCGTGAAAGTGAAAAAGAGCGAAGCCTTGATTGAAGACCTGGAGGAAACCTTTACTAACCTTCGGAAGAATTGTTTGAAGCTCAACCCCGAGAAGTGCGTGTTCGGCGTACCCTCCGGGAAGCTGTTAGGGTTCCTCGTGTCCAGGCGGGGCATCGAGGTCAATCCTAATAAGATAGCAGCCATCGAGCACATGAAGCCGCCAGTTCAACTCAAGCAGGTTCAATGCTTGACTGGTCGCCTAGCCTCCCTTGAGCGGTTTATCGCCCGACTAGGAGAGAGAAGCCTGCCTCTTTTCAAGTTGCTGAAGAAAACAAACCATTTCGAATGGACTGAGGAGGCCCAACAAGCGTTTGAAGACTTGAAGCGGTACCTCTCCTCCCTTGATCTTTGTTAGCCTACGACACAGTGAACCATTGTTCTTGTACATTCTTTGCTACCGGCGGTGGTGGCCTTGATGTTGGTGGCGAGAGGAAAGGTATTCAAAAGCGATCTATCACATCGATGAGTGTTACACGGGCGAGACTAGGTACCCGCAAGCGCAGAAGATGTTGTACGCCGTCCTGGTGTCATCCAGGAAGCTGCGGCACTACTTTCAAGGGCGAGAAGTCACAGTGGTCATTGCCTACCTTTTACGAGAAATCCTCCACAACCGGGAAGCAGAGGGCCACATCGCCAAGTGGTCGGTGGAGCTGGGGGAATTTTGCTTTAAGTTTGTACCCCGCACCGCCATCAAGAGCCAGAAGTTGGCGGAGTTCGTTGCCGAGTGGACTCCTGCCGCTCCTGAAGTTGAAGAAGTACCTGCGCCTTCCCCCTGGACCTTATTTTTCGATGGTTCCTTCAGGCTCGAAGGCACGGGGGCTGGGGTAGTCCTGGTCTCTCTGACCGGTGACATTCTCCAGTACGTGGTCGCCCTCGACTTCAAAGCCACTAACAACATTATCGAATATGAGGGCCTACTGGCAGGGTTACGTGTTGCCTCAGCATTAGGCGTCCGACACCTCCAAGTTAAAGGCGACTCCCTGCTAGTCATTAACTAAGTGCAGAAGGAATTTCAATGCTCCGATCCTACTATGGCCACCTACTTGGCGGAGGTCAGGAAAATGGAGCGCCACTTTGAAGGACTGGGATATACCCATATCCCCCAGCGCGACAACCATCTGGCGGACGAGCTTTCGTAGCTTGCGTCCTCAAGAGCCTCTGCTCCGGTCGGAGTCTTTGAAGAAAGACTCTCACGGCCGTCCGTCATTACCCCCACTCCGTGCGGGGAGGACGATTCCTCCGTCATTGCCCCCGCTCTGCGTGGGGAGGAGCCCGGCCGTGTGCCCTCGCTTTATCACGGGGAAGGGCCAGCGATCTTCCGATCACGGCACCGAGAAAAGCTTGACCCCAATTGAGTACCCGGGAGATCACCGTGTGGTCGTCGCTCTTGGCCGGGAGGGCCAATGGATGGACCCCATCCTCGCCTTCCTGCGAGACCGAGAGGTCCCCGATGATGATGCCTCTGCTAAAAGATAGCACGAAAGGCCAGGTGCTACTCTCTAGTGGATGGAGATCTATACCGCCGAAGCAGAAACGGAATTCTCCTAAAATGCATCACTCGGGAAGAGGGGAGCGCCCTGCTCTCTGATATCCATGGAGGCATGTCTTGAGGAGCCATGTGTGCAGCCGGGCGCTTGTCGAAGAAAGCGTTCCGCCAAGGGTTTTATTGGCCTACTGCCCTCCAGGATGCTTGCGAGCTAGTGAAGAGGTGCGAAGCATGCCAATTCTTCACCAGGCAAATTCACCGACCGGCCCAAGCTCTGCAAACCATTCCGCTCTCTTGGCCATTCACGGTTTGAAATTTGGATATCTGAGGTCCGTTCAAGTAGACCCACGGGGCTTGTAATGACCTTCTAAATTCAAAAATAAAGAAAAACTAAGATTAATATTTAAAAATGGAAATGAATTAAAAGTTTAATTTAAATCAAGATTTTGATTTTAAACAAAATTCTTTCCTTATTTCTTCCATTATAAACTTAATGAAAAGAAAGATTTCTAAATTAAGATTGTCATTCTCAAAACAAATAAAATATTAAAATGAGTTTTAATTGCAATCTTGATTTGAATTTCCATTTTCTTGCATGATTGAATTTCTTGAGTTTTTACTTTTAAAAGAAAAGTCAAATACAATGAAATGGTAAAATGGTAAATGCAAAAAAGTAAAAGTAAAATATCAACAAAAATAATATTAAAATTTCTGAGCCCTCAAAATATCTCCAGAAACCTTATCACCCTGTTCCAGGCTTACACAAAAAAAATTCATAAATTCTTAAGTCAGTTTGATAATTTTAACCGTGAAACATATCCACTGGCTAAAACCTCTTTTGAGCTGGATTATTATTAGCCCTAGATCGAGATACGTGTCGTCCATCCGAAGGATTAGCACTGTTCAGCCTTCTTCCTCAGAGATCAGAACTCGAAGGGAGGCGTGTCTCTCTGCCGCGTGCAGGGCAAGCCAGCAGCGCCTCCGTTCTTATCCCTCTCGCGCCGCAACTTTGATCCTCCAGCTCTCGTCCACGTCGCCCAAACCTGCACTGCACCGCTCAGGCTGCTGCGACCAGAGGGTCGAAGGAATCCGCCGCAACATGCCTCCGTCGATCTGCTGCCACGGCGATGGAATGGACCCGATTTGGCTGCCACGATGCAACGTTGGTAGACAAGCACTGCGCCCTCGCCTGCACGTCCTTGCCAAAGCATTGCCACGCCGCTGCTAGGCTGAAAGAATCACTGCCGCATCGAATATCTCGCGTGCTCATCTCGGCCGAGCCAATCCCTGCGCCAAAACCCTCCTCATCTTCTATATAAACCTATCGCGCACTCCTTCCTGGGCAATCCCGCACCGACACACCGAGGTTATCTTCTCCGGCGAGCCACCGCATCGAGCTCCATCTTCCGCCGCCGCACCCGCACGGTGAGAACACCATCCCGCATGTATTCCTTTCAAATAAAATGCTCAAACATGATTCTTAGTACCCATTGATGCTCATTCCGCTGAGAATTTGATGGAAGAGATAAGCTTTTTGCACCTTTGCTCACCGGCCATGGCCTCTGCCGCCCATGCTCGTCGGCGCGCCATCTCCGGCCACCCCCAACCAAACTGAGACCTCCCCTAGATGAGCCTAGCCGTAGATGACGAATCCGGAACCCATTCACCCTCTCCGGTGATGCTTTGTCGCCGGCGAGGCCAAAGACCGTCGCCCCTGTTCTCTGTCGCTGCATGGGGCCCGAGCGTCAGTCGCTGGGTCGCACTGCTTCGCCGACAGGTGGGCCACGTCTGTCAACCGCACGCGCTACTGCCGAATGGGCTGGCCCAACAGCGCCTCAGCCCAGTCATTTCCCAAAACGGAAAGCGCCTTTTCGGTCTGAAAGCGTAGTTTTCTGAAAATAAGATTTTAATTTTCAAGTATTTATTAGGTTTTAATACTTTCAAATGCTTGTAACCTTTGAACCATAAGACAAAATTTAATGAAATAAATTTCTTAATTCATGTAAAATTCTGAAGATTCAGAGTATGCAAAAATATTTAAATATTGAACCTTGTTTGAATTTTCCATTTAAATTTAAAGAAAGAGTTTGAATATGTCATATATAGAAATTTTACAAATAATGCCCAAATTAAGCCAAATAAATTTTGTTAGAATCCTTGAGTCTCCAGGAACCTGAATATGCAAAAATACTTAGGGTTCACTATAGGAAATATTTGTGTTATTAAATATGGTAAGAAAGTAGCTCAAAAACTAATTTATTTAATTTATGGCCATACAAATCTGAGGTTAGAAATAATAAAACACATAATTGTAACATTCTGAAATTATAGAACAACTAGAAAGAATTCATAAAGCAAAGGTCATTATAAATACTTAATCAAAAGTCACATACATGTATGTATGTATGTATGTATGTATATACAAGTGAATAATCAATACACATCATAAATAATCAAAACCTAAAAACATACTTGTTCTATGAGCTGGTTTTATTTGAATCTCTTATTGAAGATTTGTTGTTGCTATGTTCTTTGTTCGCGACGTAACCCGACGTTATTAATCCCATTATCGATCAGCGACTTCAACTTCGTTGAAGACATCAATAAGCAAGGCAAGCACCTCCTTTGACCATGTTGATCCCAGTTTTATAAATGTTTTCATTAAATATTTTTATTGCATGCGATATTCATTAAACGCTATATTGTGGGCAATAGTAGTTATACCTATAAATTCTCAAACCTCCATGATATAATGAATTGTGAACCTTGATACCTTAGCATCATGGTTAGGCAATATATAATGTCACTGGGTATACATGATTTTAATCATAGCCATGCTTTAGACTTGATAAGGATTTGTTAGAAACATTGATCACATGATATTTTGAAGTCTTGGGATAAATTGGAGACATTGATCAAATGATACTTGGACATGCCGAGGCATGATGATGATTTTTGGTTATTTTGGTTAAAAATGAAAATAAAAATTATAATATTGGTGCGGCAATTATTGGCATTAGCCAAAAGTGTATGGGCTTGCACTTAGATTAGGGAGATTATTGCCCGTGTCGATTAAGGACCGAACTAATTGTACGTTATATCCAAGTCTTTCCGTACAACCACAAGTGTTGGTATGGGACTGCCTTAACCTATTAAGTTACTTGAAACTAGCTTTGCACATTGGGTCGGAGTAGTACGAGCTGTTCCTTAGTGGATTGCTCGGCGAACGCTCCACACCGAGGTGATCATGGATCAAACGCTACCGACAATCTGTACGCCACTGTGGGGAAGTTCCATCATTTCTATGCTCGAAGTTCTTCCGCCATATTGTGGGTTTTCGCCTGGTGCAAAGTTAGGATTAAGTAATGTAATCGGTATTCATGACTTCTGCGGCACACCAAAGGAAGTGTGCTAATGATCACAAAGAGTCATCATGTCTTGTGGGTAAAGCCGCACACCTCGCAGAGTGTAAATCTTTTCGAAAAGCCGCCTCGGCATGGGACACTTGCCTTTGCATTAGTTAGTTGCTTTATTTTACAAAAGGTGGATTTTGATATATGTCAAGCATCATGATTTGATTGGATATCATTGGAAAGGAATTATTTGATTAATATGTGAAATCAATGATTGATTCATGGAGATGATCAAAGGAACTGAGGTTCGTGTAATTTCTCGATTCATACTTACATATTAAACTTTTTACTTAAATTTCGCTTATGTTCTAAACTTCAAGAAATTCTTTTGCAACCTAGCTTTATGCAAAATAACCATGAAAGCCTTTGAATGGCCCGCATGTATAATAGGGTTTGCTAAAGTCTTCTTTGAGTACGCAAGTACTCACCCTTGCTTATTTTGTTTTAGGTAAAGAATCGTAGTAGCTCGATGAATTCATTTGACGCAGATTCGGAATGTTAACGAGATCTTTCTGGGTTTATACCTTGCCGCTGCTCGAGGGTTCTGGGCATACTACAAGACTTTGATTCTTTCCATTGCATTCTCTCAATTGTAAGATTTTAATGTGTATATTACCTTTATTATTTCTAACAGAGTATGGATGTGATATCAATTGTTGTGAATGTGTGTGCTAGCTATCGATCATGGGACTAGCAATCGTGATGCACATAAGATATTCCATTTTATATTTATGTAAAATGGGGTCACTATGATTGGTATCGAGCCATACTGCTGAGAAAAAACCCTAGATAGAATGGTCGTTAGCATTAGAATAAACAAATTCAAAATACTATTTTTGAAAGTTACTACATTTACAAAGTGTAGTTATTGCTATTCTTTCCTCCTCCTTAAGATTCTGATTCTTACCCTACATTCATTTTGGTTTGTAAACAAATTCTTCCTTAAAACAATTTTCATCCATAGTTTATCTTCGCTATTTGCTTCAAGACATCCAAGATATGTCGCCGCATTCTTCATGCCGCCAATGAAGACTACAACGCGATGTCGAGAACCTCAAGAAAACGGACATTACTTGCCACCCCCACAAGACGAAGTAGAGTTTGAAGATTCTACTTCATGAAGAGTCGGTATTATCCAACAAGAAATGAGGAAGATTAAGAGTATATTAGGTTCTTCATTAGAAAAGGAAACCCTATACATAGCAGTATTCCGCTAGATGTATAAAGCATTTTTATGTAGTGATTATATCTTGCCATTTGCAAACCGTTTTATTTTCTTATTCTAAGTGATTTATGTAAACTTAACCTTTAGGTTAAAGTTTTATGATGAGTTGCCCTTATATATGAATCCGTAAACCTCAACCCATAGGCTAAAAATGAAAATTTATAAAATTGCTTCTCTTCTTTTCAGAGAATTTCTCATGACTTATCTTTTCTTTTCATAGAACTTCTTACCTATATATTCTTCTAATCCCTAATCTTTCCCAAAAGTCACCCCATTAAAATAAGTATAATAGTATAGCCTCGTAGGATTAGTAAAAGCTTTGGGCAAACCCCTATTATCGAGTTATGTGCCAGGTTGTGATTTACGCTTTCAAGATGGAAAGTCTTCAAGATCCCGATGACGCCAAGATGCTTCATGAAGAATTAGTATCGTCAAAGTAAAAGAAAGGCACTAGAATAGATTAGCTAATAAATGAAAATTTAGACTCCTATTTACATATTGAATGTAAGATCTTTTGTATTGTTCGACTTTTGATTTTTGTTTGGGTTACTCTCGTGAATGGTTAACCCTTAGCTTAAAATTCACGATGCGATAACCTCAATTAATAAAAAAATCTAATTAAGAAAATTTTAAAGAACGAGACGCTGCCTTATAACTAAACCAACTCTCATCTTATCTATTTCTATTCTATCCATCCATCTCAGCCACATCTTGATCATTCATTTCACAATTTTCAAGTGAACCACCCTATAACCTCCTCGCCATTCCTTGACTGCTAATCTAGACGAGATTCTCATAATGGGTAGTCTCAGAATAACCTCTAAATTCAAAAATAAAGAAAAACTAAGATTAATATTTAAAAATGGAAATGAATTAAAAGTTTAATTTAAATCTAGATTTTGATTTTAAACAAAATTCTTTCCTTATTTCTTCCATTATAAACTTAATGAAAAGAAAGATTTCTAAATTAAGATTGTCATTCTCAAAACAAATAAAATATTAAAATGAGTTTTAATTGCAATCTTGATTTGAATTTCCATTTTCTTGCATGATTGAATTTCTTGAGTTTTTACTTTTAAAAGAAAAGTCAAATACAATGAAATGGTAAAATGGTAAATGCAAGAAAGTAAAAGTAAAACATCAACAAAAATAATATTAAAATTTCTGAGCCCTCAAAATATCTCCAGAAACCTTATCACCCTGTTCCAGGCTTACACAAAAAAAATTTCATAAATTCTAAGTCAGTTTGATAATTTTAACCGTGAAACATATCCACTGGCTAAAACCCTTTTGAGCGGGATTATTATTAGCCCTAGATCGAGACACGTGTCGTCCATCCGAAGGATTAGCACTGTTCAGCCTTCTTCCTCAGAGATCAGAACTCGAAGGGAGGCGTGTCTCTGCCGCGTGCAAGGCAGCAGCGCCTCCGTTCTTATCCTCTCGCGCCGCAACTTTGATCCTCCAGCTCTCGTCCACGTCGCCCAAACCTGCACTGCACCGCTCAGGCTGCTGCGACCAGAGGGTCGAAGGAATCCGCCGCAACATGCCTCCGTCGATCTGCTGCCACGGCGATGGAATGGACCCGATTTGGCTGCCACGATGCAACGTTGGTAGACAAGCACTGCGCCTCGCCTGCACGTCCTTGCAAAGCATTGCCACGCCGCTGCTAGGCTGAAAGAATCACTGCCGCATCGAATATCTCGCGTGCTCATCTCGGCCGAGCCAATCCCTGCGCCAAAACCCTCCTCATCTTCTATATAAACCTATCGCACTCCTTCCTGGGCAATCACAGCAAACAATCACAGCCTGCCAACCCGAATAACACCCTCGACGCACCTTTCTTCTTCAAACTCGGCGAAATCCCATTTGGGGAGAAACTCAATTGAGCCACTCCATCAAGCCTCGTACCGAATCAACTAGCCCGGAGCTTCCTCTCGGTACTAGGAGACCTTCCGCACCGACACACGAGGTTATCTTCTCCGGCGAGCCACCGCATCGAGCTCCATCTTCCGCCGCCGCACCCGCACGGTGAGAACACCATCCCGCATGTATTCCTTTCAAATAAAATGCTCAAACATGATTCTTAGTACCCATTGATGCTCATTCCGCTGAGAATTTGATGGAAGAGATAAGTTTTTGCACCTTTGCTCACCGGCCGGCCTCTGCCGCCCATGCTCGTCGGCGCGCCATCTCCGGCCACCCCCAACCAAACTGAGACCTCCCTAGATGAGCCTAGCCGATGACGAATCCGGAACCCATTCACCCTCTCCGGTGATGCTTTGTCGCCGGCGAGGCCAAAGACCGTCGCCCTGTTCTCTGTCGCTGCTATGCGGGGCCCGAGCGTCAGTCGCTGGGTCGCACTGCTTCGCCGACAGGTGGGCCACGTCTGTCAACCGCACGCGCTACTGCCGAATGGGCCTGGCCCAACAGCGCCTCAGCCCAGTCATTTCCCAAAACGGAAAGCGCCTTTTCGGTCTGAAAGCGTAGTTTCTGAAAATGGCAAGATTTTAATTTTCAAGTATTTATTAGGTTTTAATACTTTCAAATGCTTGTAACCTTTGAACCATAAGACAAAATTTAATGAAATAAATTTCTAAATTCATGTAAAATTCTGAAGATTCAGAATATGCAAAAATATTTAAATATTGAACCTTGTTTGAATTTTCCATTTAAATTTAAAGAAAGAGTTTGAATATGTCATATATAGAAATTTTACAAATAATGCCCAAATTATTGGCATTAGCCAGGTGTGCAGAAGGGCTTGCACTTAGATTAGGGGGAGATTATTGCCCGTGTCGGATTAAGGACCGAACTAATTGTACGTTATATCCAAGTCTTTCCGTACAACCACAAGTGCTGGTATGGGACAGCCTTAACCTATTAAGTTACTTGAAACTAGCTTTGCACATTGGAAGGCTGGAGTAGTACGAGCTGTTCCTTAGTGGATTGCTCGAAGGAACGTCCACACTGAGGTGATCATGGATCAAACGTTTACCGATACAACGGTGTACGCCACTCTGTGGGGAAGTTCCATCATTTCTATGCTCTGAGTTCTTCTGCCATATTGTGGGTTTTCGTCCCGTGCTGGTGCAAAGTTAGGATTAAGTAATGTAACGGTTATGTCATGACTCTCTGCGGCACACCAAAGGAAGTGTGCTAATGATCTGCACAAAGAGTCAGTCATGTCTTGTGGGTAAAGCTGTACACCTCTGCAGAGTGTAAATCTTTTCGAAAAGCCGTTCCCGCGGTCATGGGACACTTTGTGCGCTACCGCATTAGTTAGTTGCTTTATTTTACAAAAGGTGGATTTTGATATATCTTTGTCAAGCATCATGATTTGGATTGGATATCATTGTTGGAAAGGAATTATTTCGGATTAATATGTGAAATCAATGATTGATTCATGGAGATGATCAAAGGAACTGAGGTTCGTGCAATTTACTGATTCATACTTACATATTAAACAGCTTTTACTTAAATTTCGTTTATGTTCTAAACTTCAGTAAATTCTTTTGCAACCTAGCTTTATGCAAAATAACCATGAAAGCCTTTCCTTTGAATGGCCTGCATGTATAATAGGGTTTGCTAAAGTCTTGCTGAGTACGCAAGTACTCACCCTTGCTTATTCGTTGTTTTTAGGTAAAGAATCGTAATAGCTCGATGAATTCATTTGACGCAGATTCGGAATGTTAACGAGATCTTTCGGGGTTTATACCTTGCCGCTGTTACTCGAGGGTCTGTATGGGCATACTACAAGACTTTGATTCTTTCCGCTGCATTCTCTGAATTGTAAGATTTTAATGTGTATATTACCTTTATTATTTCTAATACAGAGTATGGATGTGATATCAATTGTTGTGAATGTGTGTGCTAGCTACTGATCATGGGACTAGCACTGTATGCACATAAGATTTCCATTTTTACATTTATGTAAAAATGGGGGTCACTACAGTTGGTATCAGAGCCATACTGGCTACAGGAAAAAAAAACCCTAGATAGAATGGTCGTTAGCATTAGAATAAACAAATTCAAAATACTATTTTTGAAAGTTACTACATTTACAAAGTGTAGTTATTGCTATTCTTTCCTCCTCCTTAAGATTCTGATTCTTACCCCTACATTCATTTTGGTTTGTAAACAAATTCTTCTTTCCTTAAAACAATTTTCATCCATAGTTTATCTTCGCTATTTGCTTCTGAAGACATCCAAGATATGTCGCCGTCATTCTTCATGCCAGCCAATGAAGACTACAACGTCGATGTCGAGAACCTCAAGAAAACGGACATTACTCTTGCCACCCCCCGACAAGACGAAAGTAGAGTTTGAAGATTCTACTTCATGAAGAGCTGGTATTATCCAACAGTAAAATGAGGAAGATTAAGAGTATATTAGGTTCTTCATTAGAAAAGGAAACCCTATACATAGCCGTATTATTCCGCGTTAGATGTATAAAGCATTTTTATGTAGTGATTATATCTTGCCATTTGCAAACTGGTTTTTATTTTCTTATTCGGGCGGATTTATGTAAACTTAACCTTTAGGTTAAAGTTTTATGATGAGTTGCCCTTATATATGAATCCAGAAACCTCAACCCATAGGCTAAAAATGAAAATTTATAAAATTGCTTCTCTTCTCTCAGAGAATTTCTCATGACTTATCTTTTCTTTTCATAGAACTTCTTACCTATATATTCTTCTAATCCCTAATCTTTCCCAAAAGTCATCCCATTAAAATAAGTATAATAGTATAGCCTCGTAGGATTAGTAAAAGCTTTGGGCAAACCCTATTATCGAGTTGCATGCAGAAGCGTGGTGGATTTACGTTTTCAAGATGGAAAGTCTTCGAAGATCCCGATGACGCCAAGATGCTTCATGAAGAATTAGTATCGTCAGGCGAAAAAGAAAGGCACTAGAATAGATTAGCTAATAAATGAAAATTTAGACTCCCTATTTACATATTGAATGTAAGATCTTTTGTATTGTTCGACTTTTGATTTTTGTTGCTTCTTGGGTTACTCTCGTGAATGGTTAACCCTTAGCTTAAAATTCACGATGCGATAACCCTGAATTAATAAAAAAAATCTAATTAAGAAAATTTTAAAGAACGAAACGTTGCCTTATAACTAAACCAACTCTCATCTTATCTATTTCTATTCTATCCATCCATCTCAGCCACATCTTGATCATTCATTTCACAATTTCAGTGAACCACCCTATAACCTCCTGCCATTCCCTTGACCTGGCGAATCTCGGGGACGAGATTCCTGTTAAGGGGGGTAGTCTGTAACAACCCTCTAAATTCAAAAATAAAGAAAAACTAAGATTAATATTTAAAAATGGAAATGAATTAAAAGTTTAATTTAAATCTAGATTTTGATTTTAAACAAAATTCTTTCCTTATTTCTTCCATTATAAACTTAATGAAAAGAAAGATTTCTAAATTAAGATTGTCATTCTCAAAACAAATAAAATATTAAAATGAGTTTTAATTGCAATCTTGATTTGAATTTCCATTTTCTTGCATGATTGAATTTCTTGAGTTTTTACTTTTAAAAGAAAAGTCAAATACAATGAAATGGTAAAATGGTAAATGCAAGAAAGTAAAAGTAAAACATCAACAAAAATAATATTAAAATTTCTGAGCCCTCAAAATATCTCCAGAAACCTTATCACCCTGTTCCAGGCTTACACAAAAAAAAAATTTCATAAATTCTTAAGTCAGTTTGATAATTTTAACCGTGAAACATATCCACTGGCTAAAACCTCTTTTGAGCGGGATTATTATTAGCCCTAGATCGAGACACGTGTCGTCCATCCGAAGGATTAGCACTGTTCAGCCTTCTTCCTCAGAGATCAGAACTCGAAGGGAGGCGTGTCTCTCTGCCGCGTGCAGGGCAAGCCAGCAGCGCCTCCGTTCTTATCCCTCTCGCGCCGCAACTTTGATCCTCCAGCTCTCGTCCACGTCGCCCAAACCTGCACTGCACCGCTCAGGCTGCTGCGACCAGAGGGTCGAAGGAATCCGCCGCAACATGCCTCCGTCGATCTGCTGCCACGGCGATGGAATGGACCCGATTTGGCTGCCACGATGCAACGTTGGTAGACAAGCACTGCGCCCTCGCCTGCACGTCCTTGCCAAAGCATTGCCACGCCGCTGCTGGGCTGAAAGAATCACTGCCGCATCGAATATCTCGCGTGCTCATCTCGGCCGAGCCAATCCCTGCGCCAAAACCCTCCTCATCTTCTATATAAACCTATCGCGCACTCCCTTCCTGGGCAATCACAGCAAACAATCACAGCCTGCCAACCCGAATAACACCCCTCGACGCACCCCTTTCTTCTTCAAACTCGGCGAAATCCCATTTGGGGGAGAAACTCAATTGAGCCACTCCATCAAGCCTCGTACCGAATCAACTAGCCCGGAGCTTCCTCTCGGTACTAGGAGACCTTCCGCACCGACACACCGAGGTTATCTTCTCCGGCGAGCCACCGCATCGAGCTCCATCTTCCGCCGCCGCACCCGCACGGTGAGAACACCATCCCGCATGTATTCCTTTCAAATAAAATGCTCAAACATGATTCTTAGTACCCATTGATGCTCATTCCGCTGAGAATTTGATGGAAGAGATAAGCTTTTTGCACCTTTGCTCACCGGCCATGGCCTCTGCCGCCCATGCTCGTCGGCGCGCCATCTCCGGCCACCCCCAACCAAACTGAGACCTCCCCTAGATGAGCCTAGCCGTGTAGATGACGAATCCGGAACCCATTCACCCTCTCCGGTGATGCTTCGTCGCCGGCGAGGCCAAAGACCGTCGCCCCTGTTCTCTGTCGCTGCTATGCGGGGCCCGAGCGTCAGTCGCTGGGTCGCACTGCTTCGCCGACAGGTGGGCCACGTCTGTCAGCCGCACGCGCTACTGCCGAATGGGCCCGGCCCAACAGCGCCTCAGCCCAGTCATTTCCCAAAACGGAAAGCGCCTTTTCGGTCTGAAAGCGTAGTTTCTGAAAATGGCAAGATTTTAATTTTCAAGTATTTATTAGGTTTTAATACTTTCAAATGCTTGTAACCTTTGAACCATAAGACAAAATTTAATGAAATAAATTTCTAAATTCATGTAAAATTCTGAAGATTCAGAATATGCAAAAATATTTAAATATTGAACCTTGTTTGAATTTTCCATTTAAATTTAAAGAAAGAGTTTGAATATGTCATATATAGAAATTTTACAAATAATGCCCAAATTAAGCCAAATAAATTTTGTTAGAATCCTTGAGTCACCAGGAACCTGAATATGCAAAAATACTTAGGGTTCACTATAGGAAATATTTGTGTTATTAAATATGGTAAGAAAGTAGCTCAAAAACTAATTTATTTAATTTATGGCCATACAAATCTGAGGTTAGAAATAATAAAACACATAATTGTAACATTCTGAAATTATAGAACAACTAGAAAGAATTCATAAAGCAAAGGTCATTATAAATACTTAATCAAAAGTCATTAAGTACATGTATGTATGTATGTATGTATGTATATACAAGTGAATAATCAATACACATCATAAATAATCAAAACCTAAAAACATACTTGTTCTATGAGCTGGTTTTATTTGAATCTCTTATTGAAGATTTGTTGTTGCTATGTTCTTTGTTCATGACGTAGAACCCGACGTTATTAATCCCAAATCATCGATCGCGACTTCAACCGTTGAAGACATCAATAAGCAAGGCAAGCACCTCCTTTGACCATGTTGATCCCAGTTTTATAAATGTTTTCATTAAATATTTTTATTGCATGCGTATATTCATTAAACGCTGCTATATTGTGGGCAATAGTAGTTATACCTATAAATTCTCGAAACCTCCATGATATAATGAATTGTGAACCTTGATACCTTAGCATCATGGTTAGGCAATATATAATGTCACTCTGGGTATACATGATTTTAATCTGCTTAGCCATGCTTTAGACTTGATAAGGATTTGTTAGAAACATTGATCACATGATATTTTGAAGTCTTGGGATAAATTGGAGACATTGATCAAATGATACTTGGACATGCTGAGGCATGATGATGATTTTTGGTTATTTTGGTTAAAAATGAAAATAAAAATTATAATATTGGTGCGGGCAATTATTGGCATTAGCCAGGTGTGCAGAAGGGCTTGCACTTAGATTAGGGGGAGATTATTGCCCGTGTCAGATTAAGGACCGAACTAATTGTACGTTATATCCAAGTCTTTCCGTACAACCACAAGTGCTGGTATGGGACAGCCTTAACCTATTAAGTTACTTGAAACTAGCTTTGCACATTGGAAGGCTGGAGTAGTACGAGCTGTTCCTTAGTGGATTGCTCGGGAACGCCCACACCGAGGTGATCATGGATCAAACGCTTACCGATATAACGGTGTACGCCACTCGTGGGAAGTTCCATCATTTCTATGCTCGAGTTCTTCGCCATATTGTGGGTTTTCGCCTGCGTCTTTGGTGCAAAGTTAGGATTAAGTAATGTAACGGTTATGTCATGACTCTCTGCGGCACACCAAAGGAAGTGTGCTAATGATCTGCACAAAGAGTCAGTCATGTCTTGTGGGTAAAGCTGTACACCTCTGCAGAGTGTAAATCTTTTCAAAGCCGCCTCATGGTCATGGGACACTTGGTGCGCCTGCATTAGTTAGCTGTTTTATTTTACAAAAGGTGGATTTTGATATATGCTGTCAAGCATCATGATTTGGATTGGATATCATTGTTGGAAAGGAATTATTTCGGATTAATATGTGAAATCAATGATTGATTCATGGAGATGATCAAAGGAACTGAGGTTCGTGCAATTTACTGATTCATACTTACATATTAAACAGCTTTTACTTAAATTTCGTTTATGTTCTAAACTTCAGTAAATTCTTTTGCAACCTAGCTTTATGCAAAATAACCATGAAAGCCTTTCCTTTGAATGGCCTGCATGTATAATAGGGTTTGCTAAAGTCTTGCTGAGTACGCAAGTACTCACCCTTGCTTATTCGTTGTTTTTAGGTAAAGAATCAGAATAGCTCGATGAATTCATTTGACGCAGGATTCGGGAATGTTAACGAGATCTTTCTGGGGTTTATACCTTGCCAGTTGCCTGAGGGTCTGTATGGGCATACTACAAGACTTTGATTCTTTCCGCTGCATTCTCTGAATTGTAAGATTTTAATGTGTATATTACCTTTATTATTTCTAATACAGAGTATGGATGTGATATCAATTGTTGTGAATGTGTGTGCTAGCTACTGATCATGGGACTAGCACTGTATGCACATAAGATTTCCATTTTTACATTTATGTAAAATGGGGTCACTATATTGGTATCGAGCCATCAAGCTCTGAGAGAAAAAAAACCCTAGATAGAATGGTCGTTAGCATTAGAATAAACAAATTCAAAATACTATTTTTGAAAGTTACTACATTTACAAAGTGTAGTTATTGCTATTCTTTCCTCCTCCTTAAGATTCTGATTCTTACCCCTACATTCATTTTGGTTTGTAAACAAATTCTTCTTTCCTTAAAACAATTTTCATCCATAGTTTATCTTCGCTATTTGCTTCTGAAGACATCCAAGATATGTCGCCGTCATTCTTCATGCCAGCCAATGAAGACTACAACGTCGATGTCGAGAACCTCAAGAAAACGGACATTACTCTTGCCACCCCCGACAAGACTAAAGTAGAGTTTGAAGATTCTACTTCATGAAGAGTGGTATTATCCAACAAGAAATGAGGAAGATTAAGAGTATATTAGGTTCTTCATTAGAAAAGGAAACCCTATACATAGCCGTATTATTCCGCGTTAGATGTATAAAGCATTTTATGTAGTGATTATATCTTGCCATTTGCAAACTGGTTTTATTTTCTTATTCTAGGATTTATGTAAACTTAACCTTTAGGTTAAAGTTTTATGATGAGTTGCCCTTATATATGAATCCAGAAACCTCAACCCATAGGCTAAAAATGAAAATTTATAAAATTGCTTCTCTTCTTTCTGTAGAATTTCTCATGACTTATCTTTTCTTTTCATAGAACTTCTTACCTATATATTCTTCTAATCCCTAATCTTTCCCAAAAGTCAGTCCCATTAAAATAAGTATAATAGTATAGCCTCGTAGGATTAGTAAAAGCTTTGGGCAAACCCTATTATCAGAGTTGCGCAGCAGAAGCGTGGTGGATTTACGTTTTCAAGATGGAAAGTCTTCGAAGATCCCGATGACGCCAAGATGCTTCATGAAGAATTAGTATCGTCAGGCGAAAAAGAAAGGCACTAGAATAGATTAGCTAATAAATGAAAATTTAGACTCCCTATTTACATATTGAATGTAAGATCTTTTGTATTGTTCGACTTTTGATTTTTGTTGCTTCTTGGGTTACTCTCGTGAATGGTTAACCCTTAGCTTAAAATTCACGATGCGATAACCCTGAATTAATAAAAAAAAATCTAATTAAGAAAATTTTAAAGAACGAGACGTTGCCTTATAACTAAACCAACTCTCATCTTATCTATTTCTATTCTATCCATCCATCTCAGCCACATCTTGATCATTCATTTCACAATATCAGTGAACCACCCTATAACCTCCTGCCATTCCCTTGACCTGGCGAATCTCGGGGACGAGATTCCTGTTAAGGGGGGTAGTCTGTAACAGCCCTCTAAATTCAAAAATAAAGAAAAACTAAGATTAATATTTAAAAATGGAAATGAATTAAAAGTTTAATTTAAATCAAGATTTTGATTTTAAACAAAATTCTTTCCTTATTTCTTCCATTATAAACTTAATGAAAAGAAAGATTTCTAAATTAAGATTGTCATTCTCAAAACAAATAAAATATTAAAATGAGTTTTAATTGCAATCTTGATTTGAATTTCCATTTTCTTGCATGATTGAATTTCTTGAGTTTTTACTTTTAAAAGAAAAGTCAAATACAATGAAATGGTAAAATGGTAAATGCAAGAAAGTAAAAGTAAAACATCAACAAAAATAATATTAAAATTTCTGAGCCCTCAAAATATCTCCAGAAACCTTATCACCCTGTTCCAGGCTTACACAAAAAAAAATTTCATAAATTCTTAAGTCAGTTTGATAATTTTAACCGTGAAACATATCCACTGGCTAAAACCTCTTTTGAGCTGGATTATTATTAGCCCTAGATCGAGACACGTGTCGTCCATCCGAAGGATTAGCACTGTTCAGCCTTCTTCCTCAGAGATCAGAACTCGAAGGGAGGCGTGTCTCTCTGCCGCGTGCAGGGCAAGCCAGCAGCGCCTCCGTTCTTATCCCTCTCGCGCCGCAACTTTGATCCTCCAGCTCTCGTCCACGTCGCCCAAACCTGCACTGCACCGCTCAGGCTGCTGCGACCAGAGGGTCGAAGGAATCCGCCGCAACATGCCTCCGTCGATCTGCTGCCACGGCGATGGAATGGACCCGATTTGGCTGCCACGATGCAACGTTGGTAGACAAGCACTGCGCCCTCGCCTGCACGTCCTTGCCAAAGCATTGCCACGCCGCTGCTAGGCTGAAAGAATCACTGCCGCATCGAATATCTCGCGTGCTCATCTCGGCCGAGCCAATCCCTGCGCCAAAACCCTCCTCATCTTCTATATAAACCTATCGCGCACTCCCTTCCTGGGCAATCACAGCAAACAATCACAGCCTGCCAACCCGAATAACACCCCTCGACGCACCCCTTTCTTCTTCAAACTCGGCGAAATCCCATTTGGGGGAGAAACTCAATTGAGCCACTCCATCAAGCCTCGTACCGAATCAACTAGCCCGGAGCTTCCTCTCGGTACTAGGAGACCTTCCGCACCGACACACCGAGGTTATCTTCTCCGGCGAGCCACCGCATCGAGCTCCATCTTCCGCCGCCGCACCCGCACGGTGAGAACACCATCCCGCATGTATTCCTTTCAAATAAAATGCTCAAACATGATTCTTAGTACCCATTGATGCTCATTCCGCTGAGAATTTGATGGAAGAGATAAGCTTTTTGCACCTTTGCTCACCGGCCATGGCCTCTGCCGCCCATGCTCGTCGGCGCGCCATCTCCGGCCACCCCCAACCAAACTGAGACCTCCCCTAGATGAGCCTAGCCGTGTAGATGACGAATCCGGAACCCATTCACCCTCTCCGGTGATGCTTTGTCGCCGGCGAGGCCAAAGACCGTCGCCCCTGTTCTCTGTCGCTGCTATGCGGGGCCCGAGCGTCAGTCGCTGGGTCGCACTGCTTCGCCGACAGGTGGGCCACGTCTGTCAACCGCACGCGCTACTGCCGAATGGGCCCGGCCCAACAGCGCCTCAGCCCAGTCATTTCCCAAAACGGAAAGCGCCTTTTCGGTCTGAAAGCGTAGTTTCTGAAAATGGCAAGATTTTAATTTTCAAGTATTTATTAGGTTTTAATACTTTCAAATGCTTGTAACCTTTGAACCATAAGACAAAATTTAATGAAATAAATTTCTAAATTCATGTAAAATTCTGAAGATTCAGAGTATGCAAAAATATTTAAATATTGAACCTTGTTTGAATTTTCCATTTAAATTTAAAGAAAGAGTTTGAATATGTCATATATAGAAATTTTACAAATAATGCCCAAATTAAGCCAAATAAATTTTGTTAGAATCCTTGAGTCTCCAGGAACCTGAATATGCAAAAATACTTAGGGTTCACTATAGGAAATATTTGTGTTATTAAATATGGTAAGAAAGTAGCTCAAAAACTAATTTATTTAATTTATGGCCATACAAATCTGAGGTTAGAAATAATAAAACACATAATTGTAACATTCTGAAATTATAGAACAACTAGAAAGAATTCATAAAGCAAAGGTCATTATAAATACTTAATCAAAAGTCATTAAGTACATGTATGTATGTATGTATGTATGTATATACAAGTGAATAATCAATACACATCATAAATAATCAAAACCTAAAAACATACTTGTTCTATGAGCTGGTTTTATTTGAATCTCTCTTATTGAAGATTTGTTGTTGCTATGTTCTTTGTTCGCGACGTGTAGAACCCGACGTTATTAATCCCGTCATCGACTGCGACTTCAACTTCGTTGAAGACATCAATAAGCAAGGCAAGCACCTCCTTTGACCATGTTGATCCCAGTTTTATAAATGTTTTCATTAAATATTTTTATTGCATGCGTATATTCATTAAACGCTGCTATATTGTGGGCAATAGTAGTTATACCTATAAATTCCTGAAACCTCCATGATATAATGAATTGTGAACCTTGATACCTTAGCATCATGGTTAGGCAATATATAATGTCACTCTGGGTATACATGATTTTAATCTGCTTAGCCATGCTTTAGACTTGATAAGGATTTGTTAGAAACATTGATCACATGATATTTTGAAGTCTTGGGATAAATTGGAGACATTGATCAAATGATACTTGGACATGCTGAGGCATGATGATGATTTTTGGTTATTTTGGTTAAAAATGAAAATAAAAATTATAATATTGGTGCGGGCAATTATTGGCATTAGCCAGGTGTGCAGAAGGGCTTGCACTTAGATTAGGGGGAGATTATTGCCCGTGTCGGATTAAGGACCGAACTAATTGTACGTTATATCCAAGTCTTTCCGTACAACCACAAGTGCTGGTATGGGACAGCCTTAACCTATTAAGTTACTTGAAACTAGCTTTGCACATTGGAAGGCTGGAGTAGTACGAGCTGTTCCTTAGTGGATTGCTCGAAGGAACGTCCACACTGAGGTGATCATGGATCAAACGTTTACCGATACAACGGTGTACGCCACTCTGTGGGGAAGTTCCATCATTTCTATGCTCTGAGTTCTTCTGCCATATTGTGGGTTTTCGTCCGTGCGTGCTGGTGCAAAGTTAGGATTAAGTAATGTAACGGTTATGTCATGACTCTCTGCGGCACACCAAAGGAAGTGTGCTAATGATCTGCACAAAGAGTCAGTCATGTCTTGTGGGTAAAGCTGTACACCTCTGCAGTGTAAATCTTTTAAAAGCCGTTCATGGTCATGGGACACTTAGTGCGCTTTGCATTAGTTAGTTGTTTTATTTTACAAAAGGTGGATTTTGATATATCTTTGTCAAGCATCATGATTTGGATTGGATATCATTGTTGGAAAGGAATTATTTGGATTAATATGTGAAATCAATGATTGATTCATGGAGATGATCAAAGGCGAGGTTCGTGCAATTTATTGATTCATACTTACATATTAAATGACTTTTACTTAAATTTCGTTTATGTTCTAAACTTGATAAATTCTTTTGCAACCTAGCTTTATGCAAAATAACCATGAAAGCCTTTCCTTTGAATGGCTGCATGTATAATAGGGTTTGCTAAAGTCTTCTTGAGTACGCAAGTACTCACCCTTGCTTATTCGTTGTTTTTAGGTAAAGAATCGAATAGCTCGATGAATTCATTTGACGCAGGATTCGGGAATGTTAATCTAGATCTTTCGGGTTTATACCTTGCCGATTGCTGAGGGTGCAGTATGGGCATACTACAAGACTTTGATTCTTTCCATTGCATTCTCTGAATTGTAAGATTTTAATGTGTATATTACCTTTATTATTTCTAATCTGAGTATGGATGTGATATCAATTGTTGTGAATGTGTGTGCTAGCTCTCGATCATGGGACTAGCCTTTGTATGCACATAAGATTTCCATTTTACATTTATGTAAAATGGGGGTCCTCTGATTGGTATCGAGCCATCATGGCTCTGGGAAAAAAAACCCTAGATAGAATGGTCGTTAGCATTAGAATAAACAAATTCAAAATACTATTTTTGAAAGTTACTACATTTACAAAGTGTAGTTATTGCTATTCTTTCCTCCTCCTTAAGATTCTGATTCTTACCCCTACATTCATTTTGGTTTGTAAACAAATTCTTCTTTCCTTAAAACAATTTTCATCCATAGTTTATCTTCGCTATTTGCTTCTGAAGACATCCAAGATATGTCGCCATCATTCTTCATGCCAGCCAATGAAGACTACAACGTCGATGTCGAGAACCTCAAGAAAACGGACATTACTCTTGCCACCCCCCGACAAGACGAAAGTAGAGTTCGAAGATTCTACTTCATGAAGAGCTGGTATTATCCAACAGTAAAATGAGGAAGATTAAGAGTATATTAGGTTCTTCATTAGAAAAGGAAACCCTATACATAGCCGTATTATTCCGCGTTAGATGTATAAAGCATTTTTATGTAGTGATTATATCTTGCCATTTGCAAACTGGTTTTATTTTCTTATTCTATGGATTTACGTGTAAACTTAACCTTTAGGTTAAAGTTTTATGATGAGTTGCCCTTATATATGAATCCAGAAACCTCAACCCATAGGCTAAAAATGAAAATTTATAAAATTGCTTCTCTTCTTTCTGTAGAATTTCTCATGACTTATCTTTTCTTTTCATAGAACTTCTTACCTATATATTCTTCTAATCCCTAATCTTTCCCAAAAGTCAGTCCCATTAAAATAAGTATAATAGTATAGCCTCGTAGGATTAGTAAAAGCTTTGGGCAAACCCTATTATCGAGTTATTGCGCAGGCGTGGTGGATTCGTTTTCAAGATGGAAAGTCTTGAAGATCCCGATGACGCCAAGATGCTTCATGAAGAATTAGTATCGTCGGTAAAAAGAAAGGCACTAGAATAGATTAGCTAATAAATGAAAATTTAGACTCCCTATTTACATATTGAATGTAAGATCTTTTGTATTGTTCGACTTTTGATTTTTGTTGCTTCTTGGGTTACTCTCGTGAATGGTTAACCCTTAGCTTAAAATTCACGATGCGATAACCCTGAATTAATAAAAAAAAATCTAATTAAGAAAATTTTAAAGAACGAAACGTTGCCTTATAACTAAACCAACTCTCATCTTATCTATTTCTATTCTATCCATCCATCTCAGCCACATCTTGATCATTCATTTCACAATATCAGTGAACCACCCTATAACCTCCTCGCCATTCCTTGACTGGCGAATCTAGGGGCTAGATTCTCATAAGGGGTAGTCTATAATGACCCTCTAAATTCAAAAATAAAGAAAAACTAAGATTAATATTTAAAAGTGGAAATGAATTAAAAGTTTAATTTAAATCAAGATTTTGATTTTAAACAAAATTCTTTCCTTATTTCTTCCATTATAAACTTAATGAAAAGAAAGATTTCTAAATTAAGATTGTCATTCTCAAAACAAATAAAATATTAAAATGAGTTTTAATTGCAATCTTGATTTGAATTTCCATTTTCTTGCATGATTGAATTTCTTGAGTTTTTACTTTTAAAAGAAAAGTCAAATACAATGAAATGGTAAAATGGTAAATGCAAGAAAGTAAAAGTAAAACATCAACAAAAATAATATTAAAATTTCGAGCCCTCAAAATATCTCCAGAAACCTTATCACCTGTTCGAGGCTTACACAAAAAAAATTTCATAAATTCTTAAGTCGGTTTGATAATTTTAACCGTGAAACATATCCACTGGCTAAAACCTCTTTTGAGCTGGATTATTATTAGCCCTAGATCGAGACACGTGTCATCCATCCGAAGGATTAGCACTGTTCAGCCTTCTTCCTCGAGAGATCAGAACTCGAAGGGAGGCGTGTCTCTTTGCCGCGTGCAGGGCAAGCCAGCCGCCTCCGTTCTTATCCTCTCGCGCCGCAACTTTGATCCTCCAGCTCTCGTCCACGTCGCCCAAACCTGCACCTTTGCACCGCTCAGTCAGCCGCGACCAGAGGGTCGAAGAATCCGCCGCAACATGCCTCCGTCGATCTGCTGCCACGGCGATGGAATGGACCCGATTGGCTGCCACGATGCAACGTTGGTAGACAAGCACTGCGCCCTCGCCTGCGTCCTTGCCAAAGCATTGCCACGCTTGCCATTGGCTGAAAGAATCATTGCCGCATCGAATATCTCGCGTGCTCATCTCGGCCGAGCCAATCCTGCGCCAAAACCCTCCTCATCTTCTATATAAACCTATCGCGCACTCCTTCCTGGGCAATCACAGCAAACAATCACAAACTTAACCCGAATAACACCCTCGACGCACCCTTTCTTCTTCAAACTCGGCGAAATCCCATTTGGGGAGAAACTCAATTGAGCCACTCCATCAAGCCTCGTCCGAATCAACTAGCCGGAGCTTCCTCTCGGTACTAGGAGACCTTCCGCACCGACACACCGAGGTTATCTTCTCCGGCGAGCCACCGCATCGAGCTCCATCTTCCGCCGCAAGACCCACGGTGAGAACACCATCCGCATGTATTCCTTTCAAATAAAATGCTCAAACATGATTCTTAGTACCCATTGATGCTCATTCCGCTGAGAATTTGATGGAAGAGATAAGCTTTTGCACCTTTGCTCACCGGCCATGGCCTCTGCCGCCCATGCTCGTCGGCGCGCCATCTCCGCCACCCCCAACCAAACCGAGACCTCCCTAGATGAGCCTAGCCGTGTAGATGATTTAATCCGGAACCCATTCACCCTCTCCGGTGATGCTTTGTCGCCGGCGAGGCCAAAGACCGTCGCCCTGTTCTCTGTCGCTGCTATCACGGGGCCCGCGTCGATCATTGGTCGTGACTGCTTCGCCGAAGTGGAGCCACGTCTGTCAACCGCACGCGCTCTTGCCGAATGGGCCTACCCACAATTTCCTCAGCCCAGTCATTTCCCAAAACGCAAAGCGCCTTTTCGGTCTGAAAGCGTAGTTTCGAAAATGGCAAGATTTTAATTTTCAAGTATTTATTAGGTTTTAATACTTTCAAATGCTTGTAACCTTTGAACCATAAGACAAAATTTAATGAAATAAATTTCTAAATTCATGTAAAATTCAAGATTCAGAATATGCAAAAATATTTAAATATTGAACCTTGTTTGAATTTTCCATTTAAATTTAAAGAAAGAGTTTGAATATGTCATATATAGAAATTTTACAAATAATGCCCAAATTAAGCCAAATAAATTTTGTTAGAATCCTTGAGTCACCAGGAACCCTAATATGCAAAAATACTTAGGGTTCACTATAGGAAATATTTGTGTTATTAAATATGGTAAGAAAGTAGCTCAAAAACTAATTTATTTAATTTATGGCCATACAAATCTGAGGTTAGAAATAATAAAACACATAATTGTAACATTCTGAAATTACAGAACAACTAGAAAGAATTCATAAAGCAAAGGTCATTATAAATACTTAATCAAAAGTCATTAAGTACATATATGTATGTATGTATGTATGTATGTATGTATGTATGTATGTATGTATGTATGTATGTATGTATGTATGTATGTATGTATGTATATACAAGTGAATAATCAATACACATCATAAATAATCAAAACCTAAAAACATACTTGTTCTATGAGCTGGTTTTATTTGAATCTCTCTTATTGAAGATTTGTTGTTGCTATGTTCTTTGTTCGCGACGTGTAGAACCCGACGTTATTAATCCCGTCATCGACTGCGACTTCAACTTCGTTGAAGACATCAATAAGCAAGGCAAGCACCTCCTTTGACCATGTTGATCCCAGTTTTATAAATGTTTTCATTAAATATTTTTATTGCATGCGTATATTCATTAAACGCTGCTATATTGTGGGCAATAGTAGTTATACCTATAAATTCCTGAAACCTCCATGATATAATGAATTGTGAACCTTGATACCTTAGCATCATGGTTAGGCAATATATAATGTCACTCTGGGTATACATGATTTTAATCTGCTTAGCCATGCTTTAGACTTGATAAGGATTTGTTAGAAACATTGATCACATGATATTTTGAAGTCTTGGGATAAATTGGAGACATTGATCAAATGATACTTGGACATCTTTGAGGCATGATGATGATTTTGGTTATTTTGGTTAAAAATGAAAATAAAAATTATAATATTGGTGCGGCAATTATTGGCATTAGCCAGTGTGTGAAGGGCTTGCACTTAGATTAGGGAGATTATTGCCCGTGTCGATTAAGGACCGAACTAATTGTACGTTATATCCAAGTCTTTCCGTACAACCACAAGTCTTTGGTATGGGACAAATTTAACCTATTAAGTTACTTGAAACTAGCTTTGCACATTGGAAGGCCG
The DNA here is from genome assembly GCA_036346375.1 of Guadua angustifolia. Classification (NCBI taxonomy): domain Eukaryota; kingdom Viridiplantae; phylum Streptophyta; class Magnoliopsida; order Poales; family Poaceae; genus Guadua; species Guadua angustifolia. The sequence continues at coordinate 49,099,842 of CM070502.1, read as the reverse complement.
GAGTAGTCTGAGCTGTTCCTTAGTGGATTGCTCGAAGGAACGTCCACACTAGGTGATCATGGATCAAACGCTTACGATACAACGGTGTACGCCACTGCGTGGGAAGTTCCATCATTTCTATGCTCTGAGTTCTTCGCCATATTGTGGGTTTTCGTCGTCTTTGGTGCAAAGTTAGGATTAAATAATGTAACGGTTATGTCATGACTCTCTGCGGCACACCAAAGGAAGTCTGCTAATGATCTGCACAAAGAGTCACCATGTCTTGTGGGTAAAGTTTGTTGTCGGCAGATTCCGCCGACAGTGCCCGTGATCTGCATCCGGGTTTTGTTCTAAGGAAGGAGGCGTCTTCAATACTGGCTAAACCTAGCGAGGGAAACCCTAGGGACTCTCAGCGGCAAGCTTCAGCGTTCTGAACTACGGTGACACAAGGATTTTTTTTCCTGAGTTCGGCCCCTTCAAGGTGGGTAATAGCCTTACTTCTCTTGGATTGCTCATCGAGAGTGTTTTTTTCTTGGTGCGGTACAAAGCTTGGGAATTACAAGTTCTTCCTTGGGCTCTCTTCGCTATGCTCTTGCTTGTTTTCTTCAACCTTTGGTGACCTCCCTTCCCTATGCACCCGGGGCCCTTATATAGGCCAAAGCTATCTGGGAGTAGGTAAAGGGGTCATCATGCCGATCCTACACATTTAATACGCCTTCTGTCTTTGTCCCTGTTCCTCGGCCTCATTAAATGCCGACGCATGGCCGCCCGGTCCGCCGCGATGTGACCCTTTCTTGACGAGGTTGGTGAGAGCGTCGAGAGGAATGGGGTTGTAGCAAATCCTTGCAGCAGACAGTGTCCGACATCGCTTTCCTATGGCTCAGAACGGTACGACAGGGGAAGGAGCCTTCGAGGTGAAGCCACCTCGCTCCACCTTTTGGCCTCGCGGCGAAGCTGGCGCCACGTGGGCGCTTCACGAGCGTGCTCACCGGGCGGGCGCCGTGGATCGCCGCCCGGGCGGCAGGCGTGTTTCGCCCACCGCTTTCGCCGGGCGCCACGTGGATCGCCCGCCGCCCACTCGCTCGTCGGGCGCCACGTGATCGCTGCGCCGGGTGGCGGCGTGCCGCCCACCTTTCGCCGGGCGCCACATGGATCGCCGCCGGGCGGTAGCGCGTGCGTTCGCCCACCGCCGCCGGGCGCCACGTGGACTAGGTATGCTGACCACTTGGTTGACCGCTTTTGCGGCGGAGAGGGTACCCAGTAGAGTACGCCGACAAGAGCCCCGGCCTGCTTCGAACACGCGCAAAAGCCTCTTTAGAACCCTCATTAAATCTTTGGAGTGCGTTCTCGGTGGGGCCTCCACTCATGAGGATACGACCGCCTCGGTTCCCTCCCGAATCTGTCGATTCGCCTTGGGACCCGAAACGGCGCACGATCTTGTCCCTTCGTGAACCGTCGGTGCCAGCGCCGCATATATAGGTACATTTGTATCAAGCGGTTCACGCCTTCTGCTTCCTTGCGCCCTTCCATTTTCGCTCCTTCGTCTTCTTCGTCCAAAGCCTTGCCTTCTTTGCCTCCATGGCGCAGCCCATCCCTCCTTCGACCGCGGATACTCTCGCGGTAAAGAGGATGGCCGTCATAGCGCCGGAGGGCACCTTCCGTTTCCGGGCGGGGACCGCCACGCCACGGTGCCTTTCGAACGAGATCATCATACACTCCTGGGCACTGATGGCGGGCCTGGTCCCGCCCTTTTCTGATTTTTTCCTCACCGTACTTCATTTCTACGGGATCCACCATCTTCATCTTACCCCCAACTCCATCATCTTTCTCTCCATCTTCGCATACCTCTGTGAGATGTTCATAGGGGTAATGCCGAACCTTCCTCTCTTCCGCTACTTCTTCCTCTGTCACGCCTCCACCGACAATGAGGTAGTGGGGAGTTGCTACTTTCGTCTTCGAGACGGGATGGCCTCCCACTACATCGCCTTCCAAATTTCAAATCAATCTGGAAGGCATGGCGCAATGATGGTGAAACGTCAACGATGACAGCGGGGTCGACGCCTTGGGAGTGCCCACCGGAGCGGCGGAGGCCTCCGAGAACTGGAATTCGGCGGTCGAGGAGACAGCGGAACTCCTTGCCATGGCGACCCGCATCAACGGACTGCGGGGCGCCGGATTGACTGGAGCGATGGTGGCCTGGGACTTCGCATCCCGGAGAATCAGCCTTGCGCTGTCGCCATCGCCAAAGATGGCGAGACTCGGCGACGATGACGGCCAAGACGATGTGGCGGGCGTAAGTCTTCATTCTTCCTTAGTTTTCTTTTCTGCGTACATGTTCTTTCTGTGGCTCCTACCAACCGACCAAATTTCTTTTGCCTTTCGCGGTAGCGGAAACCCGAGGACATAGTCATCGGCAGATGGCTCTCCGTGCTGATGCCGCTATCCGTGGGCAGTTCATCTTTCCCGGCGCTGGCTCGGCCGCTCGCCGATCTGCTGTACGCGGACCGCCTGGAACATGTCAGGCGGTTCCCGCTAATGGACTCCACGGGGGTCGTCGTGGCGCCACCCCGCGGCGCGCTGGTGATCAGGGACACGGCTCCTACCGGCGACCGGGCCACGGGCAAGCGACCGATTGCCCCGGATGCCACGGGCTCGGACCCTAAGAGGGTCCGGGCCACGAAACAAACTTCACCCGCCGCCAGCCCTGCTGCGGCGGCGTCTTCACAAGGGGCGGCAACGCAGGCCGCCCGGCCACGACCGTCTCGATGCCGCCGCCCGCGCCCGCCTCGCTGATCATGGGCGCCGACACCTCGGCCACGGACCCCGTGCAACCACTCTCCATGGTGGTCTGACGCTTCCGATGGCCGGGCTCCGCTTGAGGGTGCCGCCAAAGACGGCCCCTCGAGACACGCCAAGGCGCCCAGCGCCGAACGGAGAAGCCCGCGCTTTAGCGCCTCCGCCGCCGTCGGGAGAATTGCGAGGCCGACCGAGGCCAGCGCCTCCGGGCTCCAAGCCTCCCACGCTATTCCGCCACACGCCACGTCGAAATCTTCACCCGGCTCGGCGATCTTCAGGACGCATTTGGCAACACCCTCGTCGAAGCCGCTAGGCACGGAGCCGAGACCGCCCAGGCACTGGCGTCGGTGAGAGGTGAGCTGCTGCGCGAGCGGACGAGGGCGGACACGGCGGAGGCGGCACTGGCGCGGGAGAGGACCGACGCGGCCGCCATGCAGGCGCGGGCAGAGAGGGCAGAAGAACGGGCGGAGAGGACGGAAACGGCGCTGAAGACCTCGGAGCTGGAGTCCTTCCGCCTGCGGCGCAACCTGTCCATCATGCTCAAGAAGGCGTTCCAACGCACCAAGAGGTGCTCGAACCGCTTGGGTGGCGCCAACACGCCATCGAGGACTCCGCGTTGCGATTCCCACGCGACCAACCAGCCCACGAGGCGCCCGAGGCTGCCAAGCCTCGCCGCTTCGTTCCGCCAGAGAAGGGCGGAGGTTGCGATCATGACCGCGACCCATCCTAGCCGGCTACGCCGCGGCACGCTTTCGATCCCATGGCGGTGGTGGCGGTGACGCGAGGGAGACGCCGCCAAAGCGGGCGGCGTGCGCGCAGCCATCGAACACATGGCCGGACTCTGCAAGTAGACCACCGATCATGGACGTCTCCACCCCACCGGGCGGCGGGGCGAGGCGACGACGAGCTTGACTTTGGCGATGACGATCGATGAGCCGGCCGCTTTGCCGCTCTTTTTTTTGTTTTATCTTTATTTGATCTTCATCTGCTACGCATGCACCAATAACTTTGAATATTTCTTAGTCAAATTACTCGTGCATGCTTAACATTATCTCGCATGATCGGTTTCCTTGGGCTAAATCGCCAGCGGCCGTCTTCTAGCTTAGCGGAAATGCTCGAGAATGCTTAGGTTAGGTATGGCGTTCTTAGTTTCGCCAGGGATTATGCATGTTTGCTGCGAACATAAGCAAAGACCACACAAGTCATAGGGGACTTGGGCAAAAAACGACCTTGAATCCGACAGGAAACACTAGACGTAACTTGGTCATAGCGTTTGGCTTTTACATGGGATTGCCACTTGGATCAAACCCTTCTGGAACTCGTACCCCGATGATCGCCAGAAAGCACGCTGTAACGGAGCGTGGCAAGGCAACAAGTTTCCGGAAGTGTATTTAGACCAGCGGCACTCGACGGTGATAACCAGCGGTGCTTCAGAGAGCCAACCCGAGGCGTACGAGCCGTGTTGAGTACCACGCCTAACTTGCACTCCGGTCACTCGGCCGTGCCAAACGCTACGCTTTAGCGTATTTTCCTTCAATCACGAGGGGCCGTTAATTTTTGGCGCTCGTGACAATCACGCGTAGCTTGACCCATCTTAGCGCGCGCACATAAGGAAATGGTCGAAAGTGCGGTATGAAGCACTTATCATGTTTTTCATTACTGAGCGATCGCCCTTAAGCGTCCGGCGCCACGAAGAAGCTTGGGGCGCAGCGAAGAAGCTTGGGGCGACCACGAAAGAGGCTTAGCGACCAGCCCGAGCTTGTCGGCGACCACGAAGAAGCTTGGGCACGACTACTAACGTAATGAGTAGGCATCGCAAGAAAAACCTGAATGATATAGGTTCTCGCACGGAGTGATCTCTGATCCATTTTTCGGTTTCTAAGTCCTTGCGATTTTCCGGAGATCGATCCATGGTGCTGTACGTCAAAGTTTCGGGCTCCCAGGAGGGGTACTAAACTAACGATGCTCGCGGTGACAACCAGCGGTGCTTCGGAGAGCCAACCCGAGGTGTGCGAGCCGCGCTTGAGCATCGTATCTAGCCCACCCTTGGTCGCCCGCCCTGCGCCGGACGCAGACACCAGGTGACTCCATAGATCACCAAGGAATTAGCGATATATGGAACCAAATGACATCCATGCAGAAAAGACTTGCCGCTAAGGGCACAGAAAGGGACAGCAATAGTAAACTGAAAGCCTTTTAGGCGACAACTTTACTAACCGCCAAGAGCCGCCAACCAGCCAAGGGAGATTCTTACCTCATGGCTGACCGGGGCGAGCAGCGGGGCACTTACAATTCCTTCAAGGATAGAATTTCCATAACAACTCTATGTTATAGGAGTTAAATCGCCCTCGCCGTCCTCAGTGGCCAACCGGACCGCCCCGGGGCGAGATACCGAGACCACCTTGAAGGGGCCCTCCCACCGGGGAGACAGTTTGTTCAACCCGGCATGCGTCTAGACTCTGCGCAAGACCAGTCACCTCTCGGTGTCCTCAGAGACCCGGTGGCGTGGTACCGCTGATACTTTTGTCAGTAGCGGGCGGCGCGAGAGCAAAGACGATCCCACCTCCCCAAAAGGTTGACATCTTCTGCCGAAGATCCTCTTGGTCTTCTTCGTTGAACACCGAGACGCTGCGAGAACCGCGGCGACACTGGAGGGGAAACGACCTCCGCCAGTATACCGGGAAGAAAGGCGTCTACTTTGTTGTCGACTAGGTGTGGTACGGAGCGACCATAGCACCGCCGGGAGCTCTTCCGTCCACCGCGCGCCCCTTTTATGAAGCCGATCAAACGCCCTTGTCTTGAGGCCCTTCAACACAAGCGCGTTGGCATGCTCCGCGTTCTGCTGGCCCGTTGCTCATGGGATGGGCCACCGAGGCAAAACAGACCTTGGTGCCCATTTCTTCGCAGAACTCCAGGAAAGCCGCTACCGGTGAGGCGGGTGCCGTTGTCGGTGATGATGCGATTAGCGACTCCAAAGTGGGTGAAAATCCGCAGATGAATTTAATCTACTGGCGGCGCCGTGATGGTTCGCACTTCGCCTCGGCCGACCCACTTGGTGAACTTGTCGATAGCGACAAAGATGTGGGTGAAGCCCCGTGGCCCAGGAACGGACCCAGATATCTAGCCCCTGCATCGCGAACGGCCAAGAGGCGGGATGGTTCACAGAGCTTGGGCTGGTCGGTGGGTTTGCTGGCAAAGAACCGACAAGCCGCATGTCCTCACCACCGCAAGCATCACGGAGGCGGTAGGCCAATAAAATCCTGGCGAACGCCTTGCCGACTAGAGTTCGCCGGACATATGGCTCCCGCACACGCCCATGGATATCGAGAGCGGGATGCTCCCTTCTTCCCGAAAGTGATGCGCCAAGTAGAACTCCGTTTACGCTCTGGCGATATAGGTCCCCACCTACCGAGTATAGCACTTGGCCTTACGTGCAATCTTCTCACCGAGGCATCATCGTCGGGATCACTGTCACGCAGAAGGCCGTGATAGGGTCCATCCATCGATCTTCCTCGCTTAAGGGTGGCGACCACTCGGTGCTTTCGCTTGGGTACTCATTGGGCGCGCTTTTCCCGACGCCTCAGTAGCGCCGCCAATCTCTTCCTCTTGGACACGGGGCTGAGGCGGGCACGCTGCTTTCCCTCCCTGAATTGGAGGCCGTGGCAGTGGCACCGCCTTCCCCACCTGAGTCGGAGGCCGCGACAGCCTTGCCGTCGTCCCCACCTGGACCGGGGGCCGCGACAGCGACACCATCATTTCCACCTGAATCGTGGGCTGCGATGGACGGTCGCGGTAGTCTTTCTTCAAAGACCCCGACCGGAACAGGAGCCCTTGAGGATGCGAGCTGGGACAGCCCGTCCGCAAGGTGATTGTCACGCCGAGGGATATGAATATACCCCAAACCTTCAAAGTGACGCTCCATTCTTCGGACCTCCGCCAGGTACGCCGCCATGGTGGGGTCAGAGCATTGGAATTCCTTTCGCGCTTGATTGATGACCAGCAGGGAGTCTCCCTTGACTTGGAGGCGTCGGATGCCCAACGCCGAAGCGATGCGCAACCCTGCCAGCAGGCCCTCGTATTCAGCTATGTTGTTTGTGGCCTTGAACTCGAGGGCGACCACGTACTGGAGGGTGTCCCCGGTCGGGGAGACCAGGACAACCCCAGCCCCCGCGCCTTCCAGCCTGAAAGAGCCATCAAAGAACATGGTCCAGGAGAAGGTGCGGGAACTTCTTCATCTTCCCGCGCGGCGGAGTCCATTCGCGATTTAACTCCGCCAACCGACTTTTTGATGGCGGTATGGGTACAAACTTGACGTTGAATTCCCCGACTCTACGCCCATTTTTGCAATTCGGCCCTCGGCTTCTCTGTTGTGGAGGATCTCTCGCAGAGAGGTAGGCCGTGACCACGGTAATTTCCGCCTTGAAGTAATGACGTAGCTTCTGGGCGCCACCAGATCACAGACTGAGATCTTCGAGCTCGCGGTACCGAGTCTCTGCTTCATGTAACACCTTGTTGATATAGTATACCGGCCTTTGGATGCCTTCTCTCTCAAGGATCAAGACCACACTGACCACCTCGGGGTGGCGGCTATATACAAATGTGGCTCTCCCCGACGCGGGAAACCAAAGACCGGGAGTGGTTAGGTACCGCTTCAATTCTTCAAACGCCTACAGGCTTCTTGATCCACTCGAAGTGGTTCGTCTTCTTTACCAAATTAAACAAGGGCAAGCTTTTCTCTTCCAATCGGCAATGAACCGCCCAGGAGGCTAAGCGATCGCCAAGCATTGACTTGCTTGAACCGCTACCGGCGGCTTCATGTGCTCGATGGCCGATATCTTGTCAGGGTTGGCTTCGATGCCCCGACTTGATACCAGAAAGCCCAACATCTTGCCGAGGGCACACCGAACACGCATTTTTCCGGATTGAGCTTCAAACAATTCTTCCGGAGGTTACCAAAGGTTTCCTCCAGGTCTTGGATCAATTCATCGCTCTTCTTAATCTTCACAACCAAGTCATCAACATAAACTTCCAGATTTCGCCCTAGCTGGGGGCGGAAGGTGATATGCATGGCGCGCTGGTAAGTTGAACCGGCATTCTTTAAACCAAAAGCCATTCTTACATAACAATATACACCCGTAGGGGTTACAAAAGCAGTCTTCTCTTCGTCTTCAAGTGCCATGCTGATCCGTGGTATCCGGCACGATCCAGAAGCACAACAATGCGACCCGTAGTGGAGTCAACGATGAGATCGACTCGCGGCAGGGGGTAAGGATCCTTCGGGCAGGCCTTGTTGAGGTCGGTGAAGTCGACACACATGCGCCATTTCCCGTTGGACTTCTTGACAAGCACAGGGTTGGCAAGCCACTCAGGATGAGAGACCTCCCTAACAATCCCTGCGCTCAGCAGCTTCTCTACCTCCTCTCGAATGGCATCCTGCTGCTCGGGCGCCTGCCTCCAGACCTTCTGCCGGACCGGACGTGCCTCGGGGAGCATTGCCAATCGGTGCTCAATCACCTCCCTGGGGACCCCAGCCATATCGGACGGTTGCCAGGCGAACACGTCGGAATTAGACCGGAGGAAGGTGACGAGCGCGTCTTCCTATTTGGCGCTGAGGTTGGCGCCAATGTTGACGACCTTTCGGGGTTCTCCCTCACTCAGGGCGACCACCTTTACCTCACCGGCAGAGCCAGGTGAGGCACGGGTCCGGACCTGAGGGGCTCCCGAGGAAGTGGCGTCTGGGCGCCCGCCGCAGGTGGCGCCGGCCAAGTCTTGCGCGCCTTTGAAACAAAGACAAAGCCTCGGCCTTGTCCACCTCGATCGCAATGGGGCGGCTGGCCCCCATCTTCACCACCATATACGCCAGAGTGGGTGGCCGCCATGAACTCGGCCAGCGCCGGCCGGCCGAAAGAGGGCATTGTAGGGAGGTCAAGTCGGCAACCTCGAAATCCACCAGCTCGGTGCGGTAATTGTCCCTCCCCCCAAAGGTGACGGGAGGCGACACGCCAAGGAAACATACCAGCTTCTGGGGCTACCCCGAAGAAGGGCAGAGTAGGGCGCAGATCCGACCGTGGGATCTGGAGCACCAAGAATGCTGAGGAGGACAGGAGGTTGATAGAACTCCCCCCGTCCACCAACACGCGGCTTAGCCGCACATTCCGAACAGTGGGCGACACCACGACCGGGAGGTATCGAGGCAGCTGGCGCCTCGGGATGGTCCGCTGATCAAGGTGAGCGCTTGCTCGGACCACTTCAAAGATCCGACCCGACCTCGAGCTCGACGCGGCGCAGACCTCCTCTTCGCCGCTTAAGGCGGCGTTGGAGGGAAGGTGGAGGATCCACCATGGATGTAGGCCACCGCGTGATCGGCTGCCGGGGCAATGAGGCGGATCTTCATCTTGATCATCGCCGGCGGCGTTCCTTGAGCCGTTTTCCACCATCTTGTCCACGACCGGCGGTTGTCCGTCGTGGGTGTTATCTGCGTGGATAGGGCAATCGGCTCGCCCTCCTTTGCTTTCGCGGCGGTCGTCCTTGCGATCACAAGGCGGTCATCGCCGATCCCGACGGCCCTCGCGCGTCGCGGCGATCATCCCCGATCCAAACGGCGCCGCTTCTTCGGCGCGAGATCTTCCTCATCACCGGCTCGGCGGCCAAGACCTACTGGTCTCCCGCCTCGCGCTTCGCGCCTTCTTGCTTGAGCGGCGGAACCCTTCGAGGTCCCGCCTCATCCTTGCCATAGCCACCCTTGGGCGGCGCCGCCTTGAGCCTGTCCGCGGCCGCGCACACTTATGTCGCGAGGGAAAAAGCTCGAGGTGGAGCCGATGGTACGGGTAGCCATCTTCTCCTTCATCTTCGGATCGCGACGCCTCTCCGGCGATGGCGACGACGACGCTTGCTCGAGATGGGGGATTGTATTGCGGCAGTGGCAGAACCGCCGAATGAAGTCGCGAAGCGACTCCCCCTTCTCTTGCTCCAGAGCGTGAAGGTCGTCCTCCACGCCGGGCTGCGCAAAGGAGCCCTGGAAGTTGGCGACGAAGAGGTCACACAACTTTCCCCACGAGTGTATCGACCCTCGGGGGAGATTCAGCAGCCAGGAGCGGGCAGAGCCTGTCAAGGCTGTTGGGAGGTAGTTGGCCATGACCTTTTCAGATCCGCCAGCTGCCCGCACCATCGTCGTGTAAATTTGGAGGAACTCCTCCGGGTTGGTGGTGCCGTCATATTTCTCTATGGCCGCCGGGCGGAACCTGTCCGGCCATGTCACACGGCGCAGCCGCCGGGAGAAGGCCTGGCACCCGACGCCGTAGAGGGAGCCGAGCTGCCACGGGAGGTCTGTCCGGGACCGCGCATGGGAGCCTTGGCACTGGTTTCAAGGAGCTCTGAGGAGTGAACCTCCTCCTTATCCCGAGGATGAGAGCCATGGGGTTTCATCATCGACGCTACCTCCGCCATCAAAAGGCTTGGTCCGGATGGCACGGCAAGCGATCATGAGGTCATCGCCCGCTGGCAGCGGCGGCTCGCGTCGAATGAGAGCGAGGTCCCCGGTTCCTCGAGGAACTGGACCGATTATGCCGCCCTTTCCTTGACCCGGCCCCCAGCCGGGCCCTTCTCGTTAGGCGGCTCGAGGCCCGAGAGCGCAGATGCGCCTTAAGCGCCAAGGTACGCCGGTGCTCGACCGCGGGAGCCCTACCCGGAGTTGGGCCGCATCCACGAGGCCAAGAATGCTCCGCAGCCGCGGAGGCCGGAGAATCCGCGAACTCCACCGGCGGGTGGTCTGAAGGGCACGAGCGGCGTGTTTCTGGGCGGGGTGGCCGCCCATAGCTACCGCGACGCACGGGCTGCTCCACCGCTTCCGGGAGAGCAGCGGCGCCGCCCTGAGGAGGCGGGGTACGACGGCTCCTCGACCGGCGTGACGGCCGGGAGGCGCCTTGATCGTCGCTCGCCTCTGCGACATTCCGGTGTTGAGAACCCGCCATTTTTCGACGCTCGGGCTTGCTTCCAAATCGCGAACGCCGAAATCCGCGGGAGTTAGTTTAAAACCAGCTACTAGCCCCTACTGGCGCCCCTTCGCCGGGCGATTCCGCCCGACAGCCCGTGATCTGAGACCGGTTTGGTTCGGAAGGAGGGCGTCTTCGCACTGCTAAACCTAGCGAGGGGAACCCTAGGGACTCCTGGCGGCAAGCTTCGTTCCATTTAACTCACGGTGACACAAGGATTTTTTACCCAGGTTCAGGCCCCCTTCGTGTGGGTAATAGCCTTACTTCCTGCTGGATTGCTTATCGAGAGTGTTTTTTTACTGGTGCAGTACAAAGCTTGGGAATTACAAGTTCCTCCTTGGGCTCTACTGCTATGCTCTTGCTTGTTTTCTTCAACCTTTGGCTGACCTCCCTTCCCTATGCACCCGAGGGCCCTTATATAGGCCAGGCTAACGGGAGTAGGTAAAAGGGGGTCATCATGCTGATCCTTACACATTTAATACGCCTTCCTGTGCTGTCCCGTTCCTCCAGCCTCATTAAATGCCGACGCATGGCTTCGCCCGGTCCGCCCGCGATGTGACCCTTTCTTGACAGGTTGGTGAGAGGCGTCAGAGGAATGGGGTTGTAGCAGAAATCCTTGCAGCAGACAGGTCTGACACTGCTGTCCTATGGCTCAGAACGGTACGACAGGGGAAGGAGCCTTCGAGGTGAAGCCACCTCGCTCCACCTTTTTGCCTCGCGGCGCGGCGAGCAGGCGCGCATTTACCGCCGCCGGGCGCCACGTGGATCGCCCCGGCGCAGCAGGCGTGCGCCACTGCCGCTTGGCGCCACGTGGATCGCCGCCGCGAAAGCGTGCGTGTTCGCCCTTTCGCTGCCGGGCGCCACGTGGATCGCCCACCGGGCGAGCGGCGTGTTCGCCCACCTGCTGCCGGGCGCCACGTGATCGCTCACGGCGAAAGCAGGCGTGCTCGCCCACTGCCGCGGGCGCCACGTGATCGCCGCGCGCGGCGGCGAGGCATGCCCGCCACTGCGCACGGGCGCCACGTGGACTAGGTATGCTGACCACTTGGTTGACCGCTTTTGTGCGGCGGAGAGGGTACCCCAGCGCAGAGTACGCTGACAATAGCCGTATTATTCCGCGTTAGATGTATAAAGCATTTTTATGTAGTGATTATATCTTGCCATTTGCAAACTGGTTTTTATTTTCTTATTCGGGCGGATTTACGTGTAAACTTAACCTTTAGGTTAAAGTTTTATGATGAGTTGCCCTTATATATGAATCCAGAAACCTCAACCCATAGGCTAAAAATGAAAATTTATAAAATTGCTTCTCTTCTTTCTGTAGAATTTCTCATGACTTATCTTTTCTTTTCATAGAACTTCTTACCTATATATTCTTCTAATCCCTAATCTTTCCCAAAAGTCACCCCATTAAAATTAGTATAATAGTATAGCCTCGTAGGATTAGTAAAAGCTTTGGGCAAACCCTATTATCGAGTTGCGCAGTTGGCGTGCAGGATTTACGCCAAGATGGAAAGTCTTTGAAGATCCCGATGACGCCAAGATGCTTCATGAAGAATTAGTATCGTCAAAGCGTAAAAAGAAAGGCACTAGAATAGATTAGCTAATAAATGAAAATTTAGACTCCCTATTTACATATTGAATGTAAGATCTTTTGTATTGTTCGACTTTTGATTTTTGTTGCTTCTGGGTTACTCTCGTGAATGGTTAACCCTTAGCTTAAAATTCACGATCGATAACCACAATTAATAAAAAAATCTAATTAAGAAAATTTTAAAGAACGAAACGTTGCCTTATAACTAAACCAACTCTCATCTTATCTATTTCTATTCTATCCATCCATCTCAAACCACATCTTGATCATTCATTTCACAATATCGGTGAACCACCCTATAACCTCCCCGCCATTCCCTTGACTGGCGAATCTCGGGACGAGATTCCTCATAGGGAGTAGTACTCATAACGACCCTCTAAATTCAAAAATAAAGAAAAACTAAGATTAATATTTAAAAATGGAAATGAATTAAAAGTTTAATTTAAATCAAGATTTTGATTTTAAACAAAATTCTTTCCTTATTTCTTCCATTATAAACTTAATGAAAAGAAAGATTTCTAAATTAAGATTGTCATTCTCAAAACAAATAAAATATTAAAATGAGTTTTAATTGCAATCTTGATTTGAATTTCCATTTTCTTGCATGATTGAATTTCTTGAGTTTTTACTTTTAAAAGAAAAGTCAAATACAATGGAATGGTAAAATGGTAAATGCAAGAAAGTAAAAGTAAAACATCAACAAAAATAATATTAAAATTTCGAGCCCTCAAAATATCTCCAGAACCTTATCACCTGTTCGAGTGCTTACACAAAAAAATTTTCATAAATTCTTAAGTCGGTTTGATAATTTTAACCGTGAAACATATCCACCGGCTAAAACCTCTTTTGAGTTGGATTATTATTAGCCCTAGATCGAGACACGGTCGTCCATCCGGCGATTAGCACTGCCACCTTCTTCCTCGAGAGATCGAACTCGAAGGGAGGCGTTCTGCGCGTCTGCAGGCAAGCCGCCAGCCCTCCGTTTTATCCTCTCGCGCCGCAACTTTGATCCTCCAGCTCTCGCCCACGCCGCCCAAACCTGCGACCGCACCGCCAGCCGCCTGCGACTGTGAGGGTCGAAGAATCCGCCGCAACATGCCTCCGCCGACCGCTGCCACAGCGATGGAATGGACCCGACGGTCGCCACGATGCAACGCTGGTAGACAAGACCGGCGCCCTCGCACTGCGTCCTTGCCAAAGCATTGCCACGCCATTGGCCGAAAGAATCATCGCCATCGAATATCTCGCGGCTCATCTCGGCGAGCCAATCCCAAGCGAAAACCCTCCTCATCTTCTATATAAACCTATCGCGCCTCCTTCACCGGCAATCACAAAGAAACAATCACACCGCCAACCTGCTGACGCCAAAACGTGAAGAGGGTTTCGTTTTAACACACCGGACGAACACCGGTTCAAGTGTGCTTGAAGCGCATAATCGATTTGACCTCGCAATCGATAAGGAAATAGTTGTAAAATTCAATCAAGCCGATCCTCGGGACGAATCGGCTAAAAATCGGGAATCAGCCAAGAAGCCGATTAGAAAGATAACTAGACTAGTCGATTAAGACTAATCCGAGGGTAAAAGGCAGATTAATTCTGAAAAGGCGATGCACAACAAGACAGAATAAACCAGACCTGGAAAAAGCCAATGACGATCAAACAATCGGCGATGCGCAACTTTATTTGATCGATGTCGACTTACAGAGGAAAGATTACAATGCTAAAAAGACTAAGAACTACGGAAAGTAAAAACTGGTAGATGTGTTGATTGTTGTCGATGTCCCCCTTCAAGCAGCCTTGGTGCGCCTTATATACCCGCCAGCCGATCCGAGTCCTGATCCAACACGACAACGTGGTCCGAATCGCCAGTAGTTTCCTTCCCGGTCTCTAGTTTCCAATTATTATCTCGCACGTCAGATGCTTATCCAAATTTCCCATGATTCTCTCGTACTCATCCAAACTCATGCTTTTTCGCGATTCTTCCGAAATTTCCAAACTGGTGCAAACATATGCCCCCATTTTTGGAAGATAACTTGTTATCTTTCAAAAATATGTATCGACTTTTCATCGATCGGCTTTTTTTTGTTGGTTTAGGAATCTGTGTCAATAAGCGCCACGCCAAAATCTTAGTGCGGTTTAATGACGGTGTCGCCTCAAATTCGCTTCCGCCACTTTTTACTTTTCACCGTGCTATATATATGGGACCCCTTCGGTCACTTTCACGCTTTCTGCTCTCGCATCCTCTGCAATCGGCTTCCTTCGATTTCTTTGCTCGTGATCAACCTCCTACTCCTTCATCGGCTTGAATGGATCCTTCAAAGGTACTCATTCCGATCCCGAAAGTAATAACCAGATACTTAGGACCCAGAGAACTTCACGCCGATACGGTGATAAACGAGAAATCCCGAGACTCCTTATCGCCCAAGGTTACAACGTGAAGGAATGGGGCAAAAGTTTTAGAGCTTGGCGACGGGCGCCAAGGGATGGAGAAGTTGGTATATTAGAGTATCGGCTCAAAAAGAGCAGAGGGGAGCAGATGGGCATAGCCGAATGCCTTCCCTTAAGTCTAGCTTGTCTGAAGCCAATGAGCCCTTGGTATTACGGCGTGCTATTTTTGGTCCGATACTTTCAATGCTTTCCTTTTCCGTCTCCGTCCTCGCTGCCCAACCCTTTTGGATGTTGTTTGAATTATGTTTGCTTAAGGCGATGGAGACCAACTATCGACTTACGAAGGAAGACCTCGACAGCCGATCCAAACAAAAGGTGAAGGGTGGTCAAAGTACATACAAAGACAATAATAAAGTAAATGGGCTTGTATCGGACGAGAGCACACACCTTCCTCAACCTCCTCGCTCGAACGGTTCTTTTTCTCGGGCCGCTTGGGCCAACCTGTGTACCAGCTTAGTAGCAGAGCGGCTTGTAGAGGACCGTCGCCTCGCTTCTCGAAGATGTTTCGGGCTATTTACCAAATGATGTTTGTCATTAGAAGTCGACTTTTTTCTGGATTTGCTGAGTTCATTGTCGGCAATATTGGAGGTCCATTGTGGTTCATTCAACTGTGGTTATACAATCTTTTCAGCCGACAACTTATCTCAGAGCCACTTGAAGACTCGGCTTTTCCTCGAGAAGATTACCCTGAAAACACTACTCCGCAATTCAGAGCGAGCCGATCTTGTGGTGAGAGGCTTATAATGTGTTCAAGCGGTGATACCAGGATTACCCCGGCTGGTCTGAAAAAATATCTCTCCTTCTTCCTTGGTCTAGACAATGCAATTTTCACTCAACAGGATTTCTTCTCCTATACTGACACAGCCAATTTTCAATGGCCTTCTTTCTTACACCTAGATGCCGATAGTTCTGAGATGCCGGATCTGACGTTGATGCTCTATCGGCTTTTCATCTCTCCTTGCACTCTTCATGTTGGTTTGAATTCCAGAAACAGAACTTTCCAACCTTCATATGAATTCTACCATCCTTCCATCTATGCTCGTCAACTTGGCTTCGGCCAAGTGATTCCTTCTTTACCTCTTCTGGATCGGCTTCAACCCCGAGCTAAAGTGAGGAATTTACTATCGGCTAACGTTGTCCTGGGAATCGCTGATCAACTTCAACTTTCCAACCTGCCGCACTTTTTCTTAAATTCTCGTCGGGCTAGCTGTTTCACTACATGGTGGTCACGATTGTCAAGCTCTCTACTTGGACCGTGATCCGCGGCGATTATAGAAAGATTTTTGCCTCGACTATCATGAGCCATCCGTAGTCTCCAAAGAAGAAGGGAAGCAAGCGGCGATTCGAGTGATGATAGTTCCTTGGGTTATACTGATTCATCTCAGAGTCGAGAGGTATCGGCTTTTCTAAGTAGCTCTTCTTGCTTTCGTCTCTTTATTATTGATATGCTAATCTTCTCGCGCTGGTTTCGCACCACCGCTACTGAGTGGGAAGGCATTCTGCGTCTGTCGGAGGGTGGGTCAAGGGCAAAAGACCGCACTAATCGGTTGGTTTAACTGCTATACCTCGGCAATCTTGGGGTCCAGAGTCCATCGTTGTCGGATCTTCTGAAGGCCGTCCTTCGAGTAAGCATTTTGAGCCGATAATCGCAAGTTCTTCAAGCTGATTTAGTTTCCTTAAATGCTGACATGGTTTATTTTTCCAGAAAAACCTAAATCGACGAAGGCTCCGGCCCGTCGACAGAAGCGTGCGGAACAGAGTGCTGAAAGCTCTCACAACACATCGGCTTTAGAGGTGAAACATCCTCATACGCCTAAAAGCACCTTATGCTTCATGATACTAACCTTGCTTCAAATCCTTTCAGCCGACGGTATCAGCTCAGGTGGCTGGTATCTTGACCAATCTTCAGGACACCCCAGCTGCCGATCATTCTGCGCCTTCTCCACCATCGCCTCTGCCAGATCGCCGCTTCAATCGCCTCCGTTCTGCGCCATCTGCGCCTCTTCCATCGGTGAGGTTGTGCGGATGACTTGTCCAACCTTCTCGGCTTCACGCTAGACGAACTGGTGGACCCAGAGGTGATGGCAGCAGACGACTACTCTGTCGACATCCGACAGATTATTGATGAGTCGCTGGAAGCATCGGCCTCCGTAGTTAAATCCGCGCCGAATATGCAAGAGAAGTTAAATCGGCTTTTTATTGCAATCAGTCAGCCGGAGGCCGAGATCCTTGCCAACACCCAGCCTATTCGTGACGCGATGGCTGTTGTCGAGGCCGAGCTGCCCCCCAAGGTCATGGAAGCACTCCTTAACGTTTGTCATCTGGATGAGAGGAAAGCAGAGGTTGATGCAGCCAATGCTAGGATTGCCCGACGACAAGCGCAGGAAGCCGATCAACGCCTTCTGGATCAGATGGTCGCTGAAGCCAAGGCCAACAAGAAGAAGTATGATGAAGCTGCAGCGTCACTTATGGTCGCCAAATCTTACGCTCGGTCGAATTGGCTAAAAAGCAACTTGAGGAAGAATTAGCCAAAGTGAATCATCAGTTGGCGATAGTCTCATCGAATCGTGAATGTAACGACCTCGTCTTTAAAAGACCGAAGAACGTTCTTAGTCAAGCTGTTGCGAAGGTCAAGGATCGATCGGCCAAAGTCGCTCGAAGACTTAATGCCAAAGCCGATGAAGCCCTTGTCTCGACATTACTGAGACCTTAGCCAAAGCCGCGCGGCGTTATCCGGCCGGGTGCTAGAATTCGGGATCTGGCCAGGAACCGTGATCGGACGATGCTTTGATGTAGCCTGCCTCAAACAACTCCTTTTTGTTATCACTTTTTGTTTGTTATGTTTTGTAACACTTTTAATCGACTGTTTAACCGATTATTCTATCTTGTTTTAATCGGCTTTTTAACCGATTTATTTCTAACCTCTTTGTATTGTACTTCTAATCATGCGCCGATCCAAACGCTAGGATAGTACCGCTTTAGATACTTTCCGTTAATCGCTTTTGGTAACACCAATCCTTCAAGTGTCTCGAGTATATACGTGTTTCCACCAGCAAGCCGATTTATTTTATACGGTCCTTCCTGTAGGCTACCATTTACCAATCGATTATCCTTAGAACCAATCGGCAATATCGTTTTCCAAACCAAATCAGTTTCACTGAAGGTCTTCGGTACAACTTTCTTATTATATGCTCTTGCAACTCTCTCTTTATTCTTCTTAAGCTGATTTAAAGTAACTAGCCTTAATTCTGCTAAGTCATCCAAGTTGCATAGCATCAATTCCTTGTATTCGTCGGCCGATAGATTATTCTGCCTCGCCACTCGCATCGACTCAATGTTTATTTCTATGGGCAACACGTCTTCTTGGCCATATACCAACCGACACGGCGATAATTTAGTTGATCCGGTGAACGCTAGCCGATACGCCCACGAGATTCCGATAATGTGGAGTGCCAAGTTCGAGGCTTCTCATCAATTTTTCTTTTAATTAGTTTGATCAAAGTTTTGTTGGACGACTCGCTTGTCCGTTAGCCCGAGCGTATCTACTGCGATGAGTTGAGCAATTTGATGCCTAGGCCTTCGCGAAATTCTTGAAATCGTTAGACATAAACACGCCCTTGATCGGTTGTGATGGTCTCGAGGATACCGAATCGATGGATAATGTGTTCATTCACAAAGCCGATAGCTTCTACACCGGTGACCTTTTGAGCGAACGGCCTCGACCCACTTCGAAAAGTAGTCTGTTGCTGCGAGGATAAACTTATGGCCTTTGCTTGATGCCGGGAATATTTGACCGATTATATCTATACCCCATCCCCTAAACGGCCATGGCTTGATAATCGGATGTAGAGCCGATGCTGGTGCTAATTGCACATTTCCAAACTTTTGGCAAGTTTGACACCCTTTGTAATACTTAAAACAATCCTCCAACATCGTCGGCCAAAAATACCCAGTTCGTCTTAGGATCCACTTCATTTTATGAGCCGATTGATGTGCGCCGCAAATTCCTTCGTGAACCTCACCCATGGCTACCTTTGCTTCTTCATCGCCTAAGCACCGCAGAAGCAATCCTTCTAAGGTTCGATAGTATAATTCTCCTTCTAGCTCGACATACTTTAGTGCTTTACGCAACCTTACGTGCGAGAGGCTTGGATGGATCTAATAGGTAAGTTTTATTTCGTCCTCCAATCGGTGACGTTAACGCATAGCATCGCTTTGTCAACCAAGTCGAACGCTTAGTGGTTTCATTCCCTATAGCCCGACGCTGCTTGAGCTAACGATTGGCTTTGTCATTCATTTCTAGGCACATGGCCAATAAAAACGATGTAAAGGAGTCTATAACTTCAAGGCAATGCTCCAGATATTTTGACAACACCTCATCGTTACATCTAAATTCTCCTTTAATTTGTTGTACTACCAGCAATGAATCTCCATAGGCCTCTACATTACTTACTCCGATACTTTCCAACAATTGAAGTCCCTTAAGTAATGCTTCATACTCGGCTTGGTTATTAGAGCATCGGCCATTGAGCCGATATGCGAATTCAGTACTATACCCTTTGGCGAAATCAACACAACGCCTATTCCGCTCCCTTCTTGGCAGACCGATCCGTCAAAATATAGCCGCCAAGGAGCTACGTCAACTATCCCCGCCATGGTATCGTGCCCTGTAATGAAATCGGCTACGGCTTGACCTTTAACAGCTTTAGCCGATGCATATTGCAGATCGAACTCGGTTAAGGCATATGCCCATTTCCCAAGTCGTCCTCTCAAAATTGGCGCAGACAGGATATATTTGATGATATCGGTTTTGCATATTATTATACAAGTCGATGCCAATATGTAATGCCTTAATTTGGTGCAAAGTAAATATAATGATAAACATAGTTTTTCTATATAAGGATACTGATTTCGCTTCAAAAGTCGTCACCGAGATAGAATATCACGCCTTTTGCCATCGACTTCTTGTACTAACATGGCCCCGATAGTTTCTTTTCAAAGACACATATAACTTGAAGGGAATTCTTACGTGGTGCGGCCAGATCGTGGTGATGCCAAGTATTTTTGATGTCATCAAAAGCTTTTTGTCGACGGCTCCACACGAAATTCTCATTGCCTTTTAACTTTAGTAATGGCGTGAAGGCTTGAATTCTACCGAATGATTTGAAATAAATCGCCTTAAATAATTGATTTGGCCGATCGCTTTTTGTAACTCGTTTTTGCACGTTGGCGGCTTAGTATCTACTATGGCCTTAACCCTCTTCTGGTTGACCTCAATCCCCCTTTGATGCACCATGAAACCGAGGAACTGACCAGCCGATACACCGAACGCACATTTCAAGGGGTTCATCTTTAATCCATGAACCCTTTTGTTTTTGAATACTCTTTCTAAATCGGCCAAGTGCTGATGACCATCTTTAGATTTTACCACCACATCGCCGATGTATATTTCAACAATGTGGCCGATTAGATCGTGAAAGATTAAGTTCATGGCACGCTGATAAGTGGCGCTGCATTCTTCAAAGTCGAATGTCATCATCGCCATTCATACAACCCTATCGCGCCAGGCACCAAGGCCGTTTTGGGGATGTCGGCCCGCCATGAGTATTTGGTTATATCCAGATTTCCATCAAGAAAACTCGATAATTTTGTTACCCGGCAGCATCGATAAGCATGTCGGCTATGGGCATTGGATATTCATCCTTTGGCGTGGCTTTGTTCAAGTCTCTGAAATCGACACATACTCGAAGCTTACCGCTCTTTTTCATGACAGAACAATGTTGGACACCCATTCAAAGATATCGGCAAGGTCTTATGAAATTGGCCTCTAATAACTTTTCAATTTCTTCTTTATCATATCATACAATTACGGGTTAAAACGCCGAGGTGGCTGCTTGTATGGCCGATAACCTGGCTTGATAGGCAGCCGATGTTCAACTAATTGTCGGCTTAATCCAGGCATTTCATAGTACTCCCAAGCAAAACAGTCCATGTATTCTCTAAGTATTTTAACCAACCTATTTTTGTATTCTGAATCTAAATTTGCACTTATAAAAGTTGGCCTTTTCCTATCTCCTCCTCCTATATCGATTTCTTCGAGCATATCGGCAGAAGTGAAACCTTGCCCTAATTTTTCTTTTTGAAAATCTTCAATGGCTTCGCACGAACTTATCGTATGCCGATAGCTCCTCACTTTGTCTTGTAGAATATGGATCATTTTTGACCCCATCTTCTCAAGACTTCGTTCGCCCGATCGAATGTGCCTGGCTTGACACTGATCGGCGTGAAACCCGATTTCGATGCATATGAAGTCACAATCGCCTAGTGTCTTACCCGATATGCATTCTCGCTTCTTCATGCGCCAATTTGCATCGAGCTGGCCATGGTAATATGAGCCGATGTATCGGTCAGAATAACTTCAACTTCATCACCGCCCCATTGAACGAGAAGTCGGTGCATAGTGGAGGGATACAGCAATTGGCATGTATCCAATCTCGCCCAAGAAGTACGCCAGAACTCCTTTGGCCTCAATCACAAAAAACGCGGTCGGCAAAGTTTTTCGCCGACGGTCAACTCGTAACCAATACCCTTTTTGCTTCAAGGGGATCGCTTATAAAATCGTTTCAAAGACCATATTTGTCTTGATTAGGTCTTCATCGGTTTTCCCCAACTTCTTGCATGTGGAGAGTGGCATTAAATTTACTAGCTCCCGGCCCACAAGAATCCTTGATATCGGCTTTCCATTGATGTAACCTTTTAAGTACAACGGCTTTAGATGCCGATGTGGATCTTGTGGCTTCTCAAATACAAAGATCCTGTGCTCCTAGACATAATTGAGCAAATGTATCTTTAGCCGATTCTGCTTTTAATTCGAACTCTACCGGTAGAGTAAACACCATGTTGATATCCATGGGAGGAGTGTCATCTCGAATCATTGGTGATAGTAAATCATCTGAAGAATCGACTCATTATCGGCTTGTTCTTTTCTCCTCCATTCCTTTTGGCAAGTTTTATCGGCCGCAACTCGCTGAATGTTTTATCTCTCTGTCTTTTCTTCTTCTACTCTCTTATCTCTTGTGTCTTTAAGCGTTGGAGCCGTCTGCGTTGCGATCGGCTAAGTCCATTGGGCACCATCTAGGCTTAGGTTCGACCGCTTATGGATTTTACCAACCAAGTTCTCGTGCAGCCTTCATTGTTCATTAGTTAACCTTTCTTTCATCGGTCTCTTATGTCCTGGCTTGTCTTGATCCTGCGTTGGCCTAAATAGGCGCTCTTTTACCGATCGCCTCGGCCCATTTTGCGGGTAATGCTCCATGGGGCATGTTCTTGAGGATGGTAGTGCCATGCCCTTTTCCCAGCAAAACTGCCAAAAGGGACATCTTTCATGAGCTCTTTCTGCGTTGTTTGGCCGATGCAGATTATTTGGCCGAAACGCATTGTTTGGTTGGCGAGACTGCTGTTTTTGCCGGTGGCTCACTCTTTCATATTTCTCAAGCAACTGCGAGAAAGTTGGCCTGGGTTTGAATGCCGGTTTTCTGGGCGGAGATCTTTCGGCTTTATACCACCGTCCAACTTGCAATTCCCCTTTTGGCTTTACAGTCCTTGAATTCTTCCCATCTTGATCGGCTTCAATTTGAAGTGAGCCGATCGTTATCTTCAGTGTTTCCCCTTGCGAGCTTGATTCTATGTTAACTTGCCGCGTTGCTGAGGGTCTTTCATCGGCAATCTGTTTCCCTTTGCCGGAGCACTGAACCATGTTGATTGGGAAGGGGTTGATGTCGACTTCCATTGCCGGTTCTTCTGCAAACTTGAGCCGACCGTCTTCTATGGCCGATCAGATCTCGCGTCGAAAAATATTGCAATCATTAGTGTTATGAGAAAAGGAATGATGCCACTTACGATATCGCTGCTTTCTTGATTTCGCTTACCGACAATGGGGTGTGCCCTTCAGTAGTCGTGTCGCTTTTTCTTGTAATAACATGTCAAATATGCGGTCGCACTTGGATACATCAAAAGCGATTTTACTCCGACTTATTCCTAGTCGGCTTAAGCCATGAATGCACAAGTGGTTTTTAGGACCTTTTACCCATTCGGCTATGTTTATGTCTCGCTTCATCTTCAGAAGTTTCGCTTGAACTATACTCGACCATGTTCACTTTAGCCTTATCTTTGCCATTGTTTAACCTGAGTTTATCTTTGAATTCTTTATTCAAATATCGGCTCTCTTGTGCCGATACACGATGAAGCAGGTGACTTAAGTCAGTAAATTCCTGCCCAGTAAGTTTTTCTTTAAGTGGGGGAATCAACACTTGAAATGCTAAATCGGCTAGTTGGTTATCAGGTAATACCACACTGAAGTAGCGATTTCGCACCTCTCTAAATCTTCTAATATAATCAGAAGCCGATTCACCGAATTTTTGCCGGACAGCACTTAGGTCTGAAATTCTCAATTCTAAGCTACCAGAGAAAAAGTATTCATGAAATCGACTTTCTAAATCATTCCAAAAATGGACTGAATTCGGAGGTAGATTAGTAAACCAAGTGAAGGCGCTCTGATAAAGACAAAGGAAAAAGCCTAATTTTTAGCCCATCGGATTGAGCCGCTTCACCGCATTGAGCGATAAATCTTCCAACATGCTCTAAAGTAGTGACTGAATCATCCCCTGAAAACTTCGCGAAGTCGGGAATCCTAAAGTTATGGGGATACGGCATGCGGTCGATATAATCTGGGTACGGCTTTCTATAGCCGATTGTTTTTCCTTTGGGCTGTAAGCCAAACTGATCTCTCAAGACCATGGAAATCTGATCAGCCCAATTGATGTTGTTAGCCGATGGAACACTAGGGTTTGGCCAACTATTTTGGGTAGTATCCTGCCCCCCGAGTGTAAACTCGGCCGGTCGGCTTGTTCTAGCCGATGGATACTGTTGTTGCCACGATTCGTATCCATCGGTTCGGGCAGCCGTAACCTCGGGCAATGGAATAAACGGCTCGGTGTACGTGACCACTTTATACGGAACCGGATTTCTAGCCTGGGTTGGTCCTTGAGGATGTTTATAATTTCTATCTAATTCAATCGGCTGAGAAGCCGACTGGACATAGGGAGTCCCTGATAAAGATGGATCTATTTTTGCGGCGTCGGTATATGCATGGTAATGAGTATCAGGGCTTGGGCGAGGATTCGCTGGTGCCAACACAGTAGGTTGGGTCGGCATTAGTGAGGGTACAGTGCCGACACCTTAATCGTGTTGGTGGTTGGTGCCACGGAATATACGGGATACGTGGGCGTGGGTATGAACGGATCCAACAATCCCCGTGGTTGCCAACTCTGGGCAACCGCTTTCGCTTATTCTCGATCATCGGCTTTAAAGTTGTGACCAAAGCCGATGATTGGTTAATTAATGCGTGATGCACAGATTGCTCAATCATAACAGATAACTCAGCTTGAGCTGGCATGTATCGGCTTACCGGAGTCGATGTGACACCAGCTTCGCCAAGCGGGTTTAGTGTTGGTAGTGCCATCTTCTGCGTGACTCCACGTCGGGTTTTTTGATAGCAACTCAACATCAATTCTTCCAGGGCAGCTTTTCGATCTTCGATTTCCTTGCGTTGCTCTGGAGTTAAATCGTCCAAAGTAGGGACGATTATGGATTCAGTGCTCACATCACCGGTGCGATGGACTTGCTGCGATCATCTTCTCGTCGGTCCCACCGTCGCGCCAAAATGTGTTGACGCCAAAAACGTGAAGAGGTTTTCTGGTTGCAACACACCGGATGAACACCGGTTCAAGGCGTGCGCTGAAGCGTGCCAATCGATTTGACCTCGCAATCGATAAGGAAATAGTTGTAAATTCAATCAAGCCGATCCTCGACGAATCGGCTAAAATCGAATCGACCAAGAAGCCGATTAGAAAGATAACTAGACTAGTCGATTAAGACTAATCCGAGGGTAAAAGGCGATTAATTCAAAAGGCGATGCACAACAAGACGTAATAAACCGCACACGAAAGCCAATGACGATCAAACAATCGGCGATGCGCAACTTTATTTGATCGATGTCGACTTACGAGGAAAGATTACAATGCTAAAAGACTAAGAACTACGGAAAGTAAAACGGTAGATGTGTTGATTGTTGTCGATGTCCCCTTCAAGCGACCTTTGGTGCGCCTTATATACCCGCCACCGATCCGAGTCCCGATCCAACACGACAACGTGGTCCGAATCGCTTCAGTAGTTTCCTTCCCGGTCTCTAGTTTCCAATTATTATCCGCACGTCAGATGCTTATCCAAATTTCCCACATTCTCTCGTACCTCATCCAAACTCATGCTTTTCTCGCGATTCTTCCGAAATTTCCAAATCGGTGCAAACACAACCCGAATAACACCTCGACGCACCCTTTCTTCTTCAAACTCGGCGAAATCCCATTTGGGGAGAAACTCAATTGAGCCACTCCATCAAGCCTCGATCAATCAACTAGCCCGGAGCTTCCTCTCGGTACTAGGAGACCTTCCGCACCGACACACCGAGGTTATCTTCTCCCATGAGCCACCGCATCGAGCTCCATCTTCCGCCAAGACCAAGACGGTGAGAACACCATCCCGCATGTATTCCTTTCAAATAAAATGCTCAAACATGATTCTTAGTACCCATTGATGCTCATTCCACGAGAATTTGATGGAAGAGATAAGCTTTTTGCACCTTTTGCTCACCGGCCATGGCCTCGCCACCATGCTCGTCGTGGCGCCATCTCCGCCACCCCCAACCAAACCGAGACCTCCCTAGATGAGCCTAGCCGTGTAGATGATTTAATCCGAACCCATTCACCCTCTCCTGTGATGTTGTCGCCGCGAGGCTAAAGACCGTCGCCGTTCTCTGTCATTGCTATCATGGGCCCGAAGGCTCGATCATTGGTCGCTTTACTGCCAAGACAATTGGCCCACGTCTGTCGACCAGACGCAGCATCGCCGAATGGGCCTGCCCAACAAATACTCAAATTTCACTCATTTCCCAAAACGGAAAGCGCTTTTCGATTCGAAGCGTAGTTTCGAAAATGGCAAGATTTTAATTTTCAAGTATTTATTAGGTTTTAATACTTTCAAATGCTTGTAACCTTTGAACCATAAGACAAAATTTAATGAAATAAATTTCTAAATTCATGTAAAATTCTCAAGATTCAGAATATGCAAAAATATTTAAATATCGAACCTTGTTTGAATTTTCCATTTAAATTTAAAGAAAGAATTTGAATATGTCATATATAGAAATTTTACAAATAATGCCCAAATTAAGCCAAATAAATTTTGTTAGAATCCTTGAGTCACCAGGAACCTGAATATGCAAAAATACTTAGGGTTCACTATAGGAAATATTTGTGTTATTAAATATGGTAAGAAAGTAGCTCAAAAACTAATTTATTTAATTTATGGCCATACAAATCTGAGGTTAGAAATAATAAAACACATAATTGTAACATTCTGAAATTATAGAACAACTAGAAACAATTCATAAAGCAAAGGTCATTATAAATACTTAATCAAAAGTCATTAAGTACATGTATGTATGTATGTATGTATGTATGTATGTATGTATGTATGTATGTATGTATATACAAGTGAATAATCAATACACATCATAAATAATCAAAACCTAAAAACATACTTGTTCTATGAGCTGGTTTTATTTGAATCTCTCTTATTGAAGATTTGTTGTTGCTATGTTCTTTGTTCGCGACGTGTAGAACCCGACGTTATTAATCCCGTCATCGACTGCGACTTCAACTTCGTTGAAGACATCAATAAGCAAGGCAAGCACCTCCTTTGACCATGTTGATCCCAGTTTTATAAATGTTTTCATTAAATATTTTTATTGCATGCGTATATTCATTAAACGCTGCTATATTGTGGGCAATAGTAGTTATACCTATAAATTCTCAAACCTCCATGATATAATGAATTGTGAACCTTGATACCTTAGCATCATGGTTAGGCAATATATAATGTCACTCTGGGTATACATGATTTTAATCTGCTTAGCCATGCTTTAGACTTGATAAGGATTTGTTAGAAACATTGATCACATGATATTTTGAAGTCTTGGGATAAATTGGAGACATTGATCAAATGATACTTGGACATGCTGAGGCATGATGATGATTTTGGTTATTTTGGTTAAAAATGAAAATAAAAATTATAATATTGGTGCTTGGCAATTATTGGTATTAGCCAAAAAGCGTATGGGCTTGCACTTAGATTAGGGGAGATTATTGCCCGTGTCGATTAAGGACCTAACTAATTGTACGTTATATCCAAGTCTTTCCGTACAACCACAAGTGCCGGTATGGGACAGCCTTAACCTATTAAGTTACTTGAAACTAGCTTTGCACATTGAAGGCCGGAGTAGTACGAGCTGTTCCTTAGTGGATTGCTCGAAGGAACGCCCACACCGAGGTGATCATGGATCAAACGCTATCGATACAACGTGTACGCCACTCTGCGGGGAAGTTCCATCATTTCTATGCTCTGAGTTCTTCTCGCCATATTGTGGGTTTTCGCCTGTCTTTGGTGCAAAGTTAGGATTAAGTAATGTAACGGTTATGTCATGACTCTCGGCACACCAAAGGAAGTGTGCTAATGATCTCGCACAAAGAGTCACTCATGTCTTGTGGGTAAAGCCGTACACCTCTGCAGAGTGTAAATCTTTTCGAAAAGCCCTTCCTTGCGTCATGGGACACTTAGTGCTACCGCATTAGTTAGTCAGTTTTATTTTACAAAAGGTGGATTTTGATATATGCCGTCAAGCATCATGATTTGATTGATATCATTGTTGGAAAGGAATTATTTCGGATTAATATGTGAAATCAATGATTGATTCATGGAGATGATCAAAGGAACTGAGGTTCGTGCAATTTACTGATTCATACTTACATATTAAACAGCTTTTACTTAAATTTCGTTTATGTTCTAAACTTCAGTAAATTCTTTTGCAACCTAGCTTTATGCAAAATAACCATGAAAGCCTTTCCTTTGAATGGCCTGCATGTATAATAGGGTTTGCTAAAGTCTTGCTGAGTACGCAAGTACTCACCCTTGCTTATTCGTTGTTTTTAGGTAAAGAATCAGAATAGCTCGATGAATTCATTTGACGCAGGATTCGGAATGTTAACGAGATCTTTCTGGGGTTTATACCTTGCCGCTTGTTCGAGGGTCTCAGATGGGCATACTACAAGACTTTGATTCTTTCCAACGCATTCTCTCGAATTGTAAGATTTTAATGTATATTACCTTTATTATTTCTAATACTGAGTACGGATGTGATATCAATTGTTGTGAATGTGTGTGCTAGCTATCGATCATGGGACTAGCAATCAGATGCAATATAAGATTTCCATTTTTACATTTATGTAAAAATGGGGGTCACTACAGGGCTTCACCCACCTATTCGTCGCCATCGACAAGTTCACTAAGTGGGTCGAAGCCGAAGCAGAGCGAGCCATCACGGCTTCTTCTGCCATCAAGTTTATCCACGGGATCTTCATCCGCTTTGGAGTTGCCAATCGTATCATCACCGAAAACGGCACTCAATTCACCAGCGTGGCTTTTCTAGAGTTCTGTGAAGAGATGGGTACCTAGGTGTGCTTTGCTTTGGTGGCCCATCCCAAGAGCAATGGCCAAGCCGAGCGTGCCAACGCGCTGGTATTGAGAGGCTTGAAGACCAGAGCATTTGACCGACTTCATAAGCGAGGGGCGCGATGGACGGAAGAACTTCTGGCTGTGTTGTGGTCATTCCGAACCACACCTAGTCGGGCGACCGGTGAGACGCCCTTCTTCCTGGTCTACGGTGCCGAAGCTGTCCTCCCATCTGAGCTGTCATTCGGGTCACCGCGAGTCTCGGCGTTCAGCGAAGAAGGACAAGAAGACCACCGTGGGGAAGACGTCAACCTTCTGGAGGAGGTGCGCGATCGGGCAGCCTTGCGCGTCGCCCGATACCAGCAAAGCCTCAGGCGGTAACATACCGCTCGGGTCTCTGAGAGGTCATCGCGCATAGCACCGTTTTATGAGAGTTCGACGCATGCCGGGCTCCACAAACCGCTCCCCGATGGGAGGCCCTTTAAGGTGGTCTCGGTGTCTCGCCCGGCAAATCGGTTATATCGAGGATGATCAAGAGCCGCCAACTCCTTCAATGTGGAGTTGCCGCGAAAGTTTTATCCCTAAAAGTCAGAAGTTCCTGGTTCGCTTTGACTAGTCGTGTGGGTGAGTTTCACCGACGATCGGTGGGCTCAGCCGTTGTTAGTAAAGTTGTTTACTTTAAGAGCTTTTGCTTTATTTCCTTTGTCCCCTGGCGGGAAAGCTTACGCGGAAATGTCATGTGTCCTGATGGCTTGGCCGCTCTCTGCTAATCCGTGGTGATGCCCGGCCTTCGCGTCGAGTCCGGACGGCGACGAGAGGCGAACTCCGCACGTGGCTCAAGCGGCCCGCGACACCTCGGTTCAGCTCAACGAAGCACCGACGGCTGTCTCCGCGAGCACCGCATAAGCCCAATATCCCTCCTGCGAACCTGCTTCCATATCACACAGAGCCGTAGGCTAATTCCGAATCACAAGAGCCTAAGTTTCCAAGCAAGGGACCACGACATACCCACGCAGGGCCTTACGTCCCCTAATATGTTTTCTACATGTTTTGTGCAATGTCTACTTGTGCTTTCAGTAGCCATGCACGATCGCAGATGAAATGCTAAGTACGCCTGTAACTCAAGCAGTTGAAGTAACCCCGTGGTAGCTGGGTGAGCAACCGGTGGCCATGCCCTGCCCGCCTGGCGAGCATGTGGGTGACCACGCCCTGCTCACCAAAGGTTGGCCTTCGTGACCGGTCAAGGAACTGGTCGGCCAGTGGCCTATGATCAGATAAGTTGTTTGCATTTGGCATTATTGGCTTATTATTTTCTACGTCTGCACCTCGTTGGATTGAGTTGCGCGTGATTGTCGCTAGCATTGGAAACCTGACGGCTCCTTGTTGGTAAAAGGAGATGCCCAGTGTTCACGTCGTGCAAAGTCGGGCGACCAGGAGTGTGAACCTAGCACGATGGCTCAAACGCGGCCCGCACACCTCGGTTCAGCTCAACGAAGCACCGACTGGTTGTCTTCGCGAGCGCCGTAAGCCCTATACCGCCTCGAGAACTCAAGCATTTCGCCAGTGCGATGTCATGCGGTTAGACTCCAAGAGACCGTAGGAATAAAAGCTCCGAAAGGGCAAAGGCTAGTGACAATCGTGTATAGAAACATAGGACTCTATTTGTTGCTACCACGCATGATATATATGTAACTGTTATTTGTGTCAAGACAGCTAAGAAATGCTGAGGAGGTCTGGAATGGCGTTCAAGTCTAGGCACCACGTGTGCGCCGAACCGCCTCGATAAGGGCATCCTTCGCCTCGGCGAGCTTCGGGATGGCGTCGATTAGCGCGTCAACAACGGCTGCGTCACGGGCGGCGGAGTCTAGCTCGGCCCATTCGGCCATGGCGAGCTCGAATTCGGCCCAAAGTTCAGCGAGGAGGACCTCCTTGTCCGTAGGCATCGGTGGTCCACCTCCCTGTGGTCAATGCCGCTTTTCATGGGAAGAACAACGTGGCGGAGCTTCATCATCAGAGAAAGAGGAACGAGAAGAGGCCATCAAGAGTTTGAGAGAAAAGAAGGCTAAATGTTGCGGGGTGGTAGAAGGTTTGTCGGGCAACTAGTCCGTCCGGTTCCAGGGTCCGTACCATTCTTATATGTTCAAGGTGCGGGAGCCGGGCAGTTCTCGAATAAATGTGGGCATGGGAGGCCGAGGCGCCCCTGCGTCTGCTGGGGGACTGCGCCATTGCATCAGAAGTGAAGTCTCTCAAGCAAAGAAGGCGAAAGGGCAAAGAGCAAGATGTGAAGGAAGTAGAAGGCGTGAACTATTGCGTGGGGGTGTGCGCATATATAGACCTCCAGCGAAGATGGTTCGCGTCCAGGTGAAAGGCACAGCGTTTCTGGTCCCGAGAAAAATCTGTTGTCGTGGGGGAGGATCGAAGTGGTTGAGTGCGCTGAGGTGGTGGGCCCATCCAGGAACGCACTGGCATTTAATAAGGTCTGAAAAGCAATCAAGACGTTTCCAGACGCCACAGGGGGCTACTATCGGTGTACTTTGCACCGGTGTCCCCTCTCCGCCGTAAAAGTGATAGGCCCGTAGTGGCCTAGCCCGCTTTGAGCCCACGGGCCTCGGCAAGGCCTCGCAATCACACCTCGCCGCCAGTGAGCAGCCAGGCGGCGCTCAAGGCGGCGATGGCGAAGACGCCCGCCGCCAAAGTAGAAGCCCATGTGGCCTCGGCGGCGCCTCTGCGATCACGCCCTGCCGGGCGAAGCGTTCGCAGGCGGCTTGACGAAGGGCGGGCGTTTGGGCCCCCTTGTCGTGCCAATGGAAGGCAACCAAAGGAATTTGAGGAAGGCTTCAGCCGAAAGTTTCTCCCCGCACCTCGTGTCGTCATTAATGTGAAGGATTCACTTTCGACATGACGGCGGCTCATCCTCTCGACGCCTTACCAACCCGCTAGAAGCTGCCCTGTCCCGGCGGATCGGGCGAGGTCTCTCACCGACATTAAATGAGGTTCAAGGACAAGGCCACGGAGGCGTGTTAATAAAGAGTCGGGTCGACGTGAAGCCGGAATGATGGGTGTAATTAATGTGTTGTAGATAAGTATAGCGGCACCTTCTCTCCTGCTCAGGGTGGCCCGTCTATATAAGTGAACCCTGGTGTGTGAAGAAGGGGGCCGATCGGCTAGAGCAAGAAGCATAGAGAAGCAGACACTGAAGAACACCCTTGTAAACGCTTCCCCATTTGTTCAACAAAGAACTAGCAGGACGTAGGGCTATTACCCTCACTGGGGGCCCGAACCTGGGTAAATCATTGTGTCCACCATCTTGTCTAACGCCTGAAATCCATCGTCGAGAGACATTGGGGTTTCTAGCCATGAAGATGTCCTCTACCGAACCATAATTTCCGTCTAGGGAGTACACACCCTGTTAGCGGAATCTTGTCAGGTGAAATACGCCGACACCCATATAATGCCATACTTGGCCGACCTGCGTTGGCCAAATTCATGGCGGCAACCCACTATGGCTACTTGGTGGTGAAGATGCCAGGGCCTGGTGGTCCCATAGCCATCCTGGTGGACAGGCCAGAGGCTTTGCGCTGCCACAAGCGCGTGCTAGACCTGGTCGGTGCCACCTGCGTGAAGCCGGCTGATGCCGCCTTCCCAGGAGCCCCTCAGGCGTAGACCCACGCCTCGCCCGGCTCAGCCGGCGAGGTAAAGGTGGTCTCCCTCAGTGCGGGCGAGCCCGGGAAGCCCGTCTTCATTGGCGCCCGCCTCAGCGCCAAATAGGAAGACGTGCTCGTCACCTTCCTCCGGTCTAATTTCGATGGATGGACCCCATCCTAGCCTTCCTGTGAGACCGAGAGGTCCCCGACGATGATGCCTCTGCTGAAAAGATTGCACAAAAGGCCAAGTGCTATACTCTGGTGGGCGGGGACCTATACAGCCGAAGCAGAAGCGGAATTCTCCTGAAGTGCATCACTCGGGAAGAGGGGAGCGCCCTGCTCTCCGATATCCATGGAGGCATGTGCGGGAGCCATATGTTCGGCCAGACGCTTGTCGGCAAAGCGTTCCGCCAAGGATTTTACTGGCCTACTACCCTCCAGGATGCTTGCGAGCTGGTGAGGAAATGCGAAGCATGCCAATAATTCGCCAGGCAGATTCACCAACCAAATTTAAGCTCAGCAAACCATCCCGCTCTCTTGGTCGCTCATGGTCCGAGGCCGGATATCTCGGGTCCGCTTCGTGGCTACAAGGGGCTTCACCCACCTATTCATCGGCATCGACAAATTCACCAAGTGGGTCGAATCCGAAGCAGTACGTGCCATCATGGCTTCCGCTGCTGTCAAATTCATCCACGGAATCTTCACCCACTTTGGAGTCGCCAATCGTATCATCACCGACAACGGCACTCAATTCACCAGCGCGGCTTTCCTGGAGTTCTGCGAAGAGATGGGCACCAAGGTATGTTTTGCTTCGGTGGCCCACCCCAAGAGCAATGCCCAATCTGAGCGTCCCAACACGCTGGTACTGGGGGGCTTGAAGACCAGAGCATTTGATCGGCTTCATAAGCGGGGGGCGCGGTGGGCGGAAGAGCTCCGATCAGGCTTTGTGGTCGCCCAACCACACCTACCCCGTGAAACGCTTCTTCTTCTGGTCATAACGCCGGTTGTCCTCCCGTCCGAAGCCGTTGCTCGTTCGCGCTGCCTCTCGGCGTTTAGCGAGGAGGGACAAGAAGACCACCGCGGTGAAGACGTCAACCTTCTGGAGGAGGCGCGCGACCGGGTGGCCTTGCGTGCCACACGGTACCAGCAAAGTCTCAGGCGGTACCATGCCACCCGGGTCCGCGAGAGAGCACTGGTAGTTGGCGACCTGGTCTTGCGTAGAATCCAGACGCATGCTGGGCTCCACAAGCTGTCTCCTCGATGGGAGGGCCCCTTTAAGGTGGTCTCAGTATCTCGATTCGGGGCGGTCCGGCTGGCCACTGAAGACGATCAAGAACTGGCCAACTCCTTCAACGTGGAGTCGCTGTAAAAGTTTTACCCCTGAAAGCTGTAAGTTCCTGGTGGTCCGCTTTGATTGGTTGCGTGGGTGAACTTTCCCCCGGCTGATCGGCGACTACTGGCAGTTAGCGAAGTTGTTTGCCTCAAAGGCTTCTGCTTTGTTTTTCTTACTTGTCTCCTAGTGTATAGCCTTTCGTGGAGGTGTCATGGGCTCTGGTAATTTGGCTGCTCCTTGTCGATACGTGATGACACCCAGCATTCGCGTCGTGCCCGGACGGGTAACCAGGAGCGCGAGTCTGGCACGGTGGCTCAAACACGGGTCGCACACCCCGGGTTCGCTCCTAGAAGCACCGCTGGCTATTTCCGCGAGCACTGTATGCCCAATACCCCTCCTGGGAACCTACTCCTATGCCACGCAGCGCCGCGGGCTAATCCCACGTCACAAGAGCCTAAGTCCCAAAGAAAAGGACCATGACATACCCGCGTGGGGACTTGCGTCCTTTAATATGTCTACTGCATGCTTTGCGCGATGCTTACTTGTGCTTTCAATAGCCCTGCGCAATTGCAGATGAAGTTCTAGAGCGCCTGTAGCTCAAGCATCCGAAGTCTCACAGCTGCGAGTGCCTCGCCGAGCTCGGCAAGCAGCGTATGCAAGCCGGTGGTGTGGGCGGCGGGGGCGATCAGGGCTGGGGGAGCAGAAGTGCTGGTCCTGGTGATGTCCAGCCCGGTGACTTCAGTGCCGCCAGGCTGCCCTTGAGCAGAAGTGCCTGCCGCACCTGCCGGTGCTGCGGATGTCTACGCGGGCGGGGCGCTTTTGTGATCCGCCCTCGGGGGTGACTTGAAGCTGAAGGAGGTGGTAACCACCGCAAGCCCGCTCAGGCGAGCACCAACAGCACTTATACTCGGCGCCGCTGGGGTTGGCGCTGGTGAAGTCGGTGCCGATGGAGACGGCGCCGTAGGAGTTGAAATAGGCGTCGGTGCAGCCGGCGCCGGAGAAGGGGCGGCAGGCGTTGCCACCCCGGAGGAAGACGTCGCCGCTTCAGGCGCGCTTGGCGGAGTCGCAGAAGCGGCGACGACAGAAATTGGGCTCCTGGTGCAGACCCTCTTGGGGTTCGCGCTCGGAGCGTCTAGAGCAATCAGCCGTTTGCGTGCGCTCCGATCGTCGGCCCGGGGCTGGTCCCTGATCACCAAGGGGCCGCGGGCCAGCACTACGGCGGGACCAGTGGAGTCCATCGCTGGAAAGGACTAGATGATCTGAAGGTGCTCTGCAAATTCCAGATCGCAGAGCGGCCGGGCCTCGGCCGGAAATTCCAGATCACTCGGCACTGGCGGGATCAGCACGGATAGCCACCTAGAGAGGGCGGGACCATCCAAGTTCCCCTCGCCTGGCACCACAAGAAGACAGAAATATCAGTTGATGGAAACTACGAAGAAGAATATGCATTCAAAGGAAAGGCAATAGAACTTACTCCCCAGGTATGTGCGCGTCATGTCGTCATCCCCTATATACTGCCATGCAGGGCGGACGCGACAACGTAGGGGGATGATCCTCCAAGCCACAAAGTCTCGGACGACCAGCGCCCCGATCAGGCCGGCGCCCCGCAACCGATCGATGCGGGCCGCCATCACCAGGAGCTCCGCCATCTCCTCGACGGGCGAGTTCCAGCTCTCACGGGCTACCGCCCGCGCGCAAGGTACCCCAAGAAGGTTGACCCCGCTATCATCGCCGACGTAGAGCCAGTCGCCCCGCCAGTTTTTCCAATTGGAGCGTGGCTGGAAGGGAATGTAGCGGGAGGTCGACCCATCTCGGAGGCAGAAGTGGCAGCTCCCTGCGACCCCGATATCGGGGGAGACGCGGCAGATGAAGAAGTAGCGAAAGAGGGGGAGATTGGGCATTATCCCCACAAACATCTCGTAGAGGTAAGCGAAGGTGGAGAGAAGAACGATAGAGTTGGGGGAGAGATGAAGGTGATGGATCTCATAGAAGTGAAGGATGGTGAGGAAGAATTCAGAGAATGGCGGCACCAAGCCCGCCATAAGCCATATAGACCCCCACGAAGACGGTTCGCGAACAGGCAAAAGGCGCGTTTTTGTCCAAAGAAAACCGACTAAGTAGGGAGGACTGCGGCTATGCGGCGCAGAGGTGGTGGGCCCATCTAGGAACACACTGGCATTAAATAAGGTCTAAAAAGCAACTGGCGCGCGCTCCAGGACGGCCCCGAGGGTTACTGTCGGTGTACTTTGCACCGGGGTACCCTCTCCACCGTAGAAGTAATTAGCCCAAGAAGCGGCCTGGCCCAGCTTGGTGCCGGGCGAAAAGCCCACGTGGCCCCCTGGCGAGCAGCCTGGCGATCACGCTCGCTAGGCCGGCGAAAGCGATGGGCGATCATGTCATGCTTGCCGCAGCGGCCAGCGTGGCGCCAAGGCGGCGGCGATCACACCTCGCCACGGGCGTTGGCTTGTGAGGCGGCTCGGCGAGTGGGCGGGCGTCTGCCCCTTGTCGTGCCACGAAGGCAACCAAAAGAATGAGAGAAAGGCATTCGAAGTTTCTCCTTGGCACCTCGTGTCGTGGCGATGAATTATGAAGGATTCTACTGTCGACACGACGACGGCTCGTCCCTCTGATGCCTCTTACCAAACCCGTCGTAGGAGTGTCGTGTCCCGGATAGACCGGGTGAGGCCACTCACCAACGTTAAATGAGGTTCGAAGGACAAGGCAACGGAGGCGTGTGTAATAAATAAATGAGTCGTGGGTCGTCGTGGAGGTTGAAATGATGGATGTAATTAATGTGCTATAGATAAGAGAAGGTCACCTTCTCCTTGTCCAAAGCCAAATTGCCTATATAAGAGCGCCTTTGCATGGAGAAGGGGGAGAAGAGACGAAAAAGGAACGGACGAACACACGACATAGACACGCAGAACCATCAGAATCCCTCCACAATTCTCAACAAAGAACCGGCAGACGAGGGCTATTACCCGAGCTGGGGGCCTGAACCCGGGTAAATCGTGGTGTCCATTGGTTTGTTGGTTCCCGGATCTGTCGTTGAGAGACATTAGGGTTTCCAGTCATGAAGATGCCCTCTACCGAACCATATCTTTCGTCTAGGGTGTAGTCAACCCCACTCATTGACGGGATCTTGTCAGGTGTAATACACCGACAGGAACCTACTAGTATGTTAGCTTGCTTTGCTAAAATTTTTATGGTGTCTTGTAATGGTTGGTGCTTGAGGGTGTAACATTCAGGGTACATGGTATGCTGGGGTGTTACAGGTTGCTTGCAGGGACAAAGGCCTTCGTGGTTAGGTTGATCGTGCTTCCAGCAAGATCAATAATGGTTCAGGAGTTGGTGTAACGATTGCTAAGGTGCATCGTCTAGGGACGGTGTAGTCGGGTCGCCAACGTCTTGTCCTCCCAAATCGAATCCACCTCTTTCATCGAAAGATCGGGACCAATCTTTCTACCACTAAGCAATTATACTATATATATGTACATATATATATATGTGTACATACCTATATTTGTATACATATACATATATGTATATATAGATGTGCTATTCTACATCTGCGTGCACAATAGCTTATTCTAAGCGCCAATCAGTTTTTCATACTGACCGAGCCCACTTCGTGGCATTAATTAGTAAGTAATAAATTAGCACGTCTATTCAGTGTACTCAACCCAATTAGTAAATGACTAATAAATGCTACTTAGTGCTTGTACATGAATTTGTCTCTTTTTTTATTTAGCCATAACTTTTAAATGATAATTATTTTGGTCTTCAAATTTTTAGGATTGTAGAATCTCACATCCACTACATTTGGTAATTTTTTGAGAATTTTTCAAAATATGTACATGTGTTTTTCATAAACTTTAGAAAATAATGGATATGTTTCCTTTTACTATACAAAGAAATGATATGTTACAAGCTGTTATACCAGATGTTACCATACTGAAACAAAGTGTTAAACAATAGCTTTATACAGGATATAGTTACACATTGGGTAATAGGAAATAAAATGTAATTTTCTTGACAATAAAAGATAGTATGTGCTGTTGTTTGGCACTTTATTATTTTTATATCTCTTAAATCTGATTCAGTTTGGTCTTTAAATTTTACAGGGTCGTAGAAGAATATTACCTCCTCTACATGTGGTAATTTTTGGAATGTTTCACAGCAAAATATTATTTTTTGACAGTAAAAGAAAGTACATGCTACTGTTTGGGACTTTATTATTTTCATATCTCTCAAATCTGATTAGGTTTGGTCTTCAAATTTTATAGAGTTATAGAATCTCACCTCTCTTATGTGTGGTAATTTTTTGAGAATTTTTAAATATTTTACTACAGGTTTGACAAGCAGAACTATATTCTTATTTATGAAAACCATATATACAAATTTTCAAAAATCTCAAAAATTATCATAGATAGGGGAGGTAAGATTATACAGCCTTGTAAAATTTGAAGACCAAAATCAATATCAGTTGAAAGATATGAAAAAGACAAATTCGGTAGAATAGTGATTTTTTACTGTTTAGTACTTTGTCAATTTCATATCATTCAAATGCAAATGAGTTTGGTCTTCAAATTTTGCATGACCGTAGATCTCACCTACCCTACTTATGATAATTTTTGAGATTTTTTAAAAATTTGTAAATATAATTTTCATAGGCTTTAGACTATAAAGCTGTTGTATACAACATATAGTAATGCATTGAGTAATAGGCAGCAAAATATAGTTTTCTTGACAGTAAAAGATAGTATATGCTGCTGTTTGGTATATTGTTATTTTTATAACTCTTAAATCTGATTGAGTTTGGTCTTCAAATTTTCAAGGTTTTAGAATATCATCTCCCCTACGTGTGTTAATTTTTGAGCATTTTTTACAATAAAATGTTATTTTTCTGACAGTAAAAGATAGTATATGCTGTTATTTAGCACTTTGTTATTTTTATATCTCTCAAATCAGATTGAATTTTGTTTTCAAATTTTATAGGGTTGTAGAAGCTCACATGCCCTATGTGTGGTAATGTTTTGAGATTTTTTCAAATATTTCACTACAGGTCCGGCAAATAGAACTAAATTTTTATTCATGAAAACCATAAGTAAAAATTTTCAAAAATTCTCAAACAATTACTATAAATAGGGGACATAATATTATACAACTTTATAAAATTTGACGACCAACCTATATCAGCTGAAAGATATAAAAAATATAAATTGGCAGACTAGTGATTTTTCACTATTTAGTACTTTGTCAATTTCATATCTTTTAAATACGATTGAGTTTGGTCTTCAAATTTTGCACATTGTAGAAGCTCACCTACCCTACATATGATAATTTTTTGAGATTTTTTGAAAACTTGTACATATAATTTTCATAGATTTTATATCATATAGTTGTTGTATACATCATATGGTAACACATTGAGTAATAGGTAGTAAAATGTAGTTTTCTTGACAGTAAAATATAGTATATACTTTTGTTTGGAATATTATTATTTTCATATCTCTCAAATCCGAGTGATTTTGGTCTTCAAATTTTACAAGGTTGTAGAATCTCACCTCCCCTACCTGTGGTAATTTTTTTAGAATTTCTTCATAGTAAAATGTTACTTTTTTATAGTAAAAGATAGTATGTACTATTGTTTGGCACTTTATTATTTTCATATCTCTCAAATCCGATTGATTTTGTTCTTCAAATTTTATAGGGTTATAGATGAGTGGTAATTTTTTGAGAATTTTTTAAATATTTTACTGCAGGTTTGGCAAACAGAACTAAATTCTTATTCATGAAAACTATAAGTACACATTTTCAAAAATTCTTAAAAATTACCATAGATAGGAGAGGTGAGATTTTACAACCTTGTAAAATTTGAACACCAAAATCAATATCAACTGAAAGATATGAAAAAGACAAATTCAGCAGACTAGTGATTTTTCACTGTTTATTGCTTTGTCAATTTCATATCTTTTGATTGCCATTGAGTTTGGTCTTAAAATCTTGTAGAGCTATAGAAGCTCACATATCCTACCTATGGTAATTTTTTGAAAATTTGTACGTATGATTTTCGTATGTTTTATACTATAAGACTGTTGTGTATAGCACATAGTAACATATTGAGCAATAGACAGTAAAATGTAGTTTTCTTGACAGTAAAAGATAGTATATGTTGATGTTTAGCACATTATTATTTTCATATATCTCAAATCTGATTGTGTTTGGTCTTCAAATTTTACAGAATTGTAGAATATCATCTCCTCTACGTGTAGTAACTTTTTTAGAATTTTTTACAGTAAAATATTATTTTTTTGATGGTAAAAGGTAGTATATACTGCAGTTTGGTAGTTTATTTTTTTATATCTATAAAATCCACTTGAGTTTGGTCTTCAAATTTTATAAGATTGTAAAATCTCACCACCCCTACGTGTTGTAATTTTTTGAGATTTTTTCAAATTTTTTACTACTAGTTGGCAAATAGAATTAAATACTTATTTATGAAAACCATATGTACGGAGGTTTTAAAAAATTATTAAAAAATTACCATATATAGGGTATGTGAGGTTCTACAACACTGTAAAATTTGAATACCAAACTCAATCACATTCGAAAGATATGAAATTGACAACGCTAATCAGTGATGAATAGTAAATTTATCATTTTTATATCTTTCGAATGCGATTGAGTTTGTTATTCAAATTTTACAGGACTGTAGAAACTCACATTCCCTACCTATGGTAACTTTTTAAGAATTTTTCACAACTTGTGAATATAGTTTTTATAGACTTTACTACCGAATAACTAATCTATGTAGAATATGCTGTAGATGTAGTAATTTTATGTTGCATATGTAGTAATTTCATGTTATATATGTAACACCCCGACGCTGGACGCGCCATGGATGCTACCAAAAACTCTAAATGACTAATGACGCCTCTACGAAAAGACTGAAAACAACCTCTAAACTGTTAAAACAGGATTAAAACTAAGCTACCGAAATGTACAAAATTTCGGCATGACCTCTCTAGAAAGTAGGACATCCACTCAGCAGACAGAAAACACTTGCAGATGTAGGATATCATTCTAGTAGGTTCTTAGTTAACCAATCACACATCCAAAAGAAATTAGGGAACTCCACCACATAAATTATTACAAGACAGGAACTTATTAAACATAACCGCGAACAACCCCTTACAATAATCTTCTCAAGCTATTTATATCAGAATTATGAATTAACACAATGGAAAGGTGATGATGCAAAACGTGATTGTGCTACTACCCCCTTCCATACATGCCGATTTCAAGGTACCTGCAACAACACAACAACAAGCGTGAGTCGATGACTCAGCAAAGTACACGAGAAATAGCAATTCCAATTTAACATAAGTAAAACAAAAGCTTGACCATATAAGAGCAAGTAATACAATGAAACCGCATCCGGACAATACGCATTTATACCCATTTAAGGCAATAACTTAACCATATCAAAAAGATTACCGCAATCACGTCATCAACTTGATGATAAAACCATTCAATGCTCAAGGAACATCACTTGCCTCTAAATCACAACTCTCATGCCTTGGCGCTAATATACTCCAGTACTTTACATCAACATCTTACTATAATAAATTCATCCATAGAAGATTCTAGACCCTCTCAATCCCGCTCACTACTAGACTTACTAGAACACAAATCTTGAACTTCCATTCAATTCCACGTCTCACGACCATGGTGAAAACTCTAATCAACTTTTCACTTTGGAATCACCTACCATTTCAATTAATCATCCTATGCCATACAATAAATTTGGTTGTCTTTAAATAACCATCAGATTTCTTTTAACATAATCAGTAACCCTCCTTATCTGAAAGCTCAACTACTCATCATACACTTAATGCCTTGAACATCCTCGTGGGTCACACACCTAACCTTTAAAGAAAACCGCAATTCTTGAGCACGAGCAACAACAAAGGCCATCTCTTTTTTTTCCAGAAAAAACTCAACCATAAATCATAAGAGAATTCGACTCTCGAACTCCCAAACCCCGAAGGGAACAACTTCTCAACATAACTCAAGATTTTCAACTTTTAGGAAGGAGAAGAGATGCAATGCACATGAATGCTCTTTTCAATGCACGCACCAGATCGCCGAGTGCCCACCCGCTGTGCACCCTCACGCCCCTTCCATCCCGTGGAAGGTGCCTACTTCACTGCTCTCGCTCCCATTCACCTCGATGAATGGGACTACGAGGTAGGACTTTCGTGTTCACTACGTGTGAACACAGAGGCCCGATCGTAATGGGTCGCCTCTTCCATTATGAATGCACAAATGCAATTAACACGTAATGAAACGCAACCTTTCATTCATTGCCAACACTAACATAACTATAACCACATACATATACAAGCATATATGTAAATATATACATATATACATAAAATTTCCTATACTACATAAGTATATACATGTGTGCAAATGTTTGTATATATATATATATATATATATATATATATATATATATATATATATATATATATATATATATATATACACAAGGTCACATACATGCAAGCACACATGACCACAGATTTCAACAAGTATCACACATAATTGTATGGACTATGGCAGCTCTACACATTCACACACCCTAAGCAGTGCCTTTCATTTAGAGAAACCTCATGCATACATATAAGTATGACTTCATACATATAAGTATGACTTCACATAGACACACAAGACTCACCAATGTATGTACTTATATAAATAGGCTCTTGTTGAACCCACATTTCCACCAGCACAAACAAGCATACATATATACACACAAAATTCAGCAATACATTGATCCGTACACATACTCAATTCCATTCCCCAGACGGGGCACAGTTAAGTACAATTCTTGTAAATTAACCATGAGTATCCACGCATTCTATACTCGCTACTCAACGCAATATTAACAAAGGTACAAGAACTCACCGGATTAAGGCTTACTAGTGACCACTCGAACTAATAGCTAATCACGCCCTCAAGGGACGGTCACCAATATAACTAACACTTGCCACAATCAATAGAAATTAGCCATGAACAGATAAATAACAACGAACAACTCAATTAAGCACACAACTCGATGTACTTGCCTTTACTGACGCGAGAGGCAACTCAGGGCCAAGACCACTCCCGAAGACACTCCACAACTTCTAGCAAGATAAGACACATATTACAGAAGCTATGCGTGAAACACCATCAAATAATACATTAAAGCTTATGCTCAAGATCCCAACACATCTGGGTAAGCAATCTTATGCAAACACCAAAAATAATCATGCACATACAAATATTCCAGAACAGACATAATGTCATCTATTTGAATCAGAATCAGGCACATCAATTAGACAATTGAAATAGATGCAAGATAAAAACAAGTATTCATTTGTCATCAACTGAACAAGAAATTGGGATTGCACAATGGACTGAACATCAATAACGAAGCATCCTAGCACCCTTTCTATGCCCTAAAATGAACACTCCAAACACCATTCCAGAAAACAGAAGGCATTCATGCATATACTTCTTGGCAAATAACAACACATCATATACCATAGAGTCCATTATTGATAATCACGCAAAAGGATCAATATCTCAGCATACATGCATACTCTAGTACCAAATTCTTATGCCTTAATCATGCATACAGAACTCAGAGCGACGTGCTATTCTCTGTCCTAAGAATTCAAGACCTTAATAATTTTACTCATGCTCACGACAGTAAAATAGAACTAGCAGGCATGGATATATAGGTATGCACACCAAAATTTAGCAATGCATCGACTCTTGCCTCCCAATCCCATGACTCAACCTGGCACACCGAAATCACTATGATACCATATCATAAACCTTCTAGGCATTACATCAAACACATGGCAGGCACAAACAAACCTCTATACACTGAGCATACATTTCATCAAACACCTTGGCTACAATCATTCATCCACAACTAGAACTTCACCTCCACTTACCACACAAAGGGAGAGGAAGGAGGGGCCAGCCATGGGGGTGGAGCAGCAGGGGACTCTGTGGTGGCGCCAAAGAGCAGGGCGGCTCCAGGCGCCACGCAGTAGCAAGGGGACCAGGGGCAGCAGGATCGGCAGGAGTTGAGCAGCGTCGGCAGGATCGGCAAGAGTTGGGGCAGCGTCTGCAGGAGCTGGGCATGCACTGGCAGGGCTCGGCAGAGCCAGGGTGAGCCGGCGATCGGGCGGGCGGCCCGGGAATCGGCAGGCGGGCGCCAGCATCGGAGGACTCACCATGGCGCAAGACTTGGCAGGAGATCGGCAGGGGAGCGCTGGCTTGAAGTGGCGCTCGGCAGGGATGGGTAGGGACCAGCAGGGATCGACAGCACAGGGTAGCACCGGCAGGGGATTCAGCTGGTTCGGCAGGCACTTGGGCAAGTCTCGGCAGGAACTGGAGACTCTCAGCCCAAGGCGTAGGAATGCAAAAAGAGGAAAAGTGGGCGTCGGCAGGGAGAGTTGGGGGGAAAAATATCCTGCCCAGGGAGAAGAAATGGCAGCCACAAGAAAAGAAGAAGAGAGAGAGATTAGGTAAAAAGGTGGGTGGAGAGGGGAAATCCCAAACATACCCCTCACAAACCTAAATTTTTAACCCTAACCCCCTAGATGGGCCAACCACCCCTGAGAATACCTGCCAGATGGCCCCAGGTCAGACGAAGGAAGGCCCAAAATGTGGGGCGAGGTTTCGCAGTATTACAATATATATAGTATTTTTTGTTACCAGTTAGAAAAATTGCTGTCTAATAGCAAGACTTATATCATTTTATTCCTCTCATCATCAGTAAGCTACTAGTGAAAATTATTTGCAAATCTGAGCTACCAATAAAAAAACATGGCTAAATAAAGAAGAAACAGATTCATTTACAAACTACAATACGCATTAACTAGTTGAGTTGACCAACGCATAAACTAGTAACTGATTCGGTAGTAATTCAATCTGTTATTCTATAGTAAAATATATTTGTGATTTACTACCAAATTGAATTCAATCAGTACAGTATGCTTTGCATGCATGTCTGAAACTTAATATGCAAGGTGGTATGCCTCAAGGTGGGTTTGTGCTCATGCACATATAAAAGAACAATTTGGTTGAATCAAATTGTGCTAAAAGATCTAAGCTTCCGCGCTTAATTTTCTCTGAATTTTTCTTTCAAATTGGTATCAAAGCATGGTTTAGCACTTTTGATTCACCATGAAAAATTATTTATGTATGTGCCTTCTACATGTTTACAGTTTCATATTATTATTTATGTTTATTAAGTTATCAAGCAGAATTATATGGAAAATAAATTTTGTCATGTACAATTCTTTTTCAAGAAT
Source organism: Guadua angustifolia (assembly GCA_036346375.1). Lineage (NCBI taxonomy): Eukaryota > Viridiplantae > Streptophyta > Magnoliopsida > Poales > Poaceae > Guadua > Guadua angustifolia. The sequence continues at coordinate 49,055,050 of CM070502.1, read as the reverse complement.
TAACACTAGTAATGTTGTCTCATCTATTACATGATGATGCTTGCCCTTCTATTTTTTTATGGACTAATTGTATTGTTTGTTCATGAATTATGAACATCAAGGAATAGCATATATCCAGAACCGTTCATGGATGATGCTTTGTTCATGAGATTGTAGTTTGTTCTCATGGGCATTATGGAGACATTCTGCCAATTAAATATATATATTATTGAAAGCATGCTAGTCACCAAAGTGGTCTTGCTGGAAAGTCTTATATATTTAAATTGTGCATTTCAATTGTTCATATTTTGATCGATGTTAGTAAGAATTTTCATGAATAATTGAGATCACTTATTGTAAAGCTAGAAGGTTACCCAAAGGTGGACGATTGCTTACTATTTATGATAATAAAGGAGATCGATCGGTCATTGTAGGCTAATGTATTCATTTATCCAAAAATAATGTACATGTTGGCCTACGTAAGTTTGATTTGATCAATTAAAGTAAATTGTAGCATCATGTTGTTCTGTGTATTTAAATTTCATCCAAAGATGGTTTTAGATGCACACAAAGTTTACCCTTCCATAAATCTATTTAATTATTCAAAGTATTAATTTGTGGGTATATTTTAAAATTTGCAGCATCAATTAACTCAATGCGTCAAAGTTACAGGCTTGTAAAGTTCAACGAGCTGAACTATGCGGATTGGTCTGAACAGATCCGTTTTCAACTGGGTGTTATGGATTTGGACTTAGCGCTAGTTCTTGATGAAAAGCCCACAGCCATTACCGATGAAAGTACTAATGATGACCGCTCCCTTTATGATGCTTGGGAATGGTCTAATAGGCTGAGTTTGAACCTAATGCGGCTGACAATAGCTGAAAATGTCAAGCCATCAATGCCCAAAACAGATGATGCAAAAGAATTCATGACAAAGCTGAAACAATGCTCTCAATTGGATATCACAGATAAGTCTGTTGTAGGGAGTCTCATGGGTGAGTTGATGACCAAGAAATTTGATTGGTCGCAATCCATTCATGATCATGTGACAGGCATGTGCAACATTGCAGCAAAGTTGGCGTCCATGAGAATGGATGTGAGTGATCAATTCCTAGTGCAGTTCATTATGAACTCACTTCCTCCTAAGCTTGGCTAGTTCTAGGTGAATTACAACACCATTAAAGAAAAATGGAACCTTTAAGAAGTCAAGGCCATTTTGGTTCAGGAAGAAGGAAGTTAAAGAAAATAAGAGATCACTTCATTCATTTCATGGTGCATAATGGTGCAAGCAGCAGCAAAGAAACGCCAAGCACTAAGGGCAAGAAGGATAAGGCTCCACTGCAAGTTCGTGAGGGCCAAATCCGCAAGTTGAGATGCCACTTTTGCAAGAAAGTTGGCCATTTGAAGAAGGATTGCCCGAAGAGAAAGAAATGGTTCAAAAAGAAAGGTATACATTATGTTTCTGTATGCTTTGAATCAAATCTAATTGAAGTTCCTAAAAGTTCCTGGTGGTTAGATTCTGGTGCAACTACTCTTGTTTCACATGTTGTATAGGGATTCCTTTAGATCCAACCCATAAACGGACATGAAAAGTTTTTGTACATAGGGAACAAAATGAAGGCACAAATTGAAGGGATCGGGACTTATAGAATAATCCTTGATACTGGTCTAAGCTTAGACTTGAAAGAGTGCCTTTACATTCCTGAATGTACTAGAAATTTGGTTTCTTTGGGAAAATTGGATGTATTAAGTTTTAAGTTTAAAATTGAAGATGGTATATTCTCATTTTATCTGAATAAGTGCTATTATGGTTTTGGTGCTTGAATTGATAGTTTATACCATTTCAATCTTAATGAAAAGTTTTCTGAATCCCTGTTTCTTGCTAAAAATATAAGTGGTAACAAACATAGTACATATGATGAGCGATTTGCTTTCTTGTGGCATAAAAGATTAGGTCATATATCCAAAGAAAGAGTTTTGAGGTTGGTGAAAAGCGAAATCTTGCCTCAGTTGGATTTTGTTGACTGGAATGTGTGTGTGGATTGTATTAAGGGAAAGCAAACCTCACATATATCAAAAACTCCAACTATAAGAAATATTGAACTATTACAGTTGCTACACACTGATATTTGTTGTCCATTTGATGTTCCATCCTGGGGAAATGAAAAATATTTTATCACTTTTATCGATGATTTTTCACGTTATGGTTATCTATATTTGCTGCATGAAAAGTCTCAAGCTACGAGCATCCTTGAGGTGTTCGCTAATGAGGTGGAAAGGCAGCTAGATAGAAAAATAAAGGTGATAAGGTCTGATAAAGGTGGTGAGTATTTTGGAAGGTTCGATGAAAGTGGACAATGTCCAAGTCCATTTGCAAAGTTTCTTGAAACCCAAGACATTTGTGTACAGTATACAATGCCTGGAACACCTCAGTAAAATAGGGTGGCTAAAAGGCGGAATCGTACGCTCATAAAAATGGTTAGGAGCATGTTATGTTATAGCAATGTACCCTTATCTTTGTGGATACATGCATTAAGGACTGTGGTGTACTTATTGAGTAAGGTTCCTAGTAAGGTAGTTCCTAAGACTTCTTATGAACTATGGACATGAAGAAACCTAGCTTGAGGCACTTGCATGTTTGGGGTTGCCCTGCAGAAGTGAAAGTGTATAATCCATATGAAAAAAATCTCGATGCAAGGACCATTAGTGGTTATTTCATCGGCTATCCAGAAAAATCAAAAGAGTATAGATTTTACTGTTCTAACCATAGTATAAGAATTGTTGAGTCTACAAATGCTCGGTTCATTGAGAATGGTATGATCAGTGGGAGTGATTATCCACGAAATGTGGATATTAAAGAAATTCATTGAACACTATCCCTAGCAGTGTTGTATCGCAGCCTAACAACAATGCAATAGAGAAAGTTAATGAACCAGCTAATAATGAACAAGTCATAAAGAAAACTGAAATGCCACATGAAAAGGTAGTGCGAAGGTCTGTACGGAATAAAAGACCAGCTATTTCAGATGATTATGTGGTATATTTACTTTAACATGAATATGACTTGAGCATTGAGAACGATCTAGTCTCATTTAAGCAATCCATAGAATGTGATAATTCTAAAAAGTGGTTTAAGAAGAGTTAAAATCAATGGATGACAATAAAGTGTGGGATCTAGTTGAGTTGCCTGAAGGTTCTAAACAAGTCGGGTGTAAATGGATCTTTAAAACCAAACGCGACTCAAAAGGCAACATTGAAAGATATAAGGCTAGACTTGTCATCAAAGGTTTTACTCAGAAAGAAGGTATTGACTATAAAGAAACCTTCTCTATTGTTTCAAAGATGGATTCATTGAGAATTATTTTAGCTCTGGTGGCGCATTATGATTTAGAGCTTCACCAGATGGTTGTAAAGACCGCCTTTTTGAATGGTGATTTGGACAAAGAAGTGTATATGGATCAACCTGAAGGGTTCATAGCTCTAGGGAAAGAAAAGTTTGTGTGTAAATTAAAGAAGTCAATATATAGGTTGAAACAAGCTTCCCGACAATGGTATATTAAGTTCAATGATATCATTATGATATACAGTTTTGTGGAGAATACCGTTGATCGGTGTATCTACATGAAGGTTAGTGGGAGTAAGTTCATTATTTTGGTCCTATATGTTGATGACCTTTTGCTTGCTGTGAATGATAAATCATTGTTGCATGATGTAAAGAAATTTCTTTTCAATAATTTTGAAATGAAAGAAGCAATTTGCTTGGCTTTACACCCATCCCAGGGTATCATTTCTAATATATCTGTTGGACAAGCTTGTACACATTGGCCGGCGACCTCCCCCCCATTGGCCGGCGAGCCTTCCCTCACTCCTGCGGCAGCGTCTTCTCCTCCCTCCTCCTCCTCCAAAGAGGCCTTGAGAGGTAAGATTTCTTCTTGGAGGTGCTCTAATGGGGGTATTTCCTAGTTAGGTAGGTTCTAGGGTTCCGAGATCTGAAATTTTGGGAAGAAAAGTGATTCTATTTGGGAGGGAAATCCTAGTATCTTTCGGGCTGTGCGCTGGCAGTGTGTTGGAGCTTCATTTCGAGGGTATTACAAGCGTTTACTGGGGGTCCAGCTATTGCAAAAGTTGTAGATAATCGAATTACCTTTCAATGAAGACTGAAATCACTAAATTTCGTTCAGCTGTTTGAAAGTTATGCCCTTTTTACCGAGTGCTGTCCAAGTCTTGTCGCGATTGGTACAGTCTGTGTTCATCTGCAGATTAGAGCATCTTAGAAGCCGAATTAGATTTTTTGGTTGCCTGGAAAAAGTTAGGATTTTTTGGGTAGATTGAGAAAATGTATTCTTTTATGTGATTTGGAGTAGTAGAACCCAAGTTATGGCCATTGGAACGCTGCTGTTTCAGTTGGACAGATTTCTGTTTTCAGGTTTTGGGTGTGGGTTGCGAAACCGTTGTAGTGGTGAGTCATGCGTCGCTTTGTTGGCAGGTTTTTTGAGTGGAATGCATCCTCATGCAGGTGGTGTGATCCTAGGAGCGGCGTCAACTTCTCGCCACTCCGATTCGAGAGGTTAAAGGCAAGTGTAGTGCGATGTGAATTGTTGGTAGCGTTATGAAATTGTTGTTGTCATGTTATACTAGCTTGGTGGGAATGATGTTTTGCTTTAGTATGTGATTAATTTGGAATTTGATTAGATTGGCATGAATGATATCCTAAGAATTGAAATAATGAAGGCAGGTATGTTTATGGTTGTGGTTATGCAATTGCTAGTAACGAATGTAAATTCCACCTTGACATGAATATTGCAAGTGTAACCCTTATATCCTTACTAGGGTATTAAGTTGATGGCTTGTGTTATGCATATGCTTACGCTATGATTGAAGTTGTGTTTCTAAGCCCGTTTAGTAGGATGATTGCCTTGTTATGAAAATGTAGAGTGATTTGATGCAAGGGCATCCCCTAGATCTTAGTTGGGGATTATTTCGATTACTTACTTGCCTCAAGAGTATGAAATGCTATTAAAGATGTAAATGTCAAGTTATGGTATGAGCATCGCTAGAGAGTTGTTCATATTATGAAAATGCATATTGTGACAATGAAAATAACAATTGCTATGACCTGCAGGTGATGGTATCCATGCTATGCATATGTTTATGTTTGGTCAGGGTTAAGAGCAAATAATTATGATGCCATGTATGATTTGTTTATAAGCATCATTTGCATATGTGCAGTTATGATGGAAGAGGCGCCCCATGTTGATGCGGGTCTCTGTGCTCACATGTAGTGAGCACAAAAGTCCTACCTCGTAGTCCCATCCACGGATGGGAGCGAGTCAGTAAGAGTAGGCCCTGCCATGGGATGGTTGGGAATGAGAGGGTGCACACCAATGGGTGTACACTCAGCTATACCGGTATAGGCTAAAAGGTTGCATTTTGAGCATGAAAGCATAAAAACATTTCATTGCATTGTGTGTTGCAATTGATAAATGTCGATTGATGAGAATGGAAAGAACAGGTTGAGGATTGAGTCGTGGGCTCATCCAGGCATGATTACTGAGGCATGGGTAAGGTTTTGTACGTTTTCGAGTTGGTTGTGGTAAGTGGAGTTAGTTACTGCTTCTGTTACCGGATGATTTCAATTAAGTAACAGTTATGTTAAATGAGGAAGTAATTGTGTTCTTACGTTTTGGAGTTATATGAATTCAAACTGCTTCCTTTATTTACGGATGTCAATTAAAGGAACTGTTACTTTATGTTTTAAAGTAGTTGTATTTTAGTCGAATTCCTTACTTTTCATACTTGATGCACTTTGCTGAGTCTTGGACTCACGCTTGTTGTTTCTTGTTTTAGGTACTTTGAAGCTGGCTCGTCTGGTTGGGAGTAGTATCACGTGCACGACTCGATCTCCAACAATCTATTTAATCAATTCGTTAAGTCTGGATGTAACTAATGCGGTTGTAATGTGTTGTTCGTCGTGGTGGAGTTTATTAATTTCTATTGGATGTGTGATTGGTTAACTAAGGACCTGCTAGAATGATATCATATAACTGCAAATGTTTCTGTCTACTGAGTGGATGTCCTACTTTCTAGAGAGGTCATGCCGAAATTTTATAAATTTCGGTGGCTTAGTTTTAAGTCGGTTTAGAGAGTTTCAAGGGCGGTTTCAATCTTTTAGTAGAGGTAAAAGGTTTAGTGACTCATTCGTTGAGTTCTTAGTTCAATTAAACTTCTTTGTCGAGTTTTTATTTCTTCGGTCTTGTTGGGAACACTCTGGACAAGTATGGTTCCTGAGTGTTGTAAGCATCATTTAGGGTCTTTTAGTAGCATTCGCGGTGCGTTTGGCGCCGGGGTGTTACATATGTATTGTAGACACCAGACGAAGCAATGGTTTATCCAAAATTAAACAAATAAATAATGCAATATATTTCTTAATCCGTTTGTGAGAAAGCATGAAAAGAGCCAAGTGACTTGAATTTTGGGCTTCAACAATCATAATTATACGAATTGTACATACGAATTTGAACCCTATTAGTCCGTTCTTTTAAGATAAAGGAGCATAAGCATTTTTCTTTTTATTACTATTTCCTCCGCTTAATGGATAACCATTTTCTACCAATGGGGGAATTGCTTCTTATTTCCAATTTAGATGATTGGATTTGCACCAAAGGAAACCAGAAATTCCATATTACCATAGAAATCTAGGATAGAGTTTCTCTATCCTATTCATTGGTACCAATCATGGATACTTCAAAAATTGTCTTATTTGTTTGAACTAGGTGAGGCATCCTGTATTATTGGAATAGAAATATTCTGTGATAGAAAACAAGGATTGTTAGGATTGTCTCAGAAAGGATGTATTGACAGAACATTGGAGAGATTTAGAATGGAAAATTGCTCCAACAGAATTGTTCCAGTACAGAAAGGGGATAGATTTGGTCAATTCCAATCTCCAAGGAATGATTTGGAATGAAAAGAAATGGAATCAATTCTGTATGCTTCAATTGTTGAGAGCTTAATGTATGCTTCGACATGCACTAGACCAGATATTAGCTTTGTTGTTGGGATGCTTGGCCGGTATCAAAGTAATCCTGGAATGGATCATTGGAAAGCTGCAAAGAAGGTTCTTCGATATCTACAATGAACCAAGGAACACATGCTCACGTACAAGAGATCAAGACATTTTGGAGGTGATAGGCTACTCTAATTCAGATCACGCCGGATATGTAGACTTAAGAAAATCTACATTTGGCTATCTATTTTTGTTGGCTGGAGGGCTAGTTTCATGGAAGAGTGGAAAACAGTCTGTTATTGCTACTTCTATTATGGAGGCTAAATTCGTGGCGTGTTTTGATACTACAATTCAATCACTGTGGCTACAGAATTTTGTGTCAAGCCTCCATATCGTTGATAATATTTCGAGGCCATTAAAGATATATTGTCACAATTCCGTTGCAGTATTCTTCTCTAAGAATGATAGGTATTCAAAGGGAGCAAAACATATGGATTTAAAGTACCTTGCAGTGAAAGAGGAAGTTCAAGAGGAAAGGGTATCAATTGAGCATATTAGTATAGAATTGATGATAGCAGATCCGCTAACAAAAGGGTTGCTGCCCAAAACTTTCATTGGCCTTGTAAAAAGGATGGGCATTATGAATAAAACCTAGTTAGCATAATATGTTATATTTGCTCGTATTGTTTTCAAGTTGAGAATAAAATTTTTGTTTTGCATGTTATCCACATTATGGCATATATGATTACAGTTGTGGTGAGATAACAATATTTGCTTCCCATTAAAGTTTATTTGAGTTGGGTTGATTGTGATACATAAGAGGAATCTAGTCGTTAAATACTTGTGACCACTATGATCCTATCATCCCAATTTCAACTTAAAGTTGACCGGTTAAATTCAATGTATGGTGTATATAGGAAAGTTTATTGAATTTCCGAGTCGTTACAAGGGCTAAGTGGGAGAATGTAAGAAAATGTGGCCCATGTAAATTATGGAATTAGTTCTCCTATTATAAGGTTTAAGTGTGATGGTTGCTACACTAAAAGAATGAGAACTATGGGGTTTGAAATAAAATCCCTCACCTCTCCATGATTTTAATTGTGTGTTAAATGGTGTAAATGGGGAGTTAGCACTGTGCACCAGGTACGTAAGTATTTGCATTCAAGAATTAATATGGCCATTAGCATTAGCCACGATTGCATGTTAATGCACTTGGTATAATGGTTATTGGTTTTATTATTTGATGCAACTGATGCATGCTTGTATATGTGATAAATGAACATTGGTTTCAGCTGCACCTTAATGCTTGAAACTGCTCCTCGTGGCTTTGTGGTGTCACCATTTGGCTACATATATGACCCCTTTGCATTAAGAAAAGTGGCAAGGAAAGGAAAGGGAATAGCATACACATGAAAGTACTTGTTCTTAATCATCAAAATAACAAATAAGGTAGAAGGAAGAGAGGTTATATATATATATATATATATATATATACATTTAATATGTATGGTGGTATGTCTCAAAGTGGGTTTGTGCTCATGCACATATAAAATAACAATTTGGTTGAATCAAATTGTACTAAAAGATCTAAGCTTCCGCATTTTATTTTCTCGGAATTTTGCTTTCACCAAACGCATACTGCCATTCATGCTTGCAGAGTCAGTCCATATATTCGGAGCAGAGGCAATCACCGGTTCGGGCAGGAGGGGAGCCTTGGACGCCAAGCATGGTATAGCTTGCGCCGGAGCACTGGAGTGTGCTTGCGAGCAACGGCTGTCTGTCTGTCTAGCTAGTGCCTAAGCAAGCTAGTTATCTATCCAATATTCATGTCATACACAACAACATCGCGAAACCAAGGAATAAACAAAAAGACTTTTTACCATTTTTAAAAGATTTCAAACTATCAACTGTGCTAACACTAAAAGGTATCAAAAGTTTCAAAGTAATTTAGTACTATCCCTCAACAACAGTAAACACACTCGTAAACAAAACAACACGGCACGGTCTGTTTGGCTTGCGTCGACCACACCACGCACACACTACAACCATGGACCCGGCCTTAGTTCGGCTCGACGCTTCCATGTCACTTTTGCGGTGCAGCAGTGCGTGCAAGCCGCAAATTTTCCTCAGATAGATCTCTCGTTAATCTCTCTCACGATCTCTGTATGGTGAATAGTTCAATTGTTTGATGTACGACGTGTGAAAGCCATTTACGTCAGTACGTGATACTGATCTGAAGCCTACCTCGCCACGAACCACCATGAACTCGACCGGCCGGCCGTGGCTGCATGCTTTCGCTCCAACGTTTCAGTCAGGCAGTGTTATATAGCTAGCCCCTAAAACGTACTCTCTCCATTCATTTTTATAAAACGTATTTTGATTTTGCATAAGGATTAAGATTGCATTGAAATTAAGAAAGGTATGAGAAAAAATGACTTAGATGCCCCCACTTAATTGTATTGGTAAATGAAATATATACTTTATGTGGGTGGTAATATATAGTTGAGAGAGGATAAATAAGGGTACAGAAAGAAAAGTCTCATTAAACCTATATATAAACCTCATATTGTGAACTAAACCATAAAAAAATAAGTCTTATAAAAGTAAATGTTGTTACCCACTTACCCTAGCCAATATGCGCATTTTGGCAACCAACGACGTCTAAGGGCCCACACCAGATATATCTTCACGTGCGATAAAGACTTATTTCAAGCGGATGACCGTTACAGGTTGTACATCATTGACAGACAAAGGCACCACCTACAGTTGCGTGCAATTGATCCAAGCTCGCTTGTCAATGACAGTTCCATGGCCGATTGTGCAACAAATTAATTAACGGTTAGTTTCGCAGGCCATTAATTCGCGCGCGTGGACGTTCATTCTGGCTTGACCTGTCGATCTTCAAGCACCAGCTCGCACATGTACGTCAGCCAGTAAGTGTGCCTGTCTTGCGATCCATTCCCGGTTTTAGCAGCAGCTTTTCAGCAATTCCCGTGGGATCTCCACATACCAGAGAAGACTCTGCTTCAGATTTTGCACGATGCACATGACTTAATACCTTACTCAAGTGGCTCACTGGCTTGGCCACTGTACACGCCACAAAAGCAAGTGTACTCCATAGTTAGTATTAGCGTTATCGTCGCTTTTCTAGTTCCGTATGATTTTTTTATTATAAATTTAACCTCTTTACGAAGGTAATTACAAAAGTAGTCTTATTTTCGACCGCAGAAGCGTCAGAAGGCACTGTGGAAGCACTTTCCATGCGGTGAGTGCTCCCGCAGTGCGAGAGTATGGAATGTGACACTTATCACTTTCTGACGCTTTTGTGGTCGGAAAAGAGTTATTTTGCAACTATGTTTGCAAGGAACTAGATTTATAAAAAAAATTGCTATGTGGCTAGGAAAAAATGATGATTTCAGTATTAGTTAGCTAGACTCGAATATAGAGCTATGAGTACATGTCAATAACAGTAGTAATGGCCTAATGGAGTGGGTCAGCTCGGCCACGAGGGACGACTAACCTACCAAGTACCAACCAACTAGCTACCTGAAAAGTTGGGCCAGGTCTGGTCAGGTGGTTGCACGCCCCCTCGCGAACCTCATGCTCCAGTGACCAATTATGCGTGCATCTTTGGTTAACGTCAATCGATCCGCACCATATCCGTGACTGCGGTGCTTCACAAATTAATAGCTTCTCCTAAACTGTACCTCTCAATCAGACCCACCTGTCAAGTGTCAACTAGTGTTTATGCATACTGATTTGTTTTCGCAGAGATTAGTACAAGGAAAACAATCCTTCGTTCCCTTTCAAGGATGATGGCGGCCATGTAGTGTGCTGAGATTCCGCTCTTGACGATAGGATGTACCCATGCTGAGTGGCAAGCTGTAATTCTCTCTCTGTAACCACCTCCACCTCCTAATTACGGCTCACGCCTGGCACTAGGCCTAGGCATTCGGTTTTTTCGGTTATTTCGGTTCGGTTTTTTCGGTTTTTGAAAATTTCGGTTTTTGAAATGTTGGAACCGAACCGAAACCGATCACAGTGAAAAACCGAACCGAATTAACCGAACCAAATCGGTTCGGTTAATTCGGTTTTTCGATTAACCGATTAATGTAACATGCGTCTTTACAAGTCCATTCAACAGACTACTTAAAATTATCAATGAGACCAAAATACAAGCATGCTAAATCAACATTCAATGACACGTATACAAGCCTCCAGGCGTGAGGTCCAGCCGTCCAGGACTCCAGATTAGAATGCAAAATACACAAACACAACACACAAAATACAAGCCCTCAACTCCTCAAGCGATCAAGCGATTCAAGCCTCAGGCCCTCAAGCGTCAGGTCCAGCCTCCAGGCGTGAGGTCCAGGCGTCCAGCAAAATACAAGCATGTCACATACTCACATGTAGCAAAATACTTACATGTAGCAAACAGCAGCATGCCAGCACAAGCAAAAGTCGACCAATATGTAAAATCATACTGACTAACATGTTCAGCACTCTAGTAATGGCTCATGGCTGCCACACGGAAAAGCAACCCAGATGTTATACAATCTAAAGCCACTTTCTTCTGCATCCACCGAGCTGAAAATAGATCTAATAGAGTAATCAGTTATGAGGTTGAGGACTGAGATTTTACCTCATGGCGGGCGGCAAGGCTCAGAGAAGATGAAATAGAGGCTCGGAGGACGGGTCACGGAGGAGGTCTCAGACTCCACTGGGCTTTAAGGCGCCAGCAGCCGAATGGCGAGTCGTGGTCACCGGGTCTTCACGGAGGAGCTGGTCACATGCTGGTCATGGAGGCCCGGAGGGTTCAGATCGGGCTGCGGAGCAGCCGAGGCAAGCGAGCCGAGGCCCGGCCGCCGGGTTGGACGGAGATTTGAGAGACGCCGCAGACGGCCGAGAAGTGGATCGCAGACCGAGGCCGAGCCGGTGACGGTGAGGCGGTGACCTAGGGCTAGCCGGCTAGGGTTGGGAGGACGGGGGATAGGGGGGAGCGAATCAGCGAAATGGGGAATTGGGGCTGGGGGCGGCGGCGGGATGTAGGGGCGGGATGGAGTGACCGAGTGAGACAGGGAGTCACGGGAATTAGGCGATTAGGTTAGGTCATCCAGCCCCAGGTTCGGACTATTCGGTCTATTCGGGCTATTCGGTTCCGCGAGTATGAAAACCGAACCGAATATCAGAAACCTAATGAAGCCGAAATAAAATCAATCAACACCGAAAACCGAAAAAACCGAATTTTTCGGTTAATTCAGTTCGGTTCGGTTCGGTTTTTCGGTTTCGGTTAAATTATGCCCACCCCTACCTGGCACGTGACGAAAAGGACGCTGCCTAAAATGTTAGGGGGAAAAAACGGCAAACAGCATGGGAAAGTAAACAGCTGCCAGCTCGGACCAAAGTTAACCGACTTGATAAACCAATGGCATCCATTTCTCGTGCTTGCAAGTTACTACAGCTATTCTTATTACAGGCACTAATCACGCTGTTAACGCGGCACAAGCTACAGCTCCGGCCCGCGTCGTCGTCGTGAGCTGAACCAACCTGGTGGCCATGTGTCGAGCCGTGGCCGCGCCCCGCGTCCACGCCCGTTCGCTCGTCGCCGCCGAAGGAGGAGGAGGAGGAGCTGCCGGCGTCCGTCGTGCCCACGTTGGATTTTGGGGAGAGTGTGGCGTCGTCCCTTTCGGTGAGCCCGCACACGGTGATCCAACCCTCGCCACTCCAGGTCCAGTCGGGCGCGGCGGACGCGCCGGCCGCCAATGCGTGGACACGGTCGGCTGGCGTGAGCGCCACCGTCGTGTCGGACTCCGTTAATGATGAATCATCCCAGAAGCCCTGGTCGAGGATGCTCTTGGGCGACACCCACTGCTCGATCGGCGCGGCTTTGGAGGTGGAATTGGATTGCGAGGAAGCCACGAAAGGGTGCTCGAGCAGCTGCTCCGCCGTCCACCGTTCGGCTGGATCTCTCATCAGACACCTGGCCAAGAAGTCCTTCCCTTCGTCGGAGAACCACGCGGGTGCCCCCGGGACATCGCCGGAGCATGCGACGTGGTGGAGCGCGGCGATGGGGTCGGCGAACGTCGGCCACGGAGCGCCGCCGGTGGCCATCTCGATGACCGTGCACCCGAGCGCCCAGATGTCCGCCGCCGTCCCTTGAGCCTCGCCCCGCGCGGCCTCCGGCGCCAAGAACATCGGCGTGCCCCAGATCGTTGTGCCACCGGCATTGCTATCCTCGGCCATGCAGCGGGCGCAACCGAAGTCGGCGAGCTTGGCGCGGCCGTCGGTGCCGACGAGCACGTTCCGGCCCTTGATGTCGCAGTGCGCAATTCCGGCGCCGTGGACGTATGCCAGCCCGCGCAGGACGTCGCCCGCGCGCGACCGGATCAGGGGCTCCTCGCACCGTCCGCCGCATCGCTTGATCTCGTCGGCCAGCGACCCCCCCGGCGCGAACTCCAAGAACAAGTCGTAGCGGACCGCGCCGCTCCCATCGGCCGCCGCCGACACACCGGAGCCCACGCACGACAGGACGTACGGCGAGCTAAGAGCAGAGAGCACGCTCTGCTCGCGCTGGAGGACGCCGGCGCGCGCGATCTCCACGGACTTCACCGCGAACACGTCGCCCGTCAGGCGGTCCGTGGCGATTGACACCGTCGCCGACGCGCCGCGGCCGATGACCGGCCCCCGCTGCCACTCCCCGATGACGCTCATTCTTGCGCTTGGAGCAGACGCAAAAATGGGAGCTGAGCGGAAGCTTCTACCCCTCCTTGTTGCTTCTTCTTGTTGCTATTGTTGGTAGTAGTGTTGAAGAGGCAATTGCAGTAGCTGGATATGTTGTGCTCTGTTGTGTTTGCTTCTGCCTGTTTTGGTGTTTGTGTGTCTGCATATATATATATATAGAAGGATGCTTTGGCATTACAATGTGGTTAAGTCTAGGCTGTCCAACCAAAGCAACAAGGCAAAGAAAGGATGAGAGAGTCCAAGCTGGCACAAGGAGATTCTCCACTTGGCCACACATGAGTGGTTGAGGCAATTTTGGGGGATGGCAGAAGGAGCTACCTAACAAAATTTTAGGACTTGAGGATTATTTTGTCCATGTTTTTTATCATGGGGGAAGGGGCATATTGTCTTGAGGGTTTGCCAAGCTGATGTGGATGGAAATGACTTTTGTTTTTAAATTGGTGAGTTGTGTATGCTGGTGGAGTTTGAGTACATGTACAGTGTTGTGCAATATTTTAGAAAGTTGAGGGATGGGGAGGATTTGGTATATGTGCTGCTCAGAAACTAAGTCTGTTATATTGGTATAAATGAGTTCAAAGGGGCATTGTGTGTTGATTTTAGGATACAAGTGGAAATTGTTAGTTGAAGTAGTTAGTTGTGTTACACACTCATTACAGCCACTCCCAATTTTAATTTGCAAGTTCTCTCCTACATACCTTTTATTTCAATTACAAAAACCTTGCTATTGGACTAATGTCGAGCTACAAGGAAAGAACACAGGTCTCAACACAGTTGAAGCATCACCCAATTGCTTGGCAAGTCTCCTCTCTAGAAGTAACCGTTGGCTTTGCACCCAAGGATTGATCATGGTTATATATTATGTTTTTTCTGTAGGGCAAACAATATAGTTAGTTATATCTCCCTCTTTCGATCTTTATGATGTTGATGTTTATACCTAATTATATTGTTGGTACATAAATACAAATTAGACATAGCATCTGTTTGTATCCCTAGCGATAGTCATATTTCAACAATGCAGTTAGTAGTTGCTGCTCGTCAATGAAGTTGGAGAGCCTTTGACTATTTTTTAATTCAACCTATTCAGTCAAAAATATTTACTTATTGTATTCAATGTTTTTACCCGCTAATGAAATCCAAGGCACACTTTCTGTCAATTTGGTCTCTAATTATATTGAAAATCTATCAGATATTTGAAGAATAAACAATTTGTGGCTACAATTTGCATGGTCAAGTGATAACTTGAGGACTTGGTCTCAAAGGAAAAAAATGGTAGCTTCTGAACTTGTGATCTTGAGGTATCCTCTTGTACTATCAAGCAACAGGATGCTTCATCCATAGCATCTCAATAGTCGAATAAGGGTATTCCCAACCCTCCACCTCAGCTGGTGTCTATAGAATTAATTACGCTGCCAACTAAGCAAAAATCTGATGTGGCATAGGAGTTAAGGAAGGGAGAGAAGGAAAAACGAAGAAACCGTGTCTCATGCAAGAAACTGGGTCAACGCGGGTACCAAGACTCAAGAAACTAGCAAAATCGGGGTTGGACGTTTCTGCGCGCTTACCAAGCTGTGTTTGTGGTGCATGTATTGGTTTATTGCTCTCATGCATTGCTTTATTGCTCTCTCCCTCCTCTAGACACTACTCATGGAAACCATGGGTTGGGAAACTATACATTGGTTTATTGCTTTCTCTCCCCTCTAGACACTACTCATGGACACTATGGGTTGGGATTGCCCTAAGAGTTATCGGATAGTAAAACGCACACCATAATTTCCAAGATTGAGACACTCCAATCAGTAGTTACTCCCGAGCACAACCTACCCATCAGCTGGAGCAGCTAACTGCTTTTTAATGGTACCATCTGAAATATAGGCCCTGTTTGGAAGAGCTCTAGATCCCAGCTCCAGCTCATATCTGAAACTTATAGGCTAAAATAAAGTGAATTAAGTTTATATTTTTAGTCTAAAATGTAAACAAGATGATCTACCTAAACACTCTTAATGTACCCACAGCTCTAGCTCCATAAATTTCTGGAGCTAGAAATACCCAGCGCCACCAACTCCACAGATTTTAGTGGAGCTGGAGCTGTCCCAAACACCCCCATACACCATTGCCACTAGCAATTATTAGGCTACAGTGTTTTTCTCGTGTATTTTGTAAACCAAGTGTTTGCCTCTCTTAATTGTGGTTACCATACTACTACAAAAGGGGTTATATTAGATACGTCATCACTGACCGTCTGTGATGTATTTCGGGTACATCGCAGATGGTTTGTGGAAGAAACCGTCTATGATGCCTTATTATCTGTCGTGCCCCGAATTTTTACGGATTCGGACACTCTGTATTCTCAGACTAGTCCAGATCACGCTAGTACACACAGATTTAACAGGTTGAAGTACCACAATCATACACAGCGGAATTAATAATAAAGTACTTCAAGCATAAATAATAACAAGTTTCGTGACCTTATGGTCGCCTTACATCAATTCGCCGCGCAGGGCGATAAATAATAGAGTAGCACAAGTTTATCGGCGGAAGCAAAAGTAAAACAATGAACCCTTCATAGCCACGGGCAACTGAGTGCAGCTCAACCCCTTAGTCTTCTTGGCCTTCGACGAACTCCTCCTCCCAAGCTGGTACGGCTTCTTCTTCTGAGGTTTTTGTCGATGCAAGGGTGAGTATACAACATACTCGACAAGTCATGCACAATGCAGTTCTATTACTACATGCATGGCTTATTCCAAGGAAAGGCTTAAGATGGTTATTTTGCATAAAGCAGCATTTGTTTTTAACAGGTAATCCTATTAGGTTAAAAGCAGTAAAACCAATATAATAATTAATTTCTCAATTCTTTTCCAAGGGTTTGGCACACAGCCCTAAGTCCATTTATCGGTTTTTGGCACACAGCCGCCCATTCCACATTTCATTTTGAAAATCTAACCCTTGATCAGTAATCATCGAGCAATGTCCAAGATCATGACACGGCTATTCAATAGATTCACACACACACTCTGCAGAGGTCAGACACTTTACCCACAGATATCAGCCACCACACAAAGCGATTGATTGCAACAAAGTCTTTCAGAGACTAACATTTAACCGATGAACCCTCCGAACTTCCTTCTAACACTTCCTCACTCAGAGCCGAAGTTTAGACAGAGCAAGTACTGCTGAATGGGTACCAAGCAGTAGTGCAGTGCGCTTCCTCGACAGCAGCACCTGGTGTGCACCGTCACCCCGAGGTTTCAAAGGAAAGAGGTTAGAGACCTACTAAACTAGATCCGTCCCATACCGGACAAGTGGTTGTACATGGAACTCAGTTCAAAGGCTCGCAAGGTTAAGTCCTTAATTGTCCCGGGCAAGACATCCATTTTATACTTCTCGGCACACAGCCTTCATAATCTTTCATACAATCCGTTGCCACACAGGCCCACCTGGCACGAAGCCATCCTTGCCACTTGCCCCGGTCCAAAACATTTCCCCACCCCACGTTACATTTAAGCAACACATGCCATTGTCCACATCAATTCACGAATAGCACCACACAGGCTACTATTCCAATTCCATCATATGACATCATCGCACTTTTACAAAAATGCGTTCCATAATTGTTTAGGCAATATTCATTTGCTATTTGAAATTCATTCATCGCATACAAGCAGGATAAGCGGCTAATCACGGTCTAGCCTCCCGTGTTGGCGTCATATTAGCATCCAACATATTAAACATCTTAGGGTGGACAAGGATTTCAGGGCATATAAACACTATAATCAAGGTGGCATAACAAGTTTGGCCTTTAGCTACCATTTCCCAATTTAATCAATTGTATTTGTATTTAACATAGCATGCAATATGGAAATCAAAATATACTTTGAAAACTAGACGCAAAATGGTCAAAGCATGACTTGCCTTCAAATAGCAGTTGGTTCTGGTCCGAGGTCTGCGATGGGTCTTCGAATTCTCCCTCGGTGAATTCCGGCAACTCGGAGTCTAATCGGTACAAGCAAGCACATAATAAATAGGCAATACACACAGCAACATTAACACCAAAATAAAATAAAAATCACCATTAAATAGTTTGCATTTTTACAAATTTTTGGGCACTGGAATCACCCAAATCCGAGTTAAAATGCAAAAGTTATAGCATTTTCAAGTTTTTTGAAATTCAAATAAATAATAATCGAATTACCCATTTTATTTTCGTACTGAAAATCCGGATTATTTCTCACTCGGCGACACGTGTCGGCACCAGAGCAAGCCACGTCACCCACGGTTACTGACAAGTGGGCCCGGATGACGTCATGCTGATGTCATCACAGCCAGGGTCATCACACTGACATGTGGGCCCCACGGGAACAGTACTTGGGCCAACCAAAAGCTGACACGCGGCGCGACCGAGACGGTTGGATTGAAATCCAATGGCTGCGGTTACCTACATGGGTCACTATTCACCGCACCTACGTGGATGCACTGGGGCGGTCGGATGCAGACCTAATGGCTACGGTTACCTAGAGAGTTTACTGCTCATCGCACATACGTGGACACACCAGAGCCGCACGATTACCAACCAACGGCCGAGATCTACCGTGCATAATCGACTTAACTTCTACGGAGAAGACGTGGCGCAACGTTGCCCGTTGGATGAGAATCCGACGGCTACGCTATACCAAGCGGTTTACTATTCCTAAGCCTACGCGGCTTAATCCGAGCCGGACGATTAAGATCCTACGGCGAAGATTCACTAGTATCGCTTCGCTTTGAATTCAAAAGAGGCAACGTGGCTTCACCTTGAGCGTCCGATGCGAATCCAACGATGAAGGCTGCTCGCGAGGTGTCGACGAAGAAACAGCTGCTCTCGGTCGCCGGACTTGGAGAAGACGACGCAGTTGGCGGCGTTTCCGGTCGGCTCCGGTCGGAAGAAATGGTCCAGCGGATGCGGCGCGTCACAACCAACTCGGCGAAGGCCTAAAGGGCTGTGGGGAACGATGGACAGCGGCGAAACGCAAGGAAAACCGAGGTGGAGGAGAGTGGCTACTACGGCGAGCTCGGGCGAGGTCTACAGAGGATGGCAAGGCGCGAGAGAAGTGGCAAATGGAGCGGAAGGAAGTCACGCACGCAACGGGGTATTTCTTCTGCTCGGACAAGCCTTGAGGCGCGCGCAAAATCCCTGACAAGATCTTCGGCCCCCTACCGGCGACGGCGGTGCACAGTGCTTCGTCCCGAGACTGAGCAGTCACATCGACCATCCGATCGCGATCCATTGGTGACGATTGATCCTCAGCTTCGGTGAAACGGTATTCAATCGCAGCCATTCGATCCAGATCCGACGGTGGAGGATGGGCGGCGATTAGGGTTTCGGCATCAGCACAGTGTTGGGCTCGGCCCGACACTGTAGCTAACGAATTACTCAGCTTTTCTCAATAAAAATAAATCCGATAATTCAAAGTAAATGATTAGGGCACTAAAAATGCTCGAAAAATTCTAGAAAAATTCTGGAAAATATTTCAGAGCATTTTGAGCCTAAATAAAATATTTTCATTTATTTTTGATAATTACTTTTTCTGATATTTAATTATTCAAGAGAAGATAAATTCAATAAAACTCAAATAATTCCAAATAAATTCCCAAAAATCAGATAAATCCAATTAAATGAAATTAAATGCAAATAAGGGTTGATTAATTCATAAAAACTTTAAAAACTCCAAAAATTAAAATCGGACCAAATTTCGGGACGTTACAAACCTACCCCCCTTAACAGAATCTCGTCCCCGAGATTTGAGGCTTAACTAGAGAATAGGTTTAGGAATTCCTTTTTCAGATCTTCCTCTCGTTCCCAGGTGGCTTCACTTTCTGTGTGGTTGCTCCACTGAACTATGTAGAAACAGGTTGTCTTGTTTCTTGTTCTCCGATCCACTGTATCCAGAATCTTTATCGGTTGTTCCTTGTAGGTCAAGTCTTCTTGTAGTTCAACTTCTTCCAGTGATGTTTGTTCTTCGGGCACTCGGAGACACTTCTTGATTTGCGATACATGAAAAACATTGTGTACTCCAGCTAAAGACTGGGGTAACTCCAGTTGATACGCGACCTCGCCTTTACGACTTATGATCTTGAACGACCCTACATATCTTGGTGCAAGTTTTCCCTTTTTGTGAAACCTCTGGACTCCTTTAAGGGCGAACTCGAGATACACATAATCTTCGTGCTCAAAGCTCAAATCCTCGGTGGTTGTCCGTGATAACTCTTCGCGCCTCGACCAGCGATTTTTAACCTTTCTCCGATTAGTGCTATTTGCTCTTGACTTCTTGCGGTATGTCAGTCCAAGACACGACGCTCACCGCCTCATTCCAATTTAACGGCGTTCTACAAGGTCGACCATACAATGCTTCAAGGGTGACATCTCAAGACTTGCTCGATAGCTATTGTTGTAATCGAATTCCGATACGCAAACATTTATCCTGTTGATGTATATGCTAACGCACGTGCTCTTAACATATCTTCTAATATCTGGTTGACTCTTTCATCTGTCCATCATCTCATGGGTGATAAGTCAGATCAAGTTCAAACGGGTGCCCATTGCTGTATGCAATTTATCCCAAAACCTTGAGGTAAATTGGGTACCTCTGTCCGATACTATCTTCCTTGGCACTCCATGCAAACAAACAATCCTTGCCATGTATAGCTCGGCTAACTTATCTCCCGAATAGGTTGTCTTTACCGGTATGAAGTGCGCGACCTTTGTTAATCGATCCACGATGACCCATATGGAGTCATAACCTCCTTGCGTCCTTGGCAACCCGGTAATGAAATCCATTCCGATTTCTTCCCATTTCCATTCTGGTATCTTCAACGGCTGCAGCAGTCCTGCTGGTCTCTGATGCATAGCTTTGACTCACTGACATACATCACATAGTGCTACGTGTTCAGCAACTTCTCTCTTCATATTCGGCCACCAGAATCTCTCTTTTAAGTCTTGGTACATTTTTGCACTTCCTGGGTGAATCGAATACTTGGAGTCATGAGCTTCTTCCAGTATTAACTGCTTCAACTCCCTTTTGTTAGGTACACAAATACGCTCTTTCATCCATAACGTGCCTTGTTCGTCCAGCTTAAATTCCTTTGCTTGGCCTTCCTCCATCTTGGCCTTGATTCGCTTGATCTTCTCATCGTCCTTCTGACCTTCCCTAATCTGGTCTTCCAAGGTAGGCTTTATTTCTAAGGCAGCTACAAATCCTTCCGGAACAACTTCTAATTTTAATCTCTGAAGATCCTTGCACAATTCTCCCTGGCTTTCTCCCACCATCGTATTTAGATTATGACTTTTCTGACTCAAGGCATCAGCCACTACATTGGCCTTGCCGGAATGATAATGGATTCCCATGTTGTAATCCTTGATCAGTTCCAACCATCTCCTTTGTCTCATGTTCAGATCAGATTGGGTGAAAATGTATTTAAGGCTTTTATGGTATGTATACACCTCACATCTATTGCCGATAAGATAGTGACGCCATATCTTCAGGGCATGCACTATAGCTGCTAATTCTAGATCGTGCATTGGGTAATTCCCTTCATGTGGCCTTAATTGCCTCGATGCATAAGCTACTACCTTTCCATTTTGCATCAATACACATCCAAGCCCTTGGCGTGATGCATCGCAATAGATATCAAAACTCTGATGCACATCTGGTTGTACTAACACTGGTGCTGATGTCAGTCTTTTCTTCAATTCTTGAAAACTCTTCTCACAATCCGGTGTCCAAACAAACTTCTTTTCTTTCTTTAACAATTGCGTAATTGGCCTAGCAATTGTGGAAAACCCTTCTATGAATCGGCGGTAATAACCAGCCATTCCAAGAAAACTCCGAACTTGCGAAACTGTCTTTGGCGACTCCCAATGCAGTACTGTCTCGACCTTGCTTGGATCTCTCATGATTCCTTCGGCGGTCATGACATGCCCTAAGAAATCTACCTTACTCTTCCGTAAATCGCACTTCTCAATTTCGCGATACAACCTGCTTTCTTAGTTTCTCCAAAGCACTAATCTCAAATGTTGGGCGTGCTCTTCATCCATCCTTGAATAAACCAGAATATCATCTATGAATACGACCACAAATTTGTCTAAGTATTCCATAAATACTTTGTTCATTAAGTTCATAAAGTAAGCAGGCGCATTTGTCAATCCGAATGACATAATGGTGAACTTGTAGTGTCCATATCTTGAAGAAAACGCGGTCTTGGGTATGTCTTCTATTTTGATTTTCAGCTGATGGTATCCTGACCTGAGGTCGATCTTGGAAAATACTCCTGCTCCTCTTAGTTGATCGAAAAGATCATCTATCCGGGGTAACGGGTATTTATTCTTTATCGTCACTTCGTTAAGTGCACGATAATCCACACACATCTGAAAACTCCCATCTTTCTTCTTAACAAATAGAACCGGTGCTCCCCGTGGTGATGAGCTCGGCCTAATGAATCCTTTCTCCAATAACTCTTCGATCGCTTTTCATCTCAACCAGCTTCTTCAGAGACATCCGATATGGTCTCTTTGCTATTGGTGTTGTCCCTGGTACTAAGTTAATTACGAACTCTATGTCTCTGTCCGGTGGCATTCCTGGTAATTCCTCGGGAAATACATCTGGGTATTCACTGACCACTGGTACATCACTTATACTGATGGCTTCCAAATTGTTCACTAACATCTACCCTTCTCGAACTGCTACTGCTTGAAATTCCACCTTCCTACCTTCAGGGCTCTCAATAGACACAACTCTTCGTCCGCAGTCTAATACAGCCTTATGTTTGGTCAACCAATCCATTCCCAGGATAACATCCAGGGTTTGGGTATCTAGTATAATAAGGTTCGCTAGGAACTCTACTCCTTTTATCATTAACTTAACTCCAGAACATCCGACCTTAGAACGGAGTTCTGATCCAGGGGATTGAACTAGGAGCGTACTTTTAAGGTTAACAATATTCAGATCATTTGTCATAGCAAAATCTCGAGAAACGAACGAATGTGAAGCTCCTAAATCAAATAATACTGTAGCTGGCACTGAGTTGACTAGGAACTTACCAAGCACGACGTTCGTGGCATTCTGGACTTCGTCTGCTGCAATGTGATTGACTCTGCCTCGAGAGAATGCTTGCGGCGTAGTCCCAGCTGGTGCAGGTTCTCGACTTCCTCCTTGGATAGGGGTCTTGGCTGGTGTGCTCCCTAAGTTGAAGCGCACTGGGGTCACTCCTTCTTTCTTGGGGCACATATTGGCGAAATGTCCGGTTTCGTTGCAGTTGTAGCAGCACCTTCCTGCCATCTGCTGATTTCCACTACCCTGATTATTAACTCTAACAGGAGTCTGAGGGGTTTGTCCGGCTGGTCTTGGCATTGGCGGCGGATCCTCGACAACGTTCCTGAAACTCAGGAACCGCCGAGGCATCATCCTTGGTCTTTGCTAGCCATGGCGTCCTCCCTGCTGTGCCATGCGGTGTTTACGGTTATCATCCAGTTCCTTGCGCTTGTCCTCCAGTACGAGCGCCTTGTTTACTAATTCTTGAAAATCCGGGAAAGTGTGGGTAATCAGCCCCACCTGCAGTCCTGTGTTAAGTCCCTTCAGGAAACGGGATTGTCTGGCCTTGTCAGTCGCTACGTCTTCTGGAGCGTAGCATGCTAATTGCGTGAACCTATTCAAATAGTCAGCCACAGATTGATCTCCTTGCTTAAGCGTCCTGAATTCCTCCTTCTTCAGCTCCATGATACCCTCTGGCACATGGTATTGACGAAAAGCTATGGTGAATTCTTCCCAAGTAATTTCCTGCGGGTTTTCCTGCGATGCGCAGTAGTTTTCCCACCATTCTACAGCTGTTCCCTCTAGCTGGTGAGAGGCATAAAGTACCCTCTCGTTTCCTTCACACTGCATTATGTGCAATTTCCTTTCGATGGTTCTCAGCCAATCATCTGCCTCCAAGGGGCTAGCGTTGTTTTAAAGGTGGGCGGTCGAGTCCTCATGAATTCGGACAATCTCGAGTAGGGACGTGGCCCGTTGTTCACAAATTTGATTGTTGGCGGTTGCTTGAGTGTTGATCTGTTGTATTTGTGGCCATCATCGCTCTGATTAATCGAAGTCTGTCTGCGAGAAATGCTCCTAGATTCTCGTGATATCCACTAGCGGTCGTCATGCGGTGGTGGTGTACCACTATGACTTCCTCCGGGACGTGTACCACTGCCTCCTGCTCCGTTGTTGCGAGTGTTCACCATCTATTGATTCCTTCGATGGTTTAGAGATGAGGGGGAAAGGAATAGACAAGTATAGAAACTTATACGGGGAAACAGGTGTAACTTAAGAACCGTTAACCATTCAAGCATAAATAATAATTAGGGTGGTTCATTACATAGTCTAGGGACTATGCACCCACAAAATTAGTCACAACATCACATCCAATTGTTCATTACAACATCGCATACTAATGTTTGAAATAAAAGACGCGACTCATCACAACCGAAGTCTCAACGCAAA
The DNA here is from genome assembly GCA_036346375.1 of Guadua angustifolia. Classification (NCBI taxonomy): domain Eukaryota; kingdom Viridiplantae; phylum Streptophyta; class Magnoliopsida; order Poales; family Poaceae; genus Guadua; species Guadua angustifolia. The sequence continues at coordinate 49,030,816 of CM070502.1, read as the reverse complement.
GCCGATCATCGCCACTCTTGAAAAAGCATCACCTCGAGCCAACCCGGCTCTGCTCGCCGATCACGTACATCGGCGGTGAGCTGCATCGGGCAAACCGTCCCTATGCCCTCCCACCGGTGCGCTTGGGGGCACCACCATCTGGCTCGGCTGGCCGCTGGCTCTGCTCTGCTTGGCTCCTCCTCGCTGCCGTCGAGCTCCATGACGGCGTCCGGCCTCGATCGTAGAGAGCCTCCTCCACTCGGCGATCCTCTCAACAGCGTGCTCTCGGTCTCTCGAGAGCCACCTCGGTCTCCTCCAGACGCGTACATCGCTGAAGCTCAAGTCGTGGCGTCCATAACCTCCTCTGGCAACGGCGAACCTGCCTGTGCACGACAGCAGCGTCGCCCTCCAACTCCAAGCGAGCTCGGGGTCCTCCCCGCGGGTGCACACGAAGCGGTGTCCCACACCGTAGCCGTGGTCCCCGCTGATCCAACGCAGCGCAACCCGGCACACTCAGATGCCCGCCAGTAGCTAGCTTCGCTTCACCGAGGCGAGGCGACGACTAGCACGCGTGCTCCCGAGCGCATAAGGTAAGAGTCGTCTCCCATCCGCGAGCAACCCCGTTGACTATCCAAGTACGGGACCGGTAGAGAGGACGGTCCAAGCCTCCCAACACATGGAGCATCCTCTAGAGCTCCTCTGCGTAGCCTCCATGATGCTCTCCAAAAGAGTGGACCATCCGCATCCGCCAAAGCAACGCGCCGTAACAACAATTTTAAAAGAATACGTATAATGTAAAAATACAGCAGAGGTATGAAGTAAGGAAGAAGGGATAAGTCAAGATTTCATTGATTATTCTTGTCAAATTTTTAGTCTTTTAGAAATTAGTTTTACCCTTTTTAAACGGCCGACCTAATCTAGGTTAAGCCCAACAACAAGATGGCTCGATACCATCCTCTGCTCGTGCCCCGAATTTTTACGGATTCGGACACTCAGTATATCAGACTAGTCCAGATCACGCTTAGTACACACAGATGAACAGGTTGAAGTACCACAATCATACACAGCGGAATTAATAATAAAGTACTTCAAGCATAAATAATAACGAAGTTTCATGACCTTATGGTCGCCTTACATCAATTCGCCGCGCAGGGTGATAAATAATAGAGTAGCACAAGTTTATCGGCGGAAGCAAAAGTAAAACAATGAACCCTTCATAGCCACAGGCAACTGAGTGCGGCTCAACCCCTTAGTCTTCTTGGCCTTCGACGAACTCCTCCTCCCAGGCTGGTACGGCTTCTTCCTTTGAGGTTTTTGTCGATGCAAGGGTGAGTATACAACATACTCAACAAGTCATGCACAATGCAGTTCTATTACTACATGCATGGCTTATTCCAAGGAAAGGCTTAAGATGGTTATTTTGCATAAAGCAGCATTTGTTTTTAACAGGTAATCCTATTAGGTTAAAAGCAGTAAAACCAATATAATAATTAATTTCTCAATTCTTTTCCAAGGGTTTGGCACACGCCCTAAGTCCATTTATCGGTTTTTGGCACACAAATTACCATTCCACATTTCATTTTGAAAATCTAACCCTTGATCAGAATCACCGAGCAATGTCCAAGATCATGGACACGGCTATTCAATAGATTCACACACACACTCGCAGAGGTCAGACACTTTACCCACAGGATACTGATCGCCACCACACAAAGCGATTAATTGCAACAAAGTCTTTCAGAGACTAACATTTAACCGATGAACCCTCCGATATTTCCTTCTAACACTTCCCTCACTCAGAGTCAAGTTTAGACAAAGCAAGTACTGTTGAATGGGTACCAAGTCGTAGAGCAGTGCACGCTTCCCTTAGCTTGCACCGTGTGCACCGTCACCCCGAGGTTTCAAAGGAAAGAGGTTAGAGACCTACTAAACTAGGTCCGTCCCATACCGGACAAGTGGTTGTACATGGAACTCAGTTCAAAGGCTCGCAAGGTTAAGTCCTTAATTGTCCCGGGCAAGACATCTATTTTATACTTCTCGGCACACAGCCTTCATAATCTTTCATACAACCCGTTGCCACACAGGCCCACCTGGCACGAAGCCATCCTTGCCACTTGCCTTGGTCCAAAACATTTCCCCACCCCACGTTACATTTAAGCAACACATGCTATTGTCCACATCAATTCACGAATAGCACCACACAGGCTACTATTCCAATTCCATCATATGACATCATCGCACTTTTACAAAAATGTGTTCCATAATTGTTTAGGCAATATTCATTTGCTATTTGAAATTCATTCATCGCATACAAGCAGGATAAGCGGCTAATCACGGTCTAGCCTCCCGTGTTGGCGTCATATTAGCATCCAACATATTAAACATCTTAGGGTGGACAAGGATTTCAGGGCATATAAACACTATAATCAAGGTGGCATAACAAGTTTGGCCTTTAGCTACCATTTCCCAATTTAATCAATTGTATTTGCATTTAACATAGCATGCAATATGGAAATCAAAATATACTTTGAAAACTAGGCGCAAAATGGTCAAAGCATGACTTGCCTTCAAACAGCAGTTGGTTCTGGTCCGAGGTCTGCGATGGGTCTTCGAATTCTCTCTCGGCAAATTCCGGCAACTCGGAGTCTAATCGGTACAAGCAAGCACATAATAAATAGGCAATACAGACAGCAACATTAACACCAAAATAAAATAAAAATCACCATTAAATAGTTTGCATTTTTACAAATTTTTGGGCACTGGAATCACCCAAATCCGAGTTAAAATGCAAAAGTTATAGCATTTTCCAGTTTTCTAAAATTCAAATAAATAATAATCGAATTACCCATTTTATTTTCATACTGAAAATCCGGATTATTTCTCACTCGGCGACACGTGTCGGCACCAGAGCAAGCCACGTCACCCACGGTTAATGACAAGTGGGCCCGGATGACGTCTTGCTGACGTCATCACAGCCGGGGTCATCACACTGACATGTGGGCCCCACGGGAACAATACTTGGGCCAACCAAAAGCTGACACGCGGCGCGACCGAGACGGTTGGATTGAAATCCAATGGCTGCGGTTACCTACACGGGTCACTATTCACCGCACCTGGATGCACTGGGGCGGTCGGATGCAGATCTAACGGCTACGGTTACCCGGAGAGTTTACTGCTCATCGCACATACGTGGACACACCAGAGCCGCACGATTACCAACCAACGGCCGAGATCTACCGTGCATAATCGACTTAACTTCTACGGAGAATACGTGGCGCAACGTCGCCCGTTGGAAGAGAATCCGACGGCTACGCTATACCGAGCGGTTTACTATTCCTAAGCCTACGCGGCTTAATCCGAGCCGGATGATTAAGATCTTACAGCCAAGATTCACTAGTATCGCTTCGCTTTGAATTCAAAAGAGGCAACGTGGCTTCACCTTGAGCGTCCGATGCGAATCCAATGGTGAAGGCTGCTCGCGAGGCGTCGACGAAGAAACAACGCTCGATCCACGGTCTTGAGAAGACGACGCAACAAGCGGCGTTCCGTCCACTCGGTCGGAAGAAATGGTCCAGCGGATGCGGCGCGTCACAACCAACTCGGCGAAGGCCTCAAGGCCTCAAAGGCATTTTGAGCCTAAATAAAATATTTTCATTTATTTTTGATAATTACTTTTTCTGATATTTAATTATTCAAGAGAAGATAAATTCAATAAAACTCAAATAATTCCAAATAAATTCCCAAAAATCAGATAAATCCAATTAAATGAAATTAAATGCAAATAAGGGTTGATTAATTCATAAAAACTTTAAAAACTCCAAAAATTAAAATCAAACCAAATTTCGGGACGTTACATTATCACAGATGGTTTCACCGGCGTCGCCCACGCTGCAACTCGGGCGAGCAAAGGGCGATCAGTTCTGCCGCCAGCGATCGCCTGACGTGGCGGCTCGGCGAAAGCAAAGGGCGACCAGCCCCACTCGCGGGTGAGCGCCCACGGGCGTACTGGGCGAGCAAGCGGCAAATTAGGCCCCACTCACGGGCGACGCCTATGTGGAGGCTCGGCGAGCAAGCGGGCGATTAGGCCCTTCGCGGGCGCCGCCCACGGGCGGCTCGGCGAAAGCAAAGCGGCGACAGCACTTCGCCGCGGCGCCGCCATATGGCGGCTCGGCGAAAGCGGCGATCGAGCAGTTCTTCGCTGGGCGCCGCCCACGTGGCGGTCTGGCAAGCAGGCGGGCGAATCAAGCCCCACTCACCTGGCGAGCGGCCCATGTGTGGCGGCCTGGCGAGCAGGCGGGCAATCAAGCCCCTCTCGCCAGGCAATTGGCCCACGTGGTGGCCTGGCGAGCAGGCGGGTGGTCAGGCCCCACTCTCTAGGCCACGCGGGTGACCAAAAGAATGAGAAGGAGGCTTCGCCTCGAAGTCTCCTTCCCTAACACGCTGTGTCAGAGCCATTGATTGCGAAGAGTTCTGCTGTAGATACGATGACGGCCCATCCCTCTGACGCCTTACACCTAACCCGTTGCAGGAAAGTCACATCCCGAGCAGACCGGACGAAGCCATACAGCGACATTAAATGTGGCTTGAGGGACAGGACTACAGTGATGGGTGTAATAAATGAATCGTAGATCAGTATGATGTCACCTTCTCACCTGCCCGAGCTAGTCCAATCTATATAAGGGAGCTCTGGTGCATGAAAGAAGGGGGTCTGAAAAAGAGCGCCTTTGGACGGACTGACGACCAAGACTTAGAGAGAAAAAAAGAGAAGGAGAAGGAACTGAAAAAAGTATTGTAACCAGCTCAGTATACATCAACAAAGATCTAGCAGACGAGGGTCATACCCACACCGGGGCCCAACTCGGGTACATCGGTGTGTTCTTTGATCTGTTGATCCTCGGATCCCTCGCGCGCGAGCCATTAGGGTGTCCGACCGCAAAGACGCCCTCTACAAGATGCGAGAGAAGATGGCTACCTGCAACATCACCACCACTTCCGAGCTATTCTCCCTGGCGCACAAGTGCATGCAGGCGGCGGAAGCTCGAAGGAAGGTGTCCGATCTGGCTAGCGGTCACGACGGTGATGGAGCCGGGACCTCGAAGGCTCCCAGCTCGATGAGCAGGAAGAAGAAGCGTGGAGCGGCTGAGTTTAGGCAGGTCCTAACCGCTGAGCGCGAGCACAGGGACACCAAGTCGTGGTGGCACGACCGCCGCGACCGACGAGATGATTGCCGTTGTCGGAGGGACGATCGCCACGAGGAGGAGGGCAAGCCCTACTGCCCAATCCACAGATCCAACACGCACGACCTGGCCAACTGCCAGGTTGTGAGCAAGATGGTGGAGCAGCACCTCAAGGAGCGTTGTCCCCACGACGACGACCAGGATGAAGACCCCGCCCCGTCGGCTTTCTAGTAGACAGAGCACACAGTGGCATACATACATGGTGGCTCGGCCACCTATCCCTCCAACACGAAGTATAAGCGGCTGATGAGGGAGGTTTACGCTGCTGTGCCGAACTCAAGGGCGAGTAGGCCACTGAAGTGGTCGGAGGAGCCGATCACCTTCAGTTGGGCCGACCACCCTGAGAGCACTGCCGGCTTGGGTCACCTTCCGATCGTGGTTTCGCCCATGATTCGAAACGTGAAGCTTGGGTGAGTGCTGGTGGACGGAGGAAGCTCCATCAACCTCTTGTCCTCCAAGGCATTTTGGGCGCTCCAGATATCGCAGCGGGAGCTGTGTCCGGCCCTGCCTTTCTACGGGGTCACCCCGGGGGATGGTTCAATGCCCCTGGGCTAGGTGCACCTCCCCGTCACCTTCGGGGACGAGAGCAACTACCGTACGGAGGTGGTGGACTTTGAGGTCGCCGACTTTGACCTTCCGTACAACGCCTTGCTTGGCCGACTGGCGTTGGTCAAGTTCATGGCGGCAACCCACTATTCGTACATGGTGGTGAAGATACCAGGGCCTGGTAGCCCCATAGTCGTTAAGGTGGACAGGCCGGAAGCCTTGCGCTGCCACAAGCAGGCATTGGACCTGGCCGGCGCCACCTGTGCTAAGCAAGCCGATGTTGCCTGCTCGGGAGCCCCTCCGACAAAGACCCGTGCCTTGCCCGATTCGTCCGGTGATGTTAAGGTGGTCTCCCTTAGTGAGGGCGAGCCCGAGAAGACCGTCAAGGTGGGTGCCCACCTTGGCGCCAAATAGGAAAGCGCGCTCGTCACCTTCCTCCAGTCTAACTCCGACGTGTTTGCTTGGCAACCGTCTGACATGACTAGGGTCCCCAGGGAGGTGATCGAGCACCGATTGGCAACGCTCCTAGGAGTGCACCCGGTCCAACAAAAGGTCCAAAGACAGGCACCAGAGCGACAAGATGCCATTCGGGAGGAGGTAGAGAAGCTGCTGCGCGCGGGCATCGTCAGGGAAGTCTCTCACCCTGAGTGGCTTGCCAACCCCGTGCTCGTCAAGAAGTCCAACGGGAGGTGGCGGATGTGCGTCGACTTCACCGACCACAACAAGGCCTACTCGAAGGATCCATACCCTTTGCCGCGCATTGATCTCAACGTTGACTCTATGGCGGGGTGCGAGCTGTTGTGCTTTCTGGACACGTACTCTGGGTACCACCAGATTAGAGGATGAAGAAAAGACCACTTTTGTAACTCCAATGGGCGTTTATTGTTATATCAGAATGGCATTTGGGTTAAAAAATACTGGTTCTACTTATCAGCGTGCTATGCATATTTTCTTCCATCCGCAGATAGGACGAAACCTTGAGGTGTACGTCGACGACCTGGTGGTGAAGGTCAAGAAGGGCGAAGGACTGATCAAAGACCTGGAAGAAACCATTGCCAACCTCTGGAAGAATTGTCTGAAGCTCAACCCTGAGAAGTGTGTGTTCGGCGTGCCCTCCGGGAAGTTGCTAGGATTCCTTGTGTGCTAGGGCATTGAGGCCAATCCCAACAAGATAACGGCCATCGAGCACATGAAGCCACCGACTCGGCTCAAGCAAGTGCAGTGTCTCACTAGCCATCTGGCATCACTCGGGCGGTTTATCGCTCGCTTGGAATAAAGGAGTCTACCCCTATTCAAATTGTTGAAGAAGACCAATCACTTCGAATGGACTCTGGAGGCCCAACAAGCGTTTGAAGACTTGAAAAAGTATCTCCTCCTCGCCAAAGGTCTTTGGTCGCCTCAAGCCTAGCGAGTCGTTGTTTTGTACATCATGCCATTTTGTGGTGGTGAGCGCTCTTCGTGGCGAGAGAGAAGGCATCTAGAAGTCGGTCTACTACGTCAGCAAGGTGCTACATGAGGCGGAGACTAGATACCCATAGGCACAGAAGATGTTGTACGCCGTCCTAGTGGCGTCCAGGAAACTGCGGCACTACTTCCAAGGATGGAAGATCACGATGATCACTGCCTATCCCCTGCGAGAGATCCTCCACAATCTGGAAGCCTCAAGTTCACCCTCCGCGCTGCCATCAAGAGTAAAAAACTGGCGGAGTTCATCACCGAGTGGACTCCCGCCGCTCCTTTAGCTAAATAAATACCCGCGCCTTCTGCCTGGACTTTATTCTTTGAAGGTTCCTTCAGGCTCGAGGGCGTGGAGGCTGTGGTCGTCCTGGTCTCCCCCACCAGCGACATCCTTCAGTACGTGGTCTCCCCCACCAGCGACATCCTTCAAGGCTACCAACAACATCGCTGAGTATGAGGGTTTACTGGTAGGGCTTTGCGCCGCCTATGCATTAGGCGTCCAGCATCTCCAAGTCAAAAGGTAATTCCCTGTTGGTCATCAATCAGGCGCGAAAAGAATTTCAGTGCTCTAACCCCGCCATGGCAGCATACTTGGCAGAGGCTAGGAAGATAGAGTGCCGCTTCGAAGGACTGGGGTATATCCATATCCCTCGACGCGACAACCACATGGCGGACGGGCTTTCGTAGCTCGCGTCGTTAAGAGCCACTGTTCCTGTCAGGGTCTTTGAAGAAAGGCTTATGCGACCGTCCGTCGCTGCCCCCGTTTATGGTGGGGACGATGGTGCGGCTGTCTTAGCCTCCAACTCAAGTGGGGAAGGTGGCGCGGCTGTCCTAGCCTCCAGTTCAGGGAGGGAAGACAACACTCCAGCCTCAGCCCCCGATTTAGGGAGGGAGGACGGCGGTGCCGCCAAGGCAGTACCAGGTGAAAAGCCTGGCCATGCGGAGTACCCAAGCGATCACCACGTGATTGCTACACTTGGCCGGGAAGGTCGGTGGATGAATCTAATCCTAGCTTTCCTGCGGGACCAAGTGATCGCTGACGATGATGTGTTAGCCGAGAAAATTGCACGTAAGGCCAAATGCTATACTCTAGTAGGTGGGGACCTATATTGCCAGAGTAGAAACGATCTTCTGAAGTGCATCACTCGGGAAGAGGGGAGCATCCTGCTCTCTGATATCCATGGAGGCATGTGCGGGAGCCATATGTCCAGTCGGATGCTGGTCGAAAAGGTGTTCCGCCAAGGATTCTATTGGCCTACTACCATCTAGGATGCTTGCGAGCTGGTGAGGAGATGCGAGGCATGCCAGTTCTATGCCAAGCAGATCCACCGACCAGCCCAAGCACTGCAAACCATCCCGTTCTCCTAGCCGTTCACGGTCTAGGGGCTGGACATCCTGGGCCTGTTCCCGTGGGCCACAGGGGGCTTCACCCATCTGTTCGTTGCCATTGACAAGTTCACCGAATGGGTTGAAGCCGAGCTAGTGTGCGCCATCACGGCCTCTGCTGCCATCAAGTTCATAAGTGGGATCTTCACCCGCTTTGGTGTCGCCAACCGTATCATCACTGACAACGGCACCCAATTCACCAACACGGCATTCTTGGAGTTTTGCGAAGAGATGGGCACCAAGATGTGTTTCACCTCGGTGGCCCACCCAAGGAGCAATGGCCAGGCGGAGCGTGCCAACGCACTAGTATTGAGGGGCCTCAAGACTAGAGCGTTTGATCGGCTCCACAAGTGGGGACCACGTTGGATAGACGAACTTCTGGCCGTACTGTGGTCACATCAAACCACACCTAGCCGAGCGACCGGAGAAACACCTTTCTTCCTGGTCTGTGGGGCAGAAGCTATCCTTCCGTCCGAGCTGTCTTTAGGCTCCCCACATGTTTCGGCATTCAACGAGGAGGGCTAGGAAGACCAGCACCGAGAAAAGTCAACATTCTGGAGGAGGTGCGCAATCGAGCAGCTTTGCGTGCTGCTCGGTACCAGTAGAGCCTTAGGCGGTACCACGCCACCCGGGTCCATAAGAGAGCATTGGCAGTGGGGCGACCTCGTCCTGCGTAGAATTCAGACGTAGGCCGGTTGCAACAAACTGTCTCCCATGTGGGAGGGCCCCTTCAAGGTGGTCTCAGTCTCTCGGTTCGGGGCGGTCCGGTTGGCCACTGAGGACAGCCAAGAGCTGGCGAGCTCCCAAAACTTGGAAATGTTGCGGAAATTCTACCCCTGAGAACTATAAGTGTTCAGTGGTTCACTTCGATCAGCCAGGGACTGGGCTGTCCCTCCATTAAGCTGATCGACAATGGCTAGTAATAAGTTAAGTTGTTTGCCTTGTGGGCTCTCTATTTGTATTTCTTGTCTTTTCAGCTTGTGTCCTGGTGGGTCGCGTTTTATGTGGTTGTCATGGGTACCGGTAGCTCGACGGCTCCTTGTCGATAAGCGGTAATACCCAGCGCTTGCGTCGAGTAGGGATGGGCAACCAGGGGGTCGAGTTCGGCACGGTGTTCAATGTGGCTAGTACACTCCGGGTTGTCACCGCGAGCACCGCTGGTCCAAAACCACTCCTGGGGACCTGCTGCCTTGCCAGCAATGCCATGGTCAGGTTCTGAGAGATCGCAAGGGTTTAAGTTCTGAAAGGCAATGGGACAATGACAACCACACGCGTGGGGACTTATGCTCTTTTGGTCTATTCCCTACGTGTCTTGCGTAACTTCTGCTTGTGTTTGTAGCGGTCGCGTGCAAGGAAAGTGCCGGAGCATCGACCTAGTCTATGCCTCCGGGCCCGCATCATGGCAAGACTAGGGGGCTAGTCACCCGGTGGTTTGGTCGAGCAGACGTGGGCAAACACGCGCAAACGGGCATTCAGGTAAACGCAAAGGATGATAATTTCATTAAGTTTGCTAAAGGGTGTATGTACATGGCTACAGAAAAAAAAGAAGAAAGGAACAAAGAAAACAAGAAGGGCCGCCCGGGCCATCATTCGTCGTCGGTGACATGGATGTGCCCGGTGTCGTCCCCCGCCTCTTCCTCTGCCATCGCAGTGTCAAGGGCTGGGTCCTCCACCTTCATCAGCCCAGCCACGTACTCTGAGGCTTCGCGCACATGAGCTTGCGCCTTGGCCTCGTCGCCTTTGATTCTGGCCACGGTGGACATTACGTCGAAGGTGGCGTCGCGGTTGGTGCAACAGGACAGCACGTACCCCGCTGTGGCGGCTGCGACCTCCCGCTCTTCTTGAGCGGAGCGGGTGGACAATGCGACAGGCAGGCCGGCGAGAGCCTCGGCAACGCGGGTGACACAAAGGGCGTACTGCATCACCGAAGGCTCCAGTGGATCGCTCAGCTCCAATCCCAGGGGCCGTAGATTCTGACCATGCGATTATAAGCAAGGCGGAGCATGACGGTGAGGTTGTGCAACGTGCGGCGCAGTTCGTCTTCGGCTCACTTCCGCCTCGCTTCGACCTCCTCCTCCTGGGCGAGTAGGGCCGCTGCACTCGCCTTCTCCGGGGCGAGCAGGCCCACCCCTCTCTCCCTCTCCTGTGCTAGCTCCTCGCGCAGTAGCCTCATCTGCTGGGTCATCTGCGCCTCTTGCTGGGTGGCCGCCGTGAGGAGGGCGCCCGTGGAAGCATGCACGCTGCAAAGTTCAGCGAACAGTGCTGCCAGCAGAGAGGTAGGGGCGGCGAGGGCGCTCGGTGCGAAGTGGGCGGAGGTACTGATGCCGGTGACATCCACAGGAACCACTTTGGGGTGCTTGTTGGCTCACGGACATGGTCTCCCGCTGCCTCGGCGGGCACCTGGCTGCGCGAAGCGCCAAGGGGGCTGCTCGGGAAGCGCCGAAGTCAAGGAAGACGCCGACAGTTAAGCCCTCCACAATAGGGCGATGGCGAGGGCTCCGGCGCCGGCGGAGTCGCGGAGTCGGTGTCGAGGTAGAAGCAGAGGACGTCACCACAGCGGATGAAGACCCTGCTCGCTTGTGCTCGGAGGCACGGCGGAACCGGAGGGGCGGCCGTCCGGCCGCTCGTGTGGGGCCTTTTTGGTCTGCACTGAGGCGCTCGAGGAGGATGGCCGCTTGCCCGCACTCCGGTCGTCCACTGGGGTGGGGTCCCTAATTGTCAGGGGGCCGCGTGGCGGCAATGTCGCAAGCCCGGTGGAGTCCATCGCCAGGAGTGATTTGACGATCCGGAGGTGCTCCGCGAACTCCAAATCGCATAGTGGCCGTGCTTCGGCCTGGAAGTCCGAACCACTTGGCGTTGACGGGAGCAGCCCACCCAGCCACTTGGCGATAGAAGGGGCGTCCAAATTCCCTGCGCCTAGAGAAAGAGAAAAGGTTACCGATTGATGGCGACTATGAAAAGTCAAAAGAAAAGGAGAACAGAAACTTACGGCCCGGGTGGGTGCGGGTCATGTCGTCATCACCCGTGTATTGCCACGCTGGTCGGGCACACCAGCGCAGGGGGCTGATCCTCCAGGTCACGAAGTTCTGGACCACCAGTGCCCCGATCAGCCTGGAATCCCATAGTCGGTTGGCCTTCGCCGGTGTGGAGGGCATCTCCTGGGCATCGAGGCCGCTGTCGTCGCCGGCTTACAGCCAGTCGCTACGCCACACCTTCTAGTTGGTCTTTGTCTGGAAGGGGATTTAGCGGGAGGCCGATCCGTCGCGAAGACATAAATGGCAGCTCCCCGTGACCCCACTGTCCCTGGAGCTGCAGAGAGTATAGAAGAAGCGGAAGAGAGGGAGATTGGGCATTACCCCCACGAACATCTCGCAGAGGTAAGCAAAGGTGGAGAGAATGAGAATGGAGTTGGGGGCGAGATGAAGATGGTGGATCTCATAAAAGTGAAGGACGGTCAGGAAGAACTTGAAGAAGGGTGGGACCAAGCCCGCCAGCAGCGCCCAGGAGAAGACGATGATCTCTCCAACTTCGCACCGTGGCACGGGGGTTCCATGGCGTAAGCGAAGGGAACCCTTGGCGGCGATCCAGGAGAGCCTCATTGCCCTCTCCTTGTCGGCTGTTGAAGCAGGAAAAGGCTGCGCCATTCGAATGGAGCAAGGTCTTGGGACAAGGAAGTTGAAGGGGCAAGGAAAGAAGACGGAGGAGTCGAAAAGAGCATCAACCACCAGTTGTGGGCGCGCATATTAATAGGTTTCTCGCGTTGGCGGTTCGCGAAAAGGCGAAAGTGCGCAATGCTTCGGGTCCTGAGAGAAGGCGGCGGAAGTGGAGAGGACCAGAGCGGTTGAATGTGCAGGAGTGGTGGACCCGTCCGGGAGCACGTCGACATTAAAGAGGTTTGAAAGGGCTGGCGTGCGCTCCAGGACGGGCCCGAGGGCTACTGTCGGCGTACTTTACGCCTGGGTGACCTCTCTGCCACGGTCAGGAGGGCCACGAGTGCTAAAGCATGATAGCCTGGTGAGCAGGCGGGCAATCAGGCCCTAACGCTAGGTGACCGCGTTGCGTGGTGGCCTGGCGAGCAGGCTGGCGATCAGGCCCTAACGCCAGGCGACTGTGCTGCGTGGTAGCCGGGCGAGCAGCCGGGCCATGTGGTCGGCCGACGGAGTCAGAAGGTGCTCGGGGGTCCGTTGTTAGTCAGGAGCGAAGGCGTACGTCGAAGGAATGGGGAGCTTAGTCTCGAAGTCTTCTCCCCCGACACACCATGTCAGAACCATTGAATGCGTGTGGCTCTGCTAACGACACGATAGCTTTTCCCTCTGTCGTCCTGCACCTAACCCGTCCCATACAAGTCGCTTCTTGGGCAGACCGGGCAGAGTTGGACAACGGTGCAAAGAATAAGGCCAGTGGATGGGGTTACAGCGACTGGTGTAATAAATGAAGTGTAATCAGTGTGATGTCATCCTTCCCACTTGCCTGAGCCAGCCCGGCCTATATAAGGGGGCTTCGGTGCATGTGGAAAGGGGGGGCAAGTGGAAAAAAGAAGGACTTGAATGAAAGAGTGAGAACGGGAAGAGCATTGAGAGAGCTCAAGAAGAACCCAGAGAGTTAGAAAGAGATAGAGTGTAGATCGTGCGTTTGTAATCCACTCAAAACACATTAACAAGAGCAGAAGCAGGATGTAGGGCTGTTACCCACATTGGGGGCCCAAACCTGGGTATATCGGTATGTTCTTGGATTCTTGTCTATGTGGATCCCTCGGCAAAGCCCATAGGTGTCTTTCCGCGAAGATCCCCTCTATTGAACCTTGGACTTCTTCTAGGGAGAATAGTTGCTGGCGAAATACGCCGACATCATGTTTATACCAATTGTTCCTGTATTATAATTAATGAGATGTGCATTAATTATAATTACTAAGATGTATCGATTAAAATTAATCAGGTGTATGTATTATACTAAATGAGATGCATGTATTATGATTAATGAGAAGTATGTATTATAATTAATTTTAATACATGACATATATGTTTGTACAGAATGAACTTAAATATATATTGATAGCAAAAAAAGAATAAAATGGCTCATCCCAAACGATTCTAGGCTTGAACCGTCTGCGATAACTTTATCCTTGATAGTTCAATCCTAGAACCATCTGCGATGGGCCGCGCTAAGCCCCTTGCCACGCCATTCACTAAGTCCCACGCTTGCCATTCACATAGTCTCGCGTGCACACTCAGTTTGCAACCCTAGCTAGCGCGCGCCCTCCCCCTCGGCGGCACCCACCCCCCTCGGTCGTGCCCTCCCCCTCGGTGGTGTCTCCCCTCGTCCACGCCCTCGCCCTAGCTTGGTGGTGTGGTGCCCTCCTCCCTCGGCCATGCCCTCCCCCTCGGCTACGCCTTCCCCCCTTGGCAGCGACTCTCGGCCGCGCCCTCCCCCTCGGCTGCGCCCTCCCCTCGGTGGTGTCTCCCCTCATCCATGCTCTATCTCTCGGTGGTGCCCTCCTCCCTCCCCCGTGCCCTCCCCCTCAGCGGCACCCTCCCCTTGTGGTCTCTGTGCTTGTGGTCCAGAGGACTTGGTTTTTGGTTTGTGGCTTGGTCACTGTTTTTTTGTTACCTTACTTGCTTGATGGTGATAATAGGTATTGTGATGACTAGAACATTTATTTCTATGAACTAGGCCTTGAATCATAGACTTAAACGTTGGAAAGTGTTGATTCATTCACTGATTAGATTATATCTAGCTAATAGCTTGTTCTTGATTGTTATTATCTTTCTGTCAGCACTTCATTATATATATTAGCTTCTAGTTTAATCTTGATTGTGCTATCGGTCACAGCATTCTGGTTTAATTTCTGATCCATGCACAGATTGAGATTGTTATATCAGTAGATGTGCTATTTAGATGCTTAGCTAAATACACTTTGTTATCTTAACTGTTACTGGTGTGCTTAAAGTTTGATTAAGTGGATCAGTTTTAGTGCTGTTCTACTGCTTTAGAATCATCCTGTTAAACTGCTGAACTGGTAGTCTCTTGTTGATTCAGTTAGCAGGTGCTTAATCTAAATATTAAGGTGGTAAGGGTTCAAGGACTTATTCGCTGAATTAATTATTAGCCCATTCGTGATTAAGTTTGAAGGTTTAAAATCTTCAACCAACCCTTATCTAAAAGCAATATAATACAATCTTCATTCAATTTTGTGATATAAGACATGATTTGTTGTATGAATGACATAAAATTCATTTTATGCATCGACAAATTTGTGATTGACAATGAAGATTCAAAAATCTTCACATTTGCCCGATTTCTGAGAGCACCACAGACATATTTACATATTTCTATTAAATCTTCACATTTTCTTGATTGGTGTTGCAAGTAATATTGATTCTATTAACATTATATGTACAAAATAACTCTTAACTTACCTTCTCTTAAATTTGCTTCTTTTAACTTACCTACTCTTAACCTTGTATCATATAAGACGGCGTCCTCTCAATCCTCGCCGCCGAAGGGATCTGATGATATGCCCAATGTAGGAGGAAATAGGCGCAGTACAAGAGGGCTTAGTAAAAGGCCTCAAAGCCGATACACAATCACGGCGATCGATCCTCATGATGAGGCCCCTACCACGCCACCAAAGGCTGCAGCAGCTTTCCAACCATGTGCGGGATCATTGGGCGTGAAAGGGTCCCTATCACCTATCCTTCATGGAAGACGTTGACAGATGTGGAGTGCAATAATCTGGTGATAGAAATATTCGCGTCGTTCGAGGTTCCACAAGACGCCATGCCTGCACTACGACGGTACACGTCGCTAGTGGCATGAAAGGAGTGGAAGAATTTTAAGAGTGTCCTCGTTGCTAACTACGTCAACAAGAAAATGACTCCATTCTAGAAGTACGGGTTCATCTCTAAAGACGTCTAGGGACAATTTGTTGAGTTCAAGACGATAGAAAAGTTCACGCTTCAAAGTACGGCTCACAAGACTGTCTAGTCAAAAAACACACACCTATACAGACTCGGCTCAACTGGGTACGTGAGTAAGATCATGCAATGGATGAGGGGGGTGACGAGGCAGTCCAGAAGGAGGTCGCACCGCCGTTTGCCTCGATTGTGGACCCACGTGCTCAAAACTGGGTAAGAGCGAGGTCACGTCCCACTTCTTCGGGTGGCATGTCCTTTGCAAATCCCGCTGATGAGAAAGTGTCCCAACGTCTACTATCGTTGAGAACGGAATCTTCCCAGGGCTCTTTCATCTCGGACAGAGAGAAAGACATACTCTCACAGCCTTAGAAAACAAGGAGCACCCGGGTCGCATTTGAGGCCTAGGTGTTTTTGTTCCCTGGAAATTGGGATTCCCACATGACTCAGACATGTACCAGAGCAGGAAGAGAAACAAAACGAGTTTGAGGAACAGGTAGTAGCTCTGATTGAGGAAAGGCTTAAGGAAAGATTTAGAGCGCAATTCGATAGTCAACTACGAAGTTTCAAGGAAAGGATGGAGCAAAGGGTGGTTGAGGAGTGGCAGGAACAGAACGTGCAAGCCCAAGAAGCACAGACATAGTTCAGCCCAACCAACGCCGGAGCAGCTGCACGCCCGCCCCTGAGATGGATATGGATGAAGCCAAATTCCCTCCTGACGACACCCGGGTTACATGCCTACAATGCTCCTTACATAGACTTTAATGTTGGACGTGTTAGCTAATTACTTGTGTACCCTTATATAGGTGGTCACGCCTTGCAATTTGCAAGTGAGGCTTGCCAACAGCTCTGTTCCCCTGCAGGTTGCCTGGGGACAAGCGTATGCATCTGGTGTAGGGGCATTAGTGCATGGTCGTACTGTAGAGCCGGGCTACGCGAAAGTCCATGTCGACGATGTACATGAAATTTTCAATGCCGTCACACCGGATATGCCCCCAAATAATGAGATCATCACACTAGGGGATGCCATCGGCACATTCATCCAGTGGCCGAACATCTCCTTCGACGCCCGCCCACAAGCACCGAAGCTATAAGTAGTCCTAGAGGTACCACAAGATGCACCGGACTACCAGCATTACTGGAGCCATGTGATGCACCGAAGGAGTCTGCCAAATCGGCTGTCGTGTCCCGTTACGCACAGTGCAGTAAAGGCCCAGTCATCTCCTATGAAGACGAAGTTTGGTAGAAGGGGAGGCGGAGACAAGGGAAAATCGAAATCGACCACGTTAGCCCGTGACTTTCCGTTTGCCCTGTTGGTGCGGCAATTCAAGCAGGGGCAACTTTCGTATCGGATGAGCGCAAGGAGACGCTTACATTAGCCTGTGTTAGATTGCAAGAATGGTACATTTAATAAGCCAACAAACCGATAGCACAACGGACATCTAGTATCTCAGTGAGCTTTAAGGAGGAGTATTTCTTACACCGGTCTTTAATGGCATCTTCGTGGTCGACTTCACCGACTTGTTCGATCTGTACAACCTCAAAACGCTTGATGCCTTACACATAAGATGTTGGACAATGTAAGTATGTGCAATCACCGTCTACATTTCTGATGCATCGATAAATTTCACATATATATATATATCATTCTTGATTTTATATTTGTAGATACATGATCTTGGAAGCAATAACAAGAGAACAATCGGTGGGTTTCGTCGACCCACACATGGTGTCTAAGCAAACCATAAAGGAAAATAAAGAAGTCGTCCACGAGTACGTGCAAAAAGTAATGCTGGCTCATTCGGACAAAAAATTTATACTTTTTTACCCTACAACCCATGGTAAGTGCTTCGTCCAAATACTATACTTGTTGATTTCTACTATGTATCGCACCTCGAAGTTATGTTCAGTGACCATAACGACATACCTGTGTAGGTATCACTGGGTTCTACTCGTAATTATATCGAGATAGAACCAAATAATTTACCTTGATTTCAAAAAATCGGCACCCACGACTTGAAGCCTATCAAAGATTTACTCGAATTGGTGTTCCGTGCCTACAAAGTTAGGGGAGGGCCACACAAAAAGGGCCTAGCGACTCTAAAGTATACTTTTAACTTTCTGGTATCCGATAGTACGCAATAATCCTTCGCACTCCATAATAATACCTTCAGAACTAATTAACCTATTATATTTTGGTAATGCCACTAGCAACCAAAGGGCACTGACCTATGTGGATTCTACGTTTGCCACAATATGGCACTACTTGTTGGTTCACAAGAGACCAATGTCGTAGAGGTCTGTCAATCTTGCAACAATTAATTGTCTCCACTTATCAATTTATATACATGCAAGATTTTACTTTTCTCATCGACAAGCTTGGCAATACGCTGAATCTGCGTTGGAACAAGCTGACCTGCTAAGTATTCGAGGACAGCTCTGTGCCTTTTTTATGCGTGAGGTCTTAAATCCAAAGGGCAGATGCCACTTAGGGCTCAACTGATAAGTTGTGAATTTGTTACTTACTATGCATTCAGATTAATTTGTGAATCTTGTGCTGTGAATTTGTCATTTGTACTTCTGAATCCAATTGGTTAGTATATATGTGAGTTGATTTCTGAAATGGATGCGCTGTACATATGTTGTAATATGTGATATGAGTTGATTAATGAAATGGATGCGCTGTATGTTGTGTAATATGTGATTGGAGTACATTTTTTAAATTTATTTCATAATAATATGCTGGTGATGCTGTGTACTGTCTTTTGTTTCAGAGGGTATAGCTAGTATTTCTTGAGTCTAGCTAATAAATTAAAATTTATTAAAAAAATAGAAAATCAACATCACAGACGGTTCTAACAAAGAACCGTCTGTAAAGATGCACACATCATAGACGGTTCCATTGCAACATCGTCTATGATGAGAGAAATCATCACAAACGGTTTCAAATTGGAACCGTCTGTGATATGTGCCTCTTCATAGACGATTCTTTGTTAGAACAGTTTGGGATAAACCCATCATCATAGACGGTTCTTTAGTGGAACCGTGTGAGATGATTCCACATCATAGATGGTTCCAATTTGGAACCGTCTGTGATAAGTTTGTTCACAAACGGTTGTAAAACCATCTGCAATGACTGTTTGTCATCACTGACACTTGGATATAAACAGATCACAAACCGTCTATGATGTGGTTTACAAACTGTTTATAATGACTTGTTGTACAGTAGTGCCAATAAACAAAGAAGACCCGCATACTATTTGCATTTATTGTACATACGACATAGCAATCCTAGCGTACATACGGCTTGACGTAACTGGATAGTTGGGGCAGATCATCGTTGTGCAGATCTGGTTTAGTGGCAACTCCAGCATCAATCCACCAGATTGAGATTTTTTTGTCCTTGCAAAATAATTAACAATAGGATCGAGGCCAATGGGATCACTGGTGCTCGCCAATCACCTGCTAATTAATCGCGTGTTTAGATTTAATCACGCTGTTACTCACCCCCCGGATTATGTGTGTGGCACATGCTGCTTCTTTTATATGTGTTTCGTGACGCAATTGGCATGAGATCTTAGGTGGCCCAAGGATCAACCTTGCTTTGTGATGGGAAGCACTTTGGGAGTGATCTTCCATGAGATATTTAGCAAGTAATATAATCCCTTTTTGTATTCATTACCTCCATTTGTTTAATCCTATTTGCAGTTTTGGTTGTAAAGTTCATGAAAATTTTCTTTCTTTTTGGGTTGGTTTCGCCGACGCCCTGGCATGGAAGAGAAGGGATATGAGATCTGGAAGAACGAGATGGGAGATAAATGCGTAGTATAGTGTGCAAGTAAAGACCGGAAAAGTTTTACTCCCAAGCCTGATAAAGTGCACATATTCTCTTTGGAACAATTATGATGTAGCTAACGATTAACTTGTTGCTTTTGCAAAGATATCCTCCGATTTAATATGCCCTTTAGGCTACGTTTAGAATGCAGGCATTCCGCCATAATTTTTTTAGCACTGATCTCTTTCTTACAAAATTCCTTCATTCCAAATAAATCCTTTTAATTCTAGAGAAATTTTACGGTGGATAACATAGGTAGTAAATAGTAGTAATAGAAATCAAATCTAACCATCCATTGCTTAAGGATATTTTAGATTTTTTCTATCAATTCATCAGGGATATTTTAGACTTTTCCTAATTCGTTTACAGTTTTAGATTCACCGAATACCTTCTGATCTTCAGAGGCTTCTTACCCATTCATATGCCATTCATCAGAATCACATGACGTGTTTTACCGTAGAGGACAAATAATATGACGAAATTTTTTACTCTTTTACCCTTCTTTGAATTTTACTACTAATACTACAGGTGGTAGTATAACTAGATCTAAATTAATTTCAACCATTAGATTCAAAGAAATAGACGGCTTATATTAAGTTTAATCCACTGTAAAAGAGATTCTAAGCCTATCAATGCAGGAAATGACCGAATAGCTCGTGCAAAAGAAGGACACTTACTACATCAGCTAAAAAAAACATGGATTTCAAAACTAGCATTTAATCTACGAGTCCATTTTTGTAGGTTATCAAAAGACTGGACAGCTCAAGCGATAAAAAGTACGCCTATTGTACACATGTAAAAGGTTACACGTTAGACGCTAGATCGATTAGGAATTTCGATCGCTGAGGATCACACTTTAGAGTTACCTCTTAACTAAATTCTGCATCAATTCGACAGTGACAGGGTGAGCGGCAGCAGTGATGGTGGGCTAGCGGCTGGTATGGTGGCCACAGCAACCTGGTTTTCCAACACGTTGTGCCGTGACAGCAACCATATTTTCACCCGTTTCCATAAGTCCAGGATCCTACTCGTATATGGGATTGGAAGGACGCAAGGGACAATAAGAGGAGATCAAAGTTTCTCTGGTCCTCTCAACTTTTTTTTTTAAATCTAGCTAGCCCTCATCCGAATATAATTATAAAAATTACCCTCTTCTTCACCGTGAAAGTGCCGATAGGTAATGCATGCCACCTATCGTGCTCTTACACCATGGCAGGTCCTGTCGTGCTGCTGCAGCACAATAGCAGCGGGCTCACTAGCCTACCGAGCATTGGGTGCTCGGCAGCATCTCTCAAGATAGCATTGCTCAGCAACACAATCACCTAATTAACTTGAGTGATTACTTGACTTAATTAAATGAGTAATTAATTAATTAAGTGATTAATTAGATGATTACTTGAGTGATTGGACGTCATACCTAGCAATGATAGCTCGGGAAGTGCTGCCGAGCACTGAACGCTCGATAGGCTAGTTGGCCCGCTGCTATCGCGCTGCGGTAGCTCAACAGGATTTTGCCATGATGCATAAGTGCGGTAGGCAATATGAATCACATGCTGGTGCTTTTTGTGGTTGGAAAAAAAAACTAATTTTGTAATTACATTCCATAAAAACTAGATTTGTTAAAAAAAATTTCAAGAGGGCTAGAAATACCGTGAAACCCAAGAGGAGGAGACGTCGCTTGTTGCCCATTGGCTTCTGCAGAATATGCCTGCCGAATTGTTGCGAGCAAGAAAAGAAGGCTCACCTGTTGCATGCTCAGCAGTTGAGTGTGGCCAAAGTGTTGGGGCTGCTCTACCAAAGATCTCCCCAAGTCCGAATGGTTGGGTTTGGTGCCGCCTAAGCGACTGTTGGGAGATGACAACAAAGTGCAGTGCGTGCTCTGTTGAGATTAGAGCAGTGCGTAGAGCAGTGCTTCACTGTTCTCCTTTTCAATATAAGTTGTACAAATCTTAAAGCAAGCGAAGGAGTAAGTAATCACTATCTATTATTTATTCATACTTTAATATTTGTGCAAGTCTTAAAAGGAAAAGAATTGAAGCACATCTCTTGAGATTATGTGTGTGAATCCGTCCATTTTTAGTTACTATGTAGGCCAGCTAACAAATGTAACCTGGTGATAGCCGGAAGATATGACCTTTCACACGAAAACGAGTATTAAGCATGGTAAACGGCAGGATGTCTTTTAGTCAAAACAACCAAAGTTTTTTTTCCCCATCTTATCAGGTTTTGACTTCAAGCAAGTTGGGGTCCATTTACAACACATGTATTTTCCTATATTCTTACGGCAACGGAACTGTTACTTGAGTTCCAAATAGACCCTTAGCATTTATCGAAGGTTATGTAGTCCAATTTAACTAGATTACTAGTTAAGCGTCTATACGTTGCAATGGAAAATTATAATTAGATACAATATAGTGCTGTAACATCAAGTTTGCTAACTTATTTAAAACACAATAAATCCATACATATTACCATGAAGGTTATGTTCCACACAGAGCATTGCAAGTCAGAGAAAATTTTGAAATGCCTATTGAATTACACTTCGAAAGTTCTACTACATTACAAATAAGCAATGATATTGCTTATTTACAAATTAACATGTGTGTTTGAAGAGGAAGACCCATCACCAAACTGGTCCGAAGATAATTATACTGAATAGCGAGGTTGTGTGGGATTGAAAACAGCGAGACAACACTAAAAGAACTAACTTCATTGCCAACAACACAGACATGCAAACTTTTCCTTATAAGAAATGACAACATCAATAGAAACAACTGAACAAGTACAGCCCTTCTGTCTTCAATTATGCCAGTAATCTTAATCTAGCCTGTTAGCAAAATAACATGTTGCAGTTGAATCTCAACTTTTCAACAATAACTGTATTAGCAGAATGGCTAATTTTTGCTTCATTGTTCACATATAGCACCTCTCAACAACAATAACGCATCAAAATACTACACTAACTGCATCTATAGCACCTCTCGAAGTAGAACATAGCAAAGAATCATTGCAACCCCCAATCTAACTGGAACTGCAGCACAAACTGCAAAGAATTTTTTGAGCTTGTGTTTACCTTCTCTGCACGCTCTCCTTTTGCTTGGACAAGCTAGCTTCATTCATGCTGCAGGTCCTAAAGCTAGAAACCGTTGGGCAATCATCAGTTAGCCATGCAAAATGAAGTAGACAATGAATGGCGCGAAAAAGCTTAGGATTACATCGAGATCTCAGCATCCACTTCCTGCTGGCGTTACCAGGCTTCTTGATACTACCGCATGCGATGCGTCTGAAGCGGGCTCTAGATTGACGAAATCTCCATCCTTGATCTGTGGAGCTCTGTTAGAAGCCAACTGTCGTGCAATTTCATTTGCGCTCTTCTCTTGCATGTGTCTGTCACGCCTCATCGCCTTCTTTGCCTCCTGTGAATGCAACACAAGAACATCATATCGCATTATTTTGATAGGAAAACTGGCTAGAATATAATATAGGTGAACAAATAAGCATCAGATCCTATACCTCCAGTTCCAATTATTTTGCTTTGAGAACAGCTCTCGAGCATGCAAGCTCACCAATAGCTAATGAGATTCATTCTGAAGTTGTCATGAAACGATCAAAATGCTTCTCAAGATTTACAGAAAAGATCAAAGATGTACAAACTTACTCTATTTCTTCCAAGATTAAGCTCCTGCAAAAAAACATTTGAAGATAATTAAGTCCCACCACGAATATAAGAGAGTTCACGTATGTAGTACAAGTAACAAATGCAAATATTTCAACCAAGAACTAAACAGTAAATGTTCTTGCAGAAAATCGAGGGACAACTTACTTCCAACATCTGGGGATGGGTCTGCACAAGCTGCCAGTTGGCGAGCTGTATCTTCTACAGCTCAGTCCCGCTCAGTATGATCTTACTGCACACACCAAAACTAAACCGAATCGAGTCAAACAAAATGCCGACATCAAGAAACCCAACCATTCAGACAAATAGATCAATTGCTGAAAGAAATTGGGGGCCACAGAGACGTAATCTCTCACCTCAAGGAGCCTCACAAGATCTGAATTATCCTAAAACAGAACATGAAATTTCGTGAGAGAGAAAAAACGAAGAGCAATGTTAGATACCAATGCCCATCCTTATAATTACCAAGAGAGAGCGGTGGGATCTGCAATCATGCCTTGACTAGCTGCACGACTTCCTCCATGCCGTCTGTGCACACAGTCATGCACCTCGACCTGTCCTACTGCTCGTTGGCCGGTGGGAGCCTCAAGTTTGTGATATCACAGAGCATCTTCCACCTCGCGGCAGCATCGATGCCAAGCGTCGGTATGGCCGCCGTCGCCACCGCCTTCCTGGCCGGTGCTCCCACAGTCGCCGCTAGTGGTTGCTTGCAGTGAAATCGGCTGTCGGCGTGGTGATTCGGGCGGCGATGGTGCAGAATCGTGCAATGTAGCAGGGAATCAGAGTAGGGAGAATGGAAATTAAGATGGTAACTGACTGGATTTTGCCGGGGAGATGGGGGTTTTGCTAGATCAGGGAGGACGACAGTTGTCGAAGGTGGAGAGGCAATTTTCAAGAGATAGCAAGGCAAAGCAACACGGGTAGAGGTGGGCACTCGGACCGGGCTCTTTTGGGCCGACTCGAGGTATGACGGGTATGGTACAATCCAAAGTTTGGCCTGGCACGAAGTGGGCCATGTCAAACCGGCACAACACTATAGCACAGGTCGTGCTGAGCCTAAGAACCAAGCACGATGGGTGGCACGGCACGGTATGATACTATAGCACAGGTCATGTCGGGCCCGATGATCCAGGGCATAAGGAGGAGCCTGAAATAACCTCAAATTTTCAAAATGAATTAAATTTGGCCTTTGCTATTATTTTGGAATTTATTTGGATTTTTCCTGATTTTATTTCGAGTTTATTCGGTTTAATTTAAAAACTTTCCTTTTCGGGAAAGTCAACTCCACTTCCCGCTTTCCTTTTCGGGCGGAACCGTTTTCTCCTCACGCTGGCGCCTTTCCCATTCCCGCCTTCTCCCCGTCCGGCCCAAATCACGCGCGGCCCGTCTCCCAAGTGCTGTCGAAGGCCCACCGCCTCCCACGCTTGCTTTTCAGCGCTGCTCATTCCCGACAAAGACTGTCTTCTCCGTTGGAGACCCGTCCCCTCAGCCGCGCCATTGCCCAACCCCGTTGCACCGCCATGTCGCCCAATCACGAGCTCTGCCTCCTCGCTGCAAGGCCACACACACGCTAAATCGCCTCGACACCTCCGTTCCATCCCATCGCCATCGCGCGCCGGTTCTGACTCATCTCTCCGCCACAGACCGCTTCGCCACGCCACCCAGGCGCCCAACCGGTGGAGCTGCGCTCTTCCTCTGCGCCCCGCCGCAAGCTACTCCCCTACCGCCATCATTCCCCTGCTCCGTTCGATCGCTTCACCACTCGAGTACCTTCGCCGTGCATCTCTCTCTTTTCCGCCGAATGGCCGTTCCATCTCACCGCCGATTCGGCCAACCTGCAGGGCACGCCCTTCTCTAATGCACCGCGCCGAAAGCTGCACTCCTACCGCGTCTACTCCTTCACCCCGTTCGGTCTTTTCGCCACTCGAGCACCCTCCCCATCGTTCACCTCTCTCCTCAGCCCAACCACTATAAAACCCGAGCCATCCCGGCCATTTTTCCTCGCCCCAAGCCTTCACTGGTAAGGTACATGAATTCCCCTGGCCTTCCTCTTCCTCCTTAGCCACTTCTTCAACTCCACCGTGCGCCAAATCGCCAAATTCGCCTTCGTCTTCCTCCTACCGATCTCCTTCGTCAGACCGCCTGCTTTTCCTCCCATGACCCATCGACAACGAGCCCCACTCGCCATGCCCTCCCTCGAAGTCATCGCCTCACCGGCCCAAGACGCCGCCTTTTCCCAGCCATCGACACGCCGACCCCACGCCGTCAACCTCTCTCTCCACGCCAAGACTGGGTCGGCCGTCCACTGGCGTGGCGGGTTCGCTTACCATGACATGCATCAGGCCGATGGGCCAAAAGTGCGGCTAATCGTATGCGCCCGCCGGAAATCCTTTTTCCTTTTCTTTTCGGTTTTCGATTTACATTTTCGGATTTAAATACGATTTAAAATCCGAAAATTCATTTTAAACTCCAGAAAATCCCCAAAAATCCAGAAAAGCCAAAAATACATATTCTTGACTGTTTCGAGCCATTGAATCCAAAAATGCACTCCGTTTCGCAAAACCAAATTCCCAAATTTCCAAAAATGCCCTTTCCCTCTACTTCCGACTCTCCAAATTCGATTTTCATTTTCATTTCTTTTCTTTTTCTTTTATTGTTTTATTAATTTATTTACTGTGGTTATTTCTTGCGCTAGACCCAACGCCGGAACAATACTTGGAGCCGGAGCACTACGCTGAGCCGTACGAGGAGCAAGAGCTGTTCGGGACACCGCAAGAACTCGGCGACTATTCTTTAGGAGAACCTTCAACTTCGCAAGGCAAGCCGCACCCCTTGAACATGTTGAACCAAGATCCATTTAAAATATATGTATCTATATTTATTGTATTGCATTATTTTTGTTATTTTGGAAAAAAATAGCAAAATTTGGTAGTTTCGAATAACATGATTAGTTATAACCAAATGTTAAAACCGATTGTTATGCCCTAATTCCTTTTTAACCCTAGAATATAAAATATTGAACCCTCATAGATGTAGCAAATCATACAAATATTACTTTTAGACAAATGCTTAATCTCAGAAGGTTGGTTAGATGATCTTTCGAAAACTGCTACGGTTAGGGGGACAGCGTTGGACTACCCACGTGAGGTGGCTATGAGTCCGATCCCCAACCGATGACAAGTCAATGGATGGAATGGTGGTGGTACAATGGTTATCAGGGTATTATGTAGATGTTGGCTTGGTCTTTGGCACAATAAGGATTAATCACTTTGAGCTAAGTAAATAACTTCAGTAATCGCTCAACCACGAGTTGGGTGGGTCGACCCTGTTGACCTCGTCCAACGTAGCCTAGTACATTGCACTTCCCTTTTTTAATACCTATAGGAAGTAGCTCCCGATTCTGGGGAGTGAATGGGCCGCTAAGCGACCGGGGTGGAATGGGAATGGTGCGGCCATTCAATTCTCAAGAATAGGTGTCCACCGTGACCAGGCCGTGACTCTCGCCTGCCCAGGGACCTCGGGTACGGTGGGCACAAATAACCTACTGGGTAGGGGCTATAGAAGGGAAGTTCAACAAACGGCTACGATCATCTCGGTCCGGCCGCATGCATTTAAGTTGCATGTTGATCGCGTGGCACTAAAGACCGAAGATATCTTGTGGGTAAAGCTGAGCAGCTCTGCAGAGTCAAATAAAATGGTAATCGGTTACGCCGTGCTTCCGGTTAATGAAGCTAAGTTAAACTGGGGTGATACCCGAATCTGAGCTCAATCTAGTTTTAATAATAAAACATGGCGAAGTGCTGGATTTTGACAAATAACCCCCTGATACTTGCTATTTATGGTTTGTTTTTCAAATGTAATTAATTGAGATAATTTAAAACTGCATCCACCCCAATTATTAACCTAAACCAATCCCTTGGTAAATCCGTGCATGTAATATTCGGAATATCCCGTGTGGTTTGTTGAGTACGGTTGTGTACTCACCCTTGCTCCCTATCCCCTCCCTTAGATTATCAAGAAGCAGGAGAATTTCAAGAAGGCGTAGATGGCGAAAGTGTTTGGTTTTGAGGCTTTGATCTACCGCTCAAACTATTTCCTGTGGGCAAGGCCCCCTTTTGTGATGTACTAAGCGCTTGACGCGCCATTTTGTAAAACACTAGCCATGAGGCTTTATTTATCTATATCAACTGTTGGATGTCGTTCTTTACCTGGCAATGTACGCTTGATTTACCGGCAGCTAAAATTCTGGGTAGTTGTATGGTATCTAAACGCACCACCTGAAAAGGCGGTCCGTGACAGAGCCCAAGTATAAAGGTCACCAATCCACAGAGTATGAGCGTTATGAACACACCTAGCAACATGAACGCCACCCCCACCGTGACATCTGAGAGAGACGAGCAAGAGGGTGCTCTCTCTCGCCCATCTATCTCAATCTCTCTCAACTCTCTTTCTCTCACCCATCTCTCTCAATCTCTCTCTCATCTATCTCTCTCAATCTCGATTGCCTCTCTTCCTCTCTCTCTCTCTCCCGTTGCCCCTTCTCTCGCTTATGTTTAGCACATTTCTGTTGCTGTAAGAATATATAAATTTTAGTTTTTTTCTATAATATTTATGTCTACTATCTCAACTCTATATGTTTTCGGTTCTTTTTCTCTCGTCGCAATAGTGCAATGGGTTGGATCTAGGCTGGCCTGAGATGAAGCAAACACGAAGCGCAAATGGATCGTACCTGGGCTCACCGAAGGTGAGCCGGGCCGACCCGGCATGGCATGGCGAGCACGATGGACCGTTGCGGCCCAACACGATTCAGGCACGATGCATGATGGGCCTGTGCCGAGCCGGTCCGGCCAGGCACGACGCCCATCTCTAAACACGGGTGGGAGGACGAGCGGGTGTTGGAATTGACAATTTAACTGCTGCGCGGGTAAACTCCTCCTTTTATTAGTTTAAAAAGTGTTAAATGTTTCCTAGAAAATCTCAGAAAGAAATGTGCTTACGAGTAAGTTCTTAACCCCTGGGGCAGATCGATTTCGCATTACAGTTAATGATCTACATAATCTAGTTAATCAAGAGAATCTTTACAATCTATCTATCTATACATATACTAATTAGGTACTATAAGGAAACTCTCGTGTTAATCAGAAAGATCTAGTCATTTATCTAAATGGGACTAAATTATAATGGCTTAGATTTAATCTTCATGTGGGTCTACAAAAGGGATGCGTATCCCCTACCGTAACCACGCGGTAGTGGCCCAACGGCACTCTGCCGTTATGGCAGCCGATCCTACAAAAGGAAACTAATCTAATAATTTGACTTTTCTTTTCCGTGGCAGGTATTCTCTTCTATTTATTTTTCTTATTGTGATTAATCCAAACTTACATGTTTTTCGCTCACTTTCGTTATTGCAAAGAATGGTAACTTTTGATGTCATTACTATTGTGCAAGGAAAAGAAAAGGAAGCAAGGATGGTGCCATAGCTGCGTTATTTGTCGGCAACGACAATCTGGAAGAGATGAGATGGCAAAGGATGTAAGCAGCTGGAGGAACAAGTGATGGAGCTCGACCGGGAATGCAACAAGGAACCAACCCGTGTCCGGAGGTTGACAATGGCTTGCTGCCAGCAGCCGGGCGTGTGGTAAGAAAAGCTCATAGGTAGGTCGTCCATGGCTGATGATGCAGGATAGATATCGAACCCAGAGCACCTTCCACAATGATACATGAAAGTTGATCGAAATAAGCTGCACGGTAGAATCTGTTCTGTCGATATCGGAGGATTGAGCCGTACCTCAGTTGGCAAGCCGTGCCGTCATGCCAGCTGCTCACCCGCATTCGAACCTTCGGTTCGACACAGATGTTCACCAAATAAAATCAGGTATATACATGCGCACGTTAAGAGGAATAACGTGTATCCGCTCTACAGAGGTTGTGGAGCCTACAATTAATACTTAGCGTGTGAGAACGTGCACGCATGTGTTTACATGTGGTGCATAAACATGGTGTGTGTGGGTTGTGTGTATCTGTTTTGTATTCTGTCAATATCGATGCTGATTAACAGTAAATGAATTATGTTAAACACATATACACACATGTGCAGAATAGCTTATTATTACACACGCTAGTTAGTCAATGGAGTGCGAGAAAACCCACATATCCCACTAATCAGCGCAATAACCACTTCCTTTTTTGACTAAGCTAATGTGTTATATAGCCACCTAACTAACAAATACGGTTTCTTGTTTGTACTAATTTTTCTCTCTGATTTAGCCGTAACATTTTATTAGTAGCTCCTACTCACGAACTTTTTTCACTACAAACTTACTGATGACGAGAGGAACATAACAATATAACTCTTGCAAATAAATACTAAATGAGTATCAAATACACTATAATTTACTAGATGTGCTGCTAGATTTTACGGCCAAATGAAAAAAAGATTTTACTGAGTAGTATGTGATGTACTCTGGAGTTTTAAGTGCTGTACTAGAATTTTTTCCTTCGATTTAGCTTTAACTTTTTATTGGTAGCTCCTATATATAAACAATTTTCATCAGTAACTTACTGATGACGAGAGAAACATAATGATATATCTCACAAATAAATGCCAAATGAATGAGATTTTACTATCAAATACACTACAATCTAATAGATGTGCGCTTCTACAACCCTTATCAAGTAAAGTCTGTGAAAACTATATGTACAAATTCTAAAAAATTCTCAAAAAATTACCATACATAGGAGATATGAGTTTCTACAACCATGTAAATTTTGAAGACTAAACTTATTTGCATTTGAAGATATGAAAAAAACAAATTTACTATTCATCACGATTAGCGCTTGTTAATTTCATATCTTTCAAATGAGATTGATTTTGGTCTTCAAATTTTATAGTGACATAGAATCTCACCTTCTCTACTTATGATAATTTTTTGAGAAATTTTGAAAACTTATACTTGTGATTTTCATGAAAGTTACATGATGAATAATGGTTTACGCAAGATATGTTGCCTTTTTTGTCCAGAAAATAATATGTTACTTGCTATTACACAAGATGTTACTAAACCGAAATGAAGTGAACTTTCAGAACAAGAATTTAGCTCTGTTTGTCGGCTTTGTAGTAAAATATTATGTGAATGATTGTAGACGTTGCTGTAATAGATAGTAAAATCAACTGAGAGCCGTTCGTAAAAATATTAAGCATCTGTTTAGTAGTAAAATCCAACATAGATTAGTCACTTGGTAGTACACCACTTGTATCATTTAAAGCATGTGAAAACCATATGTTTATGAAAAATTCTCAAAAAATTATCACATATAGGGAATGTGAGTTTCTACCACCCTGTAAAATTTGAAAACTAAAATCAATCTCACTAGATGCAAGTGAGTTTGGTCTTTAAATTTTACAGGGATGTAGAATATCACATTCCCTACTTATGGTAATTTTTTGAGAATTTTAAAAAACTTTTATATATGATTTTACATGATAAAAATAGTTTACACAATGTATATTACTTTCTACTATCTAAAAAATAATATATTACTATCTATTATAGAAGTTATTACTATATTCTATGTAAACCACTTTTGTTATGTAAAATACATAAAAATCACATGTATCATTTCTTAAAAATTCTGAAAAAATACCATATGTAGAGAGGTGAGCTGCAAAATCACTATTGAGCCAAAATTATCTTTTTTGTATATTTCAGCTGAAAATGAGTTTGGTCTCCAAATTTTGTAACGTTGTAAAATATTACCTCCCCTATTTATGGTAATTTTTTGAGAATTTTTCAAAACTTTTGCATGTGGTTTTTACGAACAAGAAGTTAGTTCTGTTTGTTGGTCCTTTAGTAAAATGATTGAAAAATTGTCAAAAGATTAACATACATAGGTGAGGTGAGATTATACAACTCTATAAAATTTAAAGACCAAAATCAACCTCAGCTGAAAGATATGAAAAAGAAAATTTTGGCTCAATAGTGATTTTGCACTGTTTAGCGCTTTGTAAATTTTATATCTTTCAAATGTGATTGAGTTTGGTCTACAAATTTTGCAGAGTTGTAGAAACTCATCTCCCCTATGTATTGTACTTTTTTGGAATTTTTGAAAAGTTGTACATGTGATTTTTATATATTTTACCTGATAAAACTAGTTTTCACAGGTATAGTAACATCTTGTGTAATAGTGAGTAATATGTTATTTTCTATATAATAAAAGTCAACATAACCTATGTGAATTATAAAATCAGTAACATCTTGTGTAATAATGAGTAATATGTAATGTCGGGGATTGGATAATTCTCTATAAGGACTATTATACCCCGGCACCCGGTTTAGGCCGACCATGTATGCCCTTGGATGGTGTCCCCAAGGAGGATCCTCGAATAGTTCAGCTAGCGGGTCCGACCATGCCCAAGCTCATCCCTGAGCATGTGTCATAAATCCCCGAGTGTGCTTGCTCGGAAGTGCGCAACGGTCGGTCAGAGCTGAGGGTAACTCCTGAGCATGATCAAAAGATCGTGCTCGGCCCATAACGACAACGTGGCGATAGTTGCGCCGCGATTTAAGACCATCATGCCACGATCCGGGACCATTATGCCCACGACGGGACATGGCAAAAATCAAGGATGCGGTTACAGCCACGGTTAATGTAGTAATGATGTATTATTCAGCTGCAGTTACTTCGATCATCTATAAAGACCCCTCTGGTAGATCGGTAAAGGGGCATGACAACAAGCAAACAAAGGAACACTCTAGCATACTGTCACATTGTCATATTAAAGCCATATTGTAAGAGTTCCACAGGCAATAGTGAGACCATTGGACGTAGGGTTGTTATCTCCATCGTGAGAGACCCGAACCAGTATAAATCCTTTGTCCATTGTCTTCCGAGCATCAGATTCTAAGAGCATTCTTCGGATGTAAACCCTTCACGGGAAAGGGGCCTATTGATCCCTCATTCAACAAGTAAGCTTGACAGGGACTCGTTTCCCAAACGTCGACAGCTGGCGCCATCCGTGGGGATCTGCTAGTGAATCCTTTTGTGAAGAATCCCTGAAGATGCCGAATTCTCATAATACTCAAGACCTCTGCGCCTTTAATGACGTTGAGGATGATGACATGTACTATGTTGATGAAGGCGTGGTTGGTGTCACCGACCCAGAAGGTCACACTGAGCCCAGGAGCCCTTCCCTGGCTACTGCAGCGTGAGATCGATTCCTTCGCTCTCAACGTGATTCCCTCATAGATAATGAGGAGTGTGATGGTCTCTATGATGGTTTGGACATTTCCGATCATTTTGAGCCCGATCATGAGACTGCATTGCGAGGAGACACCATGATGTCACCTTTGCGATCCTTGCATTCCCGTGATATCAACATGGCGGAGGGAGAGGAAGACCCCGAAGTTGAATCCTCAGGGGCTGCCCGTCAACGCCGCTATGAAACAACCAAAAATCACCTGGAGGCGTCCTTAAACAGGACCTTGGCGAGCATCCACCATCAAGCCCGTGAAAGACCGAGCGCCATGTGGGGAACCGTCCCCGGGACTCCACTGATTCACCCAAATGCATGGCATTTCTCAAGTGAATCAAGGGAACCTCGGGCGTCCCATGATTATACCCGTGTTGGTCCCAGGATAGTTCGCCAACACGAGCATTCTCATTCAACAGTTGACATCACAACACATACATAATTAGCGGAAGCATAAACGTTATTACATACCAAAAGTAGGACTGCTGTCCATAACGACATATTTAAAGTTATTACATCAAGTAGCAGCGGAAATCATAAGGTAAACAACAAAAGAGTCCAGCATGGCATGCCCCCAAACCCTTAGGCAACCAACTGGGGCAAGAACGGCAACTATACGTTAGCATTATCGAAGTCGGCCCGGTAAAAGTCCCCGGGTAATGCCTCTTCCTCACCTGCAGCAAGTGGACAATCCGATTGAGTACAAAGAGTGTACTCGCACAATAATATAAGTTGTATGCTGGTTTCTAACTACATGTGGTTGCTACATCAAAGGAAGGCAATTGGCAATGTTCAGCATAAAGCAATGTTTGGAGTAAATCATAAAACAAGTATAGATTGACAAATTGCATTTTGTAAACATTTGCAAAAGCTCATACATAATGTAACATCATCATAATCACATTCATCTCATGCCTTCAAGCATTCTCCGAAACATGAGTTCCATCGCTCATGTTCCAACACACACACAAGTACTCCAATACTTGTGTCTCTTTTCCCACTCCCATCCCATTCTTACCAAGTCCTTAATACTCGCCCAGTGACTGACAATTCAAGAGATCGTCCTTAACCATGGACGCGGCTATTCGAATAGTTTAAACTCTGCAGAGGTACGACTTTACCCACACGACACGCCACACTCGTAAGCCAAGCTATTAACACATTTCCTTAGATGTGTCGGCCGAGGTGAAACGTGACAAACCATTTTCCAGTATGCATGGTAGTGTATCTAAACCATCCGGATGATCGTGACCTCGATCCCGCGTGCCCAATTGCTCGGTGTGTGTGGATCAAGGAGTACACCCGTTGTTGGACATCCCCAACTCAACAAAGTTCGAGGACTCGAGGACATTCCCCGCACTCCACTAAGCCCGAAATTCCGTGATCATTCCTTGACGCTCCACTAAGCCCAAGGGATTCCGCGTGCACATGGTTTACATAACCTAGTCATACATAAGTACTTGGTTACGCCGGTCCCATAAACGGCGTGTGGTTCGCACGATAGTTACTCAAAGAGACGTCACCAGGATTTAATCCTTAGGGTCCTTATCCAACATCTCTACTCATTAAATAACAATTGAAAACAACATCATCATAGGATTCTCAATCATTGCGACCGATGGAGTAAGTCCATCTATCGCGGTTTCTAACGGTGTTCTAAGCATGGCTAAGCAATTCGCACGAACCCATATACAATAGTAATAAACCAACCACCTAGGGCGACAATGGAACACGGAAAGAACATGATAAGGGGATAACCTCACAATGTGGTGATAGCTAAGTTTTCTACCCAATCATAATTGTAGTTGAAAGTAAGCATGCAATTGATAAAATAATTCCAAAACATAAACTTCAAATAGTAGGAGCAATCATGGTCAAGGAGTAAAGTAGTGCCTTGCTGCTCGTTCTTGACTTCGAAAACATAGTCGTACTCGGGAGTGCCCTCCGAAGCGTCAACACCTAACGAGAAAATCCAAATCCATAAACACCAAATCAACAATCCAAATAGTGCACATGAGTAAAGATGCATGAAATGCTCATGATGTGTAATACTAATCATAATTATGCATGTACTAATTGAGTTTTTGTGCTAAAAGTTCAAGTCTTAGGGCTTTTATTGAATTATGTTCGGAGTATCCGGGTGTCACTTCGGACTGTCCGAGTGGACCCTCTCGGTATGAAGTTGAAATTATACTCGGACTATCCGAAATTATGTTCGGAATGTCCGAGTGGTTCGGACTATCCGAGTGTTCGCTTCGGAATGTCCGAGTGGACCCTCTCGGTTAGCCACTTTAGTTCTCAAGCTAATTCCTATTCGGACTGTCCGGAAATTCATTCGGAGTATCCGAAGGTTATGTTCGGAGTATCCGAGGGTTACCTCGGAATGTCCGAGCAGGCCTCCTCGGTTGGCCAATGCAGCCCTCAATCTAATTCCCATTCGGACTATCCGGAACTTTGCTCGGAGTATCCGAGTGGTTCGGAATGTCCGAACTAAACCTCGGACTATCCGAGCTGGGCTTCTCTGTTTCAAAACGACAACTTGTACAGTGGCCTCTACACTTCCTAGGGATGGACTAGGGCTTCAAGGTAATGTACTAAGGTAGGAACTTACCACTCTAGGGTTGCTTGTGCACTTGATGGATGTTGGTTTCGGCGAGTGGATGATGAAAAACGTCACAACGCCGGTCTTCGCGGTCCACCTCCTCCTAGCTCGAGTAGCCGACAATGCCCTCACTTGCTCGTGCTTGCAACAACCTCTATCCCTCCTCCTCAAGCTTCTTTGCGGCATGCACGACCCGAATCATGGTATGATGATGGATTCCATGGGGAAAATAGCAATAAGTTACAAGGAGTAGAATTTTAGAACATGGGTAGCAAGAGAAGCGATTGCCACTTACCCAAAACTTGGTTCCTCAAGAACTGCTTGGATGGATGTGAAGCCCTTGACCTTGGCTACAAGATGGTGTAACATGCACAAACCAAAACCCAAGTTTGGAGGGATTTGAGGGGAGAAATGGCAAGAGGTTGAAGAAAGTGGTGTGCTGTTTTCTGCAGGTTGGGATGAGCAAATGAGCTGGATGGGGAGGAGAAACCAAGGTTGAGGCCTTATATAGGCTGCCACTCATGCCTTACATGTGGGGCTAGGTCCCACATATCATAGAGTGGTTAAAAGAGTGGGTATGAGTGGTTTGAGTGAGAAAAGACATGGAAAGGATGTGCAGCCACAATTTCCTATGCAATGGTAGGTCCCATGTGTCATAGACTAGTTAGGTAGGTGGGTAGAGGTGAGTAAAGTGAGAATTGATATGGTAGGTATGTGCAGCCTACTCTCCTCTCTCTTACAAACATGGCCCACATGTCATTGACTAAGGTAAGATAGCATGTGTGCAGTTTGGAAAATATGATTGCTAGGTTTTTGTTACTCCCTAATCATGCAAAATAATGCACTACACTTGTATGATTATAATTAAATGCGGATGTAATGACATTATGGAAAATGTTAGCATGACAAGCTTCACTTACCAAGGTAACGAAAATTGGGTTGTTACACGCCAGGGCTGAATCCTCAGCTCGTGAGATTT
Source organism: Guadua angustifolia (assembly GCA_036346375.1). NCBI lineage: Eukaryota > Viridiplantae > Streptophyta > Magnoliopsida > Poales > Poaceae > Guadua > Guadua angustifolia. The sequence goes on along the minus strand of CM070502.1, from coordinate 48,994,957 downwards.
CCTACGTGTAGGAGAACGCGTAGGCTACGCTAGCCGAAAATAAAATTTTCTACGCATTCAACCAGGATACATGCGAGTAGTGGATCATGGATCATTACCCTTGGAGCACGTTAGCAGCGGAAGAAGAGTGGGTGAAGCATCCCCGCGTACTCCAAAGTACAGTAGTAGATGCCGGAGTTGATCGTCTTCTCCTCGCGATCGCGCACGCAACATTGTAGAGGAAGTAGATGTTCTCGCCAATCAGCGTCGAGGCAGATGCAACGGTGCCTCTACGGTATCCACACGTCCAGGGTAGGATCACCGCGCGCTGGTGTGCTAGCACCCACGCGTGCGGCTAGGGTTTAGGGGGCGGTGGGATGCAGCGATGGCTAGGGTTTGTTGTGGGGAGAACCTCTCAGCTGCACACCCCCCACGCCCCTTTATATAGAGTGCACTAACGGGCCTTCTACGATAGAAGCCCACTAGGACTCACACTATTGGATCTTCTACAGTAGAAATCCATTAAGATGCCAGAGGATCCAAATCCATGTAAACCCACTAATGGATCCAATCCATCAGACATGATCCAACCCGTTAAGTGTGTGACCCGTTAGGTTCATGCGCAAACGGCCATGGCCTTGGAAATCTCTTTTCCAGACCATCAGACAACAGTGGTTCCTAGCAGGACATGTTGTCCCCCGAATGCATAGAGTGATCGTATCGGCTGAACCTTGATATACTCATATACCAATCCTTTTGCGACACGATACCAGTCAAGCTCAAGGCAAGATGCGTGCCATCCTTGTGATAGCTCGACCCATTCACTCGTCAATGTAATGGATATAATTCGTGATTAACACTTTAATCACTTTGGCATGGCCATGCACTTTTCCTTATCCATCCACACCGAGGGGCCTAGAGATATCTCTCCCGTAATCAAGGAGGGGCAAATTCCATCTTGATCTCTTATATCTCACGTCATGTTTCATGGCATACTCGTAAGCTACCTTTATAACTCCCCTACTACGGAGAAGCGTTTGATAGCCCCAAAGTATTCAATTACACATGATGAGAATCAATAAGAATCTCAGGTCAAAGGATCGTATAGGTATACCACTCGAGACTACACTCTGATGGCACTTCAAAGATAACAATCTCATCAGTGTCTCGGAGCGGGTCTATCCAACCCCATGTTCTCTAACATGTGCCCACATTATTGATTTGATATCTCCATATCTATGGTATGTGAAACATTACCATCAATCAATACATGTCTTGGTCGATCACTATTGTCCCACATAATGATATGTGACCAGGGATCGTTTAGAATAATATCATATAACCAATGTGTTTCACAATTAAGTCATACTCAATAAACAAAGGAGTGACATTTATTCATGGAATTGATAAGTACATGAACATAGACGCATGATACAATCATCTCACATGATCGCCTCTAGGGCATATCACTAACAATCTCCCACTTGCACTAGAGTGCATCATGCAAGTATCTAATACCTATGGCTCTTGTGTGTGCCTCATGCTTCGGCTGTGGAAGAGGTTTTGTCAGCGGATCAGCGACATTCAGATCCGTGTGCACTTTGCAAATCTTCACATCTCCTCTATCGATGATCTCTCGGATGAGGTGATAACGCCTGAGTATGTGTTTGGATTTTTGGTGAGACCTAGGCTCCTTCGCTTGTGCAATGGCACCACTATTGTCACAATAGAGGTCCACTGGACAGGATGCACTAGCGACAACTCCCAACTCAGAAACAAATTTTCTGATCCAAACAGCCTCCTTTGCAGCTTCAGAAGCTGCAATATACTCAGCCTCAGTCGTGGAATCAGCCACTGTCTCTTGCTTGGAACTTTTCCAGCTCACTGCCCCACCATTGAGACAGAATACAAAACCAGATTGCGATCGTGAATCATCTTTATCGGTTTGGAAGCTTGCGTCAGTGTAACCCTTTACAACCAGCTCTTCCTCTCCTCCAAAGACCAAGAACATGTCCTCGGTCCTCGTAAGTATTTGAGGATGTTCTTCACAAATACCAAGGACTTTCACCCGGTTTGATTGATACCTTTCGTAACACTTAGAGCATATGATACATCTGGGCGTGTACATAACATGGCATACATGATGGATCCAATAATGGAGGCATATGGAATCACACTCATTTTCTTTTGCTCATCGGTGTCGAAGCACCTCGAGTCTTGCTTAGATGAATACCATGCGACATTGGCAAGAAACCCTTCTTGGAATCTCGCATATTGAACCGCTTCAATATTTTATCAATGTATGTACTTTGGCTTAATCCAATTAGCCTTCTCGATCTATCTCTATAGATCTTTATGCCCGATATGTAGGTGCTTCTCCTAAATCCTTCATCGAGAAACATTTTCTCAAATAAGATTGGACTGACTTCAAGCATTGGAATATCGTTTCGATCAACAATATGTCATCTACATATAAGATCGAAACACAAGTGCGCTCTCACTAGCCTTCTTGTAAATACAAGGTTCTTCTTCATTCTTGATGAAGCCAAACTCTTCTTGCTTCATCAAAGCGAAGATTCCAACTCGAGATGCTTGCTTCATCCATAAATAGACTTCTGAAGCTTGCATACCTTGCCAGCATCGTTTGGATCGACAAAACCTTTAGGCTGTGTCATGTACACATCCTCACTTAGGTTTCCATTTAGGAAAGCCGTTTTGACATCCATTTGCCACAATTCCCAATCATAGAATCGGCAATTGCTAGCATGATCCGAATAGATTTAAGCATAGCGACGGGTGAAAAAGTTTCATCATAATCAACACCTTGAATTTGCCTGAAACCTTTAGCCACCAATCGTGCCTTATAGATGTGAACATTTCCATCCATATCTATCTTTTTCTTAAAGACCCATTTGCACTCGATAGGTTTTACCCCATCAGGCAGATCAACCAAGTTCCAAACCTGATTATCATACAAGGACTTTATTTCAGATCTCATGGCTTCCAACCATTTCCCAGAGTCTGGTCCCACCATTGCTTCCTCATAGTCTTTGGGCTCATCGTTGTCCAACAACAACACGTCGCGCTGTCCTGTCGTGAGGAACATGTACCTCTCGGGTGCACGGCTTGTCCTCGTAGACCTGCGTGGGGCTGGTGCCTCTACCACGGGTTCTGCAACATTTTGCATTTCCCGTTCAGGGTTAGTAGGAGCTGAAACATTTTCAAATGTTTCCTGAATTTCTTCAAGTTGCACCTTGCTCCCACTAGCTCTTTTGAAAAGCTCTTTTTCCAAAAAGACACCATGCCGAGCGACAAACACTTTGCCCTCTTCTCGGTTATAAAAATAATACCCTTTAGTTTCCCTAGGGTACCCCACAAAGAAGCACTTATTAGACTTGGCGTGAAGCTTATCAGATGTCATACGTTTTACATAGGCTTCACAACCCCAAATCTTTAGAAAAGACAACGAGGGACGCTTCCCGGTCCATATCTCATATGGTGTCTTCTCTACCGATTTTGATGGAACCCTATTTAGTGTGAACGCAGCTGTTTCTAGAGCAAATCCCCAAAATGACAATGGAAGATCAGTTTGACTCATCATAGACCGAACCATGTCCAACAAAGTTTGATTCCTCCGTTCGGATACCCCATTCCATTGAGGTGTTCCAGGCGGAGTCAATTGAGGAACTATTCCACAATTCTTAAGATGATCATTAAACTCATGGCTCAAATACTCACCTCCACGATCAGATCGCAGAAATTTAATTGTTTTGCCCAAATGATTTTGCACTTCATTCTGAAACTCTTTGAACTTTTCAAAAGATTCAGACTTATGCCTCATTAGATAGATATAGCCATACCTACTAAAGTCATCGGTAAAGGTAATGAAGTACTGAAATCCACCTCTGGCCCCAGCGCTCATCGGTCCACATACATCAGTATGTACTAAGGCCAATAAGTCACTCACCCTCTCACTTGAACCAGTGAAAGGCGTTTTAGTCATCTTGCCAAGTAAACAAGGCTCGCACGTGTCAAATGATTCAAAATCAAATGAATCAAGAAGACCATCTTTATGGAGCTTCTCCACGCTTCTTATTTATATGGCCTAGCGACAATGCCACGAGATAAGCGAATTCAAATCATTTGTTTTGAGTCTTTTCATATTAACATTATAGACAAAATTATCTTCAAGATTTAGCACATATAGCCCATTCAATGATGGACAATGACCATAGAGCATACCATTGAAATAAATTGAACAACATTTGTTCTTTATTACAAAATCAAAACCATCTTCTTCCAAACATAAAGAAGAGATAATGTTTACGCCCAAAGTCGGAACATAATAACAATTATTTAATTCCAAAACTAATCACGAAGGTAACGATCGGGAATAAATGCCAACGACCATTGCAGACAACCTTTGAGCCATTGCCGACGCGCAAATGTCCACCTCACCACTTGCACAACTTCTAGTCTTTCTTAGTCCTCGCAGCGATTTGCAAATATGAATCATCGATCCGATCAAATACCCATGACTCATTAGGACAAGTAGCAAGATTAATTTCTATAACATTAATACCGAAGTGGAAGCTAGAGTTCCATTGTTCTTATCCTCCAAGTATTTCTTGCGGTTCCTCGCCAATGACCTTTCTTATGGCGGTAGTGACATGCGTCGAAGCGAGGGACCACTTTTGGTCTTAGGTTTAGGGTTGGGGATCGTATCCACACCCTTGCCTTTTGCTCCACGCTTCCTTTTCTTACCACCATCCTTTTGGACCATCATCACATGATTATTGCTTTTCTTGATGCTTTCCTCTGCTTGTCTTAAGCATCCCATGCGATTCGAGACATATTTTTCTCCATGCCATTCATATGAAAATTCATGATGAAAGGCTCGAAGCTTCTGAAGCGGCGGAGAATCACATCGATGGCCAACTCTTGGCTTAAGGGGAGTTCCGTTTCTCCAAGTTCTCAATGTAACCAATCATCTTGATCACATGAGGACTCACCGAACTACCTTCGCTTAGCTTGCACGCATAAGCAGAGCTTTTGAGATCGAGTATCTCTCACCCTAGCTTGGTTCTCAAACATGCTACGAAGGCTGTGATCATAGCATAGGCATTCGTGTTCTCATATTGCTTTTGAAGGTCGAGTTCATTGTAGCAAGCATGAGACAGCCAACATCAACCTCATCATTGACATGCTTCTCATAAGCACGTCATTCAGCAGTAGTAGCATCATCAGCTATTTCCTCAGGATATGGCTCCTCAATGACATATTCCTTTTTCTCTTGCTTGAGAACAATTCTCAAGTTTCGGTACCAATCAATAAAGTTTGTTCCAGAGAGTTTCTCTTTCTCCAGAATCGATCGCAAATTAAAACCGGTGTTTTGAGTGGCGAGATACTAGGTGCCATCTACAATAGAAATAAATACGCAAAGTCTTAGCACAATGTTCATGTAAATCTTCTATTAAACATTTTAATAAAAGATACTCCCACTAAAGTCACTTTCCCTCTGGCGACTTTCAGTAGGACAAGATCCATATTCACTAAAGTCCTAGTGAGCTTTGGCATCACCACTAGAACCCAGTAACATAGGTAGGCATAACATTGCCAATCACATCATATGTGATTCTTGTTTGTTGGGTGGCACCAATGCCCCGGCTCCCAACATCCATGCCCCGAAGCCCAAAACCGTTTTGATAGCTTCGATAAGTAAACCAATACTATGCATGCAGATGTCTGACATCCACCCTATTGATCAAGGAAGTTGATGGCACCCTGCTTTGGCAGAAACTACCATTCAACGTACAAGATCTCTATAGGTGCAGCTATTGGAAGGGCATGAAACTCTTAATTTTTCGAGGGAAACCATTCTAACATGACAATCATATCCACTAAACATGATAGAATAGCATGACAGGAATCATCACAGATAATCACATTAACTTGTGAAATAATATAGCCCAAAGCACTCCAATCTCCATTGTCGCGCTTCCTGTCCACCGAGCCATCATGCTTGAAGCCGGCCTCCATGATCGAGTACCACGCTACTACGTCTAATAGCTAGTAAACAACTTACATGAGGATTTCAAGCATCACAAATCGACACGCAGGCCGTTATACAATAACATGGCAGCCCAAGTTGCAATTAACCATAGCACGTAGGCTATGAAAATTACATTAATGCATCACATACACACATGGGAGCCATACTATTCACATCATTCCCTGCAAAAACAAGTTAAGCACAGAATCGTATTCTACCCTACGATGGGAATTAAGTTTTATTTAACGGCCGCTACTATGACTATCACGGCGGTCCCGAGCCATCAGAATGCCTCAATTTCCATACGATTCTTGAGAAGGCGGCGACCACACCGATCTCGATCTGTTGGCACGATCTATTCAGCACGAGCTACTACCTCGATGGTGTTACCAACCGGTAGGGGTAATGTACGGCATGAAACAGAACGAGCACGAACTAATCTTTTGATCGTGTGGAACCATCAACTCATACATCAGATGCGTGAGGCCCCTCGAGAAGGTTGCGCGCACGCGGCCTCGATCTGTTAGCTAATATCATAGATGGCACATCACGGATGTCCAGATGGTGTTTCCAGCCGGTATGGACAGCCGCGACATGATCTAGATAAAGCACGAACTAATCTTTTTGGCCTTGTAGCACTACCAACTCGTACCTCAAGAACCCTATACCGATTGATCACATCAACCCGTGACTAATCTAACAGCATATCAACATATGCGCAGCATCCAGATCCAAGACAACACAAGTTCGGCTCTGATACCACTGTAGGAGAACGCGTAGGCTACGCTAGCCGAAAATAAAATTATCTACGCATTCAACCAGGATACATGCGAGTAGTGGATCATGGCTCATTACCCTTGGAGCACGTTAGCAGCGGAAGAAGAGTGGGTGAAGCATCCCCGCGTACTCCAAAGTACAGTAGTAGATGCCGGAGTTGATCGTCTCCTCCTCGCGATCGCGCATGCAACACTGTAGAGGAAGTAGACGTTCTCGCCAATCAGTGCCGAGGCAAATGCAACGGCGCCTCTACGGTATCCACACGTCCAGGGTAGGATCACCGCGCGCTGGTGTGCTAGCACCCACGCGTGCGGCTAGGGTTTAGGGGGCGGTGGGATGCAGCGACGGCTAGGGTTTGTTGTGGGGAGAACCTCTCGGCTGCACACCCCCCACGCCCCTTTATATAGAGTGCACTAACGGGCCTTCTACGATAGAAGCCCACTAGGACTCACACTAATGGATCTTCTACAGTAGAAATCCATTAAGACGCCAGAGGATCCAAATCCGTGTAAACCCACTAATGGATCCAATCCATCAGACATGATCCAACCCGTTAAGTGTGTGACCCGTTAGGTTCATGCGCAAACGGCCATGGCCCTGGAAATCTCTTTTCCAGACCATCAGACAACAGTGGTTCCTAGCAGGACATGTTGTCCCCTGAATGCACAGAGTGATCGTATCGGCTGAACCTTGATATACTCATATACCAATCCTTTTGCCACGCGATACCAGTCAAGCTCAAGGCAAGATGCGTGCCATCCTTGTGATAGCTCGACCCATTCACTCGTCAATGTAATGGATATAATTCGTAATTAACACTTTAATCACTTTGGCATGGCCATGCACTTTTCCTTATCCATGCACACCGAGGGGCCCAGAGATATCTCTCCCGTTATCAAGGAGGGGCAAATTCTATCTTGATCTCTTATATCTCACGTCATGTTTCATGGCATACTCGTAAGCTACCTTTATAACTCCCCTTTCTACGGAGAAGCGTTTGATAGCCCCAAAGTATACAATTACATATCTTTGAGAATCAATAAGAATCTCGTGTCAAAGGATCATATAGGTATACCACTCGAGACTACACTCGATGGCACTTCAAAGATAACAATCTCATCGATGTCTCGGGCGGGTCTATCAACCCCATGTTCTCTAACATGTGCCCACATTATTGATTTGATATCTCCATATCTATGGTATGTGAAACATTACCATCAATCAATACATGTCTTTGGTCGATCACTATTGTCCCACATAATGATATGTGACTAGGGATCGTTTAGAATAATATCATATAACCAATGTGTTTCACAATTAAGTCATACTCAATAAACAAAGGAGTGACATTTATTCATGGAACTGATAAGTACATGAAGATAGACGTATGATACAATCATCTCACATGATCGCCTCTAGGGCATATCACTAACACTACGGGCACCTCTCACTGGAGCATGTGCGCGATCGTCAGCCAAAGTCGCCTCCTCTCATTCTGTAGAGTGTAGAGCGATTGCAAGCTATGGCAATAGTCGTGCGCGACCTTCTGAATTTCCCCGGTTAGGTGGACCTAGAAGCAATGGGCACGGTCGTAGCTGAAGGCCTGGAGAAGCTCGCCGCCGACATGAAGTTTTCAGGGTCACCTCATGACAAGGAGTCCTGGAGTGTTTCCCAAGAAAACCAACATCATACCCCTGTTTGCTCCCATCATGGTGATTCTCGGAGTCCTACATGGGAAGGCTGTAGGAAGCATGATCGGTACTGCGAGGACACTCGAAGCGATTTCCGAGCATCCTTGCGGGGTCAAAGATATGCTCCTTCCGGTGATGGGCATACCGAATATTCGACCTCAGATCGATCCCCGCCGCGCTAACATTGAGAAGTATTCTCTCGCCTTGGTCGCGCGTTTTAAGCTATTGCAGCGATGATCGCCGTGATCGCCACGACTGAAGGGACCATCGCAACAACCCAGCTTTCGGATGTCAGGCTTTCTCAGTGTCCTTTCACAACGTCTTGTGGTCGAGTAAGTTCAAGCCTGACCACATTGAGAGGTTGAACGGGACTCAAAATCCGGATGAGTTCCTCTCAATTTATTCCACTGCGATTCTAACAGCTAGAAGTGATGAGGGAGTCATGGCTAACTTTCTACCCACAGTTCTGGATGGAGCTACTCGGACTTGGCTCTTCAAGAAAAAAGAGGGGTCAATTCATTCCTGGAGGCATCTCAGCGAAGCGCTCAGAGGAAATTTTCAGAGTTGCTACGTCTACCCTGGCAAAGAGCGCGATCTCGAGCGCTTGATCCAGACTGAAGGTGAGTATTTATGACATTTTGTTCAAAGGTTCATTAAAGTTCGGAATTCTATTCCGAGTATTTCAGATGAGGCAGTTGTCCGCGCTTTTAAGTTTGGTGTCTAGGATATACGCTTCACGCAGGATCTGGAGATCCATCCAGACCTAATGGCCAGCGAGCCATTCCGCATGGCCTATCGATACACGAACGCCGATGTGGCAATCTAGTGGAAGAAGATGCTGGACGAGGGCAAGTTGCCACCTCAGCCAGGCTTAGAACGCTCCATGAGTAAGAAAAATGTAGGCTCCGTGGAGAAGAAGAAAAAGAAGATGTCGTTTTCCCTAGGTATGGTCGCGGCTATCGAGCAACGTCAGCCGCAAACTTACAGCTGTAGCAGTGAGCAAATTTCGGCGGAAGAGGCAGAGGACGACCGCCCGAGCACCGCATCGACCAAGCCCACAACGACCAAGACCGCAATGACCAGGGTCGCAACGGCCAAGGTATCCCGTTGAATGACCGTTTCTGCCCGCTCCATCAAGCGTATGGGCACGACCTTCGCAATTGCCAGACCTGGGCATTCCGATTGGAAAAATTTTACAATGGCAAGGGTCCCGTGCCCACACTCCCAGAGAAAGGTGAGAGTAGGAAGGGTAAGCAGCCCGCTGATGATGATGACGAGGATATGGAGTACCAGGAGCCCCACAATCATATTACGTTAATATTCAGGGGCTTCTCGGCCTATAAATCCCACCGGGATCTAAAGGAGGCGGCACGGGAGGTGCACCACGTTGCTCAGGGCAAGCCCCCCGTGCAGTAGCTTAGGTGGTTCAAGCTGCCCATTACCTTCTCCAAGGATGATTGTCCCCTTGGATTGACTAAGCCCTAGAAGCTTCCTTTGGTCGTAAACCCGACCATCAGCAATACCATGGTGGGATGAGTCCTCATCGATGGTGGAAGTTCCTTGGACCTCATATCCGCCAATGTCCTGGACGAGATGCAAGTCCCTCGGTCCAAGATCAAGAGCATAGCGGTCCCATTTTTCAGGATTGTCCTCGGCACCTCGATCAAACCTCTCAGTCAGATCGTCTTGCCTGTAACATTTGGGAGTCCAAGCAACTTCCAGATGGAGATGATCACCTTTGAGGTGGTCGATTTCGAGTCGGCCTATAATGCCATCCTCGACAGACCGGCTCTCGCCAAGTTTATGGCCGCTACGCATCATGTCTATCAATGCTTGAATGTTCCCAGTCCAGGTGGAGTGATCACCGTAAGAGGGAACCAAAAGGCGGCCTTGAATTGCTATGAGAAGTCGCTAGATATGGTCGGGCAATTGCCTCAGCTTGTCCCTGACCAAGAGCCAAAGAATTTTCAGTCGAAAATTGCCCTCTAGCCTGGAGGAGAAACCAAGGCGATTCCGCTGAGCAACGCGGACCCGACTAAGGTCATGCAATTAGGATCTTCCTTAGATCTTAAATAGGAACTCGAGCTCATTACTTTCCTCCAGAAGAATGCGAATGTGTTCGCTTGAGAATCATCTGACATGCCCGGAGTCCCAAGGGAAGTAATCGAGCACAGGCTAGAGGTTCGGCCTGACAAGAAATCTGTGTGGCAAAAGCTCAGGCGCTTTTCCTTAGAAAAACAAGCAATCATCCGGGACGAACTCGACAAGCTCCTTAAGGCCGGCTTCGTTTGAGAAGTCGAGCATTCAAAATGGCTTGCGAATCGAGTCATCATCAAGAAAAAGGGGGGCAAATGACGCATGTGTGTCGACCACACGGGCTTGAATGCCGCCTGTCCCAAGGATAATTTCCCGCTGCCTCGCATAGACCAGTTGGTTGACGCAACAGCGGAGTCTCAGGTGATGAGTTTTTTGGATGCCTACCAGGGCTACCACCAAATCAGCATATCACCTGAAGATGAAGAGAAAGCATCCTTCATTACCTCGTTCGGCATGTTCTGCTACACGACCATGTCTTTCGGTCTTAGGAACGCTAGAGCGACATTCCAACGTCTCATGCATTAGACTTTCCAGATCAGATAGGTCAAAATCTGGAGGTCTACGTGGACGACATAGTGGTCAAAAGTAAGCTCGCCTCAGGTCATATATCCGATCTTGAGGAAACCTTTCGTAACCTTAACTGGTATCGAATAAAGCTTAATCCAGAAAAGTGTGTCTTTGGTGTAAAGGCGGGCAAGGTTCTTGGCTACATGGTTGGCCCACAAGGTATCAGGGCAAACCTGGAAAAGGTCGAAGCTATCGAAAGAATGCGACCACCTAGCTGTGTAAAGGAGGTCCAAGCCTTGATCGAACATATGGCGGCTCTAAGTCGTTTCATTTCCTGGTTAGGCGAGTGTGGGCTGTCTTTCTTCAAGGCGCTCCGTAAGCATGATGGTTTCACATGGACAGAAGAAGCGAATCGCTCTTTTGAAGAGCTAAAGCAGTACCTGTCAGACCACCTATCCTAACCATGCCCAAGTCGGGGGAAACCTTGCTGCTGTATTTGGCGGCAACCCTGTAGGCCGTAAGCACAGTCTTAACGTTGGAAAGGGATGGAGTGCAGCGACCAATCTACTAGGCAGCGAAGTCTTGCACGGACCAAAGGAGCGTTACCCCGAGGTCCAGAAGCTCTTGTACTTGCTATTCATGGCCTCCAGGAAGCTACGACATTACTTTCAGGCCCACAAGATCGTGGTCCCGACTAACTTTCCACTTAGGGAGATCCTAAGAAATCAAGACGCCGGTGGCCGAATAGCAAAATGGGCCATGGAGCTCACCGAGTTCAAGATCCAATTCTCAGCTCGAACAGCGATCAAGTCCCAGATCTTGGCAGACTTTGTAGTGAAGTGGACGAATCCAGCACCACTCGCTACCGAGCTCGATAGATCTAAAGAAGGTCGGTGGACCATGTACTTCGATGGGTCTCGTGCCTATGGGCGCTCGGGGGCTGGAGTTGTGCTAGTTTCCCCTAGGGAGAGCAACACCAGTACGTCATTCAATTGCATTGTACCGTGACCAACAACGTGGCAGACTATGAATGCCTCTTGGCTGGACTACAAGCATGCAAAGCAGTCGGAGTCCAGCGACTAACTATGAAAGGCGATTCATAGTTGGTCGTCAACCAGATTAACAAGGAGTATCAGTGTTCCGATAACTGAATGGCGCTTTACCTGGTTGAATTGAGGAAGATGGAGAAGTACTTCAAGAACTTCGAGGTACTCTTCATCCCTAGGAAGGACAATTCCCTGGCCGACCATTTTTCAAAGCTTGGTTCCTCCCAAATTTCTGCTCTGGTAGGAGTGCTCGTCGAGCACTTGTACAAGCCCTCCATTCCCTCTGTAGAGGAGGCACTAGAGATGTGCGGTAACGTCTCTCTTCTCGAGCATGGTGCCAATTGGATGACGCCATTCATTTAATATGTTGCACATGGGACACTGCCCGAGGAAAAAGCTGAGCGTTCTCGGCTTATAAGGCGATCTTCTCCTTACAAGTTGATTGAATGTGCCTTATACCACAAAGGAGCACTAGGAGTCCTCTCCAAGTGCATATCTCAAGAAGAGGGCAAATACCTTCTTAGAGATATCCATGAAGGAGTGTGCGGGGCTCACTCGTCTTTTAGAACGCTTGTGAGCAAAGCCTTTCGATTGGGTTACTACTGGCTAATGACCTTAGCCGATGCTCTCTCGATCATGACTACTTGCAAGGCATGCCAGTTTCATGTTCGCAAGGTCCATTAGCCAGCATACGTGCTTCAAACCATTCCTCTATCTTGGCCTTTCTCGACTTGGGGAGTCGATATACTCGGACCTTTCCCCCGAGGTCAGAAGGGCTGCAAGTACTTGCTCGTGGCTATTGACACTTTCACTAAGTGGATCAAAGCCGAACCCATGTCGACCATTTCAGCTCAAGCAGCCAGGAAGTTTTTTCGCAACAACGTGGTGACCCGCTTTGGCGTTCCCAACTGCCTCATCACGGACAATGGCACTCAGTTCACCAGTGAGCTGTTTCAAGCTTATTGCGAAGACATCGGGACGAAGGTATGCTTCGCCTCTGTAGCACATCCGTAGAGCAATGGAGCAAACGAGCGAGCAAATGTGCAGATAATGCAAGAGATCAAAAAGAGTGTTTTCAAAAACCTCAATCAGCATGGTTGAGAGTGGGTGGACAAGCTTCCTTCCATCCTTTGATCAGTTCGCACTACGGCAAGTTGAGCTATGGGTGAAACCACTTTCTAGCTCGTCTACGGTGCAGAGGCCATATTGCCCTCCGAAATTGTGCTGGGTTCTCCAAGAGTGCACATGGTCGGCAGCATCGACGAGGAGATTGAGCGTCTCCTAAACCTAGACCTTGCTGAGGAAACACGCGAACGGGCTTTGCTTCAATCTGCGATTTACCAACAGGCTCTTCGTAGGCATGCGACCAAATCCATCCATCCAAGGACCTTGCAAGTTGGCGACCTCATCCTACATTGAGTTCAGGACTTGTCGAAAGCTAACAAGTTATTCCCCAGATGGGAAGGTCCTTACACGGTCGTCTCAGCAACACGCCCGGGGGCTGTTCACCTAGCGATGGAGGATGGTTGGGTGCTTGCTAGTACCTATAATGTCGATCAACTACGTAAGTTCTTTGTCTAGTTTTCATTACTGCTTATTCTGCGCAGAACTAGCAAGCTGTTTCTATAAAATTTGGTTCTTTCACCCCGTGATTTCCATTCTTCCCAATATTTTGTGAATGTTTTTGAAGTCCCTACCCGTTGGTAAGCCGACTCAGTCTCGTGCATGGGCACACTCTTTTCCTCATGATCTTCAAGATGGGATGAGCGCGTGTGGGCAAGGACATTCGCTTCAGTCATTCTTTTCTAAGGTTTGGCTAGCATGTGTAAGGGCGACAAGGGTGCAAAGACCAGCACTGAATCACTAAGCTCGTCGTCAGAGGTTTCAGTCTACATAAGCCGATTTTGGTTCGCAGTAGCTCTTCACTGCAAGTTTCAATCACAAACAGACACCCACTTGGTTGGTCCGGTGTTCTAGTTCGGTTCACACGTGCTCGGTCTACTGTGCGCTTTGTCAACCAATCGCATGTTTTCCCGTCTTCGGCGAAGCAATGCTCGCAAATTAGGGGAATGGGTTAAGTCGCTGGAGGGGATGAAGCCACGCGCATTTCTTTTTTCCGACCTAACCCATGCTCGCAACTCGGAGATATGGCGTTGGATCATTAAGGGAAAAGTTTGCGCGATTTTTTCTAACTCTACTGTGAACAAGCTTATGCTCGCAACTTAGGTACACGACTTTCATTCACAGCGAGGTCTTAGTAGGGACGAACAACCGTGATTTTCTAAAGAACGCGTGCCTGCTTCTTCGTCCTTTACTATCCTGCCTATGTTATCCTTTTTCTTTCTGCTCGTTTTGTTCTGTTTATCTTTTCAGGCCATTCATCAGCAACAGGCAAAGTCAACCAAAAAGAGCAATGAAGGCAAGGCGTTTCAAAACAGTTATTCCTTTATTTATCAAGATGATTACAAGTAAGGTACAAAGAAGCTATTTGCTACTGAGCTTCGCTTCTCTGAGTGGCAAGAGTTCTTCCCTCACCTCATCAAGCTCGGCTTCGAGGTCGAGGACTCGCCGTCGAGCTTCGTGTCCTTCGCGAGCTTCTTGGTGGAGTCGCTTCGCCTCCTCCTTGTCTTGGTTGACTAGCTCGGTGGCCTCCTGAGCAGATTTGCTCAGCTCGCCCACCTTCTTCTCCAAGGCTTCAGAGCGTTGCTGCTCTTGCTCTAGATTTAGCTCGAGTTCAAAGATTCGCTCTTTATTTTCCATAGAAAAATCTTCGGCTCGGCGCTGTGTCTCCTGGTTCGAGGCCTTAAGCTTAGCCAGCGCCCGCTCGAGCTCCGCTATTTTAGCGTCTTGCTCGGCGGTGTGCTTGGCTACGACTTCAGGAGGAACAGTCGCTGAATGGAAGTCCACCATGGTTGCCCGGAGCACCTGCAAGCCAGAAGGACTTAGTTCTTGGTCGCTACCAAAGAAGAAGACTTTAAAAAGCAAGTGCCCTTACCCAGTGGAGGTGATCATCCAGGTTTTCCTGGAAGGTCTTGGATACATACTCCGACCGAAGGTTCGCGAGTTCTTCCACGATGATCTCTGGCTGGGAGTTTTTATCCTCCTCTCGAGTATGCTCTTCGCTCGGGGGCTTTTCATCCTCCTCTCGAGCATGTTCTTCGCTTGGGGGTTTTTCATCCTCTTCCCGAGCATGCTCTTCACTCGGGAGCTCCCTATCTTCTTCCCGAGGCGAAGTTCGCTGATAGATGTGTTGATTCTTGTGGATGCCCTCTCCAAGCAGCCCTAGCGCGCTTTATATACCCGCTAGCCGATCCGAGTCCTGATCCAACATGACGATGCAATCCGAATCGGCTTCGTAGTTTCCTATTTGGACTCTGTTTCCAAATATTATCCGTACATCATCCAAATCCTTTGAGGCGTTCCGTATTGTATCCAAACTTACTTTTTCTACCGATTCCTCTCGTAGTTTCCAAAAATTGGTGCAAACACACACAAACATTCAGTGGCTCTTTTTATTGGTCCTTGGTAATTTGGCATTGCTGAGGACGACTCTGTTTTCGGCTCGTAGGTGACCGCCCTCGCGATGCCCTTACCAAGGGCAAGGGTAAGGTGGACGAGGCCACCTTCGCTAAAGGGAAGGGCAAAAACAGGCCTCCCCGTGGAGAGGACCATCGTACGAGAGACGTGGACATGATGGGTCCTGTTGGTTCCACCGTCGGTGTGGGCCCGACGGGCGACGAGGGGCTCGACCTGGAGGAGGCGAAGGTGGACCCTGGGCCATCAGAGCTCACCGACGCGGAGAAGCTTTCTCTCATCCGTCGAGGGAGCCGTCTTTCCGCCGGAGACGTGGACTTCCCAGCGCCAGGGGAGAGCCCTAATCCTCCGCTAGGGTATGTCGTGGCTCTCAAGTCATGGGTGGATGTCAGCTTTGGGCTCCCAATGCACCCATTCATCAAGAGGTACACTCAGGCGCTCGAGGTGGAGCTCTCTCACCTTAGCCCGAACCTCTTCATTCGGTTGAGGGTCTTCTTATGGCTATGTGAGACGGCTATCCCGGGGACGCCCATGGAGCCATCGATGCCTGTTAAACCACTACTACGCTCTCGTGAGGATGCGAGAGAGGCCCTTGGGGTCCATCTACACCATCCCGCGACACGAGGAGGAGTTCCCCATGCATGCCTTAAAGGAATGTTGGCCCTTCGCCACCAAGAAGTGGTTCTACTTGAGGGCTGAGGACTTCGTTTACACAGTCGCACCTGGCTTTGACGACACGGACTAATCCCGAGATGAGTCGCCTTATCGACGATGACTGGAAATTGCGCAACGCCATTCGAGAGGTGCGTGCGAGGAAGGGCGCCCGAGACCTCATGGAGGAGATGACACTCCTTAACGGAAGAGAGCTCGTGCGGCCGTCACGGGGGAGGACACCCGGGCTTCGCCTACCAAGACGCACACCAAGAGGACCACCGAAGGTCGTGGCGGTGGCACCTCCCCACAGGGCAATGCCACCACGGTCCGTGCCACGGGCGAGAGGGGACCTTCCCAGGTGGAGTTCCGAAGACTCCCGCCGCACCCCGCCCCCAAGGGCAAAAAGAAATTGGGGCGTCGTTCAAGAATCACGGAGCCTCTCCTGAGCCAAGGCTTCAACAGACGTTTGGTCCCACGACCGTGGGGGGCCCAAACGCAAAAAAGGGGTACAAGCAAACGTTCCGGGCCAAGGCGCAATGGTAGACGCCCATTCCCAAAGGCAAAAGGGGGCACTAAGCCTGCCCCACGTCCTTGGCACGTTTGGGCGGCAATGGGCACTAGGGCCTGCGCCCGGCATGCGACCGTAGGTTCCAAGAGTGAACACCGAGACCAGCGCCCACACTTGTGTGAGAACCTACTTGCCGCGCAAGGCCTAAAGCCCGCTCTTGGTGGTCACCTCCTTCCTTAGAAGAAAGCCTCAAAGCCGACGCCCGCTCTTGACCAGGATACCTCCCAGATCACCTCCTTCACCTTAATACCGCCAACCAAGCGAAGGGGTTCAAATTCGCACTTTAGCCTCCACTTTTCATGAGACAAGCTAGTGCCGACACCATCGAGAGTTCGAGCCTAGTAGTAAGGTCAAGTGAGCAGCAAAACAAATCAGCACATCTCTCATTTCTGATTTTCCTCCCCAAAGCAGCCTCCACGCCTCCTTCTATATGGTGGCGCCTCCATCCCTCCAAGGCAGCAGCAGCTCCTCCTCCCAGCCGGCCTCCTTCCCCAAGTGCAGCCCCTCCTCTTCCTCCTCCACTCCATGAGGTAAGGCTCCCTAGGGTTTAGGTTTTGATGGGTTATTTCCTGGTCTTGGGTGCTGCCATGATGTATTGGGGGCTTAGATGAGTGGAGAATCAAAGTTTGAATGGGGAATAAGCAATCTAGGGTTTGGAGCAAGTTCTGAATTTTCGAGCAGAATTTTTAGCTACTGTTTCGGGCTGATTTGAGAAAATTCTGAGCATCTCCTGCTAGGTTGGCTGTAGAAAGTTGTGGGTAATCAAATTACCTTTCATTTCCAACTGGAATCACCTCATTTCGTTAATCCAGCTGAAAGTTATGTCTAATTTAGTGCATGCTGCTCTGAAAGTGCTGATATTGTGTAGGTGAAACTTGTGGTGTGAATAAGAATTAGTTAGAGGCCGAATTAGAAATTAATTTTGCCTGTGAAGTTTTAGGAAATTTCTTGTAGATTGTAAAAATGTCATCCTTTACTCAATTCTACTAAGTATAGCAATTTATATGTTGAATTTTGTGCATGCTGTCTGAAACTTTGAAAAATACTGAACTCTGAAAACTGCCCTCTGTTGCTGGCTGAACTGGGAGTTACCTGGGCAGAATTTGAGTGATTGGCTGAAGCTAATTTGTAGGTCTATGTCTTATGGTCGTGTAGGCTCTGAGTTTGCTCAATTTGGCTAAGTGATCAAAAAGTTATGGTCATTTGTATACATGCTGTCCTGAAACCGGTGTTTCTGAAAATTCAGACTTGGGACTAAAGTTCAGAGTTTAATTGCAGACCTTAATTTTGTAATCTGAATGTTATGATGCAAGGTAAAGTTAGATCAACCTCTTGTGGTCTTTTAGAGTCCAAGAAATAAAATTTTAGGTTAAGCATTCAAGAGTTATGCTTGATTAGAGGAATGTGCTTGTATTTTCAGATTTTTTCTATAGAATAGAAGTGGAGTTTAGCATTTGTGTTTTCAGTTTTAAATTGAGTTGAATGTTTGCACTTTTGGAGCTAGCTTGGATGATTCATTTGGTGTTTTCATTTCATATGCATTTAGCATTTCATTTCATATGCATTGCATGCATCTCATTCATATGCCTTTGCTTTCGTGTAGAAACGAAACATGGGAGGGTGGCGTGGCCGTGGTCGAGGGACATCGGTGGGCAAGTTGCCGTGGAGGATCCGGAGAAGCTGCGAGCAAGCACCTAAGCATGTTTATCCTTATGTATCGTTATTTTTGAGAATAATGTGATTAATTGAAATGTTACGTATTGCATTAGGAATTGCCATGTGGGATAGGAATAGATCCTATTTGCTGCACGTACACCTTGTATTAAATCGAATATCTCCTTTTGAGCTAGACTATGGGTATTAATGAGTCCGTACTTAGAATGCTTAGATGTCGGGGTTGGGCCAAGTGACGGAGGGTTACTGTCACTTGCGGTTGATTATCATTACACACATACTTGGAATTGGGAAAGGTTTTGGAAAGAAATGAATTGTGGACGGGCGGGGAGTTGGTTCATTTAGATACGGAGACTCAAATGTGTAGCCCGTCTGTGTCGATTAAGAACCGATCCGTAAGTGGAATAAGATTGAGCACACCGGGTTGATGCATGCCCGATTATAGTGCGGTAAGCCACTCTTTCTCTCATATTGAATCGATGGACCGTAACTTCACGTGGTTGGGTGTGGTTGAGGCGAGGCTTAGGCCGACTCTCGGCGCCAAGCCGGGCTTAGGCAGCTCGAGGTGCTAGGTTTCGGACGCGGGAGGGCGCTTGGCGATTGGGTATGATTGGGAGGGTTGACACTAGGCCCTTGTGGTAAGTGTCGTGCGATCAATGCTTCCTGCGGGGTTAATTAAGCGATTGAATTGCAGCGCTCTCGGATATGAGCACGCTTGGTCGAACTTCTTCTGCGTAGTAAACAACTTGAACTTGTGGTTCGCCGTTGGGCTTGAGCTAAATTTTGATATGAGATGACTTGCTTTACATTACATTAATTACAATATCATGCTAGAGGTAGATCTTTGTTACAACTGCTAACTATATTGAGAAAGACTTGAGTAGATGACTAAAATTGAAACAAAGTTAAGCATTTCCGCACTTTTAACCTAAGCCTGTTTACCTTGCTACCGCCGAATGCATCTCCTTTGGAGTCGGTCATATATGGACCCCGG
Source organism: Guadua angustifolia (assembly GCA_036346375.1). Lineage (NCBI taxonomy): Eukaryota > Viridiplantae > Streptophyta > Magnoliopsida > Poales > Poaceae > Guadua > Guadua angustifolia. The sequence continues at coordinate 48,975,384 of CM070502.1, read as the reverse complement.
GTAAGTCTTGCGAGTACCTTCTGTACTCATGCTTCTGCTTTGTGGTTTTCAGGTGAGGATCAGGTGGGCGGTTGCGAGTTCTGTCCATACTGCTTCTCGGTGGTCGGGCGGGACACCGAGTAGAGGCTTAGCGCGGCATCGCACACGCCCGGAAGTGTTCAGGGGCAGAACACTTCCGGAGAAGTTTTATTTTGCTTATGTGTTGCGATTTGATTCATTTTTGTTGTATAGTTAGCTCCCAAATCTATGTCATGACTATGTTTAATTACTTGTCTATTTCCGTCGTTGAACCTTGTTGTATTCTCGTGCTTAATTCATGTTTAGTGTTGCTTCTAGCTATGTTGATCCTTATGCTTGTGGTTGTGGTTGTGATATAATTGTTTAGCCAATTGTTTCTTACATCTGTGAGTGGATGTCCATACTTCTAGAGGCGTCATGCGAAATTCGAACTTTTATCTTCTTTGTCTAGTCATGTTTTATATGCTTCTAGTATGCTAGATGAGTTGTTTAGTTGGGTGGTTGTCGAGTTTGTCTTTATGCTTGAGTTGGTGTTGTTTTTGTGCTTCGCGTTGCGTGTCGATTGTGAAGTTTTGGGTTCGTTGCCCCTTTATGCGAATTGAATGATATGGCATTGGAAACCGTATCTTGGCGATCTGGCGAGTTTGGGTTGCATCTTAGGGGAATCTGGGGCGGTTGTCGAGTTCATCGATTGGGTGGCGTTGTCTCGATTGGGCTTGGGTGTTAGCTGCGGCGCCACCGGCGATCCGTTGCTAACCTCAATTCGATGTGAACGACGGACATTCGATAACCGAGGACGATGCAGGCGGCTCCTCTCAAAGTGGTATCGAGCAAGGTGCATAAAGGCGAACCGTAAACTTGACAACCACTTAGGTGATTAATTAGGATTTATTTAACCTTCTAGGTAGCAATTAGCGCTATATTACCCGCCCTATGTATATAATTAAGTTGTGCGGGTTGAATGGTGGCGTGGGAGAAAGCGATTACGTTGGAACCCGTGCATTTCATACCATGCATGCATATGTCTTGCCATGTCCATCTTGCATCATGATTTATGCTTTTATGTATGTTAGACTTGTAGAATTCCTTGTCTTGTATTGTTGTCTTGATCATGTTTAAATTCGGATTTTTAACTAAGTCTAAAGCCCATCCCTTCCATGTGGAGTCTAACTCTTGTCGTCGACCTTGGTTGTGACAGAATGAACTTCATGGAGGTGCGGAAGTGATGAGGCTGGCAGGCGTCGCAGCCCACGATGGTGATCGCCTCCTCCCAACCTCTTGGATGTGTTCTTTGAGGTCGGGCGAGAATCGGCAAACAACCAGCCGAATCCTTGAGATGCTTGTTGAAATCGAGGCTCCTAGAGGTGGCATGAAGGCGAGGCCCGGCCCAATGGTTATCTGGATTTCTTGCATACCAGACCACCCACCTTCACCGTGTCGGCGATCCTCTAGAGGCCGATGATTGGCTGCGCACTATAAGCGAAGTTTGCTCTCATTACTTGCGAGGACCATGAGAAGGCTCTGTTCTGCTGCTCAACAAGCTGCGAGGTCCACTGGTGCTTGGTGGGCCAATTTCTGGTTATGCAGACTGCCGGTCACCGGGTATCATGGGCGGAGTTCCGTGAGGCCTTAGGGCATATCACATCCGGAGGGCTCATGGACATCAAGAAGCGAGTTTCTCTCTCTCGAGACAGTTGAACAAGACCGTGACGGACTATGCGGTGAGTTCAACTACTTGGCCCCAGTATGCACCGGAGGAGGTGGATCTGGAGCAAAAAAGCGGACCCGTTTCATGAATGGGATGTCGGCCAAGATGCAAGACAAGCTTTACGTGTGCGACTTGGCTGATTTCAATGCTATGGTGGCGGGCGATCACCGTGGAGCATAAGATGAGGCCCACGGGATGAGAAGAAGAGGAAGGGCGGTGCCGTATCCGGTAGTGGCGGCTTCGCGGCGGGCTCGGGTGGTGCCTTATCGACCACCGAGGCCCTACTGCTCGGCGCCTTCTCCACGGTCGGGGCGGCCCGACCACCGATCGCGACTCCTCGGTCACTACCACCGCCATGCCACCGGCGAGAAGCGGCGGAGTTCGGACTGGCCGTGCTACAAGCGTGGTAGCGGGTCATTTCATCCGGGCTATCCGTTCCCGGCGCGGCACCGGGCGCTCCACGGCCTCGGTAGCGGCAACCACCGCCGTTACCTCGTCAAGCGAGCGGCGTCACCTTCGTCGGCAGCGGCGGTTCTGAGGGCTCCGCCGTGCTAGGTGAGTACGTTCCTTGTTGAGGGTATGAGGCTAGAGTATTATTTGATTCGGGGCCTCCCATTCTTTTATTCGCAGGGGTTTGCGAGCGACATCGGATGAGGTCGATGGCAGTGTCACCTCCTTTGTGATCGAGGCAGGGGTTGAATTCTGATCGGCGGATAGTTCGGAAAGCGATGAAATGCTGATTCGGGGGTTCCGTTCCTTTGTCGACTTGTTGCTTCTAGATCTTGAGGAATAGATGTCATCTGAGGGATGAGTTGGTTGACACGGCAGGCAGTTGTTTTAGATTGCTGTAGTCATACCATATCACTCAAGAACCCGAAAAGGCCGACTCACTCTACTTCTTGGCGAGAACAAGGCCATCTTGTGTTCACTAAATGGGGCCGAAGTTGAAGAAGTGGACTCGATTCTGTGGTGTCTGAGTTTCGATGTGTTCCAGTGGAACTCAGGGATGCCACTGATCGGGACATCGAGTTTGTCGTCGAGCTTGACCGAGGGCTGCTCCGGTTTCAAGCGGCGTGCGAATGCCACCCAATGAATGGCCGGTGAAGACTTCGGTTGAAAGGGCTGATGGACAAAGGGTTCATTCGTCCGAGCTCCTCACCTTGGGGTTGCTCGGCTCTGTTTGTGGCCAAGAAGGATGGTTCTCTGCGCCTCTGCGTTGATTACCGTCCCCTAAATGCAGTCACCGTCAAGAACAAGTACCGTTGCCGGATCGACCTCTGTTTGATCGGTGGCCGTGCTTGAGTATTTTCTAAGATTGATCTGAGGCTCGGCTACCATCGATAAAGATCGAACCGAAGACATCCGGCCTTTCTCCACGGATCGGGCTCTCTGAGTATCTGTGTGATGTCGTTCGGCCTCACGAACGAGCGGCGTACTTTATGTACCTAATGAACTCCATATTCATGGAAGAGCTGGATTCTTTTATCGTCATCTTCGCCGCGATATTTTGATATATTGACCCGATGAAGAAGAACCGCCCGGACACCTTCGCATTGTTCTCGGGCGACTTCGGGGAGCATCGCTGTATCGAAGTTCAGCAAGTCTTGAGTTCTGGTGAGTAAGTGTCATTCTTAGGACCGTCCTTTACGGCGAGTGTGGCGATTGACCCGAGCAAGGTGCAGGATGTACTCAAATGGGAGCAGCCAAAACATCACGGACATCCGCAGATTTTCTTGGGTGGTTGGGTATTATCGCCGTTTCATCGGGACTTCTCAAAGGTTCTTGCGGCCGATGGTGAGCTGCTCAAGAAGGAGTTGAATTCAGATGGTCGGTGATTTGTGAGGCGCCTTCGGACAACGAAACAGCGTCGACTCGTCTCTGTCCTCCTCAGCCGGATATCCAGTCCTTTTGATGTGTATTGCGATCGTCGGGCATTGGGCTCGGTGTGTGCTTATGCAAGAAGGCGAGTCATTGCCTCGCATCTCGGCGATTGAAGCATCATGAGGAGCAATACCCCACCCACGATTTGGAGCTTGCGGCGGTGGTGCATGCCTTGAAGATCTGGCGCCACTATCTCTGGGGAACAAGTGTAATATTTACGATCATAAAAAGTCTCAAGTACATCTTCACTCGAGCGGATCTGAATATGAGGCGGCGGAGATGGCTTGGCTGATCAAAGACTTCTGATCTGAGGTACACTACCACGGGAAGGCGAATGTGGTGGCCGATGCGTTGAGTCGCAAGGCTCAATGCGGTTGTCTTCTTCTGACCGGAGTGCTTCCCTCTGTGCGACTTAGGAGACTCGGTTTGGAGATGGGCGGCGAGTTCATAGCTAATGTCGAGTTGAGATCCACATTGCTCGATCAGTTCGAGAGGCTGAGATTTAAGGATGAAGAAGTTGCCCAAATCCGGGATAAATTGAAATTGGGGCAAGGCTGCTGAGTTTCGCTGGATGATCAAGGAACCTTGTGGTTCGTGACCGCATAGTTGTCCTGATGACCGGAGTTGAAGCGAAGGATTCTTGATGAGGCGCATCACTCCTTGCTTACCATTCACCGGCGGTAACAAGATGTATCAAGACACGAGGCGGCGGTTTTGGTGGGCTCGCATGAAGCGAGGTCGCTTCGCTATGTGTCGGAGTGCGGCGTCTGCGGGTGAAGGCGAACACCTCAAGCCGGCCGGTACTCTTGACCTCTTCTGTTCGGTTTGGAAGTGGGAGGATGTCACCATGGACTTCATTACGGCTGCCGCCACTTCCTCGAGCCATGACTCAATTTGGGTGATCGTCGACCGGTAGCGAAGTCCGCTCACTTTACGGTCGTCAGGACCACTTATTCGACCAAGAGATATGCGAGCTATATATCTCTCGGATCGTGTGTCTCCACGAGTACCCAAGCGGATAGTGTCGGATCGAGGCTCTCGGTTTGTCTCGGTTCGGAGAAGCCTACATGAAGCTTTGGGCGCGAAGTTGCTCCATAGTTCAGCATACCACCCTCGGTGGCGGTCGGGCCAGAGGGTCAATCGGATCCTCGAGGACATGTTGAGGGCTTGTATCTTGTCCTCACGGAAGAAGTGGGAAGAGTGTCTCCGTCGCCGAGTTCGCGTACAACAACGGCTACCAAACTAGTATCGGATGTCTCCGTTCGAGGCACTTTATGGTCGCAGATTGTCGGCGCCATTGAATTGGTCGAGAAAGTGGAAGCGGCTCCTTGATTGGGCTGAGTTAGTTGTGGGCGGAAGAAAAGGTCGAGACTATCGGGAAAATCGAGGATAAGCGGTCGCATGGAAGAAAATTCTGTTGATCGCCGTGGAGACCCCTCTCCTTCGACATTGGCGACTTCGTCTATCTGAAGGTTTCTCCTCTCCGTGGCACCCGTCGATTAGGAGTTAAAGGAAAGCGGCACCTCGCTTCGTAGGGCCGTTCAAGATCCTTGGAAGCGGCCAAGTAGCATATCATTAGACTTCCTCCTTCGCTCGGAATGGTTCATGGCGTGTTCCGTCTCCCACCAAGAAGTGTCTCCGTACTACGTTCGAGTCTCTTGAGGTGGAAGACCTCGGTCGCTTTGAACCGGATCTGTCTTATGCGGAGCATCCTATCCGGGTTCTAGAAGAATCGGGCCTTGAGAACCTGACGAAGAACTCTCAAGTTCTATAAAGTCTGATGGAGTAATCACACGGAGGGCGAAGCAACTTGGGAGCCGAGGATCGTCGAAGAACGAGTATCGAATTCTTCCAAGACTTGTGAGTATTGCTCGCCAATCCTTGACTTTTCCCTCTGTAGTTGTCTTCCTAAGCATCGCTCGTTTGAATCTCGGGCGAGATTCCCTAAGGGGAGGAATTGTCATGGCCCCAAATTCGAATTCGTCTTCTGCGGCTAACGTTAGCGCCAACCAAGTTTTGACCGCAATTGAGATCGACTTCCGCCTTCCGTAAATGTTCTAAATTCGACACTTTAGAATTTCCAACTTAACGAAAGTTAAGAGCTAGAAGTTTCAGTGTGCATGTTAGAAAAATGGAAACTAGAAACTTTCTCCTCAACGTTGTGGGGTTTGAACCAAAATCAACGCCAAATACTAATTCACAATGTGGCTCAAAAATTGAATCTAAGTCTTTGAGCTTTTGGGGACTTGGCCTTTTAACTCATGCCTAGTAGTAAGGTCAAGTGAGCAGCAAAACAAATCAGCACATCTCTCATTTCTGATTTTCCTCCCCCAAAGCAGCCTCCACGCCTCCTTCTAGCTCTCTCAGCCTCTCCCCAAGCTGCACCTCCCTTGCTGCTGTCCTGGGCGTCTCCCCTCCTGGAGCTCCATTGGTGGCGCCTCCATCCCTCCAAGGCAGCAGCAGCTCCTCCTCCCAGCCGGCCTCCTTCCCCAAGTGCAGCCCCTCCTCTTCCTCCTCCACTCCATGAGGTAAGGCTCCCTAGGGTTTAGGTTTTGATGGGTTATTTCCTGGTCTTGGGTGCTGCCATGATGTATTGGGGGCTTAGATGAGTGGAGAATCAAAGTTTGAATGGGGAATAAGCAATCTAGGGTTTGGAGCAAGTTCTGAATTTTCGAGCAGAATTTTTAGCTACTGTTTCGGGCTGATTTGAGAAAATTCTGAGCATCTCCTGCTAGGTTGGCTGTAGAAAGTTGTGGGTAATCAAATTACCTTTCATTTCCAACTGGAATCACCTCATTTCGTTAATCCAGCTGAAAGTTATGTCTAATTTAGTGCATGCTGCTCTGAAAGTGCTGATATTGTGTAGGTGAAACTTGTGGTGTGAATAAGAATTAGTTAGAGGCCGAATTAGAAATTAATTTTGCCTGTGAAGTTTTAGGAAATTTCTTGTAGATTGTAAAAATGTCATCCTTTACTCAATTCTACTAAGTATAGCAATTTATATGTTGAATTTTGTGCATGCTGTCTGAAACTTTGAAAAATACTGAACTCTGAAAACTGCCCTCTGTTGCTGGCTGAACTGGGAGTTACCTGGGCAGAATTTGAGTGATTGGCTGAAGCTAATTTGTAGGTCTATGTCTTATGGTCGTGTAGGCTCTGAGTTTGCTCAATTTGGCTAAGTGATCAAAAGTTATGGTCATTTGTATACATGCTGTCCTGAAACCGTGTTTCTGAAAATTCAGACTTGGGACTAAAGTTCAGAGTTTAATTGCAGACCTTAATTTTGTAATCTGAATGTTATGATGCAAGGTAAAGTTAGATCAACCTCTTGTGGTCTTTTAGAGTCCAAGAAATAAAATTTTAGGTTAAGCATTCAAGAGTTATGCTTGATTAGAGGAATGTGCTTGTATTTTCAGATTTTTTCTATAGAATAGAAGTGGAGTTTAGCATTTGTGTTTTCAGTTTTAAATTGAGTTGAATGTTTGCACTTTTGGAGCTAGCTTGGATGATTCATTTGGTGTTTTCATTTCATATGCATTTAGCATTTCATTTCATATGCATTGCATGCATCTCATTCATATGCCTTTGCTTTCGTGTAGAAAACGAAACATGGAGGGTGGCGTGGCCGTGGTCGAGGACATCGGTGGGCAAGTTGCCGTGGAGGATCCGCGAGAAGCTGCGAGCAAGCACCTAAGCATGTTTATCCTTATGTATCGTTATTTTTGAGAATAATGTGATTAATTGAAATGTTACGTATTGCATTAGGAATTGCCATGTGGGATAGGAATAGATCCTATTTGCTGCACGTACACCTTGTATTAAATCGAATATCTCCTTTTGAGCTAGACTATGGGTATTAATGAGTCCGTGCTTAGAATGCTTAGATGTCGGGGTTGGGCCAAGTGACGGAGGGTTACTGTCACTTGCGGTTGTTATCATTACACACATACTTGGAATTGGGAAAGGTTTTGGAAAGAAATGAATTGTGGACGGGCGGGGAGTTGGTTCATTTGGATCACGGAGACTCAAATGTGTAGCCCGTGCGTGTCGATTAAGACCGATCCGTAAGTGGAATAAGATTGAGCACACCGGGTTGGTCGCATGCCCGATTATGGTAGTGCAGTAAGCCACTCTTTCTCTCATATTGAATCGATGGACCGTAACTTCTGTGGTTGCTCGATTGGGCTTGGGTGTTAACCTTGGCGCCACCGCGATCCGTTGCTAGCACCACCACCAACTGGGAGGAGTTGTGGTCGGGGGCGACTCGGGCTGGCGCCACCACCGGAGGTTCGGGTAGCTTCGGCCACGCGAGGTGGAGTGCCACCACGAGCTGCCGAGGGGCTACTGGCCCTTCCAACAGGCGGTAGTCCTTGGTGGCTCAAAGGGGGGAGCCACCCATCTCCACGGGCGCTGGAGGGGCACCTTCTTGAATCTGGATCCTTGCCTAGTGCCCCGTAATTAGGGGCTCTTGCCAAGCGCCCTGTAGCTCGGAGCCCTTAGGCAGTGCCCCGTGGCCAAAGGTCCTGCCAAGTGCCCTGTGGCCAAGAGGACTTTTAGTGAGCCCTCAGGGGACTAGAGACCCAGAGTACTCCCTCTAGAGAGCTCACGAGGGACATTAGGGCAGCCCTCCCTGGCGTGCCCACAGGGGGCACGAGAGAGGCTCCTGCAGCACTCTCGGGAAGATGAGGGGGAGCATTCTGCAATTCTCCGCCATGCTCCCGTGAAGGTACGAGGAGATCTCCTGTAGGGCATGAGGAATCCTTCCTTCATTTTCGCCCTTGGGGAGTTAAGAGAGTTGTGAAGGGACCCTGCATGATACCGCGATGGCAGGCCACCACGGAGGGTCAACATTCATCCAATGTGGAGCATGGAGCCTTCCATGTAGGAGTTAGTGAGTTTTCCCCCACACTAGCCCCCCTGTCCCTTAGGCGCATAAGGGAATGCCTGAGGGGCAGAAGGACATTGCAAGTGTGGCTACACCTTGCTGTCAGGGGAGGAGAATAGGTGCTCACCATCTAGTAATCATTATTACTTCTACGGTGAGGTTTTGCAATGCCCGTTTCGGCTTTACCCATGTAGTAGCAAGGGTGCTTGGACCTTTGCCCGTGCTTGTCTCCCTGTCGCCACGCTCGCCCGGGCACGCAGGCTTTGACATGGGGCAACGCTTGAGCCCTTGGGCGCAGGGGCCGCAGGGCATCAAGCCCGACGTGGGAGGCCCAGGCTAGCGTCTGAGATGGCTGCTGCTTGCGTGGGGTTTAAAGCCCCGTACTCCCCGGGTGGAGGCAAAATGACACCTAACTCATGTGTTTTTAATTTTGCCAGTAACCATCGTCCGGTACTAATGGTATGCTGGGCTTCACAGGTTGCGGAAGCACTACTGGCTTGACCGCCCCTCTCTTTTTTGTGTGACGAATTCACCAGGCATTGAGGCCTCATGGGTAAGTTTTTTATACACTAGCACTAACTGGCTCTTCACACCCTTCTGTGGACTTTACATTCTGCTCTAATGAGGACTCCCTGCACACAGGCGACCGTGCTCGTGATACCCTTGCTAAGGGCAAGGTCAGGGCAGGCGAGGGTGCCCCCGTGAAGGGCATGAGCAAGAGCGAGCCCCCTCGCAAAGAGGACCACCACGCGAGGGACATGGACATGATGGGTCCCGTTGCTTCCGCCATCGGAGTGGACCCGACAGGCGACGCAGGGTTTGACCTGGAGGAAGTGAAAGTAGACCCTGGGCCACTGGAGCTCACTGACGTGGAAAAGCTTTCTCTCATCCGTCGAGGGAGTCGTCTTCCCTCCGAGGATGTGGACTTCCCAGCACCTGGGGAGAGCCCTAACCCCCCCTAAGTATGTCATCCCTCACACCCTGGACGCAGAGGCAATCGAGACGACTCGCCTCTTGGTCACTGAACGAGTGCAAAGGTATATGGCAGACTTGGTGCCTAACGATCCCAAGAGGCTCTTGGAAGTACTGGGAGAGAAGTTAGCGATCACCGTGACCCTCCAGTACCAGGCGCCGCAATTCCTTTTTCATACGTCCCTGAGCTCGGGGTCTTTGCACATGGCTCGCTTTGACACTCCATACTTTCACCCTTCTGCAGGCTACGGCAATGAGCAACGTCCTCTTTGATAGGGTCCCAAGAATGGTCAAAGAGATACTAGTAGCCGCCCCTTCGCATTGTCCTCACAATGACCCGAAGACCCTCAAGCGGGCTTTGGGGCGACGGGTCAAGGACTTAGAGGCTGACTTGGAGAGATCCCAAGTGGTGATACGGGCTGCAGGGGCAGACCGCGATGCCCATGACCAAAAGTACGAAGCGGACCAGAAGGTAATGGCTATATCTCTCATGAACCTTGCCGTGTTGGTTCAGGTCACTTTGAGGGAGCTTGGAGCCAGAATAGAGGATCTCCCACCTCCCTCTGAGGATTGGGAGGAATGGGCTGGCATCCTGCGAGGCCATGTCAGTCTTATTGCCAGGGCGGCCGATGATAAGGGCAAGGCCTTCGCCAAAGTTGCCTTGACCACGGGGGTTGCAGCCATCCCCCGCCTCTCCGACACCGCGGGCAAGGAGGCTATCCTCACTGTACCCCGAGAGTTTAGAGGGCTCAGGCGCTGCACCGATTATGCCCACCAAAGAAGGTCTGCCGTAGGACTGGGTGACTTCACGGGGGCATGATCGTGCCTTGGGCCCAAGGAGGGGTCCGAGGCACGGGCGCCCCGCCGGAGGGTCGTTTGGTTTCTTCTCCCCAAGGTGGAGAAAACAGCTTACTTTGTGTTATGTGCAGGGGCAAGTACTCTAGGTCTTTAGACGATACGAGGGCGTCCCCTCCTTTGAACAGCAGCGAAGGGGACTCAGACCCTATAGTACCCTAGGATAACCTTAGCTTCACATCGGCCCTTAGACCACTTAAAGAGGGGGCCGACTCACAAGGCCCCATTAAGGGGCTTGGCGTTTAGCTTAAGGTGGAGTCCTCGCATAAATGCTATGAGTTGTTTATCTGGCCTTGCCAAGAGGCCTTGGCTTGCACCCACCGAGAAAAGAGATGTCTCCCGGGGTAAGCTCTTTGCAATAAGAAAGTTCCTATTGCTTCCCGCAGAGCGGGGTGAAATTGTGACCCGGGGGTCGTTTCGGCGTAGCGCCAGGGGTCCATGGGGGACTAAGCCATGGGGCACCCTATGACATAGGCGCAAGGCCTTAAGTCGTCGCACCGCTCCTTGGGTCCAGCAGGGAGGAAGCCGCCCAAGGGGGACGTGAAAAGTCCAGGCCGCTTGGGGCTTTTTCAGGGGTAGGCCCCAGAGGCCGTGCTCCCTAGAACCTGTCCCGAGGGGGCGCGAAGTTCAAACCAGCCCTCACAGCTTAGAAGAGCTGGAGGCTCGGGAGCGACGATGGCAGTGGTGCCCGCGCTCGAGAGAGTGTGAGGGCACCCACCGACATGTAGCTCTGGGAGTCTGCGAGACCCCGGACTCGGCCTCCCTTCCTCTGGAGAGATGGTGCTCACGGTGACTTCGAAGGGAGAAAGCTCGCCCTGAGTGGGCAGAGCGGAAGCTCCTTCCCTCCACTTGGCTTCGCTGGACTGAACGATGATCTCTTGAGCCTCACGAGAGTTCGAGGGTGGCCGCAACATGGATCCCGCATTCCCTTGGAAGCGTCGTTGGAGGAACAGGCGCCTTTGGTCTCAGAGGTTCCCCTTCCGCCTTGGGCCATGTTGCGCCACGAGGATAAGAGTCGACATTAGCCGGCGGAAGGTGCCTTACCAACTCTGGGTGCAGGCGCATTTGCCCGGGAGGAGGAGCATGTGGCGGGGGTCCCAGAGCTCCCACTTGTAAAAGAGCAAACTCGAGCCCTGGGTGTTGAGATGTTGGCACGAACTGTAGCGGCAGGGATGGAGCCCACCCGGATCCCCGGGCTCGGAGGATGCAGCGGCCAGAGCGGAGCCCCGCTCGTGACCGTTGTATGAGACAGCGACGGGAGATGGCAAGAATGCTCTCCTCCGTAGGCGAAAGCGGGGCCTCCATGCACCCTTGGGTCGGTGAACTGGACCGAGGGAGGTGGAGGGATCGGAGAGAGGTGTGTAAGGACACCAGGAGGACGATAGGAGGCCATCAGGTAATCCACTGTTTGCTTCGTGGTCGCCTCCACCATAGCCTTCCACCGGGACAAGTCCCACGCCTCAGGAGGGATTGCGGGCTCCGGGGCTGTTAACCCCGCGGCGACGACGACACCCTGGGGCCGTTCTTCTTGACCCACGGTTGCCAACGAGAGGGAGGGAGTGGAGCTCTCAGGTTCTAGGGCTTGGAGGACGTTACTTGCTCCAGGGTGGATGGCTCCGATCTTGGAGGGAGGTGCACGCCTGGAAGCACGCCGCGGAGGGCCATCGACTTGGTCCTTACACTTTGAGGATTGAGGCTTTGGATGTTTCTTGGTAGGAGCCATAGCCTTTGATGTCAACTAGGGCTCCCCACGGACGGCGCCAAATGTCGTATGTGTGAAAACAAGACACGAGAGAGAGGGGGGACGCTGGCCGTCTTACGGGCCACTATCCAATGGGGACAAAGCGAACACAAGAATTTATACAGGTTTGGGCACTCAAGGGAGTGCCCTACTCTTGTCGGCGTGTCCCCCAAGAGGAGCAGGGGGCTCCTAGCTCAGGCTCTTGCGGGACATGCCAGTAGTTCGAGTTTGGCATTCAATATCAGTCTGGGTTACAAGTGAGGTCTACAGTCGGGTTTTATAGGTGCCCAGCCTTAGTTACATGAAAGTACCATCCTACCCCTACTGCAGAGACTTAAGCGAGGGCAGCTTGGTCATTCTCGGGCGTTGGTGGCGAACTCCACGTCACCGTTCCGTAGGAGTTAATCTTGGACTTTAGGCCCCCATGGAGACATCCCTCGGGGCCTACCCAGGAGGCACACCCGCGGGGTACACCAAGAAAGCACGCCCGCATACGCCCGGGGCGTAGGAGGGTGAGTCCTGGAGACGCCCGCGGAGTAGGGAGGCCTACAGCGGGCTCCCACGGAGTAGGAGGGTGAACCCCGAAGATGCCTACGAAGTAGGGAGGCCATCAGCGGGCTCCCACGGAGTAGGAGGGTGAACCCCGGAGACGCCCGTGGAGTAGGGAGGCCTTCAGCGGGCTCCCACGGAGTAGGAGGGTGAACCCCGAAGACGCCCGCGGAGTCGGGAGGCCATCAGCGGTCTCCCACGGAGTAGGAGGGTGAACCCCGGAGACACCCGCGGAGTAGGGAGGCCTTCAGCAGGCTCCCACGGAGTAGGAGGGTGAACCCGAAGACGCCTCATGAGTAGGGAGGCCTTGGCGGCTCCCACGGAGTTGGAGGGTGAGTCCCGAGACGCCTCATGAGTAGGGAGGCCTTCACGGCTCCCACGAGTAGGAGGGTGAACCCGGAGGCGCCTCATGAGTATGGAGGCCTTCAACGGGCTCCCACGGAGTAGGAGGGTGAACCCCGGAGACGCCCGCGGAGTAGGGAGGCCTTCAGCGGGCTCCCACGGCTGTGAGGAGCCGCCCAGACCGTCCTCGGGTTATTCAAATACCCGGTCGCCCTCATCGGATTTGGAGGCTAGCAACGGATCACCGATGGTGCTCACAGTGCTAACACCCAAGCCCAATTAGGACAACAAGTATCCCATTCAATAACTCGATAACAATCCCAGATTCCCCGGATATGCGACAAGCTTCGCCCAGATCGCCCGATACCGGTTTCCATTGCCATATCAATTCAATGCACATAAAGGGGGCAACGAACCCAAAACTTTACTACCAGACACGCAATGCGGAAGCACAACAACGACTAAAAACCAAAGCACAAAGACAAACCAAACAACCACACGACTAAAACAACACATTTAGCATACTAGAAGCATACATAACATGACTAGATAGCAAGATAAAAGTTCGAAATTTCGGCATGACGCCCCTAGAAATACGGACATCCACTCAGCAGGCATAAGAAACAAATAATTAACCAAGTATAGCACAACAACTACAAACATGGCATAAGGAGAAGCATGGATAGAAGTAACAACTAGACATGAGTTAAGCATAATAATACAACAAGGTTCAACAATGGAAATAGACAAGTGTTTTAAACATCGCCATACATAATTCTTGAAAGCTAACTATACAACAAAAGAATACGCCACCACCAAAGTAAACCAAAAGAATGACATCTCCGGAAGTGTTCTGCCCTTGAACACTTCCGGGCGTTTATATCGCCGAGCTTGCTTTTACTCGGTGCCCCGCCCGACCACCGAGAAGCAATATGGACAGAACTCACAACCGTCGGGGTCCTCACCTGAAAACCACAAAGCAGAAGCATGAGTACAGAAGGTACTCGCAAGACTTACCCGTGGTCCATATATGACCGACTCGAAAGAATATGCATTTGGATGTAGCAAGGTATAAGCTTAAGGTAAAAGTGCGGAAAAGCTTACTTTGTTGCATAATCGTATTCAACTACACAAATTTCAAGTTTATAGCATTTATGGACAGCACCTATTGCTAAAGTGAGAGCTGAATTTAAACCTTTAAGAGAGCAAATAAAATCATGAACAAGCATCAACATCAAGTATTCCAACTATTTTCAATTTAAGTTATTACTACGTTGAAGTGTCGGATGATACAAGCGTGCTCATATCCGAGAGCGCGGCAATTCGAATCGCTTATTCACCCTGCAGGGGATCATCAATCGCACGACATGTGCCACAAGGAACCTCATGTCAACCCTCCTCCCATCCATATCTACTCGTTGAACCATCCTCATGCGGCCCGAGCACCTAGCAACCTACCTCGAGCGGCTCAAGCCTCGCTTAGCCCTCAAGAGTAGACCTAGGCCTCGCCCTCAACCACGTCCAATCGCACGAGGGCATGACCCATCGAGTAGTATGCCATGAAAGGGTGGCTTACCGTACCATTATATCGGGCATGCGATCAACAAGGTGTGCTCGATCAACATGGCAAACAACGGATCGGTCCTTAACCAACACAGGCGAAACTACAACATTTGAGTCTCCACACTCAAATGATCCAACCCTCTCGCCCGGTCTCAATTTTTCATTTCAAAGCATAATCATAACTATTGCCACCCAATAGTGTGAAGTAATTAAACTCAAGTGATGGAACCTTCCACCACTTGGCCCATACTCGACATCTAAGCAAACTAAGCATGGACACAATATAAATACCCATGTACTAGTTCCAAGGAAGGTATTCAACAATTATCAATGGGTGAAAGTGCAGCAATTAGGTTCTAGTCCTATCCCACATTTCAATTCCTAATGCAAGACGTAATCATCCAATAAGCAAATTATTCGCTAAAATACAATCATATAAGGTTAAACATGCTTAGGTGCTAGCCTTGAGCTTCTTTCGGATTCTCAATAACACACAGCCCTCCGGTACCCCCCTCGGTCACCGCCGCGCCAACCTCCGCGGGTTCGTTCTCTACACGTTCACAATGCATGAAATGAGATGCATGCAATGCATACGAAATGAAAATACCAAATGCATCACCCAAGCTAGCTCCAAAAGTGCAAACATTCGACTCAATTTAAAACTGAAAACACAAATGCTAAACTCCACTTCTATTCTATAGCAAAATCTGAAAATAACAAGCACATTCCTCTAAACAAGTATAACTTTTATTTGGCTAACCCAAAAAATGACTTCTTGGACTCGAAAAGACCACAAGAGGGTGATCTAACATTACCATGCATCATAACATTTAGAATACAAATTTAAAGTTTGCAATTAAACTCTGAACTTTAGTCCCAAAGTCTGAAATTTTCAGCACAAACTGATTTCAGAGCAGCGTTGATATAAATGGCCATAACTTTTGAACCGTTTGATCAAATTGAGCAAACTTATACTCGAAACGACCACAAGACATAGGCCTACAACCTGGATTTAGCCAATCACCCAGATTCTGCTCAGAGAATTCCCAGTTCGGCCAGGAACAGAGAACAGTTTCAGAGTTTCAGAAATTTCAGTGTTTCAGAACAGCATGCACAAACTTCATCATATAAATTGCTATACTTAATGGAATTGAGTAAAGGATGACATTTTTATAATCTACATGAAATTTCCTAAAACTTCACAGGCAAAATTAATTTCTAATTCGGCCTCTAACTAATTTTTATTCACAGCTCAAGTTTATACCCGAAATCTTCAGTATTCTCAGAGCTGCAAGCACTAAAATTGCCATAACTTTCAACTGGGTTAACGAAATTGAGTGATTCCAGTTGGAGATGAAAGATAATTTCATTACCCACAACTTTCTCTACAGCCAACCTAGTAGGAGATGCTCAGAATTTACTCAAATCAACCCGAAACAGTAGCTGTGAAACCTACTCGAAAATTCAGAACATTGCTCCAAACCCTAGAAGGGTTATTCCCCATCAAAAACTCAAATCTCTACACTCCAAAGCTCTCAAACTCACCAAAGCTGCCCCCAAAACCAGGAATCACAAAACCCTAACACAAGGAAGAGCCTCACCTCAAATCCACATGGGGAAACAAGAGAAGGAGAGGAGGTTGCTGCTGCTGCATGGAGGAGGAGAGGGAGGCGCCACCATGGAAGTGCTGCAGGGGGAGGAGGCGCCTGGGGAGGTGCTGGCCTGGTGCTGGCTTCGGTTGGGGAGGGGAACTCCAGGAAAAGAAGGCTGTAGGGGAGGAGTGAGGGAGGTGCTTGGGAAGAGAGACTAGGAAATGAAATGAGCCTGATGTTGATTCGGTTTGGGGAGAAAAAAAAAAGCTGGCTTTGGTTTTTGCTTGGGGAAGAGAAGCCAGGAAAAGGAAAGAATACTGATTTGGTTCGGTTATGCCCTCAATTCTTTTGTGTATTGCTCACTTGACCCCACTAGTAAGAAGAGATAATTTGGCTGTCTCCAGAATTTTCAGCATAGGATTCAATTTTGAAGTTAAGATTTAAATTAGTATTTGACGTTGGATTGGGCTCAAGACTTAACCATTGCATAGAGAAAAGTTTCTAGTTTCTATTTTTCTAACATGCACGCTCTAGATCATTATAGGCCTCAAGCTACAAGGCTCCAAACTTTGATGAAAATCATATTTGCACGCTGACATTTCTAGCTCTAGATTTGCTAAGTTTGGAATTTCTCCTAAATGGCAGTTTAGGACATTCACAGAAGCCGGAGTTGATCTCATTTGCGGCCGAAAGTTGGTTGGCGCTAATGTTAGCCGCAAGAAATGAAATTTCGAAATCTGGGGCCATGACAACGGCGTAGGAGGGTGAGCCCCGGAGAAGCCCGCGGAGTAGGGAGGCCTTTAGCGGGCTCCCACGGAGTAGGAGGGTGAACCCCGGAGACGCCCGCGGAGTAGGGAGGCCTTCAGCGGGCTCCCACGGAGTAGGAGTGTGAACCCCGGAGACACCCGCTGAGTAGGGAGGCCTTCAGCGGACTTTTGCGGGGTAGGGAGAGGCCTCCCACGAGGTACTCCCCAGGAGATACTCGCGAGGTATGACGTGAACAAGGCCTGCCCCTTTCGGAAGTGGGCATGTTTTTCCTTCCAACACCTTCCTTGCTGGTGGAGGCGGTGGGGGCTCATGCCCCAAGACTTCCACCAACAATCTTATTACCTGATGCATCATCGATGGGCATATCGGCTCTAGGCATTGGGTACTCATCTTTTGGCGTAGCTTTATTTAAATCCCTGAAATTGACACATACCCGAAGCTTACCATTCTTTTTCATGACAGGAACAATGTTGGATACCCACTCGGCATATCGGCAAGGTCTTATAAATTTGGCCTCCAACAACCTCCCAAATTTCTCTTTTATTACATCGTACAATTCTGGATTAAAACATCGAAGAGGTTGTTTGTATGGCCGATATCCCGCTTTATAGGTAGCCGATGTTCTACTAGTTGTCGGCTTAATCCAGGCATCTCATAATACTCCCAAGCAAAACAATCTCTATATTTCTTAAGTATTTCAACCAACTTGTTTTTGTATTCTAAACCTAGCTTTGCACTTACAAAAGTTGGTCTTTTTCTATCGACTTCTTCAAGCATATCGGCAGAAGTGAAACCTTGACCCAATTTTTCTTCCTAGAAATCTTCGATGGCTTCACAAGAATTTATCACATGCCGATAACTCCTTACCTTGTCTTGCAGCACTTTAATCATTTCTGACCCCATCTTCTTAGGACATCACTTGCTCGATCAAATGTGCCTAGCTTAACACTGATCGGCATCAACCCTGACTTACGAATGCATATAAAGTCGCAATC
The DNA here is from genome assembly GCA_036346375.1 of Guadua angustifolia. Lineage (NCBI taxonomy): Eukaryota > Viridiplantae > Streptophyta > Magnoliopsida > Poales > Poaceae > Guadua > Guadua angustifolia. The sequence goes on along the minus strand of CM070502.1, from coordinate 48,957,515 downwards.
GTCTAGTGTCTTACCCGATATACACTCCGCTTCTTCATGCGGCCAATTTGCATCGGAACTAGCCATTGCGATATGAGCCGATGTATCGGCTGAGACAACTTCAACTTCATCTCCATTCCATTGTACCAGGAGCTGATGCATAGTTGACGGTATGCAGCAATTTGCATGTATCCAATCCCGTCCAAGAAGCACACTGTAATTTCCTTTAGCTTCAATCACAAAAAATGCGGTCGGCAAAGTTTTGCTGCCGACGGTTAATTCTGTAACCATCACCCCTTTGCTTCGGTAGGGTCACTAGTGAAATCGTTTAACACCATATTTGTCTTGATCAAATCTTCATCGGTTTTACCCAACTTTTTGCAAGTAGTGAGTGGCATCAAATTTACAGTAGCTCCTCCATCCACTAACATCCTGGATATCGGCTTTCCATTGATATAGCCTTTCAAGTAGAACGGCTTTAAGTGCCGATGAGGATCTTGTGGTTTTTCAAACAAAGCCTCCTGTGCACCCAAGCATAGTTGAGCAAACATATCTTTAGCCGATTCAGTGTTAATTCTGAACTCGGTTGGTAAAGTAAATACCATGTTGATATCCATGGGAGGAGTATCGTCGCGTATCACTGGTGACAACAAATCATCTGAGGAATCTGATTCGTCATCAGCTTGTTCTTTTCTCCTTCATTCCTTTTTAACAGATTTCATCGGCCGTAATTTATTGAATGTTTCATCTCTCTGTTTTTCTTCTTCGGCCTCCCTTATCTCCTGCGTCCTTAGGCGCTGAAGCCGTCTGCGTTGAGATCGGCTAAGCCCCGTCGGGCACCACCTAGGCTTAGGTTCAATCGGCTTGCGAATTTTACCAGCCAGATTCTCCGTAGGTCCAACTTTGTCTTGTTTCTGCGCACCCAGCCTTTCCTTTATCGGCTTTTTATGTCCTGACTCAGTCTGATTTGGTGCTGTATCGGATAGTCGCTCTCTTACCGGTTGCCTTGGCCAATCTTTCTGTGGGTAATGTTCCATGGGGCATGATCTTGGAGAAGGTAACGCCATACCCCTTTCCCAACAAAATTGCCAAAAGGGGCACCTCTGATGAGCTCTTTCTATGTTGTCTGGCCGATACAGATCATCTGGCCGAAACACGCTGGTTGGTCGATGCAAATTATTTGGCCGAAACATGCTGTTTGGCCGATGCAAGTTATCTGGCCGACGAGCCTGCTGTTTTTGCTGATGACTTATCCTCCATATTTCTCAAGTAATTGCGAGAAAGTCGGTTTAGGCTTGAATACTGGTTTTTGAGGTGGGGACCGCTCGGCTTTGTACCATCACCCAACTTGTAACTCTCCTTTTGGCTTCACTGTTCTTGAATTTCTTCCATCCTGGTCGGCTTCGATTTGAAGTGAGCCGATTGTTATCTTCAACGTTTCCCCTTTTGAGCTAGACTCTATGTCGACTTGCCGCATTGCTTTAGGCCTTTCATCGACAATCTCCTTCCCTTTGCTTGAACATTGCACCATGTTTATTGGGAAAGGGTTGACATCCACTTCCATGGCCGGCTCTTCTGCAAACTTGAGCCGACCATCTTCATTGGCTGCCTGTATCTGTTGCCGAAAGATATTACAACCATTAGTGTTGTGGGAAAAAGAATGATGCCACTTACAGTATCATCTTTTTTTGATTTCATCGGCCGACGGTATGGTATGTCCTTCTGGCAATCGTATCAATTTCTCTTGTAATAGCATGTCGAATATACGGTCACACTTGGATACGTCAAAAGCTTACTTAACTTTTGACTTATTCTTTGTCGACTTAAGCCATGAACATATAAGTGGTTTCTTGGAACCTTTTATCCATTCGGCTATATTTACATCTGCTTCATCCTCAGAAGTTTCACTTGAACTATCATCAACCATGTTTACCTTGGCCTTATCCTTGCCATTTAGCCTAATTTTATCTTTGAATTCCTTACTTAAGTATCGGCTTTCTTGTGCCGATACACGATGAAGTGCCGATACACGATGAAGCAGATGACTCAAATCAGTAAACTCTTGTCCAGCAAGTCTTTCCTTGAGTGGGGGAATCAGTCCTTGAAATGCCAAATCGGCTAGCTGATTATCGGGTAATACTACACTGAAGCATCGATTTCGCACTTCTCTAAACCTTCTAATATAATCGAAAGCTGATTCACCAAATTTCTACCGGACAACACTTAGATCTGAAATCCTTAATTCTAGACTGCTAGAGAAAAAGTATTCATGAAATCGGCTCTCTAAATCGTTCCAAAAATGGACCGAATTTGGAGGCAGATTCGTGAACCAAGTAAAAGCAGTTCCCGATAAAGACAAGGGGAAGAGTCTAATTTTCAACCCATCAGACTGAGCTACTTCGCCACACTGGGCGATAAATCGTCCAACATGTTCTAGTGTAGTGACCGAATCATCTCCTTAAAACTTTGCAAAATCGAGAATCCTAAAGTTATGGGGATATGGCATGCGGCCAAATTGGTCTCTCAAGACAATAGAAATCTGATCATCCCAATTGATGTTATTGGCCGATGTAACACCAGGGTTTGGCCAATTCCGATGGACAATATCCTGCCCCCCGAGTGCAAACTCGGTCGGTCGGCTTGCCCTAGCAGATGGATACTGTTGTTGCCATGGTTCGTACCCATCGGCTCTAGCGGCCGGAACCTCAGGCAATGGTACGAACTGTTCCGTATATGAAACTACCTTATATGGAGCTAGATTTCTAACTTGGAATGGTCCCTGGGGTTTATAATTTCTGTCTAATTCAATCGGCTGAGGAGCCGACTGAACGCAGGAAATCCCTGATGCCGATGGATCTGGCTTTGCAGCGTCAGTATATGCATGGTAATGAGTAACTGAGTTTGGGTGAGGATTTGTTGGTGCCAACACGGTGGGTTGGGTCGGCATTAGTGAGGGTGCAGGTGCCGACGCTTTGATCGTGTTGGCGTTTGGTGCCACAGAATATACGGGATACGTTGGGAGTGGCTGCAATGGATCCAGCAATCCTCCAGATGTCACCAACTCTTGTGCAATCGTCTTTACACTATTTTCTATCATCGGTTTTAAGGTCGTGACCAAAGCCGATGATTGATTGATTAATGCATGATGCACAGACTGTTCAATCATAATGGACAATTCGACCTGAGCCGGGAGATATCGGCTTACCGAATTTGACGCGGCGTCAGCTTCGCCAAAGGGGTTCAATGTTGGAAGCGCCATCTTCTGCGTGACCCCTCGTCGGGTTTTCTGATAACAACCCAACATTAACTCCTCCAAGGCAGCTTTCCGATCTTCAATTTCCTTACGCTGCTCTGGAGTTAAATCGTCCAAAGTGGGGACAATTATGGCATCAATGTTCACGTCGGCTGGTGCGGTGGATTTGCCTGTAGTCATCTTTTCGATCTGGTCCCACCGGGTGTGCCAAAAAATGTGTTGACACCAAAAACTTGACGTAGGGTTTCTAGCCTACAACACACCAAACGAACACCGGGTTGAAGTGTGAGGCGTGCCAATCGATTTGACCCTACAATCGATAAGGAAAGTGTTTGTGAAATTCAATCTAAGCCGATCCTTGGAGATGAATCGGCTCAAGTAGGATCAGCCAAAAAGCCGATCAAACAGGGTAAACAGATTAGCCGATCAAGGCTAATCAGAAGGGTAAAGGTAGATCGATTCTGAAAAGACGATGCGCAACAAGACAGAACAAATCAAACCTGAGGAAATCGAAGACGACCAAACAATCGGCGATACGCAACTTTATTTGATCGATGTCGACTTACAAATGGGAATTACAAGGCTAAAAGACTAAAAGTTACAGGAAACGAAAAACTAGAAGAGGTGATTTCCGGTCCCCTCTTCAGGCAGCCCTAGCGCGCCTTATATATCCGTCAGCCGATCCGAGTCCTGATCCAATACGACAACATAATTCGAGTCGGCCATAATTTCCTAATTGGACTCCTGCTTCCAAACATTATCCGTATGCTATCCAAACTTTCCAAAGTTGCTTCGTGTTTTATCCAAACTCGTGTACTTCTGCCGATTCTTCTCGTATTTTCCAAAAATTGGTGCAAACAATTACGAAAAAGCAAAAACATATAACTTTTTCCTTTACTCCCGGTGGAGGATGCTCTGTGGCGATATCCGGCTGGCGATCACTCAGGCATGCGACTCGACTTGGGCCTCGAACCCGTCGATCTCCTTATCGGTCTGGTCCGCAGCGATCCCACTACTAACGGCGTCGAGGTTAATAACGTCATAGTGGGAGATAACATCGACGAGCGACGAAGAAGCTCTGAGTACGATCCCTTCGCTCACCGAGCTCTCGACGTGCTCCAGCACGCGGGCTAGCTCGGTGGCAAGCGAGCTCGGACCCTACACGGCGGACCTGAGCACCCGGTTGTAGACCGCCCGACCAACCCTCCGAAGGGTCGCCAGCTCGGCGGTTTGGTCGGACAGCTCCCCCTCCGCCAGCTCCTTCGCCGACAGGGCCTCATCCCGCGACGCGACCACCGCGTCACGCTCCTCCACCGCCTGTCTTCGCACCTCCACGGCGTCGCTGAGATTCTTCTGCAACTCTGCAGACCAAGAGAGTGTCAAAAAGAGCGCCAGGCGAGCTACGACAGCGAGAATCGACCAAGAGGTCGGGTCACTTACCAGCCGCGGAGTCTGTCATAGCGCGGAGCTCCCCCTCGAGCCTGGCCCGGGTCTCCTTGTCGAGCTTCTTTGCCGCAACTGCCTCTTCCCGAGCGGTGTCCCTGGCGCTGTTGGCACCGCCAGGAGGGTTTCAAGCTCGGACACCCTCTTCCTCAAGGGCTAGCTCGTCCGGCGCTCCTCGAGCAAGACCTGGGAGAGCTGATCCAGCGCCTAGTGGGCCTCCGTCCACTCGCGCGCAAAGGCTTCCCAAGCGTTGTGCAGCTCGGGGCGCAGCTGGTCGCACTCCTTCTCGGCGGCCATCCTCCGGCCGTACAGACTGCGGAGGAACTTCGACTTCTCCACCGATCGGTCCAGCAAATGCTGCGAAACATGAACACCCTATTAGCCCGCCGACCGCTAAAACTCATCAAAAGCTAAGGATGGGGTTTGGTTTGGCTTACCGCACCGATCGGGCGAGTTCCCCCAGAGATAGCGTTCAGCACCTTGTCGGAGGACTCGAGGACGAGAGCCAGACCCTTCCGAATCTGGCTCACCTCAGGCTCGACTTGCTGCACGCCCTCCTGGAGGGCCCCCCACGCCCTATCCTCCACCTCGTTGTCCAAAGACGAACAATGCTTGCCGGCCGGGTCGTTGTCGGGCAGTCGAAAACGAGCAAGGGCGTCCGGCGGACTCCCGTGGCCGCCCGTGCGCTGCGCTATGAGGGTCACGCGGCGCCTCCACCCACGGCCCAGCGATGACCACCTCCAATGTCTGGACCGCCCCCTCCTATGGGCCCCTGGGCGATGGCGACGGGATCATGACAGGTGCCCGGATCGCGCCAGCTGGCGGAGGCCTTGGCGGTGGCGACGGGAGCTCTCTCGTCTCCTTTGGCCTCCGATTGAGGCCACGACCCGCCGAGGGGCGTCAGGACCTCCTCGCGCCCCAGCTCCTCCGGGACCCTCTCCTCCTGCGGCGGTCCCGACTCCGCCTGCAGCACCTCGTCGCCCATCGGCTTCACCAGCGACAACAGCTCGGCACTCGATGCCTCGACCATTGCCAGTTGCAGGGACGGCGCCAGCCCTCGCGGGGCCGCCATCGCTCCAGAGCGAACCAGAGTCAAGCGAGTGCGCGGCAACCGTGCCTTCTTTGCCGGCACCCCTTGCGGAGGCGAGTCGATCCTCCGCTTCCCCAAGGACGCCTCCACCGAGGGCACCTCGACTTGGGGCTCAACGATGGTGGTGCCTGCGCTGGCACCCACAACCGGGCCACCGCCAGTCGGCGACCCGAAGTCGAACCCGCGGTGTGGGTTGCCGTCACTGCTGTTACTCGAGGTGGACTCCCGACCGGCCGTATCGACGGCGGTCATATCGGAGACCTCCTCGCCACGCACGACCCTTGCCACGCGCTCTTCCTTCTTCTTCCTCCTCCTCTCCTCCTTCCGCCTCTTGCGGGCGAACTCGTGCTGCATGGACGCCTCGCGGGCCTCAGCCCTCATTTCCTTCTCCCCCGGTAGCAATGCCCGAGAGATTGTCCCGGTCAGCCCCTGGACAACACAGAGATGCTAGTCAGACCAGATGTTACGAGCTGAGGAAGAAGGAAGAGGAAGGGAAGAGAATCGCTCGGCTTACCAAGTCCGGGGGATTCTGTGCCGAGAATGGCTCAGGTCGGCCACCTGCCGCCTCGGTGGCGCTCCCGCCCGTGACGGTGGCCACCCGAGCCTCGACCTCCGACGCAGGGAGTTCCGGCTCCGCCATCCTCATGGGGTCAGACACCCCCTCATCCTGGGGCGCACCCTATCCATGAGGGGTTGGACGGGCATCTTCATGAATGTGCGTACAACGACGTCGCCGGTCAGGCCCCGCTCCTTCTGGGCCTTGATCCGCTCGATGATCGCCTCCACCTTGTTCTTCTCCTTCCGGTCGGCCCCCCAGGTCCACTCGGACCTCGTCTCGGGGTGCCGGCCGGTGAAAGCTGGGGCGCTGCCTCTCGGGTTTGGGCATAGAACCATTCAGAGTGCCACCCCCGATTCGACAACGGCAGCTTCAAGTCGACGTAGTCCGCCGCGCAGCCACCGCAAAGCTGGAGGGCTACGCCACCCATGAGCGCCGGAGTATCCGCCAGCTTGTCCTTCCTCAGCCGGGCATGAAAGAAGTGCCTCCAGAACGCCCAGTGGGGATCGATCCCCAAGAACACCTCGCACAACGTGATGAAGACGGCAATGTGGAGCACTCCGTTAGGATTGAGGTGGTGCACCTCCGCCTTGTAGTTATGAAGTGGCCCGTGGACAAAGGGATTGAGCGGCAACCCAAACCCGCGCTCGTAAAACGAGGCGGGCACGATGATCTCATCGGCGGCTAGCGAAGGAACCGCGACCCCCGTCGGCACCCTCCACCACGAAACATCTTGCAATGAGAGGAATCTCTTCCTCTCCAGGCCAAGTGCGCGGCTGGCTTAAGCATTGCACTCCGGCCACGATATCTCTGAGATGCAAGCGGCAAAAAGGTGGGAGGAGAAGAATGTGAGCAACTCTTTTCTGGCTCCTTTGTTTCTTTTCTCGTCTCAGGCGAAGGCAAGGGAGCAGGGAAAGCGAAGGCAAGTGCATGCCCCGGCACTCCAAATGCCCAATTTGTAGGAGCCGAACAGGCACCAGCCGAGCAGAAACCAGTCAAGCCGACACTATCTCGGGTGAAGCGTCGCACGTCCTGTCCGACCGCCACACTGGGCCGCTGGTGAGACGCATCGGTTCCCAATCATTTCACTTCGCATTTAATTCCCTCCACTGTGCATTAAATACAAGCAAGAGGCGTCAAGACACTGTTTTGGGCCGCACGCCCCGCGACCTTTCGATCTCCGCCTCTGGGCTGGGTCGGCTGGACCGAAACAGGTATAAAAAGCCCACCGGGCCACTTCAGCCTCGAGGTGGCAAAAGCGCTGCGGGTTCCAAGGGCCTAAATCCACCAAGTGGAATCCAAGCTGCCCCAGCATAAAATTGAGCAAGGGACGAGGACAAGGCGAGCCCCCAGTGGGCCTCTAGTTGGGTTGGCGGACGACCCGATCGCCTCAACTCGTGTCCGAGGCCATACTTCACACTCTCCCGTGGAACCCATCGATGGGTGGCAGCCAGCTGCGCTCCGGGTCGGCGGACGGCCCGGAGTCCGATACGAGATCGAGTAAAGAAAGGTTTCTTATGGGTCGCCCCCAGCGGGTCGGACGCCTGACGCCAGGATCGTCCGCTCGGAAAGGTCCCCCTTGGGAGGGATCTCCAGGGCCCACTCGGATAACTCGTTATTAGCTCCGCGAGCACGGTGTTCAAACCAGCACATGGTAAACACGCGTCCGCTCACCCCCTCCAGGTCCCACACCTGCGGACGGGGCATACACGTGGGACAGAGAGTGGCCACTCCTCCCGCAGGTAGCCTCACCTGACGAGGACTCGGGATGGACGCCCTCGGATTAGCTCCAGCATAAAACCAGCCTTACAAACACGTTGAGCTACGACGTAAAACTAGCACTCGGACCCCAGAACCTTGCTGAGGCATCTGGGCGTCCGCGCTGACCGAGGCAACGTCGAGCTACGACGTAAAACTAGCACTCAGACACCAGAACCTTGCCTAAGGCATCTAGACGTCTGCGCTGACCTAGGCAATGTCCAGCTACAACACAAAACTAGCACTCGGATACCAGAACCTTGCTAAGGCATCTGGGCGTCCGTGCCGACCAAGGCAACGTTAAGCTATGACGTAAAACTAGCACTCGGACGCCAGAACCTCGCTAAGGCGTCCGGGCGTCCGTGCCGACCAAGGCAATGTCTAGCCACGACGTGAAACTAGCGCTCAGACACTAGAACCTTGTCTAAGGCATCTGGGCGTACGCGCCGACCGAGGCAACGTCGAGCCAGATCCCGCTGACCAAGTCGTTCGACCTTCGCAAGCCAGAGTAACCCCCCAACCAGCTCTCTGACCTGCTCGGGGGCTACACCCGGTCGAAACCGGCCGACCAAGTCGGTCGGGCTCTACCGATCAAGGCAGCCTTTTGATCCACTCGGGGGCTCGGGGCCGATTGAGTCCGCCCGCGCGCTCCTAGTCGGGTTTTGCCGACCAAAACAAACCCCCGACCGCCTCTAACGAGTTCGCCCGGGGGCTCAGGGGCTACACCCACCGGGTGCGCTCGCGCGCACCCGGTTGGAGCCAGCCGACCAAGTCGGTCGGACACTGCCGACTTAGCCGATCGCCTGACCCATTCGGGCGTGAAGCCGATTGAGTCCGCCCGCGCCCGCCCAATCGGATTTTGCTGACCTAGAAAGTCGGATTCACCCGTTCCGCTCGAAGCGCAGGGTGTTTGTGTCATCCAATGCCAGATGATCAGGAGGTCGAGCGTAGCACGGTCGGCTCAAATGCGGCTCATACACCCGGGTAAACTTTGCGAAGTCCCGCTGGCTGTCCCCGCGAGCACCGCCGACCGTACGCCACCCCTGAGAACCTGTTGCTTTGTTGCGCGGCGCTATGGTTAGTCTCCGAGAGATCGCAAGGACAAAAGCTCTCAATGGGCAAAAGCTAGTGACAGTTATATGGCGCACGAGTTACACATAATTGCTGCTTGCGTCATAACAGTCAAGAAATAGCGAAGCATTAAAAAACCAAGTTGGCATATAAATCTAAGCGCTGCACGCGCGTCGAACCGCCTCGATGAGGGCATCCCTTGCCTAGGCGAGCTTCAGGACGACGTCGATCAGCGCGTCAATGACGGCGGCATCGCGAGTGGTGGCGTCTCGCTCAACCCATTCGGCCATAGCGAGCTCGAAGTCATCCCAAAGCTCTGCGAGGAAAGCCGAATACCATCCCTTCTGCGGGGAAGGTCGACGGCAGAGTTTCGTCGCTAGAAGAAGAGGAGCGGGAAGACGCCATAAGAGAAACTAAATGTTGCGAAGCGATCAAAAATCTGTAAGGCAAATGACTCCTCAAACTCCTGCAACCGTACCGCACTTATATATGCTTAAGGTGCGGAAACCGAGTGGTTTCTCATAAATGGGGGCGTGAGAAGCCGAAGCATCATCATGTTTGCGAAAAGATCGCGCTGCCGGAGGTAATGGGCCAATCCAGGAACGCGCGTGTTCCAGGATGGCCCTAGGGGCTACTGATGAATACCCATACCAGGGATACCCCCAGCAGGCCAGAACACCAAATGGGCCGTCTTAGGCCTAGCTCTGGCCGAAGCCCTCGTTGGGTCACAAAGGACCCTCGACCCTAATCAGACCCACCAGGGGGCGATCCGACCTGGCCTCAAGTCAGGCGCCAACGGTTCCGACCCAGCGACCTACGCCACAGGGTCAAAGATCGTCGCCGGTCAACCTCAAGCTGGTCACCTGCCCCGCAGACACCACGGCCATGCTGGGGCAAGTGGCTCCTTCCCAAGGTGGCCAGGAGGCCACCAAAGTCAAGCGCTTGTCCCTTCACCCCGTCATGAACTGTGGAGAGACGCGCTCCCCCCCGAGGCAACACTAGAGCACAGCGTAATGACGTCAGCATCTGACAAGCGCACAGAGGGTAGGTGCGCCCCTGCCCGACGAGACGCCGCTCGCTGTGTCTACCAACCCAGGCGTGGGATGAACGGGAACCTGTCAGTCACCAGGACCGAACACCAGGACTCCCTTACGTCGGACACCCCATCCTTTTTTTTCTCCAAACTCCCGTGTAACCTGCCCCCTCCGCCTATATAAAGGGAGGCAGGACCCTCAGACAAGGATAGGCGAGCAGACTAGAGGTACCCACGAGCAACGTAACTCTTACTCCCACTCGGACGAGCGCTCAAGGCTAGGCCTTAGCCCTCGCTTGTAACACCATGCAGTCCTCTGCGCCCCAAATCAATATACAACCACCACACGAACTGGAAGTAGGGACATTCGGCCCGAACCAATATACATCTTGGGCTCCCTGAGTCTAACCATTCAAGGAGAGGGAACGCGCGGCCCCTTAACTTACAAATTTACTTGTCGGTATACGAAACACCGACACTACCCTAGCTCACCTCGCTTCCTCTGCGAGCTAGTGCAAGCGAGCCATCAAATCCGGATGTTGCTCGGTATACTCATTCAACCATTTCTTCAAATCCCTTACCTCCATTTTATCTGTGTACTCTAGATGTCACCAAGGAGGGCTCTTGCTCGAGGCCACCCATCTCTTAAGCAATCGGGTAGAGGGTAGCAGTGGCGATGGCACTTGCCACTTGCCCCTCATCTTCTTGGCCTTGGTGGCGGGGATGGCTCCCCCTTGGTCGTGAGACAATGGTTTGAGTTCGACCACCGCGGCTTCAAGGGCAACCTTCTCCTATCAAAAGCAATAAAAATGTTAAAGATGCTCAGAATGTTTTTCTTTAAGCATGGATCGTGAAGTTACTTACTGCGTCACCCCGCTCAAGCACATTCTTTGAACTTGACGCCCGTGCTAAAGCTCCTTGCCCTTTGGAGTGCCGAACATTTCAGCCACTCGCTTCTCCACCCAGGCCGTGCTCGGGGCTGCATTCGACCAACACAAACATTAGCATGAGCAAAATTATGTGCCAAGAGTAGAAGTTACTCATGCAATTTTAGAAGCATACCAGAGTTAGCATCTCGGGTGAAGTATTGCCACTCGGAGATTTCAAAGAAGGGGTGCTCCCTCCTTTTCAGTGGAGACACCCGATTCTCCTAAGGTAGTCTCGGGCAACGTCTCGACCAGTGAGCCCCATGTTGGTAAGCTCGTTGATCGTCATTAGTATCCGCTCCTCCTCAGCTTGCACGGGGGTGCGCAGGGTGTCGGTCTCTAGAGCCACCGCTCCGGTGTAGCGTAGAGAGCTTCCCTCCACCTTCTTCAAGTAAAACTAATGCTCGGCCCAACCCGACACTGAGTCCTTGAGTGTGAAGATCAGGTATTCGTATGGTCGGTTGGACCAGAGACGAAAATAGATGCAACTGGTGGGAGAAGTCTCACCGATGCGAAACAAGGAGTAAAAATGAAAGAAAAGGCTTGTTGTGGGCATGGTGCCCACGTATCCCTCGCAAAGATGCTAGAAGGTGGCCAAAATAAGGATGGAATTGGGGTTAAGATTAGAAATCTCGCACTCACATTTGGCAAGCATGGATTCAAGAAACTCACTCTCAGGCATCCTTAGCCCGTTGATAGTGTAGAGGTTGCAGGAGACGATCTCGTCATTCCGTGGCACCGGAGCTCCCTCGCCATCAGGAACTTGCCAGGATCCCACTTCAAGGTAGCCAAGATCATCGAGCATTTGAAGCCTCTCCTTGCTGATTTTGCTTGCCTCAAACTTTGCCATAGGATCGATGGAGGAAGATGATGCAAGAATGGGAAAGTTCGGGACTTAGGAAATTTTGAGGGCTTGATTGTGAGATGCGGATGAAGAATTTCTGATCACTGTTTCCGCCTTATATATAAGGGTGGAGAAGCCAACGGACATGACTGTTAGGAGGCCAAAAGTCGCTCCCGCCTGTTCGCAAACTGGCGCGAGGCGGCGTAATCTTTGAAACTGTCCAATAAAGGCACGGTTCCCAAAAAACTATCCAAACTGCTCCCGCAACGCTTCGCAAAGAAGGAACCGCTGTGACCTTTGATGCTCTTTTCCTGAGCTTCCTTTGTCAGGGGCCAAGCTTATAGTTTGGTCCTTGTCGACCATGCTCGTCTGCAAGCGGGTATTGCTCGGATGATGCAGTAGTGTTCCGCTGAAAGATTCCAATCCCTCCTTTGAGTCTATAGGCTCAAAGGGAAGGCCCCGCCAAGTAGTTTTCCACTTGAGCCTCAGGGGCTAGCTGTCGGGGATTGGATACTTCTCTATAAGAACTATTATACCCCAGCAGTCGGTTTAGGCCGACCATGCATGCCCTTGGATGGTGTCCCCAAGGAGGATCCTCGGATAGTCTAACTGGCGGGTCTGCCCTGACCACGCCCAAGCTCGTCCCTGAGCATGTGTCATAAATCCCCGAGCATACTTGCTTGGGAGTGCGCAACAGTAGGTCAGAGCTAAGGTAACTCCCGAGCATGATCAAAAGATAGTGCTCAGCCCATAACGACGACGTGGTGATAATTGCGCCACAGTTTAAGACCATCATGCCACGATCCGGGACCATTATGCCCACGACGAGACGTAGCGAAAATCAAGGATGCCGTTACAGCCATGGTTAATGTAGTAATGACGCTTTATTCAGTCGCAGTTACTTTGATCATCAATAAAGACCCCTCCGGTAGATCGGTAAAGGGGCATGACAACATGCAAACAAAGGAACACTCTAGCATACTGTCACATTGTCATATTCAAGCCATACTATAAGAGTTCCATAGGCAATAGTGAGACCACTGGACGTAGGGTTGTTATCTCCATCGTGATTGTCCCAAACTAGTATAAATCATTTGTCCATTGTCTTCCAAGCATCAGATTCTAAGAACATTCTTCGGACGCAAACCCTTCACGGGAAAGGGGCCTGTTGATCCCCCATTCAACAGTAAGCTTGGCAGGGACCCGTTTCCCAAACGTCGACATGTTATTTTTTAGATTGTAAAAGTCAACATATTTTGTGTGAACTATAAAATCTATGAAAATTAGATATATGTATTTTCAAAAATTCTCAAAAAAATATCATACATAGAGGAGGTGATATTCTACAACCGTGCAAATTTTCAAGACAAAAAATCATCCTCATTTGAAATTTATGGCTAAATCAAAAAAAGAAAGATTCATATATAATCTAGAAGTGGCATCATTTACTAGTTAGGTTGCCACTGGCTGTTTGGTTGCGTCATTCACTAGTTGAGTTGCCACTGACTATTCGGTTGCACATGGCTCGGTCGGTCTGAGTTAAATGGCCTGAGTATACAATAGACTATTCTACACGTTGGTACGTAATAGCATTTCTACATGTGTATATGTATATATGAAAGCGCTAATCTGCGCTTGTGCATAGATTAGTTATTCTACATTTCAGTTAGAGAAGCGCATGGATAACAACCCACGTACGGCCAGGTGACACGTGTTGGCTAATCCAATTACCTTTGTAGCCAAAGCACCTAGTAAATGCGTTTCTAGTTTCCACATGAATCTATTTTTTCTTTTTTAGTCATAACTTTTTACTGGCACTTCCGATCCACGAACAGTTTTCACCAGAAGATTACTGCTAACGAGAGCAACATATTGATATAACTCTCACCAATAAAATGTCGAATGAATCTTCTGGCATGATGGAAAAAACTATGTATACCAATAGTAAAATCTATGTAAACTATGTATACCAATAGTAAAATCTATGTATACATATAATAAAATCTGATTTACTAGCGAGACTTATATCATTATATTGCTCTTGTTGTCAGTAAGCAAGTGGTAAAAGGCGTTCATGAATCAGAGCTGTCAATAAAAAGTTATACAACTAAATAGAAAAGAATAGATTCTAGTTCAAATAAGAAAACATATTACTAGCTTAGCATTGCTTGATCGACTAGTAAATGCGCTTCTTGTTTGTACATAAATCTGTTTATCCTTTGTTTTAGCCATAATTTTTTATTGACACCTACGATTTATGAACAGTTTTCATCTGTAACTTACCAATGACAAGAGCAACATATTCATATAAGTCTTGCTAATAAAACACCGCATAAACCCTCCTGTTGGATAGTAAAATATATGTATACCGATTGTAAAATCAATGTATGTAGATAGCAAAAATCTATGTTACTAACAAGACTTATATCATTATGTTGATCTCATCGTCAGTAAGCAAGTGGTAAAAATTATACATGAATCAGAGCTATCAATAAAATGTTATGACTAAATCAAAGAAGAATAGATTCAAGTTCAAATAAGGAAACATGTTACTAGCTTAACCCCACATTACCAACTAGTAAACGCGTCTCTTATTTCTACAGGAATCTGTTTATTTTTTGTTTTAGCTATAACTTTTATTGATAGTTCCAATTCGCGAACGGTTTTCACCAGTTGCTTATTAACGACGAGAGCAACATATTGATATAAGTCTGATGGCATAAATTGGATTTTACTATCCATACACATAGATTTTACTATCGATATACATAGTTTCTACTATCATGCCAAAAGAATCAGCAGCCTGTGTGGTAGTAAACTTTTATGATACATTCGTTAAATTGGTAGTAAAATCTCATTCGCACAATTTTTATTAGTGAGATTTATATCATTCTATTCCTCTCGTCATCAGTAAGCTACTAGGGGAAACCTTTTCTGAATCAGAGCTACCAATAAAAAGTTATGGCTAAAACAAAGAAAAACACATTTATATACAAACTACGAAACATGTTAACTAGTTGGTTTGGCCAAATAACTAGGGCAGCTCATTGCGCTAATTAGTGTGTTACATGACTCGATCGAACTGAGTTAAATAGCCCAAGTGTAAAATAGGTTATTCTACATGCAGGTACATAATGGCGTTTATATATATATATATAAGTATATACGTGTATATACACACATATATGTATGTGCGTATATACCAATTAAGCAATATGAGGAAACTCTCACAATAACCAAAAAGTTCTGATCATAAATCTGGGTGAACCCAAGTTTTGATGAGTTCATATCAAGTATAATAAAAATAACTTGTCGGTGTATTCTACACCAGGGTACTCTCTCCACCGCTGCTGTCGGGGTATTTCGCCGGACAGGATTTCTCCCAGGATGGAGAATAAGGTTCGGTAGAGGGCGTCTTCGCGGTCAGATACCCTAATGGCTCTCCTTCGAGGGATACGGGGGTTAACAGATCAAGGAACACACCAATGAACCCAGGTTCGGGCCCCCCTATATGGGTAACAGCCCTACGTCCTGCTAGATCTTTGTTGATGTATATTGAGCCGGTTACAATGCTTTTCCTCAGGTTTTTCACTCATTTTTTCATCAGTCCATTCTTTCTTTTGTCCCCCCTTCTTCCATGCACCAGAGCTCCCTTATATAGACTGGGCTGGCTCGGGCAGGTGAGAAGGTGACATCATACTGATCTACGATTCATTTATTACACCCATCACTGTAGTCCTATCCTCCAAGCCTCGTTCTCTGTGCCACTGTATGGCTTCGCCCGGTCCGCCCGGGATGTGACTTTCCTGCGATGGGTTAGGTGTGAGGCGTCAGAGGGATAGGCCATCGTCGTGTTGATAGTAGAACTCTTCGCAATCAATGGCTTTGATACAACGTGTCAGGGGAAGGGGACTTCGAGGCGAAGCCTCCTTCTCATCCTTTTGGTCGCCCACATGGTCCGGCCGCCCGGCGAGTGGGGCCTGATCGCCCGCCTGCTCGCCAGGCCGCCACATGTACCAGCCACCCGGTGAGTGGGGCCTGATCGCCCGCCTACTCAACATGCCGCCACGTGGGCCGACCACCCGACGAGTGGGGCCTAATTGCCGGCCTGCTCGCCAGGCCGCCACGTGGGCCAGCCGCCCAATGAGTGGGCCCTGATCGCCCGCCTGCACGCTAGGCCACCACGTGGGCTAGCCGCCCGACGAGTGGGGCCTGATCGCCCGCCTACTCGCAAGGACGCCACGTTGGTCGGTCGCTCGGCGAGTGGGTCCTGATCGCCACTTTGCATGCCAGCCGCCACGTGGTCGGCCGCCGGTGAGTGGGGCTCGATCGCTCACCGCGCCCGAGCCGCCACGTGGTCTTACTTATGCGTGGCGTAGAGGGTACCCTCTCGTAAAACACCTGTGATAGTCCGGGTCCATCCTAGAATCTTGCGTCGATTTCTTTGAGCCTCATTTAATGTCGGTGCGTTCTTGGATGGACCCACCACTTCTGAGCACATAACCGTCTTGGTCCTCCCCGCTTTTGTCGATTTTTCTCAGGACCCGAAATGTCGTGCACTTTCTCCCTTTTTGCGAACCATCTGTGTGAGGGGACTATATATATGCGCACCCATGACCAGCGGTTCACGCTCTTTCTGATTCCTGCGCACTTTGCTCTTTGCCCTTTCAACTCAGCCGTCTAAAGATCTTGCTCTTTCTCCAATGGCACAATACTTTCCATCTTCTTCTGTCGATAGGGAGAGAGCGGCGACGCTCTCCAAAATCACAGCCGAGGGTTCTCTCCACCTTCGCCATGGAACCCTCGCACCGCGGTGCGCACCCAGGGAGATCGTCGTCTTCACTTGGGGATTACTGGCAGGCCTGGTGCCGCCCTTCTCCAAATTCCTCTTCACCATCCTCCATTTCTATGAAATCCATCATCTTCATCTCACTCCCAATTCTGTTCTCATCCTCTCCACCTTCGCATACCTCTGCGAAATGTTCAAAGGGGTAATGCCGAATCTCCCCCTTTTTCGGTACTTCTACATCCTTTGCGGCACCTTCGACAGTGGGATCGCGGGGAGCTGCCATTTTCGTATTCGCGACGGGTTGGCCCCCCGCTACATTCCCCTCCAGTCGAAGTCCAACTAGAAGGCGTGGTGGAGCGACCGGCCTGATCAGGGCGCTTTTAGTTCGGGACTTCGTTGCCCGGAGGATCAGCCCCCTTCGTCGTCGTGCCCACCCTGCATGGCAATACACGGGTGACGACAACATAACCCACACGCACCCAGGCTGTAAGTTCTTATTCTTCTTTTGAATACATATTTTCTTTTGTGGTAGCCATCAACCAACAATCTTGTCTTCCTTTTTCCGCCAGGCGCAGGGAACTTGGATGGCCCCACCATCTCCAAATGGCTGGTTGGACTTCTCCCACTAATGCCGAGCATCCTTGATTTCCCCGCCGTGCACGGCTGCTCTACGATTTGGAGTCCGCAGAGAGCCTCCGGATCATCAAGCTATTTACGGCAATGGACTCCACCGGCCCTTTGGTGCTACTGGCCAGCAATCCCCTGGTGATCAGGGACCCGGTCCTAGTTGACGATCGGAACGTAGGCAAGCGGCCGTGCCCTCCGGACGCCACGGGTGCAGACCCCAAGAGGTCTCGCACCGAGGACCAGACTCCCGCCGCCACCAAATCCGCTGCTCATCCGAGCGCGCCCCGAGTGGCGGGATCTTCATCCGGGGTGACGACATCCGTTGCCCCTGCTCCGGCGCTGGCTCCACCGACGCCAACTCATTCGGCACCGACTCCATCAGCACCGACCTCATTGGTGCCAAATTCGTCGGCACCAACTCCACCGGCACCAATGGTTGCTGCCACTGCTCGCCGGGGTGGGCTCGCACTTCCAATGGCTTCATTCATTTTCCAATCACCTCCAAGGGCGGCCCCCCAAGGTGCTCCGGCCAAGCAGACGTCTGCGGCGCCAACTGACGCAACGGAGACTTCGCCAGGGCCCCGGTGCCTCCAAAGCAGCCCAAGTGGACGTCGCCGGCACCAACACTCACGCCCACCCTGCTTCGATTGTCCTTACCGTTCCAACCTCCAGCTTGGCTACGCTGCTCGCCAAACTTGGCGAGGCGCACGCATCCTCGGGCACCCTCCTCACGGCAACCATCCAGCGCAAAGCGCAAATGTCGCAGCAGATGGTGGCGCTGCGCGGGGAGCTGATGCAAGAGAGGGAGAAGGGGGAGGCACTGCTAGCCCAGGAGAGGGTGACTGGGGCAGCCCTACTCGCTCGAGCGTAGGAGGCCGAGGTGGCGCAGAAGCAGGCAGTGGAGGAGTTGCGTTGCACGCTGCACAACCTCGCCGTCATGCTCGCCCAGCTTATCGGCGCATGGCGAGGTGCCTCGAGCCACTTGGGGTGGACCTTCACGAGCCGCTCGAGCCTTCGGCCCTGCAGTATGCCCAGGCCTTCACTCGGGTCGCCGAAGCCCTCAGCAGCTTACCTACCGCCTTGGCCGCTCACTCTGCCCGAGAAGGGTGGGAAGTCACGGTTGCCACCGTGACATTCGTGCTGGCATGCTGCGCCAGCCGCGACGCCTCCTTCGATTCGATGGCCGTCATGGCCGGCATTGAAGGAGACGAGGCCTAGGCGCAGGCGCATGTGTGCGAGGAAGCGGAGCACATGGCCGGGATGATGCACGTGATAGACCCAGACTCCGACGCTGCACTGTCGGAGGAGGAAGCTGAGGATTCCGCTCAGCATATCCAAGTCATTAACGACGAGTAGCTGTCCGGGCCACCGCCTTTGTTTCCTTTATTTCTTCTTTTTCTTGTTTTGCCTTTCTGTGATCCTGTACAAACTCTTTAGTCAAGTTAATGAAATTATCATCTTTAGCCTTTACCTGAATGTTTGCTTGTCTGGGTTTGGTTGCGTTTGCTCAACTCAACCACCGGGCGACCAGCCCCTAGCCTTGCCACGATGCGAACCTGAACGCTTAGGTTAGGTGAATACTTCGGGGCTTCTTTGGTGATCGCAAGCAATCGCTACAAACGTAAACAAAAGTTACGCAAGACACACAGGATGTAGTCGAATAGAGTCTTAAGTCCCTGCATGAGGTTGTCACTAGCCCATGCCCCTTCGAAACTTAGATCCTGGTGATCTCTCGAAACCAGATTGCAGCGCTGCGAGGCAAGGCAGCAGGTCCCTAGGAGTGGTTCTAGGCCAGCGGTGTCCGCGGTGACAACCCAGGGTGTACCTGCCGCGTTTAGACACCATGCCAAACTCGCCCTCTGGTTGCCCGTCCTTGCCCGACGTTGGGTGTCTCCCTTTATCAGCAAGGAGCTGTCAGGTTACCGGTGCCCATGACAACCACGCACAACCCGACCCAATAGGGCATAAATACAAACGACAGATCGATAATACACAATGCAAACAACTTATCTTGATCATAGGCCGTCGGGCGACTAGCCCCCAGGCTTGCCGTGATGCCATCTTGGATGTTTAAATTAGGCAAGTGCTTTGGCACTTCATTTGCGATTGTACACAGCCTACTGCAAACACAAGTAGACGTTACACGGGGCATGCGGGAAATAGACTAAAAGAACATAAGTCCTGCGTGGGGTTGTCATGGTCCTTTTCTTTTTGGAACTTAAGCCCTTGTGATTTTTCTCAGAACCAGACCGTTGCGCTGCGTGTCAAGGTAGCGGGTTCCCAGGAGGCCAGGAGTGGTTTTGGGCCTACGGTGTTCACGGTGACAACCCGAGGTGTGCTAGGTCGCCCATCCCTGCCCGACGCGATCGCTGGGTGTTACCGCATATCAACAAGGAGCCGCCAAACTGTCGGTACCAATGACACCCACGCCAAATGCTACCCACTGGGGCACAAGTAGGAGAGACAAAAAAGATAAAGCAAAAGCTTTTAAGGCAAACAACTTCACTGACCGTCAGCAGTCGCCGATCAGCTAGGAGAGAGCCCACCCTTTTAGCTGATCGGAGCGAACTACCAAGTACTTACAGTTCTTAGGGATAAAATTTTAGCAACAACTCCAAGTTGTGGGAGTTTGCCAGCTCTTGGCCATCCTTAGTGGCCAACCGGACCGCCCCGAGTCGAGAGACTAAGACTACCTTAAAGGGGCCCTCCCACAGGGAGACAGTTTGTTGCACCCGGCATGCGTCTGAATTCTATGCAAGACTAGGTCGCCCACTACCAGTGTTCTCTTATGGACCCGAGTGGCGTGGTACCACCTGAGACTTTGCTGGTACCGAGTGGCACGCAAGGCCGCCCGGTCGCGCACCTCCTCCAGAAGGTTGAATTTTTCTCCGCAGTGGTCTTCTTGTCCTTCCTTGCTGAATGCCGAAACGCGTGGGGAGCCGAGCGATAGCTTAGACTGAAGGACAACTTCTGCCCTGTAGACCAGGAAGAAAGGTGTTTCTCCAGTCGCTCGATTGGGTGTGGTGCGAAGTGGCCACAACACAGCCGAGAGTTCTTCCGTCCACCGCGTCCCCCGCTTATGGAGCCGATAAAATGCTCTGGTCTTTAGGCCCCTCAACACCAACGCGTTGGCGCGCTCTGCTTGGCCATTACTGCTTGGATGGGCCACCGAAGCAAAGCATACCTTGGTGCCCATCTCATCACAAAACTCCAGGAATGTCGCGCTGGTGAATTGAGTGTTGTTGTCCATGATGATGCGATTGGCGACTCCAAAGTGGGTAAAGATTTCGTGCATGAACTTGATAGCAGCGGAAGACGTGATGGCGCGCACTACATCAGCTTCAACCCACTTGGTAAACTTGTTGATGGCGACAAAGATGGGTGAAGCCCCCTGTGGCCCACGAGAACGGGCCCACGATATCTAGCCCCAGATCGCAAACGGCCAAGAGAGCGAGATGGTTTGCAGTGCCTGGGCTGGTCGGTGGGTCTGCTTGGCATGAAACTGGCACACTTTGCATCTCCTCACCAGCTCACAAGCATCCTGGAGGGCAGTAGGCCAATAAAATCCTTGGCGGAACGCTTTGCCGACCAGCGTCTGACTGGACATATGGCTCCCGCACATGCCTCCATGGATATCAGAGAGAAAATTGCTCCCCTCTTCGCGAGTGATGCACTTCAAAAGAATTCCATTTTTACTCCGGCGATATAAGTCCCCACCAACCAGAGTATAGCACCTGGCCTTGTGTGCAATTTTCTCTGCTGACGCATCATCGTCGGGGATCACTTGGTCCTGCAGGAAGGCTAGGATTGGATCCATCCACTGCCCTTCCCAGCCAAGTGCGGTGATCACGGGGTGATCGCCCAGGTACTCCGCCTGGCCAAGCGTTTCCCACGGCACTGCTCCAGCGGCGTCGGCGTCCTCCCTCCTGAAAGCGGGAGCTGAGGCTAGCGCGCTACCCTCCCCTCTAGAATTGGGGGCTGAGATAGCCACGCCACCTTCCCCTCCTGAATCGGAGGCCGAGACAGCCACACCATCGTCCCCTCCATGTATGGGGGCTGCGACGGATGGTCACGTAAGCCTTTCTTCAAATACCCCGACCGGAACAGCAGATCTTGATGACGCGAGCTGTGAAAGCCCGTCTGCCATATGGTTGCCGCGTCGAGGGATATGGATATATCCCAGTCTTTTGAAGTGGCATTCCATCTTTCTGACCTCGGCCAAGTACGCAGCCATGGTGGGGTCAGAACATTGAAATTCCTTTTGTGCCTGATTGATGACCAGCAGGGAGTCGCCTTTGACTTGGAGGTGCCGGACGCCTAACGCCAAAGCGGCGCATAGCCCCGCCAGTAGGCCCTCATATTCGGCGATGTTGTTGGTGGCCTTGAAGTCCAGGGTGACCACGTACTGGAGGACATCACCGGTCGGGGAGACCAGGGAAACTCCCGCCCCTGCACCTTCGAGCCCGAAGGAGCTGTCGAACAACAAAGTCCAGGGAGAAGGCGCGGGTATCCTTCAGCTTCAGGAGCAATGGGAGTCCATTCAAGAATAAACTCGCCACCGGCTTTTGATGGCGGTCAGGTACAAATTTGAGATGATTTCCCCGGCACCGACCACTTAGCTATACTGACCATCGGCTTCCTCTGTAGTAGGATCTCTTGCAGAGGGTAGGCAGTGACCACCGTGATCTCTCACCCCTAGAAGTAGTGCCGCAACTTCCTGGATGCCATCAGGACAGTGTACAGCATCTTCTGTGCTTGCAGGTACTTGGTCTCCGCCTCATGAAGGACCTTGTTGACGTAGTAGACCAGCTTTTGGACACTCTCCCTCTCCGCCACCAGTACCGCTCTCACCACCGCAGGGGTAGCAGCGATGTACAGGAGAAATTGTTTGCCAGGACTAGGGGTGACCAGCACTGGCGAGGAGGAGAGGTACTACTTCAAAGTCTTGAAACGCTCGTTAGGCCTCTTCGGTCCACTCGAAGTGGTTGGTCTTGTTCAGTAGCTTGAATAGGGGCAGGCTTCTTTCTCCCAACCGGGCGATAAATCGCCCGAGGGACGCCAAGCGACCAGCAAGGCACTGCACTTGCTTGAGCCGAACCGGCAGCTTCTTGTGCTCAATGGCCGCTATCTTGTTAGGATTGGCTTCAATGCCCCGACTGGACACGAGGAATCTTAACAGCTTCCCAGAGGGTACACCGAACACATATTTCTCGGGGTTGAGCTTTAAGCAATTCTTCCAGAGGATAGCGAAGGTTTAATCCTGGTCTTCGATCAGTTCTTCACTCTTCTTAACTTTCACAACCAAGTCATTGACGTACACCTCAAGATTCCACCCTATCTATGGGCGGAATGAAATATGCATGGCGTGTTGATAAGTAGAACCAGCATTTTTTAACCCAAAAGCCATTCTGATATAGCAATAAACACACATTGGGGTTACAAAAGCGGTTTTTTCTTCGTCTTCCGCCGCCATGCTAATATGGTGGTACTCAGAGTACGCATCCAAAAAGCACAGCAGCTCGCACCCTGCCGTCGAGTCGATAATGAGATCGATGCGAGGCAGGGGGTAAGGATCCTTCGGGCAGGCCTTGTTGAGGTCGGTGAAGTCGATGCACATCCGCTACTTCCCATTGGATTTCTTCACAAGCACAGGGTTGGCAAGCCACTTGGGGTGAGAGACTTCCCTGACAATCCCTGCGCGCAGCAGCTTCTCTACCTCCTCCCGAATGGCTTCTTGCCACTTTGGTGCCTGCCTCCAGAACTTTTGCCAGACCGGGCGCACTCCTAGGAGCGTTGCCAATTGGTGCTCGATCACCTCCCTGGGGACCCCAATCATATCGGATGGTTACCAGGTAAACATGTCGGAGTTAGACCGGAAGAAGGTGATGAGCGCGTCTTCCTATTTGGCGCTGAGGTTGGCGCCAATGTTGACGGTCTTCCCAGGTTCACCCTCGCTCAGGGAGACCACCTTAACCTCGCCGGCCGAGCCAGGCGAGGCACGGGTCTTCACCAGAGGGGCTCCCGAATAGGCGACATCAGCCTGCCTTACACAGGTGGCGTTGGCCAGGTCCAATGCGTGCTTGTGGCAGCGCAAGGCTTCCGGCTTGTCCACCTGGATGACTATAGGGCCACCAGGCCCTAGTATCTTCACCACCATGTATGCATAGTGGGTCGCCGCCATGAACTTGGGCAATGCTGGTCGGCCAAGTAGGGTGTTGTATGGGAGGTTGAAATCGGTGACTTCGAAATAGACCATCTCCATATGGTAGTTGCTTTCCTCCCCGAAGGTGACAGGGAGGCGCACCTGGCCCAGGGGCACCGAGCCAGCCCCTAGGGCAATTCCATAAAAGGGCAAGGCCGGGCGCAACTCCTATCGTGATATCTGGAGCGCCCGAAATGCCTTGGAGGACAGGAGGTTGATGGAGCTCCCTCCGTCCACTAGCACTCGCCCAAGCTTCACATTTCGGATCGTGGGCGAAACCATGATCGGAAGGTGACCTAGGCCGGCAGTGCTCTCAGGGTGGTTGGCCCGACTGAAAGTGAACGGCTCCTCCAACCACTTCAGCATCTGACCACGCCCCTGAGCTCGGCAACATGGCACAGACCTCCCTCCTTAGCCATTTGTACATCGTGTTGGAGGGGTAGGTGGCCGAGCCACCATGAATGTACGCCACGGTTTGATCTGTTTGCTAGAAGGCCAGCGGGGCAAGGTCGTGACCAGGTCGTTATCGCGAGGGCGGCACTCCTTAAGCCACTACTCCACCATTTTACTCACAACCTGGCAACTAGCCAGGTCATGGGTGTTGGACCTATGGATCGGGCAGTAGGGCCTGCCCTCCTTCTCCTCGCGGCGGTCATTTTTCTGACCATGGCAATTATCTCACTGGTCACGATGGTCCCACCCTCGCGGCTTGGTATCCCTACGCTCGCGCTCAGCGGTTAGGACCCCGCCTGGTCTCAATCGCCTCACGCCTCTTTGCCTTCTTACTTGTAGGGCTAGGACCCCTCGAAGTCCCTACTTCATCTCTGCCGCGACCACCCGCGGAACCGGACACTAGCCCCCGAGCTTCCACCGCCCACGCGCACTTGTGCGCTAGAGAGAAAAACTCGAAGGTAGTAGGGATGTTGCGGGTGGCCATCTTCTCCTACATCTTATGGTCCCAAACGCCTCTCTAAAGGTGATGATGACCAACTGCACGAAAATCCGAGGGATCGTGTTGCGACAATGACTGAATCGTCAGATGAAGTCGCGCAACGATTCCCCTCTCTTCTGCTCGAGGGCATGGAGATCGTCATCCACGCTCGGTTGTGTGTATCAGGCTTGAAAATTGGCGATGAAGACGCCACACAACTCCTCCCACGAGTGTACCGATCCTCGCGGGAGGTTCAACAGCCAGGAATGGGCGAAACTCGTCAAGGCCGTTGGGAAATAATTGGCCATGGCCTTTTCAGACCCGCCAGCGGCCCGCACCACCGTGGTGTAGATCTGCAAGAATTCTTCAAGATTTGTGGTGCCGTCGTACTTTTCGATGGATGCCGGACGAAACCTTTCGGGCCACGCCAAACGGCGTAGCCGTCGGAAAAACGCCTGGCACCCAACATCGTAGGGGGAGTCATGCCGTTCACCTGAACCTCGGCCCGGAGACCATGCTGGGGAGTGCAAATCTCAACTCCCCAAAGAATCGGAGGAGTGGACCTACTCCTTGCTCCGAAGGTGGGAGTCATGGGAGGAGCTTTCATCCCCAGGAGCCATCCGCCTGTCGCGGCCTTGCCCCTGGGCGCGACGGCACTGCAGGTGATTACGCAAATCATCGCCACGCCACCGGCGATGCTTCTCCAGATGAACCCTCAGGTCCTCGCGGCTCCTCACGGAATCGGGACCCGTGTCTTGTACACCCTTTCCTTTGCTATAGCCCTCCTGGCTAGAGCGCTTCCCGCTCGGGCGGCTGGAAGCTTGAGTGCGGTTAGCACGCACCCTTGATCGAGGAGTACCGATGGTACCTGACCGGTCGGGCATCCCCACACAGAGCTGGGCTGTGTCTACGAGGCAAGCAATGTCCCGAAGCCATGGCATGGCCAGGGTGTCTCCTGCGAGTTCCACCGGAGGGTGGTCCAGGAGGAGACAGACTACATGCAGGTTCTGGGCCGGAGTGGCCGCCTCCATGGTCAACTGTTGCGGAACCGGATGTTCCGCTGCCGCCAGGGGAGAACCACCGCCTCCCTGTAGGGGCGGCATGAAACGATCCCTTGTCCGGTGGGAGTGCCGGGACGTGTCCTGAGTGTTGCTAGCCTCCGCCGCCTCTTTTTGCTGTGAGTGCGAACCCGCTATCACCAGATGTGCCATCCCTCCAAAAAGAGAATAAGGTTCGGTAGAGGGTGTCTTCGCGGTCGGACACCCTAATGGCTTTCCTTCGAGGGATAAAGGGGTTAATAGATTAAAGAACACACCAATGTAGCCAGGTTCAAGCCCCCTTTTATGGGTAACAGCCCTACGTCCTGCTAGATCTTTGTTGATGTATATTGAGCCGGTTACAATGCACCAGAGCTCCCTTATATAGATTGGGCTGGCTCGGGTAGGTGAGAAGGTGACATCATACTGATCTACGATTCATTTATTACACCCATCACTATAGTCCTATCCCCCAAGCCTCATTCTCTGTACCACTATATGGCTTCGCCCGGTCCGCCTGGGATGTGACTTTCCTGTGACGGGTTAGGTGTGAGGCGTCAGAGGGATGGGCCGTCGTCGTGTCGACAGTAGAACTCTTCACAATCAATGGCTCTGACACAGCGTGTTAGGGAAAGGGGACTTCAAGGCGAAGCCTCCATCTCAATCCTTTTGGTCGCCCATGTGGGGCGGCCGCCCGGCAAGTGGGGCCTGATCGCCCCCCTGCTCGCTAGGCCGCCACATTGGCCGGCCGCCGGCGATCGTGGCTTTGCCCTTTGCCGCCGCCAGTCGCCTCACGGGCCAACCGCCCAATGAGTGGGGCTCGACGCTCACCGCCGCCAGACGCCACATGGGTTTGCCGCTCGGTGAGTGGGGCCTGATCGCCCACCTGCACACCAGGCCGCCACATAGGCCGGCCACCCGACGAGTGGTGCTTGATCGCCCGCCTGCTTACCAGGCCACCACGTGGGCCGGCCGCCCAGTGAGTGGGGCCTAATTGCCCGTCTACACGCCAGGCTGCCACGTGGGCTGGCCGCCCAGCGAGTGGGGCTTGATCGCCCGCCTGCTAGCTAGGCCGCCACGTGGGCGATGCCGCCCGGCTGGTCGGGCTCGATCGCCGCTTGCCGCCAGCCACCACGTGGGCGGGCGTCTGGCGAGTGGGGCTCGATAGCTCGCCGCCGCCAAAGCGCCGCCCACGTGGGCGGCCGCCGGTGAGTAGGGCTCGATCGCCCGACTACACGCCAGGCCGCCACATGGGCCAGCCGTTTGGCGAGTGGGACCTGATCGCCCGCTTGCTTGCCAGGCAACCACGTGGGCCGACCACCCGGCGAGTGTGGCCTGATCGCCCGCCTGCTCACTAGGACGCCACGTGGGCTGGCGGTCCGGCGAGTGTGGCTCGATCGCTCCGCTTCGCCGCTAGGCCGCCACGGGGCGGGGCGGCGCGCGAGCGGGGCTGACGCCCACTGCTCGCCAAAGCCATGTGGGCCGACCGCCCGGTGAGTGTGGCGTGATCGCCCATCTACACGCCAAGCCACCACGTGGGTCGGCCGCCCGGCGAGTGTGGCCTGATCGTCCGCCTGCTTGCTAGGCCGCCATGTGGTCTTTCTTGTTCACATGGAGAGACCAGTCCCAGTTCAATGACCAGACACGTGTCGCTCGACAAGAAGTCGGGAGACCAGGCCACGTGGCTGCTCGGTGAGCAGCCAGCCCATCACCAGCCAACCACATAGACAGAGTTGAGAGGCTTTTGCCTGAAGCAATCGCCAGGATCACAACGTATCATAGCCATTAAATGCACATGGGAGCCATTCAATGCGTGGGGAGCCGTTGCAGTGCTCCTGAAGGCCATTAAATGAGCGTGGCACTCTGACGCTATGATGACCTGTTCCTCCGACTGAGCCGCCTTCAACAACTCCCGTTCCATCTGCACTTGCCAGCAGACGGGTGACGTGTACCAAAGTTCATCATGTAACGTCTGAACCCCTCCTCTCGCGGTCCAAGACAAAGTGTGTTAAGATACGGGTAAACAAAGAGGCTCGAGGGACGAGAGCAGCGTAACCAGACATAGTCAATGTAATTAATGTAAAACTACTGCCTCTGCCTGCCCTAGCTAGTCCCGGGAGTATATAAGGGCGCTAGTGTGCATGAGGCGCGGAGGTCGGTCGAAACTCAAGAGATTGTGTCACTGAGGTCACTCAGTCGATCAGCTCACAGCGATGAGCAAGCATAATAGTAGAGCAACACAAGCTTAGGCAGGACGTAAGGCTGTTACCTGCGTTGGGGGCCTGAACCTGGGTAAATCTTGTGTGTTCCTTGTGTGCTCCCATGCGTTCTTGAGTCTCCTGCCCTGCTCATCACGTGAAGAGAGTAGAGAAGAGAGCAGACAGTGGCGCAGCTGCGAAGGCCCCTCTACCGAAACTTGGTTATACACTCAAACCAATATTGTCCAGCATAAACACACCGACAGGGTGTGCCAGGTAGGGGCAGTAGTAGCTGTTTCACCCGTTGCTTTCTTCAGCAAATCATCAAGCACCGGCTGTGAAGATGGAGGCTTCACGCTCCCATCAGGCGGGGACCGTCTGACGCCTTCCGCCGAAGGTGGCGGTGCCCCCACCACGGTAGGAGCACAGATGGTCCAACGGCGACTAGCGATGGAGGAGGTCACGCTGGCCCAAAACCGGCATGCGGCCCACCTCCTCCTGGAGCGCCCGCTGAGTGGGGTGACACCTCAACAAAGCGCCATGGTCGCGGACGCCGCCACCTCGTGGACGGGCCCACCCACGCCAAGGCATCGAGATGGCCAATACCTCTGGTATCCCACGGTCGAAGTTGCGCGCAGAGCACACCTAAGCTTCGAGCCACCCGAATGAGCAACGCTCACGTCAGGGTGGGCGAAGCAAAGGGAAGGGCATTCAAGGCACAGGCCCCGCTCTCACCGGGGGTCGTGCGATGGCTCTAAAGCCATCTCACGCGTCCCCCGGGCGTAAGTGGAGTGTGGGGA
The DNA here is from genome assembly GCA_036346375.1 of Guadua angustifolia. Classification (NCBI taxonomy): domain Eukaryota; kingdom Viridiplantae; phylum Streptophyta; class Magnoliopsida; order Poales; family Poaceae; genus Guadua; species Guadua angustifolia. Next base: position 48,928,978 of record CM070502.1, on the reverse strand, counting down.
ACCGTCCCCGGGACTCCACTGATTCACCCAAATGCGTGGTACATCTTAAGTGAATCAAGGGAAACTCGGACGTTCCGCGAATATATCCGTGTTGGTACCAGGAAAGTTCGCCAACATAAGCATTCTCATCCAACAGTTGACATCACAACACATACACATTTATTGGAAGCATAAACGTTATTACATTCCAAAAGTAGGACTGCTGTCCATAACGACATATTTAGAGTTATTACACCAAGTAGCAGCGGAATTCATAAGATAAACAACAAAAGGGCCAGCATGGCATGCCCCCAAACCCTCAGGCAACCAACTGGGGCAAGAACGGCGACTAAACGTTAGAATTGTCGAAATTTGCCCGGTAAAAGTCCCTGGGCAGTGCCTCATCCTCACCTGCAGCAAGTGGACAATCCGGTTGAGTACAAAGAGTGTACTCGCACAATAATTTAAGTTGCATGCTGAATTCTAACTACTTGTCGTTGCTACATCAAAGGGAGGCAAAATTGCAATTTCAGCAAAAAAACAATATTTGGGATAAATCATAAACATGTATAGATTGACAAATTGCATTTAGTAAACATTTGCAAAATCTAATACATAATATAACATCATCAAATTCACATTTATATCATGCCTTCAAGCATTCTCCGAACCATGAGTTCCATCGCTCATGCTCGATTACACACACAAGTACTCCAATACTCGTATCTTTTTCCCACTCCATCCCATTCTTACCAAGTCCTTAATACTCGCCCAGTGACTGACAAATCAAGCGATCGTCCTTAACCATGGACGTGGCTATTCGAATAGTTTAAACTTTGCAGAGGTACGACTTTACCCACACGACACGCCACACTCGTAAGCCAAGCTATTAACACATTTCCTTGGATGTGTCGGCCGAGGTGAATGTGACAAACCATTTTCCAGATGCATGGCAGTGCATCTAAACCATCCGGATGACTGTGACCAGTGTTCAAGAGTTTGCTCGGCGGATTCGTTGCGGTTAGGCACCGTCAAGCGCCAAGGCCGTATTTGCGGCGCAATTGCGGATCTCGGCGTTTTGGCCCTCGGCGGCCATGAATTTATATAATTCATATATATTATTGATTTTATTATGAATAAAAATTTTTAGTTTTCTTTTCTAGTTATTTGCAAATTGCAAGACATCAAATATTAAAGTAGAATATTAAACTAAAATACTTGAACAAATACTACTTAATTAATCAAGTAATAAACTAAGTAGTAAGTACTATGTTAGTGACTTAGTGTACCTTATTTCGAGGGCGACGACGTGAATCTTTCAATCATGGTCATCAGGTCATGTAAACAATAGATCAAAATGGTCTCTCTCATAGTTTTGTGCTAGCCACCAAGGACCGCCAAAGACCGCCAAGACCCGCCAAGGACCGCCAAGCCCCGCCATTTAAGCCTAAGCCGCCAAACAGCCGCTAAGGGCGAACATTGCGCTAAGGCAGCCATTATGCAATATCGACCGCAATATCGCCGACAAGTACCGAATTTTCGAACACTGACTGTGACCCTTGATCCCGCGTGCCCAGTGCCCGGTGTGTGTGGATCAAGGAGTACACCCGTTGTTGGACATCCCCAACTCAACAAAGTTCGAGGGACTCCGAGGACATTCCCTAGTGCTCCACTAAGCCCAAGGAATTCCAGCGGGCATTCCTTGACGCTCCACTAAGCTCAAGGAATTCCGAGTGCACATGGTTTACACACCCTAGTCATACACAAGTACTTGGTTACACCAATCCCATAAATGGCGTGTGGTTCGCATGATAGTTACTCAAAGAGACATCACCAGGATTCAATCCTTAAGGTCCTTAACCAATATCTCTACTCATTAACCAACATTTGAAACCATCATTATCAGAATAATTCTTGATTATTGCGAACGATGGATTAAGTCCATCTATCGTGGTTTCTAACGATGTTCTAAGCATGGCTAAGAATTTCGCACGAACCCATATACAATAATAATAAACCAACCACATAGGGTGACAATGGAACATGGAAAGAACATGGCAAGGGGATAACATCACAATGTGGCAATAGCTAAGGATTCTACCCAACCATAGTTGTAACTGAAAGTAAGCATGCAATTGATAAAATAATTCCAATAATATAAATTTCAAATAGTAGGAGCATTCATGGTCAAGGAGTAAAGTAGTACCTTGCTGCTCGTTCTTGATTTCGATGGCGTAGTCGTACTCGGGAGTGCCTTCTGAAGCGTCAACACCTAACGAGAAAATCCAAGTCCATAAACACCAAATCAAGAATTCAAAAGATGCACATGATTAAAAGATGTATGAAATGTTCATGATGCATAATACTAATTATAATATGAAAATACCAATTTAGTTTGTGAAATTTGGACTTAAGTGTCAAAAGTTCAAGTTTTAGAGGCATTTTATCAAATTAGGTTCAGAGTATTCGGATGGAACCCCGGAATGTCCGGGTAGACCCCCTCGGTCTGCTGAGCCACGCCCAACCCGGACTATCCGGATATTTCTTCGGAGTATCTGGATTATTCGGACTGTCAGAGTGGAACGTCGGACTATCCGAGCTGGGCTTCTCTGTTTTAAAACGGCTACTTGTCCAGTGGCCTCTACACTTCATATGGATGGACTAGGACTTCAAGGGAATGGACTAGGGTGGAATCTTACCACTACGGGGTTACTTTCGCACTTTGTGATGGTTGGTTTTGGCGAAGGAATGACAAGAGGTGTCGCAATGCTGGTTCTCACGGTTCGTCTCTGTTGGGGAACGAGTATGCTACGCTAGCACAAATTAAAATTTCTACCGTATAACCAGAAAAGCTACTCGCAAGCAGGGGATCACAGATTGGATTACCACTAGACGCACAGTTATGGAATCCTTCGCGCGTTGGTGTAGTGATCGTCCTCACCGTGGATCGTCCTCATGCGGATCGTCCTTACGCGGATCGTCCTTGCTGCGGATCGTCCTCGCTGCGGACCGTCCTCGCTGTGGTTCATCCTCGCTGCAGTTCGTCCTCGCTCCGGTTCGTCCTCACCACGACGCAGTAGCAGCAGGGTCACCACAGCAGTCCACACGTCTTGGGATGGAATGTCGTGTGTCGGCGTGCAAGCACCGTGTCGCTCGGTAGGGGCAATGAGAGGTGGAGGCTAGGGTTCTGGACGTGAACAGCATCATTCACGCCCACCCTTCTCCTCTCCTTATATAGACACGCGACGAAACCCTAAGCCAGGGCCCATCAACGCGTTAAGCCCACGAGGTCCATTAATTACGGATCCAATCCGAATTAACACGTCCCAGCCCGTTAAGTGTGTGACCCTGTAGGTTCATGTACATTTGGACATAGATTCGGAAAAACCCTTTTTCCAATCCAATAGCTGGTAGTGGCTCCTTGCAGAGCATGCCAACTCCCAAACGCATATGATCAAATTGGATAGAACCTTCCAAAAGTACTCATGTAATAATCCCTTTACCAAACTTATTGAAGATCGAACTCAAGGCGAGAAGTATGTCATCCTTTGACAGTTCAATCCATCTCTTGTATCCGTGATATATTAATAAGTTTTGATTGACTTCTCAATCACGACATGGCCATGCACTTCCTTAATCATATCACATGAGTGGCCTAGACATATATCTCCGTTACACCGGAGTGGCAAATTCCATCTTGACTACTCACTTCCCTCTGCATGTTTCATAGCAAACATGAAAGCTACCTTTATAACTATCCGGTTAGGAAATAGCGCCAGGCCCCCCAAGGTAAACTATTACACATGTAGGAATGTGACAATCTCAGGTCTAAGGATCATACATCCACTATGTATGAGATACATCGATGACACATAAGAATGTAACATTCTCGCAAAGGTCCCATTGCGGGTCTATCTAACCCATGTTCTTCATCATGAGTTCACAATGTATTGATGATATCTCCATATCCTATGATCTATGAAACATAATCATAGATCAATACATGTGCTGATCTATTCATCGTTGTCCTATACGATGATACCCGATCAGAGATACTTACAGAATTATATCAATAAGTAGAGAGTTTCATAAGCAAGTCACATACTTGCTGATCAATATAATGATATACATTCATTGGACCAATAATCATATTATTATTCATAAGCATAGTCATGTTACAATCATCTATATGACTGCCTCAAGGGCATAACACCAACAATCTCCTCCTAACTCGTGTAGACGACGATGACCTCGCTTGCTCGTGCTTGCAACAGCAACTAACCCTCCTCCTCAAGCTTCCATGCGACATGCGCGACCCGATTCAAGGTGTGATGATGGATTCCATGGAGAAGAAGGAAATGAGTCACAATAGCAAAATTTTCAGAATATAGGAAGAATAAAAAATTGATTACCACTCACCCAAAACTTGGTTCCTCAAAAATCCAATTGGGTGGATTTGAAGCTCTTGATCTTGGCTTCGATGTAGTATGACATGCACAAGCTCAAACTCAATATTTGAGGGGATTTGTGGGGGAGAATGGCAAGAGTTGGAGAAGGAGTTCTTGCTGTTTTTCTGGTTTGGGCTGAGCAAATGGGCAGTAGGGGAGGGAAAAACAAGGTGGAGAACCTTATATATGGCTGCCCATTCATGCTTACATGTGGGGCTAGGTTCCACATGTCATAGGGTGAGTGAAAAGGGTGGGTAGTATGGTAGGTATGTGCAGCCTACTCTCCTCTCTCTTATGAATATGGCCCACATGTCCTCAACTAAGGTAATACAACATATGTGCAGTTTGGAAAATGATTTTCAGGATTTTGTTGCTCCCTTTTTAATCGAGATAAATGTCCTAATACTTGTATGGTTACAATTAAATAAGGATGTAAGGACATTATGGAAGACGTTAGCATGACATGTCTCGCTTACCGGATTGATGAAAATTGGGATGTTACAAGCCATCCCCCTTAAAAGAATCTCGACCCCGAGATTACACGGCTTCGTTGAAGAGGTTGGGGTATTCAGCTCGAAGATGATCCTCCCGCTCCCATGTGGCCTCATCAGGGGTGTGATTACTCCATTGAACCTTAAGGAATTTGATGGTGTGGTTTCGAGTAACACGCTCCCTCTCGTCAAGAATACAAGTGGGATGCTCCTTGTAGGATAGATCGGGTTGTAATTCGAGAGTGTCCAACTCTGTGGCTTCGGTTGGGACACGAAGGCATTTCTTCAATTGAGAGACATGAAAAACATCATGCACATCAGCTAGCGAAGGGGGAAGCTCCAATTGATATGCCACCGCTTCTTGCCTTGCTATGATCCGGAAAGGTCTGATGTAACGAGGGGCTAGCTTTCCCTTCACATGAAACCGACGAATACCTTTCATTGGTGAGACCTTGAGATAGACGTGATCACCAACTTTGAACTTGAGTTCACGGCAGCGACAATCAGCGTAGCTCTTTAGACGAGACTGCGCGGTCCGCAACCGTTCGCAAATAAATCGAACTTGCTCTTCCGCTTCGGTGACTAGTTCAAGACCAAAGAGGGGCCTCTCTCTGGACTACTCAGACCAGTTAAGTGGAGTTCTGCAAGACCTTCCATAAAGAGCCTCGAATGGACACATTTGGAGACTAGCTTGATAGCTATTGTTGTAGGAGAACTCCGCGAAGGGTAGACATTTCTCCCAATTCTTGCCGTAAGTAAGGGCACAAGCTCTAAGCATATCCTCAAGAATTTGGTTCACCTATTCAGTTTGTCCATCCATCTGAGGATGATATGCGGTGCTGAAAGAGAGTTGAGTCCCCATGGCTTTGTGGAGGCATTGCCAAAAATGCGAGGTAAACTGGGTACCCCGATCGGAGACAATTCTTTTGGGAACACCATGAAGAGACACAATTTGATGAAGATATAACTCAGCTAACTTGCTCACTATATCTGTCGTCTTGACAGAAAGAAAATGAGCAGTCTTCGTTAATCGGTCAATGATTACCCATATGGAATCAAAACCTTTTTGCGTCCTGGGCAACCCGGTGATGAAATCCATACCAATCTCTTCCCACTTTCACATGGGAATGGGCAGTGGTTGAAGTGTGCCTGCTGCACGCAAATGGTCGGCTTTCACCCCCTGACATAAGTCGCACTCGGCGACATACCGGACAATCTCTCGTTTCATCCGGGTCCACGAAAGTTTTGACTTAAGATCTTGGTACATTTTCGTACTCCCGGAATGAATAGAGAATGAGGAATTATGAGCTTCATCAAGAATTAGTGCCTTCAATTCCTTACAATTTGGTACCACTAGCTGTTTGCCGAACCATAAGACACCTTGTGGGTCCTCGGTGAAACAATTGGCCTTGCCTTGCTTCATGCAGGCTCGGATGAGTGCCATGCCCTTGTCTGTATTTTGAGCCTCTTTGATTTGGTCCAAGAGATTATATTTGACTTCCATGACAGCAAGGGATCCCTCCTTAACCACTTCTAGATTGAGCTTTCGAAACTCGACGCACATGGCTTCCGATTCCGGTTCTGCCGAAAGGCGGTTGCATTGAGATTTTCGGCTCAAAGCATCGGCAACAATATTGGCCTTTCCAGGATGATAATGGAGTCCCATATCATAGTCTTTGATCAATTCGAGCCACCTCCTTTGCCTCAAGTTCAGATCGGCTTGAGTTAAGATATACTTCAAGCTCTTATGATCGGTGTAGATTTCACAACGATTACCGATGAGGTAATGTCGCCAGATTTTGGAGCATGCACTACCGCTGCCAGCTCTAAGTCATGGGTAGGGTAATTCATCTCATGAGGTCTTAATTGCCTCGATGCATATGCCATAACTCGGCCTCCTTGCATAAGTACACAACCCAAATTCGAGGCGGATGCATCGCAATATATGTCAAGCCCTTGTGAATATCCGCAGACTAGGATGGGTGCAGTGGTTAAGCGAACCTTCAACAATTGAAAGCTTGCCTCACACTCTGTTGACCATACGAACTTATTCTCCTTCTTCAAAAGTTCGGTCAGTGGTTTCGCGATTTTAGAGAAGTTCTCCACGAACCGGTGGTAATAACCCACAAACCTGAGAAAACTTCAAACCTCCGTGATGTTCTTAGGCTGCTCCCAATCAAGTACCATCTGTATCTTGCTGGGGTCAATCGCAACTCCGCCTTCCGATAGCACATGGCCCAAGAAGGCAACCTCCTTTTGCCAGAATTCACACTTGCTGAATTTTGCATAGAGTTGGTACTCTCGCAGCTTTTCCAAGACTTTTTGAAGGTGTACTTCATGCTCCTCTTTAGATTTGGAGTAAATAAGAATATCATCGATGAAGATGACAACGAATTTGTCGAGATATTCCATGAAAACCGAATTCATAAGGCTCATGAAGTATGCCGGTGCATTGGTCAAACCGAAAGACATGACGGTATATTCATATAGACCATAACAGTTGGAGAATGCCGTTTTTGGAATGTTTCCCGATCTGATCTTAATTTGATGGTAGCCTAATCTCAAGTCAATCTTGGAGAAGATACAGGCTTCAGTCATTTGGTCGAACAAATCATCGATCCGCGGAAGTGGATACTTGTTCTTGATCGTGACCGTATTCAATGGACGGTAATCAACACACATCCGCAAGCTATCATCCTTCTAATTCACAAATAGCATCGGGCATCCCCAAGGTGAGGAGCTCAGTCGAATGAAGCCCTTCTCTTACAGCTCCGTAAGTTGTTTCTTTAACTCGATCAACTCATTTGTAGGCATACAGTAAGGTCGCTTTTATATCAGGGCCGTTCTGAGTAGAAGCTCAATGACGAACTCAATCTCCCGGTCAGCTGGCATCCCCGACAACTCTTCCGAAAATACGTTCGAGTAATCACATACCACTGGTATGCTACTCATTCCAAGGAATTGCTCACCCTTCAAGGCATAGAGGTGAGCATAATCTGGACTTGATGCAAACACAACTTGTTTGCCGCTTGTGTTGGTAAGTGAAATAGATCTGCTTGCACAATTGATGCATCCTTGGTGCTTGGATAGCCAATCCATCCCAAGAATAACTTCAATTCCTTCCGTTTTAATCATTATCAAATCAACTAGGAACTCTACCCCATTAACTTCAATCTTTACTTCCCAGCAGACTTGATCGGTCCTTAATTCCGATCCCGGGGTTTTAATGAGAAGTGGTGGATGCATAAGTTGTATAGGGAACTCATGATGCATAGCAAACTTCTCTTTAATAAATGAATGCGATGCTCTAGAATCGAATAATACAGTAGTCGGGTGTGAGTTGACGGAAAGTGTACCCAACACCACTTCCGGTGCATTCTAAGCTTCTTCGGCAGTCACATGGTTGATGCGACCATGTGGTGGGGTTGGCGCGGTTCTTGGAGGCGTTGGTCGAGGTGGATGTGCTGCTACCCCCGGTGCAATAGTGGGTCGAATCCCCGACATTGCTTGGTTCTTTTACGGGCATTGACGTGCAAAATGCCCCGGCTGTTTGCACTGGAAGCAAACAAGAATTGGGCGAGCTTGAGTGTTGGCTCCTTGCTGATTTCCACCTACAGTTGGTGGAAGACTTAGCGGCGGTGGGCGGGCAACGAATGTTGGAGGTCTCGGCGGTGCTGGAGCTTGATAGTTTGGAAGTGATGGGCACACCATGCGCGGTGGTTGTAAGTTGCCGCTTGCTGAATTTTGTCCAGCTCGCTTGCGCTTGCGCGAATCCTCCAATTTTCCCCACTTCTCTTCTACCACTATGGCCTTGTGGACCAAGTGCTGGAAATTTCGAAAGTCATGAGCAGTGAGCTCTAGCTGCAACTCCTCCGAGAGTCCCTCCATGAAGCGCTCTTGCTTACGCTCATCGTTGGAGACTTCGTTCGGGGCATAACGAGCCAAATAGTTGAACTCGTGAAGATAATCCATGACGGTCTTGCCACCTTACTTCAATGTGAGAAATTCATGCTTGTTCCTTGCCATAATGCCCGCGGGAACATGAGCCTTGCGGAAAGCCGCGCGAAACTCCACCCAAGTGATGACATGATCGGCGGGCTGCATGGCGGTAAAGCTGTCCCACCATGCGCACGCCGCACCATCGAGTTGATGTGAAGCGAAGAGGACCTTCTCATGGTCCGGGCATTGAGCGATGGCCAGCTTGCACTCAATAGTCTGAAACCAATCGTCGGCCTTGAGTGGATCCGCAGCACAGGAGAACGTTGGCGGCTTCGTGCGAAGAAACTCGCCGAGTCCACTAGTCGCGTGATGTCCTACCCCGTCGGCTCCTCGAAAAGGGGCTGGGGCAAAGGCCGTGTTTTGGGCGATCTACTGCAGGATCAAAGTTTGATCTTGCTGGTTTTGCTCAATCAGAGCGAGGACTTGAGCCATCGTCGGAGGGGGTGGAAGTTCCTCCTCCACGCAAGAGTGGTGCTGATTCTGGCGATGCGAGGACTCCGGGTGGTCAGGAGTGACCCCCTGAGTTGGATCCTCAATTGCTTGGGAGCCAGTGGATTGTGGCCTCGCCTCACGCTGAGCTTGGGAATGAGTGGTGACTCCCGCCATCTGTTGCCAAAACCATGTTAGCAACAAGTAGCAGAAGAGCTACAACAACACCGAACTAGAAGATCCGGACAGCAAGTCACACAAATTTAAACTCTACATGTATGCAGCAAGAAAACATGCACCAAATCCAAAAGACATCAAAATAAGAAGGTTCTCAAGCCACAACATCACTCATGAAAGCAAATAACAAGATCCCGATACATTAGCACAAGTTCATAACCCGTAGGTCAAGAGCGACAACTAAGGGTGACAAGTCCAAATATAAGAGCTAGCATAGGTTCATAAGGTAGCCTATTACATCCATTAAATCAGTTCAGCTCATCTCTACTTGCCCTCCACGATGAGCTTTACCAGGACAGCTCAAATGTCTCTAAAGAATCCTTAGGGAAACACGTCCAAAAGATGGTATCCCGATGATCCCGTGTCTTTGGGGTCCAAGGGGTTAGTGAGATGCTGTGGTGATCCTATATAGAACCTAGGTACCCCCGGAGACTCCTGGACACGCCGACGCATCACATTTTTTGAATTGATGCACGCATTGTTGCACACAACGTCTTGGGTCTCTATCCCCGGCACATGCGGAAACTGAAAGGCGAGTGGAGCTACATCGTGTGGCGTCGTGGAGTTGCACCCATACAATATGTCCCGTGGCACCAAGTTAATCTGGACAAATTGGTGAAGATGTGTCGGGACCCGAATATGCAAATCCGGACCCTCTGTGTATACTGCACTAGTCCAGGATCACGCTAGTGCACACAGGCTCAACATTAGTGAATATCACAATCATACACAACGAAATATGATAAAGACATCATATATTAAATATTACTAGTGGGATGACCTTATGGTCAACTTACTTAACAATGCCTCACAAGGCTGAACAACGAATTGAACTGCAGCGGAAATGAAGAAATAGATAACCCTCAAGATATACCACGAGTAACCGACAAGGCTCGCACCGTAAACATTCGCCCCTTCATGCTTCACCTTCTTCACCGATGATGTTTGTAGGCAAGGGTGAGTACACCAACACGCACTCAACAAGTTGTGCATGTAATGCAATCCTAACATAGCTATATGCCGGCTTATTCCAAAGGAATGGCTAAAATGGCTATTTGCACTAAGCAAAGATTTGTAAACAAGTACAAGATATAGATTGAAAAGACAAGAAAACAAATAACAAGAATAGATAGATTCAAGATTTCTCAAGTAAACCAAGTTTCTCATCCTAAGTCAAAATTCAACCTTTCATGGCAACTCGCCATTCATCCCAAGCTTTATTTCAAAAACATCTAAACCCTTGGTCAGAATCCCGAGCATTGTTCAATACCGTGAGCACGGCTATCCTAATAGATTGTACACTCGCAGAGGTTATGCACTTTACCCACATGACATGATAATCTCTTTTATGCCCGCCATTAGCACACTTCCTTTGGTATGCCTACAGAGAATCATGACAAAGCCTTTACAATGCATCATCTTAACCCAAGATTACCCGCTAAGGTTTCAACACCGAGGGACTGTTACCACACCTGTGGCCCCCTCTTGCGCCATGAGAGCCACCCCTAACGAGGATGTTACCTCCACCCGGGTCTCACACCACCACGATAGTACTCAAGCTAAGACTTTGCAAATTAGTCAGCTAGGCTGCCCCATAACAGACATGTGGTTGCACGATTGACTCAGGTCAAAGGCTCGCAAGGTGTCCTTATGGTTTGATCAAAGCAAAATATACACATACCCTCGCCCATCGGCCCACCTCGCATCCCGCCTTGCCACTTGTTCGACCTAAAATCATAACCACCCCAGCTTGATTACCAAGCACCACGTGCCATCAACAATTCAATATCGCTATGTGACATCCATTGCCACCACAACTCAATCTCATCGTGTGACCACACATGACACACAAATTCATAACTTTGTTCCATATTCCATTAGTCAAGATTATTTACCAATAATGCAAGTACATGTGATGACGTGGCATGGCTAAGCACTCTATTACGTTCTAACCATCCCATGTTGATTTACTAGTAACCAACTATAATGAACCAATCTAGGGTGACAATAGGTCATGGCATACAAATAACAAGGTAGGGTGTAATTCAAAAGGGTATGATATCTAAATTCCAATTTAAGTTGAAACCATTTGTATGATTGAAATAACATGCAATATAGTAAAGTAAAATAGCAATTTTTCTAACATGGGTTCAACATGATCAAAGCACAACTTGCCTTGCTTAAACTCCTGGTCTTGATCCAAAGATTATTCTTGAGTTGCAAATTCCTCCTCCGAAGCCTCGCACAATTAAACGTCTACGCGAATTTAGAAGAAATAGCAAATAAACACCAAAACCAAGGAACAAACAAACTCCAAAAATCCAACAAAAACCACCATTAAATAGATCTCAATTTTACAAATTTTTAGGAATTTGAATCACCTCAATCGGAGTTCGTACGAGGGAGAACGAGCCCTCGGAAGATTCAAAATCTAGAAATTCCTGAAAATTGGAAAATCAATATTAACCCGAATTATTTTTGTAGTGAAAATTCACTTTATTACGTAGGCGTGACGTCAGCCTTGACCGAACCGACCTGGCGCTGACAGGAGGGCCCCGCGACTGCTGACTCAGCGCTAGTGTGGCATCCACGCAGCACCCACGTCATTGCCACGTAGTCGCCACGTCTAAATGGGAAACGCCCTGGCAGCCACGTGTCAATCGCCCAGGCTATCGACGGAGAACGACGGTGCTCGCAGCTCAATGGTCGCCGGCGACGTACGGAGAGGGCACCTACGGACTCACCGTGATGATGTCTTCCTTATGACGCGGTCAGATGTCCCAACCATGCACTGGTCTGGCGGCGACGCCCGCTTCTTCTCCGGCGGCGAGGGCCTTCACGGTGATGCGACTCTCCGGCGATGCTCTAGCGGAACGGAGGTGCGCAAAAGGTGCTCTGGTCAAGGGCGAAGCCGATACGACTGGTCCCGAGCTTTGCGGGTGCTCACCGGTGACGAATCGGCAACTTCTTCCTTGCGGTGGCGCTCGGCGTCTTTCTCGAATTCTCGGCAAACGGCGGCGGCTCGAAGGGTCTCACCTTAGGGTTTGGGTTTACGGCTTCGGGGCGACCCCGATGCCCCTCTTAAATAGTACACGGTGGCTGGGCAAAGCGGAATTCGGCGAAGTGTCCGCGACGGCTACGGCGGTAGAGTCCGGCTCGGTTACGCGTGAAGACGATGACGCTGGACCGTCCGATCGGCGATCTGCGGCTCTCGTTACTCCTTCCGAATCATGTCGAATCAAGACAAGAATGGGCTGAGCCCAAGATCGTTCAAGGAATTTCCAGTGTTTTTTTGATTTAAATTAATCCGAGAAATTCATTTGATTTATTTAAGGCAGTAAAAATACTCTAAAAATTCCAAGAAAAATCTCAAAAATACTTTGAGACATTCTGGACTTAAATAAAATATTTTTGACAAAACTTTATTTTAAACTTTTCTTTTTATAATTATTTCTCAACAAAAGCCAATATATATTAATTCAAAATAATTCAAATAAATCTCAGAAAATCAAAATAAATCCAGAAAGTTCATAAAAATCATAAATTGCAATAAAATAATATTTAATAATTGAAAGGTCAAAAATTAGGATGTTACGAACCTCTCCCCTTAACGGAATCTCGACCCCGAGATTTAAGGCTTACTAGAGAATAGGTTTGGGAATTCTTACTTCAAATCTTCTTCATGCTCCCAGGTTGCTTCGTTTTTCGAATGATTACTCCATTGAACTCTGCAAAAGCGAGTAGACTTGTTCCTGGTTTTGCGCTCCATTATATCCAAAATCTTAATCGGCTGCTCTTTATAAGTCAATCTTCTTGTAACACGATAGCTTCTAACGGTGTCTGCTCCGTTGGCACTCTGAGACATTTCTTAAGCTGCGACACATGGAACACATCATGGACTCCTGCTAATGACAGGGGTAACTCTAACTGGTACGCAACCTCTCCTCGGCGGCTTAGGATCTTAAATGGTCCAACATTTCTAGGCGCAAGTTTCCCTTTGACATGGAACCTTTTCACACCTTGAAGGGGAGTAACTCTAAGATACACGTAATCGTTAGGCTCGGAACTCAAATCTCGGCGACGATTATCAATATAGCTTTTCTGTCTTGACTGCGCCGTTTCCAGTCTTTCCCTGATCATGGCAACTTGTTCTTTGGCCTCTCTGGGCAACTCAGGCCCGAACACTGAACGCTCTCCCGTTTTATTCCAATTTAACGGGGTACGGCAGGCACAACCGTATAAGGCTTCAAATGGTGACATTTGCAAACTAGCCTGGTAACTATTGTTATAGCTAATCTCTGCATATGGCAAACATTTCTCCCAAGACATGGCATAAGCTAACGCACAAGCTCTCTACATATCTTCCAGAATCTGATTAACTCTTCCTATCTGACCATCTGTCCATAGATATTATGCGGCGCGGAGTTTTAAGCGAGTTCTTATTGCCTCATGTAACTTGTTCTAAAATTCCGAGATATATTGGATACCTCTATCGGACACAATCTTCTTGGGCACTTCATGCAGTCATTCAGATCCGACAACGATCCTTTGAATACGTAGTCTTTAGTGGTACGAAATTAGCAACTTTGGGTTAATCAATCGATAATGATTCCTCCGAATTCGTACCCTTTATGATCAATTCTCACTAGGGATCCTTTTAATGATTTGCCTCCTATTTTCACTCAGGGATCTACAGTGATTTGCAACGAACCTTTAGATCTCTAATGCATTGTTTTTATTTTCTGGTACACATCACATCAGGTATTATATCCAACATTTTCGCTCTTCACCTTAGACCACCAATACTCTTTTTTTAGACCTCATTATATCTTGACACTTTCTGAATGAATCGTATACTTAAAATCAGGGGTTTCCTCAAGTATAATCAACTTGAGATCTTCCTATTTGGCACACTGGTTCGTCCTTGAATCCTCATGGTATCCCAATCGCTTAAAAGTCTGTTTTCTTGGTTAAGCCCTTTTTCCTTGACTTGATTTTATATTTTATCACCTTTCGAACTTTCTGTGACCTGATCCTCAAATTTTGGTTTTACTTCTAAAACAACTACGAAACTTTGTGGAATGACTTCTAATTTCAACCTCTCATATTCTTTGCGCAACCTCAGTTGACTGCTTGTTATTAACATATCCGTACTGTAGCCTCATCTCTCAAACGTCGACTGCCACATTGGTTTTACTAGAATGACTATGGATTCTGACACTAGAATCTTTGATTATTTCTGACCATTATCTTTGTCCCACATTAAGATCTGATTGAGTAATTATATAATTTAGACTCTTATGATTCGCATCTATTTCCGTTGAGATAGTGACTCCATATTTTCAAAATCATGCACTTCGGTAGCTAATCTCCAAGTTATGTATAGAGCAATTCTCCTCATGATGTTTCCAATTGCCTCATCGTATAGGTATCAACCTTGCCATTTTACGTTGATTCACGTCTCAGATTATGTCTAAAAGCATCACCATATATATCGAAACTGCTTTGGACAACTGGTAATACTAATACAGGTGCTAACGTTAATCGCTTCTTAAACTTCCGAAAAACTCTTTTCATATCCTAGCACCCATGCAACTTTTCCTCCTTAACAATCGCATAAGAGGTCTAGCTATTGTCGGAAACCCTTTCTATGAATCAGCGATAATCATCTTGCCACTCCTAGGACTTCAAATCTAAGTAACGAACTTTGGTTGCTTCCGATGTAACATGACTTCTACTTTGCTTGATTCAATCACCATCTCCTTTAGTAGTCTTTGCGTGTTTAACGGAATTCAACCCCCTCTTTTTTTCTCAAGAATCACACTTGTTGATCTTAGCGTACGACTACTGCTCTCGTAAAACCCCATCTCATGGTTCTGCATGCTTTTTCTCTTGTCTTAGAGTATACTAGAATGTCATCTATATGGCAACCATGAATTTATCCAAACAATCCATAATCACCTTGGTCATCATATTCACGAAGTATGCGGGGCATTGGTCAATCCAGGAGATATAGCCCACCACTCATACTATCCAGATCGCTTAGGAATACAATCCTATGACTTCTCAATTGATGATATCTGGCTTAAGTTTTTATCCCGAGAAATTCGACTCTCTTCTCAATTGTTCACCCGCGTTGTCGATCCCGATATTGATATTTGTTTTTGGTCTTTTCTTCATTTAGAGCATGATTTAACGCACTATCCCGATCTTCCATTTTCCTTTTTGATAAACAGAAGCCCTCATGGTGACACACTAAGTCTTCTCAACACTCTTCCTAGTAACTTTTTAAAATGCTTTTCCATTTCTAACTAATTCCGTAGTAAACTTTTGACATAATCTTCTCGCTATTGGTGTTGTACTGGACACTATTTTGCTCATGAACTTGATCTCTTGGCATGACGGCATATTAGGCAATTTCTTGGAGAATATATCAAAGTAATCTCTGACTACTAGTGCATCTTCAAATTGGCAAATTCCCACACTATTATTTATCTAACTAACACCGACTGTCATCACTTGAAACTCTTTTTTTTTAGGGTTTTAAATCGATATACTCTTCACCAAAATAGCCTTATGCTTGAGCATCTAACTAATTCCAAGAATAACCTAAATATCCAACACAATATGATTTGCTTGGAACTCTACCCTCTCAACAAGCACTGAATTTCCAACATCCTGTTTAAATCTAGCACAACTGAGCACTTACTGACAATGACAAATCCTATGATTAGCAAGCTCACACTGGGTACCACTAAACTAACCACCCTTGCACATGGATCATTTCCAGGTGAATCATAACTCAAGAATACTCTTAGAAAAATATCTAATCTTCATTTTACCTTATTGCTTTTCCTTCCAATACCCTGTATACCAATGTATCAATCATTTCTACTTCATTATTATTATTATTATTATTTTTTGACAAGGAAACCTTCCCATGGAATTTATCACTAATCTCTTTACTTTGCAAATAAGGTTATGATATTACCCTAAGTAAACTCATGGCTCCTAACTTCCTTGATTTAGTATTGATGCTAGGGCTTCGATAGGGACGGAATTGGAATTGACTTGAACTGACATGGTTGCTTTCCCGTGAGGGCATTGGCTGGCAACATGCTCGTGTTTGTGGCAAAGATAGTGGAGTCTAGGGTAAATTTTCTTTCTTGAGCGTTCGTTGATTGGAGTATCGTGTTTACTTAGACGCATCTTCTTCAATTTATTCTCTCGGCAAATTTCTCTTGCAACTTTTCTGCCCACTCTTGGCACTATATACCGTACTGAGGTAACTTCTGGTATATCTTCGACTATATAAACTATTTGTCTCCTCTGTGGACATCGGTTAGCGTAATGACCTTTTTGGTGACAGTTGTAGCACTCAATGCTTCTCTTCTTGCGATTCGTTACTTCCTGATTCGCAACACATTCCCCTAATAGAACGATCATCCTCGCCATACAAGGGACCTACTGTGGGTGATGACTACCTACTGGTTTCTTGGTTAAGGTCGATAGGTTCAGATGGGTGCATTTTATTTCTTCACAAAGAAATGCGTCGCGATCTTCCGACTTGTTTAGTTGATAACACTTCAAAGAACATCGCCTAGATCTTGAACAAGGTATAGGGATAGCATTCTTCTCCTAATTCACTATGACCATACCATTCCTTGGTGTAGCTCGAAATCATGAAAGGCAGCAATAAATTCCTCCAAGTGATTTTTCAGGGGCTTCATGGTTAGCACGATAGCCTATCCACTATTCACCAAGAACTCCTCAGAATCGGTATGAAGCATATAAGACCTTCTCATCACTTCTGCACTGAGCTAGGAGTAGCTTCCTCTCAATAGTCTCGAGCCAATCCTCTGCTTCTAAAGGTGGAACATTTCCTTAGAATGTTGGTGGACGAGTCTTTATGAATTCTAATCACCTTGAGTCAACACCGGGATTACTAATAACAGTTCGAGATGTTTTGCTGACATTAGCATGGTTAGTCCTATTCGGTATTTGCTTTATCATTGTTTGCATCAGCTGGGTCTGAGTAGCCAAAAACTCTTTGAACTCTGCATATCTATTGGTATTGACGGTTTGAAACATTGATCCATCCTTAGAGTTTCTATTGAGTTGATTTTCACTTCTACTAGCTTCATTGCTTTCACTATTCTGAGCCATCTGCTTGGTTACCTCAAATGGGGTTAGGGAAGAGGGAAATAGCATAGGTGAGAAGCAAGAATCCTATCACAGGGAAGATAGGTTTAACCCAATCAACTTAGACAATCAATATTAATAACTTGGTATGGTTGCTTATATAAGCCTAAAAGCTTTGCAACACATACTGCACACCCAGCAGTCAAGAAGAACCAATTCAACCTAAACACACAAAACTACCGTCTACATGGGTGACACTCCTATCTTAGGAAACGCGACTCCCATATATGAGTCTCAACTTGCTACTTGAAGCACTGAGTCTTCTAGCTCTTGATACACTTCGTTGATCCGTTCTTCCATGAATCTGATGATTCTTTCCTTCATGATCATATGGTAGCAGCAGGCACTTGATGTCATCTCCTAAAGTGTGGTATATTGTTTTCTACTTAAGATAACTCAGGTAAGATTTTTAATTCAATTTAGCAAAAGGTAAGAGAAAGAAATTTCAGCAAGGAAAGAGGAAGAATTTTTGGTAAGGACAGAACTAGAAGAATGAGATAAGTCAAGAACACATTATTCTTCTAGTTTAAGTTTTTTTTTAATTTAGAAAATAATTTTGAAGGACCTATAGGGACGACCAAACTATCTAGGGTCAAGACCTACAGTCAGTATGGCTCTGATACCACCTCTGTCGAGACCCGAATATGCAAATCCGGACCCTCTGTATATACTGCACTAGTCCAGGATCACGCTAGTGCACACAGGCTCAACATTAGTGAATATCACAATCATACACAACGAAATATGATAAAGACATCATATATTAAATATTACTAGTGGGATGACCTTATGGTCAACTTACTTAACAATGCCTCACAAGGTGAACAACGAATTGAACTGCGGCGAAATGAAGACGTAGATAACCCCTCAAGATACCACAGAACTGACAAGGCTAGCACCCTAAACATTCGTCCATTCATGCTTCACCTTCTTCAGCTCTGATGATGTTTGTAGGCAAGGGTGAGTACACCAACACGTACTCAACAAGTTGTGCATGTAATGCAATCCTAACATAGCTATATGCCGTGCTTATTCCAAAGGATTGGCTAAAATGGCTATTTGCACTAAGCAAAGATTTGTAAACAAGTACAAGATATAGATTGAAAAGACGGTAAAAAACAAATAACAAGAATAGATAGATTCAGATTTCTCAAGTAAACCAAGTTTCTCATCCTAAGTCAAAATTCAACCTTTCATGGCAACTCGCCATTCATCCCAAGCTTTATTTCAAAAACATCTAAACCCTTGGTCAGAATCCCGAGCATTGCTCAATACCGTGAGCACGGCTATCCTAATAGATTGTACACTCTGCAGAGGTTATGCACTTTACCCACATGACATGATAATCTCTTTTATGCCCGCCATTAGCACACTTCCTTTGGTATGCCTACAGAGAATCATGACAAAGCCTTTACAATGCATCATCTTAACCCAAGATTACCCGCTAAGGTTTCAACACCGGAGGGACTGGTTACCACACCTGGCCCCCTCTTGCGCCATGTGAGCCATCATGAAGCGAGGATCGATTACCTCCACCCGGGTCTCACACCACCACGATAGTACTCAAGCTAAGACTTTGCAAATTAGTCAGCTAGGCTGCCCCATAACAGACATGTGGTTGTACGATTGACTCAGGTCAAAGGCTCGCAAGGTGTCCTTATGGTTTGATCAAAGCAAGACATACACATACCCTCTGCCCATCGGGCCCACCCTGGCATCCTGCCCTTGCCACTTGCTCCGACCTAAAATCATAACCACCCCAGTTGATTACCAAGCACCACGTGCCATCAACAATTCAATATCGTTGCGTGACATCCATTGCCACCACAACTCAATCTCATCGTGTGACCACACATGACACACAAATTCATAACTTTGTTCCATATTCCATTAGTCAAGATTATTTACCAATAATGCAAGTACATGTGATGACGTGGCATGGCTAAGCACTCTATTACGTTCTAACCATCCCATGTTGATTTACTAGTAACCAACTATAATGAACCAATCTAGGGTGACAATAGGTCATGGCATACAAATAACAAGGTAGGGTGTAATTCAAAAGGGTATGATATCTAAATTCCAATTTAAGTTGAAACCATTTGTATGATTGAAAAAACATGCAATATAGTAAAGTAAAATAGCAATTTTTCTAACATGGGTTTAACATGATCAAAGCACAACTTGCCTTGCTTAAGCTCCTGGTCTTGATCCAAAGATTATCCTTGAGTTGCAAATTCCTCCTCCGAAGCCTCGCACAATTAAACGTCTACGCGAATTTAGAAGAAATAGCAAATAAACACCAAAACCAAGGAACAAACAAACTCCAAAAATCCAACAAAAACCACCATTAAATAGATCTCAATTTTACAAATTTTTAGGAATTTGAATCACCTCAATCGGAGTTCGTACGAGGGAGAACGAGCCCTCGGAAGATTCAAAATCTAGAAATTCCTGAAAATTGGAAAATCAATATTAACTCGAATTATTTTTGTAGAGAAAATTCACTTTATTACGTTGGCGTGACATCAGCCTTGACCGAACCGACCTGGCGCTGACAGGAGGGCCCCGCGACTGCTGACTCAGCGCTAGTGTGGCATCCACGCAGCACCCACGTCACTGCCACGTAGTCGCCACGTCTAAATGGGAAACGCCCTGGCAGCCACGTGTCAATCGCCCAGGCTATCGACGGAGAACGACGGTGCTCGCAGCTCAATGGTCGCCGGTGACGTACGGAGAGGGCACCTACGGACTCACCGCGATGATGTCTTCCTTATGACGCGGTCAGATGTCCCAACCATGCATCGGTCCGCGGCGACGCCGCTTTTCTCCGCGGCGAGGGTTTCACGGTGATGCGACTCTCCGGCGATGTTCTAGCGGAACGGAGGTGCGCAAAAGGTGCTCCGGTCAAGGGCGAAGCCGATACGACTGGTCCCGAGCTTTGCGGGAGCTCACCGGTGACGAATCGGCAACTTCTTCCTTGCGGTGGTGCTCGGCGTCTTTCTCGAATTCTCGGCAAACGGCGGCGGCTCGAAGGGTCTCACCTTAGGGTTTGGGTTTACGGCTTCGGGGCGACCCCGATGCCCCTCTTAAATAGTACACGGTGGCCGGGCAAAGCGGAATTCGGCGAAGTGTCCGCGACAACTTCTGGCAGAGTCCTATTTAATTCTGGCGTGAAGACGATGAAGCAGACCGTCTGATCGGCGATCATGGCTCTCGTTTCTTCCGAATCACATCGAATCAAGACAAGAATGGGCCGAGCCCAAGATCGCTCAAGGAATTTCAAAGTTTTTTGATTTAAATTAATCCGAGAAATTCATTTGATTTATTTAAGGCAGTAAAAATACTCTAAAAATTCCAAGAAAAATCTCAAAAATACTTTGAGACATTCTGGACTTAAATAAAATATTTTTGACAAAACTTTATTTTAAACTTTTCTTTTTATAATTATTTCTCAACAAAAGCCAATATATATTAATTCAAAATAATTCAAATAAATCTCAGAAAATCAAAATAAATCCAGAAAGTTCATAAAAATCATAAATTGTAATAAAATAATATTTAATAATTGAAAGGTCAAAAATTAGGATGTTACAAGATGCCCTTGTGCCGCGTGAAGACGGGCACAAGTCTCCCATAGCTCATGGACAACGCAACGATGAGCCCGGTCCAAGGCACGGACCAAGCCCGACAACTGTCGAATGGAAGGGGCTTCTCCTATCTCGATTTCAGCAACACTGTTGACCTCGTCCATCGGTCCTCGTTGCGGGAAATATTGATACGGAGGTAAAGTCAGCTCCCACAAGTCATGACGGAGATGGCACATGGCAACATACGCCACCTCTTGGATAGCCATTCCTACGGATGTCCCCCTCGCTTGGAAGTGTAGGGGATGCTCCCCGTCACCATCCTAGTGATGATGTGAACTGTGGCGGTGTATGTCTTCAATCCTGGTCCTATAGCACGACCATAAACCGCGTACTACGGTGCATAAGTGAAATTAGCCCTCCACAGCATATCCCTCAGGAGGGAAGGGTAGCCCTCCACATCTTCAGCACAGGTGACTAAAACCAGTGGCCCAAAACTCATCTGTCTCGTTGAAAAGGATGAGAGGAGTTAGAAACTTATTTACATTATCAAATGAACATAAGGGTGAGATATAGAACTAAGAGGGGTAAGAAATAAAGGAATTGCACAATGTTATCAGTTCTGAAATTATTTGATAGCAAAATAGTTTTTGACTCAAAGCATCCTCTAACTAGTCATAGCATGGCCGTTCTAACCTACAACAAGATGGCTCGATACCAAGCTCGTGGAACCGTCCACTCGACTCCACTGATTCACCCAAATGCATGGTACATCTTAAGTGAATCAAGGGAAACTCGAGCGTTCCACAAATATACCCGTGTTGGTCCCAGGAAAGTTCGCCAACACGAGCATTCTCATCCAACAGTTGACATCACAACACATACACATTTATCGGAAGCATAAACGTTTTTACATTTCAAAAGTAGGACTGCTGTCCATAACGACATATTTAGAGTTATTACACCAAGTAGCACCGGAATTCATAAGATAAACAACAAAATGGCCAGCATGGTATGCCCCCAAACCCTCAGGCAACCAACTGGGGCAAGAACGGCGACTAAACATTAGACTTGTCGAAATCTGCCCGGTAAAAGTCCTCGGGCAGTGCCTCATCCTCACCTGCAGCAAGTGGACAATCCGGTTGAGTACAAAGAGTGTACTCGCACACTAATATAAGTTGCATACTGAATTCTAACTACCTGTGGTTGCTACATCAAAGGGAGGCAAAATGGCAATTTCAGCATAAAGCAATATTTGGGATAAATCATAAACATGTATAGATCGACAAATTGCATTTAGTAAACATTTACAAAATCTAATACATAATATAACATCATCAAATTCACATTTATATCATGCCTTCAAGCATTCTCCGAACCATGAGTTCCATCGCTTATGCTCGATTACACACACAAGTACTCCAATACTCATGTCTTTTTCCCACTCCATCCCATTCTTACCAAGTCCTTAATACTCGCCCAGTGACTGACAAATCAAGCGATCGTCCTTAACTATGGATGCGGCTATTCGAATAGTTTAAACTCTGCAGAGGTACGACTTTACCCACACGACACGCCACACTCGTAAGCCAAGCTATTAACACATTTCCTTGGATGTGTCGGCCGAGGTGAACATGACAAACCGTTTTCTAGTATGCATGGTAGTGCATCTAAACCATCCGGATGACTGTGACCCTTGATCCCGCATGCCCAGTGCCCGGTGTGTGTGGATCAAGAAGTAAACCCGTTGTTGGACATCCCCAACTCAACAAAGTTCGAGGGACTTCGAGGACATTCCCTAGCACTCCACTAAGCCCAAGGAATTCCGGCGGGCATTCCTTGACGCTCCACTAAGCTCAAGGAATTCTGAGTGCACATGGTTTACACACCCTAGTCATACACAAGTAATTGGTTACACCGGTCCTGTAAACGGCGTGTGGTTCACACAATAGTTACTCAAAGAGACGTCACCAAAATTCAATCCTTAAGGTCCTTAACCAATATCTCTACTCATTAACCAACATTTGAAACCATCATTATCAGAATAATTCTTGATCATTGCAACCGATGGATTAAGTCCATCTATCACGGTTTCTAACGATGTTCTAAGCATGGCTAAGCATTTCGCACAAACCCATATACAATAATAATAAACCAACCACATAGGGTGACAATGGAACATGGAAAGAACATGGCAAGGGGATAACATCACAATGTGGCAATAGCTAAGGATTCTACCCAATCATAGTTGTAATTAAAAGTAAGCATGCAATTGATAAAATAATTCCAATAATATAAATTTCAAATAGTAGGAGCAATCATGGTCAAGGAGTAAAGTAGTGCCTTACTGCTCATTCTTGACTTCGAAGGAGTAGTCGTACTCGAGAGTGCCTTCTGAAGTGTCAACACCTAACGAGAAAATCCAAGTCCATAAACACCAAATCAAGAATTCAAAAGATGCACATGATTAAAAGATGTATCAAAATGCTCATGATGCATAATACTAATTATAACATGAAAATAACAATTTAGTTTGTGAAATTTGGACTTGAGTGTCAAAATTTCAAGTTTTAGAGGCATTTTATCAAATTAGGTTCGGAGTATCCGAATGGAACCTCGGAATGTCCGGGTAGACCCCCTCGGTCTGTTGAGCCACGCCCAACCCGGACTATCCGGATATTTCTTCGGAGTATTCGGATTATTCGGACTGTCCGAGTGGAACCTCGGACTATCCGAGCTGGGCTTCTCTGTTTTAAAATGGCTACATGTCCAGTGGCCTCTACACTTCATAGGGATGGACTCAGACTTCAAGGGAATAGACTAGGGTGGAATCTTACCACTACGGGGTTACTTTCGCACTTTGTTACGGTTGGTTTTGGCGAAGGAATGACAAGAGGTGTCGCAAACGCCAGTTCTCGCGGTTCGTCTCCTCCTAGCTCGTGTAGACGACGATGACCTTGCTTGCTCGTGCTTGCAACAGCAACTAACCCTCCTCCTCAAGCTTCCATGCGACATGCGCGACCCGATTCAAGGTGTGATGATGGATTCCATGGAGAAGAAGGAAATGAGTTACAATGGCAAAAATTTCAGAATATAGGAAGAATGAAAAATTGATTACCACTCACCCAAAACTTGGTTCCTCAAGAATCCAATTGGATGGATTTGAAGCTCTTGATCTTGGCTTCGATGTGGTATGACATGCACAAGCTCAAACTCAATATTTGAGGGGATTTGTGGGGGAGAATGGCAAGAGTTGGAGAGGGAGCTCTTGCTGTTTTTCTGGTTTGGGCTGAGCAAATGGGCAGTAGGGGAGGGAAAAACAAGGTGGAGAACCTTATATATGGTTGCCCATTCATGCTTACATGTGGGGCTATGTCCCACATGTCATAGGGTGAGTGAAAAGGGTGGGTATGAGTGATTAGAGTGAGAAAAGTCATGGAGGGGCTGTGCAGCCCACAAGTTCCTATGCAATGTAGGACCCATGTGTCATTGACTTGTTAGGTAAATGGGTAGGGGTGAGTAAGATAAGAACTAGTATGGTAGGTATGTGCATCCAACTCTCCTCTCTCTTATGAACATGGCCCACATGTCCTCAACTAAGGTAATACAACATGTGTGCAGTTTGAAAAATGATTTTCAAGATTTTGTTGCTCCCTCTTTAATCGAGATAAATGTCCTAATACTTGTATGGTTACAATTAAATGAGGATGTAAGGACATTATGGAAGACATTAGCATGACAAGTCTCGCTTACTGGATTGATGGAAATTAGGCTGTTACATGGAGTGCCTGTGAAGACCTTAGGGTTCATTTGTAGGAACGACGACAAGCACGCGGTGGTGACTTGCGCGGCAAGTTGCACCATCTGCAAGCGCAGGAGCAGGACAGCAGCAAGCTGATGGCTCCTCCCGTGACCCCGATTTCTCTACAGAGGAGGAGAGCTTCTCCTCCGAGTCTTACAGGAGCCAAATCCCGCGCTCCCCGGTGCAACCCTAGGGCCGAGGTTCCGGGGGGCTGCGTGGTTCTCCCTACGGTGTGGGGTGCCAGGTGTTCTCCAACCGGTTGCGCCATGTCGTGTGGTCGGAAAGGTTTCGCCCGGCAACTATCGAGAAGTACGACGGCACCACCAACACAGAGGAGTTCCTACAGATCTACACCACGGTGGTGCGGGATGCCGATGGCTCCGAGAAGGTTAAGGCAAACTATTTCCCGACAGCCTTGGTGGGCTCCGCTCGTTCTTGGCTGATGAACCTTACAAGGGGGTCGGTGCACTCATGGGCGAAGTTGTGTGGCTAGTTTGTCACCAACTTCCAGGGCCCCTACACCCAGCTGGGTGTGGAGGATGACCTCCATGCCCTCGAGCAGAAGAGAGGGGAGTCATTGCGCACGTTCATCCGGTGATTGAGCTACTGCCGTAACACAATCCCCAAGATCTCTAGCCAGTCTATCGTCATCGCTTTCCGGAAGGGAGTGCGAGACCGCAAGATGCAGGAGAAGATGGCCACCCGCGACATCGCCACCACGTTCGAGCTATTCGCCTTGGCGCACAAGTGCGCTCGGGCGGCGGAGGCGCGCGAGCGGACTGCCAGAGCGGACGGCGCTTGCGGCGGGGGCGAGACCGGGACCTCGAAAGGTCCCAGTTCTGAGAACAAGAAGAAGCGCCTGGCGACTGAGTTCGTTAGGTCTTGGCAGCCGAGCGAAGGAACAGGATTGTCAAGCTGCGGTGAGACGATCGCCGCGATCGGCAGGACGGTCGTCGCGATCGACAGGACTATCGTCGAGAGGAAAACAGGGGTAAGGTCTTTTGTCCTATCCAAAATACTAATGCACATGATTTGGATCATTGCCAGGTTGTGCGCAAGAAGGTGGAGCAGTGGATCATGGAACGCCGCCCTCCTCACGATGACTCCCCAGCTGCCTTTCCAGCAGGCAGAGCATAGGGTGGCCTACATCCACGGCGGATCGGCCACCCACGCCTCCAACATGAAGTACAAGCTCCTGATGAGGGAAGTCTGTGCCGCTGTACCAAGCGTGGGGGCGGCTAGGCCGCTGAGATGGTCGGAGGAGCTGATCACCTTCAGCCACGCCGACCACCCTACGAGCACCACCAACCTTGGGAACCATCCGATCATGGTCTCGCCCACAGTTCAGAACGTGTAGCTTGGGCGCGTGCTGATCGACGGGGGGAGCTCCATTAACCTCCTGTCCTCTAGGGCGTTCTGGGCTCTCCAGATCCCGAAGCGAGAGCTCCGCCCGGCACTCCGCTTCTACGGAGTCACCCCGGGGGCTAGCTCAATGCCCCTGGGCCAGGTTCGCCTTCTCGTTACTTTCAGGAACGTGGACAACTACCGCACGGAGTTGGTGGACTTCGACCTTCCCTACAACGCCTTGCTTGGCCGACCTGCGTTGGTCAAGTTGATGGCGACCACCCACTATGCCTACATGGTGGTGAACATGCCGGGACCTGGAGGTCCCATAAGCGTCCAGGTGGACAAGCTAGAGGCCCTGCGCTGCAATAATCCTTGGACCTGGCAGGCACCACCTGTGTGCGGCAGGTTGACGCTGTCTACTCGGGAGCCCCTCCGGTGGTCTCCCTGAGTGTGGCCGAGCCCGAAAGGACCGTCAAATAGGAAGACACGTTCGTCACCTTCCTCCGATCTAACGCAGACGTGTTTACCTGGAAACCATCCGACATGACCGGGGTCCCCAGGGAGGTGATCGAGCACAAACTGGCAACGCTCCTAGAGGCACGCCTGGTCCGACAAAAGGTCCGGTGCCAGGCCCCGAGCATCAAGATGCCATCCGCGACGAAATGGAGAAGCTACAGCACGCGGGTATCATCAGAGAGGTCATTCACCCCGAATGGCTTGCCAACCCCGTGCTCGTCAAGAAATCCAATGGGAAGTGGCGAATGTGTGTCGAATTCACCGACCTCAACAAGGCATGCCCGAAGGATCCATACCCCTTGCCACGCATCGACCTGATCATGGACTCTATAGCGGGGTGCGAGCTGTTGTGCTTTCTGGATGCGTACTCCGGGTACCACCAGATCAGCATGGCGAAAGAAGATGAAGAGAAGACTGCGTTTGTAACTCCTATGGGCATTTATTGAGACATTTGAATGCCATTTGGGTTAAAAAAATGCCGGTTCTACTTATCAGCGTGCCATGCATGCCACATTTCGACCACAGGTCGGACGGAACCTAGAGGTATACGTCGACGACCTGGTGGTGAAATCTGAGAAGAGTGAAGGGCTAATTGAGGATCTGGGTGAAACCTTCGCCAACCTCAGGAAGAATCACCTGAAGCTCAATCCCGAGAAGTGCGTCTTTGGCGTACCCTCTGGGAAGCTGCTGGGATTCCTCGTGTCCAATCGGGGCATTGAGGCCAATCCCGATAAGATTGCGGCCATTGAACACATGAAGCCACCGACCAGACTCAAGCATGTCCAGTGTCTGACTGGCTGCTTGACGTCCCTTGGGTGATTCATTGCCCGCCTAGGAGAAAAAAGTCTCCCCTTGTTCAAGTTATTGAAGAACACCAACCACTTCGAATGGACGCCCGAAACCCAACAAGCGTTCGAGGATCTGAAGAAATACCTCTCCTCACCCTCGGTACTGGTCGCTCCTGCTCCCGGTGAGCCACTGCTCCTATATATCACGGCTACCCCGGTGGTAGTGAGCACGATGTTGGTGGTGGAGAGGGAAGGCGTCCAGAGACCAGTCTACTACATCGGCAAAGTGCTATCCGACGCGGAAACCAGATAACCGCAAGCCCAGAAGATGCTCTATGCTATTCTAGTGGCATCCCGGAAGCTTCGACACTACTTCCAGGGACGGGATATCACGGTGGTCACAGCCTACCCATTTCGAGAGATACTCCACAACCGAGAAGCCGAAGGTCGCGTCACCAAGTGGTTAGTGGAACTAGGCGAGTTTTGCCTCAAGTTCCGCCCATGCACTGCCATCAAAAGTCAAAGGTTGGCTGTTAAATGCCGAGTGGACTCCTCCACTCTGGTGAAGGAGCACCCGCCTTCCCGTGGACCCTGTTCTTCGATGGCTTATTCCAGGTCGAGGGCGCGGGGGCTGGGTTTGTCTTGGTCTCCCCGACCGGGGACATCCTTCGGTACTTGATCGTCATGGACTTCAAGGCGACCAACAACATCGTCGAATACGAAGGGCTACTGGCGGGGCTACGTGCTACTGCCATGCTCGACATCCGGTGTCTACACATCAAGGGCAACTCTCTACTCATTGTCAACCAAGCATGAATGGAGTTCTAGTGCTCTGATCCCATGATGGCCGCCTATTTGGCAGAAGTCAGAAGGATGGAGCACCACTTCAACGGGATGGGGTACATCCATATCCCCCGGCGTGATAATCATTTGGCGGATGAGCTTTCGTAGTTCGTCTCGTCAAAGGCTTGCCCAACCGTCCATCGCTACCCCCAACTCTAGCGAGACTGATGGCGCTATTATTCCAGTCCGCCCCTTCGAAAGGAGTCTCGTGAGACCATCTATCGCTTCCCCGGTCTTCGGCAAGGACGATAGTGCCCGATAGTCTATTGTCACCCCAGTCTCCAGTGGGGCCAATGACGGGTCGGTTCCGGTCCAAGTCTTCGAAAGAAAGTTTGCGCGACCGTCCATTGCAACCCCCAATTCCGGTTGGGCCAATGGTGCGGCTGTTCCGTCCTCCAATTCCAGGCAGGGAGGCACCACACATGTCTCAGTTTCCAGCTCAGGCGGGGCTGATGACACGGCTGCCACATCCCTCGATCCCGTGAGGGGAGGTGACGCATCTGTCTCGGCCCCCAACTCCAGCGGGGCCGACGATGCGGCTGCCATATCCCCCGATCCTGCGCGGGGAGTCAACGGACCCGTCTTGGCACCCAACTCCAGCGGGGTCGACGACGCAGCTGCTATATCCCGGCCCGGAGGCGTATCGAGAACACCGCCAAGGCGGACAGGTGAAACGCCCGCCAGCGGTACCAGGCGATTACCACGTGATTGCCACACTTGGTCGGGGGGGGCCAGTGGATGGATCCCATCCTGGCCTTCCTGTGTGATCAAGTGATCCCCGATGATGATGCTTCAGCTGAGAGAATTGTACGCAAGGCCAAGTGCTATACTCTAATAGGTGGGGACCTATATCGCCAGAGAAGAAACAAAATTCTCCTGAAGTGCATCACTCAGGAAGCGGTTAGCAAGCTGCTCTCTAATATCCATGGGGGCATGTGCGGGAGCCATATGTCCAGTCGGACACTGGTCGGTAAAGCTTACCGCTAGGGATTCTTGTAACATCCCAAATTTTTGGCTTTTTACTTAGTTAATAGTGTTTTATTGCAATTTGTGCTTTTTGTGAATTTTTTGGATTTATTTGGATTTTTCTGGAGTTTATTTGAATTATTTTAATTAAAGTATATTGCCTTTTGTCAAAAACTAATTATATGTAGATAAAATTTAAATAAAGTTTTTCCAAAAATATTTTATTTGAGTCTATAATATCTCAAAGTATTTTTGAGATTTTTATGGGATTTTTCTTGGTATTTTTACTGCCCTAAATAAATCAAACTATTATATCTAATTATTTTAATTCAAAAACCCCGAAAATCCCCTTGAACAAAGAATGGGCGAAGCCCACCATCGCTGCCGCTAATAATCGTTCACCTGTCCGCCCGCCTTCTAGAAGCAGCTACGTGGACCGATGGATCGCCATCCTACGGTCTTTATCAAGCCGCCTCGCAGCCACAACCCTAGCGCCGCTGACCGTTGGATTAGGATCGTACGATCGCCAGCCGTCGGGGGAAATCAAAACCCTAACCCGTATCCACCGTTGATTTGATCAGGTGGTTGAGATCGTGCCATGCGTGGAATCTCTCTTGACCGTCTGATCTCAATCTGAGGGCTGCCTATCGTCTTCTCCGAGATGGACTCGGACTCTGCCGCCGATACGTGTGCGCCGCCGCCAGCCGTTAGGGATCCGGTTTCCATGCGTTCCCTAGGCTATAAATAGGGGGGCGTGCCTCCCGAGAATCACCGCAGCCCACCGCATCCTTTTGCCGAAGCACCGTCGGTCGAAGTCCACCGGAGAGCTCACGCGACCTCGCCGAAGTTCGCACCTGCGCCGCCTCGGTTCTTACTGTTTTGCGACGTCGTCAAGCCGCCGATGACCGCACCTGAGGCCAGATCTAGACTCGTCGCATAGCTCCGCATCGGCACAACGCCTCAGAGGTCGCCGGGGCATCGCCGTTGCGCCGTGCCCGAGTCTTCATCTCCGAGTCCGGCGGGAGTTCACCGCCGCATCGCCATCAGCAAGACCAAAGCGTCTCGGCCATCGGATTTTCATCGAACGCTTCGGATCAAGCCACGCTGCTCGGTGAGCAGTAAAACACCTCGGGTATTCCTCGCCGTCCGATCGTGGGTAAACGGTTTAGATTGCGCCACGTAGCAGATTGATCAGTAGCCGCTGGATCTGTGCGAGCGAACTAGATCGCGTCGCAAGCCGAACCAATCCAGCGCCGACGCGTGGCGGCTGACGTCACTATTGACATCAGCCGGTCCACGGCACAGTGCTCGTGGTCTATGGTGGACCGAGTCTACGGTGCACCGGGTGCACAGAACAGTGCCGAGGCTACGTGTCAGCCCGTGATTGGTTCGGATCTGTGCTGACGTCATGATGACGCAATAAAACGATTTTCCTTTTCAAAAATAAATCGGTTAATATTGATTTTTTCCAATTTTCTGAATTTTTAGATTTTTGAATCTTCCGAGAGCTCGTTCTCCCTCATACAAACTCCGATTGAGGTGATTCAAATTTCTAAAAAATTGTAAAATTGAGATCTATCTATTGGTGAATTTTATTTGATTTTTAGAGTTTGTTTTTTCTCTATTTTGGTATTTATTTGGCATTCTCTTTCGTTTCGCGTAGACGATAAATTGTGTGACGCAACCGGGGAAGATTCATCAACTCAAGACCAAGGTCCAGAGCATGGATAAGGGTTTTCCTAAGGCAAGTTGTGCTTTGATCATATTGAACCCATGTTTGCAAAATTGCTATTTTGTTTTTACCTTATTGCATATTATTTCAAGCATACAAATGATTTCAACCTAAATTTGGGACTTAGCTAGCATACCCGTTAAATTATACCCTACCTTGTCGATTGTATGCC
The DNA here is from genome assembly GCA_036346375.1 of Guadua angustifolia. Lineage (NCBI taxonomy): Eukaryota > Viridiplantae > Streptophyta > Magnoliopsida > Poales > Poaceae > Guadua > Guadua angustifolia. The sequence goes on along the minus strand of CM070502.1, from coordinate 48,897,440 downwards.
ATGATCCACTTGTCACCTTAGATTGGTTTACTATAGTTAGTTACTAATAAAATCAACATGTGATGGTTAGATCGGATTAGATTGCTTAGCCATGCCACGTCATCACATGTACTTGAATCATTGATAAATAATCTTGACTAATGGAATATGTAACAATGTTATGAATTTGTGTGTCCTGTGTGGTCACACGATGAGATTGAGTTGTTGTGGCAATGGATGTCACGCAACGATATTGAATTGTTGATGGCACGTGGTGCTTGGTAATTAACTAGGGTGGTATGATTTAGATCGGAGCAAGTGGCAAGGGCAAGTGTGCCTGGGTGGGCCCTATGGGCAGAGGGTATGTGCAAGTCTTGCTTTGAACAAACTTTAAGGACTTAACCTTGAAAGCCTTTGACCTGAGTCAATCATGCAACCACATGTTTGTTATGGGGCAGCCTAGCTGACTAATTTGCAATGTCTTAGCTTTGGTACTACCAGTGGTGGTGAGGTTCACCCTTTTTAATGAACCCAGATGGCGTAAGAGGGGCGCCCTGTTGTGTTAACCCGTCCCTTCAGTGTTGAAACCTTTGCGGGTGGTACCGAGTTAAGACAGAGCATTGTAAAGGCTTTGTTATGATTTATCTGCCGGCACACCAAAGGAAGTGTGCCCATAGCTTGGCAACAAGAGATGATCATGTCGTGTGGGTAAAGTGCATAACCTCTGCAGAGTGTCCAATCTATTCGAATAGCCGTGCTCACGGTATTGAGCATAGCTCGGGAATTACAGTCAAGGGTTAGACTTTTGCAAAATGAAAACCTAGGATGGATGGCGGGTTGCCATGGGAAGTTGAATCTTGACTTAGGATGGAAAACTTGGTTTACTTAAGAAATGTTGAATCTATCTATTACTGTTATTTGTTTTCACTGTCTTTTCAATCTATATACTATACTTGTTCATAAATGTTGCTTTATTTTAAATAGCCAATGTTAGCCATTCCTTTGGAATAAGCCTTGCATATAGTTATGTTAGAATTGCATTCTGTGCACAACTTGTTGAGTGCATTATATACTCACCCTTGCCTATAACATCACCAGTGCTGAAGGTGTACCATGAAAGGACGAATGTTTAGGGTGCGAGCCTTGTCAGTTGCCTGTGTATACTGAGGGGTTTATCTACGTCTTCATTCCACTACAGTTTAATTTGCTGTTCAGCCTTGTGAGGCATTATTATGTAAGTTGACCATAAGGTCATTCAACTAGTAATATTTTGTATATAATGTCTTTTATCTTATTTCCACTGTGTATGATTGTGATATTCACTAATGTTGAGCCTGTGTGCACTAGCGTGATCCTGGACTAGTGCAGTATACACAGAGGGTCCGGATTTGCATATTCGGGTCCCGACAAAGGTGGTATCAGAGCCATACCGACTGTAGGTCTTGACCCTAGATAGTTGGGCGTCTCTATAGGTCCTTCAAAATTATTTTCTAAAGTAAAAGACCTAACCTAGAAGAATAATGTGTTCTTGACTTATCTCATTCTTCTATTTCTGTCCTTACCAAAAATTCTTTCTTTTCCCTTGCTGAAATTTCTTTCTCTTACATCTGCTAAATTGAGTTAAAAATCTTACCTAAGCAGTCTTGAGTAGAAAAACAATATACCACACTTTAGGAGATGGCATCAAGTGTCTGCTGCTACCATAATGATCATGAAGGAAATAATCATCAAGCTTGTGAAGAGCGGATCAATGAAGTGTATCAAGAGCTAGAAGACTCAGTGCTTCAAGTAGCCAGTTGAGACCCATGTGTGGGAGTCGTGTTTCCTAAGATAGGAGTCTCGCCCATGTAGACGGTAGTTTTGTGTGTTTAGGTTGAATTGGTTCTTTTGATTGCTAGGTGTGCAGTATGTGTTGCAAAGCTTTTAGGTTTACATAAGCAACCATACCAAGTTATTAATATAGTTGCCTAAGTTGATTGGGTTAAACCTATCTCCTCTGTGTTAGGATTCTTGCTCCTTACCTATGCTATTTCCCTCTTCCCTAACCCCTTTGAGGTAATCAAGCAGATGGTTCAGAATAGCGATAGCAATGGAGCTAGTAGAAGTGGAAATCAACTCAATGGAAACTCTAAGGATGGATCAGTTTTTCAACAGTCAATACCGATAGATATGCAGAGTTTTAGAGAGTTTTTGGCTACTCAGACTCAGTTAATGCAGGCAATGATAAAGCAAATACAGAATATGACCAATCAAGCTAATGTCAGCAAAGCGTCTCGAATGGTTATCAATGATCCCTGTGCTGACTCAAGGTTATTAGAATACATAAGGACTCGCCCGCCAATGTTTTCAGGAAATGTTTCACCTTCGGAAGCAGAAGATTGGCTGAAGACCATTGAGAGGAAGCTACTCATAACTCAGTGCAGAAGTGATGAGGTCTTGTTTGCTTCATACCAGTTACGAGGAGTTACCGCTAAATGGTGGATAGGCAATTGTGCTAACCATGAAGCCCCACAGAATATCACTTGGAATGAATTTATTGCTGCTTTTTATGATCTCTTTGCTCCACCAAGGAATGGTATGGTCACAGTGAATTCAGAGAAGGACGCTACCCCTGCCCCTTGTTCGAAATCTAGACCTTGTTCTGTGACGTGCTGCCAACCAAACAATTTAGAAGATCATGCGTGCACTCGCTGTGGAGAAATAGGACATACCGCTGACGAGCATGCGATCAATTGCTCCAGCTGTGAAGGAAGCCATTCTCTTGGAGAATGTCCTATGAGCAACATCACATGTTACCTTTGTGAAGGTCAAGACCATTGCCCACCTCAGTGTCCCCTGGATCCGATAGTTACTGCCGTGATCTAGCATCAATGGAAGAATCTATGGACCCTAGTTGCTCGAGAATTATCAATAAGAGGGGGAAAGTTAGTTGCCCAGGAGACGTTGCTTGGAGAAATAAAAATGCACCCTCCTGAACCTATCGACCTTAATCAGGAAAGCAGTGAGTGGCAATCACCAATGCCATGTTTCTTGTGTGATAAAGAAGGTCATTGGTCTAGAGAGTACCCTCTGAAGCAACCAGCCCTGAATTATAAGAGTGACAATGATGAGTATACAATTGCACCCATCAAGACAAAACGATGCAAACGGTTGTGCTACTACTATCAGGAAGAAGGCCATTTTGTCAAGCAATGCCCACAGAGAAAACAAATAATTCCTATAGCCATGGATATACTGGAAGTTACCTCAGTCCGATACATAATGCCAAGAGTGAGGAAATTGTGAGAGAAATTTGCCTAGAGAACCAATTGAAGAAAAGGCGTCTAAGCAAAGACATTATTCCAGTCAACGAATGCTCAAGAAAGAAAGTTCACCCTAGACTCTGCTATATTTGCCACAAACCTGAGCATTTTGCCAATAAATGCCCACAAAGGAAAGCAATCACGTTGGCTCAAAGTCAATTTCAACTCCGTCCCTATCGAAGCCCCAGCACCAATCTAAATCAAGGAAATCAGGAGCCATGAGTTTACTTAGTGCAATATCGTAACCCTATTTGTATAGTAAAGAGATTAGTGATGAATTCCATGTAAAGGTTTCCTTGTTGAAAGAAATAAAGCAGAAATGGTTGATACATTGGTATACAGAGTATTGGAATGAGAAGAAATAATGTAAAATGATGATTAGATGTTTCTCTAAAAGTATTCTTGTGTTTACGGTTCACCTGAAAATGATGCATGTGCAATGGTGGCTAGTTTAGTGGTACCCAGCATGATCTTGTTAACCAGAGGATTTCTTATTGTCAGTAAGTGCTCAGTTGTGCTAGATTTAACCAGGATGTGAGAGTTCAGTGCCTATTGAGTGAGTAGAGTTCCAAGCAAATCATATTGTGTTGGATACTTAGACCTTTGACGTTATTCCTGGAATTAGTTGGATGCTCAAACATAAGGCTATTTTGGTGAAGAGTATATTGAATTAAAGCCCTGAATGTGAAAAAAAAGGGTTTCAAGTGACGACAGTTTGTGTTAGCTAGCTAATGGATAATAGTGCAGAAATTGCCAATTAGAAGATGCGCTAGTTGCCAGAGGATACCATGATATATTTTCCAAGAATTTGCCTGGTATACCTTCATATCGGAAGATCAAGTTCATGAGTGAATTAGTGCCTGGTACAGCACCAATAGCAAAAATACCATGTCAAATGTCTACTAATGAATTAGTGGGAAATGGAAAGGCATAACGAAGAGTTACTTGATGCGCACGGTGGCCCGATCTTCCGACAGGTAGAGGTAAGTCGATTGGTGGAGACTCGACGTTGACGATCCGGCTTCCGATCAGAACCGATCCGAACCCAGCAATCGCTACACCACGGCTCCGTTGGTTATCAACCATGCACAAATACGGTTGACCTCGCCAAGAAGGCTAATCCCTGCATGCGAATCAAGAACACAAGCAAGAACGTAGAAGAAGCAATCTGAAATTGCAAATTATATTAAGCACACGAGTTGGGGTCTCACAAACCGAATGAACGGCGACACTGTTCAAAGACAGAATTGATCTAAGCAAAACCCAAGTCCCAGATGAGGGTTTGGGTGGTTATTTATACTAGGGGAGCAGGAGGGGGTCGTCCATAGCATTGGAGATCTAATACAACTCAAATTGAAAACACCAAGTCTACTTTGACTAGAGTTTGACTCGGACTGAAAAAGCAATATTTGGTTTTTGGAAGTTTTCGGGCGCATCTGAAGGAATTTTGAGGTGAGGCCAGATCCTTTGGAAATTAGACTCCGAGATCTTTCAAACATGTACTCATGGGTCTCCAGAGCCCTCCGGAATCAAAAGTTATGGCACTTTAAAGTCAGTGCTGTTGCTAAGGCCGAACTGGACTCGAACTCGGACTGAAAAAGTGTTCTGGATTGTTTTGTATATTCGTGTTGACTCCGAAGTCCAATTGACCTGAAACCAGTGCCATTGGAAAGGTTGTCTCCTTAGCTTTCGATACATATGTGGATCATTGCAATCGGAGTCCGTTTGTGGCTTGGGCGATGATTTTAGTGAATACTGCTCCTGGTGGCCGAGGTAGTCGACTCCGAGTTGAATCGGGACTCCGACTCCGAGATAAATTGGAACTCCAACTTGACTTGGACGCCTTCCTTGCCTCCCTCCTGGCCCTTGCTGGTTCCCAAGGCCTTCATGATCCTCTCCAAAGTTTCTAAGTACAATATAATCAATAATATCATTAGGTAGCATACCATCCTCACAAGTATATACACAGGCACTTAGGAACGAGCTCACCTGTTGATTCAATTGCCATGCTCGTGCTCTTGTGATGGGTCCTTGTATCACAACTGGAGGAGTCTCGGGCATATGCATAGGAGTGATGTCCTCATCATCCTCCCCCTCTTGAAGTGGAGTCGTCCTCGACTCAAGCTCATCTTCTTCTCCCATGAACGGTTTCAAATCTTTCAAATGGTTGAAGGCTTTCTCCTGTGCTTGCCCCCAATGGAACACAACTCCCTTCTTCGTCAACTCGTTCAATGGGGCTGCAATGGTGCTGAAATCCTTCACAAAGCGGCGGTAAAATCCGGCAAGTCCATGGAAGCTCCGCACTTGTGAAATCGTCGTGGGCGTTGGCCAACTCTTAATCGCGTGCACCTTGGCTTCATCCACCTCAATTCCCTGTGGAGTCACAACATAGCCAAGAAACGATACTCGTTCGGTGCAAAAAGTGCACTTCTCGAGGTTACCAAATAAACGTACAGCACGCAAAGCATCAAAGACAGCACGTAGATGATCAAGATGTTCATGTAACGACTTGCTGTAAATCAATATATCATCAAAATAAACCACCACAAATTTTCCAATGAAAGCTCGTAAAACCTCGTTCATTAAGCGCATGAAAGTGCTAGGTGCATTAGTTAAACCAAAACGCATGACTAACCACTCATACAATCCAAACTTGGTTTTAAAGGCTATTTTCCATTCATCTCCCAATTTCATTCTTATTTGGTGGTATCCACTACGCAAGTCAACCTTAGAAAAAATTATAGAACCACTTAACTCATCAAGCATGTCGTCTAACCTAGGGATAGGATGACGGTACCTTATTGTGATATTGTTAATGGCTCTACAATCTACGCACATGCGCCACTGCCATCTTTTTTAGGAACCAAAATAACAGGAATAGCACAAGGACTAAGGCTCTCACGTACATACCCGCGGTCCAAAAGATCTTGGACTTGGCGCTGAATCTCCTTAGTCTCCTCGGGGTTGGTCCTATAAGCAGCTCGGTTTGGCAAAGTCGCTCCCGGGATCAAGTCGATTTGGTGCTCAATACCTCGAATAGGTGGCAGCCCCGGGGGTATCTCAGCTGGAAACACATCCTCATACTCCTGCAAAAGGTTAGTGACAGCAGGAGGCAAAGAGCTAGACATATCATGAAATGAAAATAAAGCTTCTTTGCGTATCAAAGCATAGCATGGTGCATCATTCTCATTAATTTCAGCAAGGTCAAATTTTGTAGCAAGCATAACACCACCCTTCAATTTAATTCCCTTGGACCTAGAACTAGGTTCTTTCTTGTCTTTCTTAGGTGGGAAAATGTTTTTAGCCACTTGCTGATTTTCAGATTCTAGCACACTCTCCTTTCTCTCATTTTCAGCTCTCTCTTTGTCACATTGCACAATTTCAGCAGGAGTCATAGGAAGTAAAGTGATTTTCTTCCCCTTGTGTATAAGAGTGTATTTGTTACTTCTACCGTGATGAATTGCATCAGTATCAAATTCCCATGGACGGCCTAACAAAAGGGAACATGCTTGCATAGGCACTACATCAAAATCAGCAAAATCATGGTATGTTCCAATGGAAAATTGCACTCTCACAGTTTGTGTTACCTTCACCTTACCGCTGTTATTGAACCATTGAATATGGTAGGGATGAGGGTGTGCACGTGTGGGCAAACAAAGCTTTTCCACCAGATCTGAACTCACCAAGTTATTGCAGCTCCCACCATCAATTATGACACGGACACGACAGTCCTTGACGATGAGGTACATCTGAAACAAATTATAGCGTTGCAGCTTGTCCGCTTGCTCCATGTGAGCGCTCAACACTCGTTGCACAATGATTGTCCTATAATTCTCGGTGGCAGCGGTCCCTAAAATTTCCTCATCATCGTTGCCCGTCTCATGGTCATCCTCATTATCTGCAAGGTTAGCTGCAAGAGCATATTCATCCTCAACATCACTAGCACTAATGTACCCACCTTCTTCTGTTGCAATGTACGCTCGACGACTTGGGCAATCCTTCATGACATGGCCCATCCCCTAGCATCGGTGGCACACAATTTCCGTTGTTCGACCCGTGGAAGCCACCGATGAAGAACTCTTTGTTGGTGCCTGCACATGGTTAGATTTACTCACATCAGGTACTCGTGATGGCGGTGATGGTCTTGCTGAACGCCCTACTCATGGAAGGGCAGCAGACCCAAACGAAAGGGGTGGCGCTGATTTGGTTGTCCCGGCGTCGTTTTGGTGTGGGTATGTTGCGAAATTGCTCCTTGGCCTTTGTTGTTTTCCTGCGGTTCTTTTTACGCCAACATAGCAAGCTGGAACAATCTATTGATAGAATTATATTCTTTGTAATCAATTATGTCCTGAATCTCACGCCAGTAAACCCCCATAAAAGCGAGCCATCTTATCCTCCTCATCCTCAACTACCTCACAATAACATGCCTATTTGTAGCTCTTGGTAGTACTCCTCAACAGATTTATTATTTTGATTTAAGCGTTGCAATTTCTTGTGCATATCACGTTTATAAGAAGGAGGAACAAATCTTCTACGCATGACTTGTTTTAATCTATCCCACGTATTAGGTGCTAAACCAGCATTTACTATTTCATTCCACCAAATGATAGCAAAATCTTTAAACTCACTAGTAGCTTGTCTAACTCTATGTATCTCAGGAACAAGATGGGAGTTAAATTTTTGTTCAACTGTCATTTCCCAATCTAAGTAAACTTCGCATCATAAGTACGAGAAAAAAGATGGTATGGTAAATTTAACCCTAGCAAAAGAATCATCATGTCCACAACCATTACGAGGATTAAAATTGTTACCTCCCATACCTTGACGGTTGTTATTCAGCGTTGTTGTTGTCGCACATCATCATTACCTTGGCCTTGGCAACAAAGGCATTGTGGCCCTCTCCATCCACCTCATCTCCCGTGATGACTCTTCTTGATCTTCCACTCTGCGAGCTCCATTGGGAGGCGGTGTCTCTCAAAATTTTCCAACTTTGGTAAGAAGATTGGCGATACTTCGCTCTATCCTCTCAATCTTTGGTCGTTATCTTGGCGATCCTTGCGATGTTTGCGTTGATGCCATTGAGCACGTTGCTAAGCTTGTTCCATGTAACACACTCATCTTCCTCATTACCTGCCATTGTTAGTTGAAAGAAAGACAAAAGAAACAAAACAACCGGTGGTATAATCCTATCAACTACTTTGGCGGCGTAAGGTGGTTTCACTCACTCTCAAGCGTCTTACCATGCTCTTACAAGTGTTCTTACCAATGCAACAGGTGGTACAACCGGCGGCTGGTTCATGATACCGTGATAAGCTTGAGTGTAGCGATTGCCGAATTGAACCTGAATTGATCAGAAGAAAGGTGGAGCTTGGAAGGCAAAGTATAGTAGCAAGGATTAGCAAATTTAAAAGATTAGCAAAGCTGAATAAAGATTCAAAGTTCTTGTCACAGTTGCTGGCCTAAGCGTGCTCCTAGAACTAGTTCAACCTAGCAAGGGATATATCAAAGCACAAAGGACTCAAAGGATGCAAGCAATTCTGATTTTCTACTTCTCTTTCTCTTCTCTCTGTTTTTTTTTGCCGATTTGGCTCTTTCTCTCCTCTTATTTTTTTTCACTTTTTTTAACACAAATATATACCTCTTAACTCAGAGGAGAAACAAAAATCTCACAATTTGGAGCAACGAACGACAGTAAACCGATGCCCGAAAGAATTGACAAAACAGGACAGCAAACTTCCGGGCGTCGAAACTCGGTCTTAGAAGCTTTTTTTTAGGGTCAAAAATTGCATAGTTCTAAAGACTTGTGGAATTTTCAGATGCGCGTCGTTGTCCCCTTCGAAACAAAAAAAAAGTAGACCCAAATCGGAGTTCGTATGCAAAAGTTATGCCAGTTTTAGTGAACACTGCACAATCTGGAATTGCTCGCGAATTCATATCTTTCTCCCGGTTAGGCTAGAATAGGATTAGGTTTGCGGGTGAAAAAGGATGGCCAGCGGTGCAGGGCAATTGACACAAGGTGGCTCACGACCTATCTAGGGTTTGCGGAATAGGTTTTATAATGCGGAGCGTGACAAGGACCAGCAAGAAGAATTCGGTTCGGTTCTAGGGTTAGCGACGATGGGTTGATAATTGATGCAAAACAAGAACTAGGGCAGCGGACAGGGACAACTAGCAACTAGAATCGCGACCTCAAACCAGCAACAAGACGATGACTATGGATCAATACTCAACAATACGATCTCTGAAAACGAAATTGCAAGGCTCAAAGGGTTGTAGGACAACGGAATTGATGATGAACTTTTTTGTGGGGCAGTTTTTCTAGACTCTAGGACGATGGCAAAACAAAACTAAAGGGGATACAATGATACCTGATGGGAAACTGAGGCTCTGATACCACTTGATGCGCACGGTGGCCCGATCTTCCGACAGGTAGAGGTAAGTCGATTGGTGGAGACTTCGGCGTTGACGATCCGACTTCGATCGTAACCGATCCGAACCCAGCAATCGCTACACCACGGCTCCGTTGGTTATCAACCATGCACAAATACGGTTGACCTCACCAAGAAGGCTAATCCCTGCATGCGAATCAAGAACACAAGCAAGAACATAGAAGAAGCAATCTGAAATTGCAAATTATATTAAGCACACGAGTTGGGGTCTCACAAACCGAATGAACGGCGACACTGTTCAAAGACAGAATTGATCTAAGTAAAACCCAAGTCCTAGATGAGGGTTTGGGTGGTTATTTATACTAGGGGAGCAGGAGGGGGTCATCCATAGCATTGGAGATCTAATACAACTCAAATTGAAAACACCAAATCTACTTTGACTAGAGTTTGACTCGGACTGAAAAAGCAATGTTTGGTTTTTGGAAGTTTCCAGACGCATCTGAAGGAATTTTGAGGTGATGCTGGATCCTTTGGAAAGTAGACTCCGAGATCTTTCAAACGTGTACTCATGGGTCTCCAGAGCCCTAAGGAATCAAAAGTTATGACACTTTAAAGTCAGTGCTATTGCTGAGGCCGAACTGGACTCGAACTCGGACTGAAAAAGTGTTCTGGATTGTTTTGTATATTCCCTTTGACTCCGAAGTCCAATTGACCTGAAACTGGTGCCATTGGAAAGGTTGTCTTCTTAGCTTTCGATACATATGTGGATCATTGAAATCGCAGTCCGTTTGTGGCCTGGGCGATAATTTTAGTGAACACTGCTCCTGGTGGCCGAGGTAGTCGACTCCGAGTTGAATTGGGACTCCGACTCCGAGATGAATTCGGACTCCAACTTGATTTGGACGCCTTCCTTGCCTCCCTCCTGGCCCTTGCTGGTTCCCAAGGCCTTCATGATCTTCTCCAAAGTTTCTAAGTACAATATAATCAATAATATCATTAGGTAGCATACCATCCTCACAAGTATATACACAGGCACTTAGGAACGAGCTCACCTGTTGATTCAATTGCCGTGCTCGTGCTCTTGTGATGGCTCCTTGCATCACAACTGGAGGAGTCTCGGGCATATGCATAGGAGTGATGTCCTCATCATTACTAGGAAGAGTTGTGAGAAGACTTAGTGCGTCACCATGGGAGCTTTTGTTTATCAAAAAGGAAAATGGAAGATTGGGAGAGTGCACTGAATCGTGCTCTAAATGAAGAAAAGATCGAAAATAAGTATCCAATATCAGGATCGACAACGTGTGCTGGACAGTTGAGAAGAGAGTTGGAATTTTTCTAGGATAAAACTTCGCTCCAGCTACCAAGAAGAAGGCTATCAGCTAGCAGGTCATTACACTCTTCCCTGGCTGATCCTTGGCATCCCACATGCTCAGTATGCAGTTGATTATCATTTTGATCCATTCAACTTGCTCAAGCCTATAGGGTTTGTGCCATACTTGGTTCTCATAAGTACTAGTAACCTGATAGCCCCTTGGCAACCCCTTTAAACCCTTAGTTTCTGCGCCAAGCTCGGACAGGTGCCTAGTAGGTACGTGTGGCCGAGGTGCGCTACGGCCATGTTCCGCCCACGGTGGTGCTTCGTGGCCGAGTTTCGCTCACCATTCACCCCGCCTCTACGTGACCTGCTCCCTAGCCCCGCAGTTCTCTGGTCTGGTCCAAAAGGATGGCAAGGGTCCCTTGGCAATATCGTGGACTCCCAGCTTCTGTGTTGAGCCCGGACAGGCTCCTAGCAGGTACGTGTGGCCGAGGTGCACTGCATCCATGTTCCGCCCACCGTGGTGCTTCGCGGCCGAGTTCCGCTCACCATTTGCCTGCCTCTACGCGACCTACTCCCTAGCCTCACAGTTCCCTAGTCTAGTCCCGGTAAACACTACCAGGGAAACGACATTTAGTCCCGGTTAGCAACGGGTTTTAGTCCCGGTTGCCAAACCGGGACAGCCCATCCGGGACTAAAGGTCATAGACCTTTAGTCGATTCATCAACCGGACTAAAGCCCTCCTACGGTCTAAAAAATATGGCGAACCCAAGACTCGAACCTGGAACCTCGTGACTCCAGCCTCACCCTTCTAACCAACCCACCCACCATCGCGTACTAATATATATAGAATATGCATTCCTTTTGAACTTTTCTCACATCGATGCGGTTAGGTATTACTAACCGTACTAATATCTCGCCTTTAGTACCGGTTCGTAACACGAATCGAATGCGATGTGAACATCGATCGTTAGTGTTACTTAACCGGTACTAAAAGCCCACGACGATCTCAGTAGCCAATGAACCGCATCAAGCCCTCATCGATGCGGGTTCAAATCCAACCGGGACTGATGGGCCGGTATGGAAGGCCTGATCTGTAGTAGTGAAAGTACAAGGGATTAAGCTCTGAATGGTGACAGGAAAATGACAATCTCGTATGCACTTCCTGCCCACTCGATGGCCAGGACTTAGGCTTTACATGTCTGTTTGCCTGTTTATTTCCAAATAAGCGTGGTTTAACCTTGACTCGTGTATGGAGCAGTTTTGTGCGATTGCAAAAAAGACTCCTAAATGTCGATCCACCTGGTCGCCCAAAGGGGTCTGTGCAAAATGCTCGGGGGCTGGTCGCCCAGCACTGGATCAAACCAATCACGAGCAAGCACATGCAAGACAACAGGTAAAAACAAAGTATTTTCATTCATAATGGCCAAAAAGTCTATGTGTTGCTTACACAGAAGAAGAAAAAAAGAAGGAAGATGACAAAGGTAGTCGCCTGGAGTAATTGTCGGTGACCTCAATATTGTCGGTGTCCTCCTCGACCTCTTCCTCTGCTTTAGCGGCGAGTGGAGGCACCATCTCCATCTGCCCGGCTACGTGCTTCGCCACCTCGCGCACCCGCGCCGGTGCCTGGGTGGGGTCACACTCCACCCGGTGACGGTTGCCAGGGAGTCGAAGGACTCGTCACGACGGGCATAGCACATCAAGATGAAGGCCGCCATGGCGATCGCGACTTCCTGCCCCTCCCAGGCGGAGCGGTCCGCCAAGGCGGCGCGGTCCGCCAAGGTGGCAGGAGGCTAGCAAGGGCTTCAGCAACAAGGGTGATGCTGTGAGCGTAGTGCGCCGCTGACTCCTCCAACTGGATGTTCACTGTCACCCCCAGTGGCTGCAAGCTGCTGACCATGCGCCTAAATGTGGGGCAGAGCATGGTGACAAGGTTGCGCAGATTGCGGCCCGTTTCCGCGCGCAACGTGTTACATTTCTCCTCAACGCCCTTCGCCCGCGCCTCGGCGTCTTCAGCTCGGGCCACTAGCGGAAGGCGTGGCGACGCCAGCAGAAGACCCAGCCCCTGCCGTGCTCGATGACATGGAAGGGTTGGGAGCAGAAGAGAAGCCTGCGGCGCAGGGTCTCTTCGGGTCTGGGCCCGAAGCGTCGGCGGTGGCTGTTCGTTTCCCTACGCCCCGGTCATCAGCATGAACCAGACTCCTCCTGATCGTTAGGGGGCCCCGTGGTGGTATCGCAGCCCTCCCGGTGGAGTCCATTGAAGGGAAGCTTGTGATGATCGCAAGCCGCTCCGCGACGACGGCGATTAGCAAAAGCAATTTGGGCCGTCGGTCACTTTCGGCATCTGCGAAACAACCCGGTCATCGAGCCTCGACCGGCGTCGCTCAAGTTCGATGCACGGCAAAGAGCACAAGACATCAATCAGCTGTTGGCAACTACAAAGGTGAGGCAAGCAAAAAATTGATGAAGACTTAAGGCCGGGGTATGTGCGGGTCACGTTGTCGTCGCCGGTATACTGTCAGGCTGGCCTGATGTGTCGCTGTAGGGGGCTGATCCGCCGGGTCACGAAGTCCCCGACGACCAGCACCTCGGTCAATTTGGAGGCCGCAACTAGTCGATGCGGGCCACCATGGACCGGAGTTCCGCTGTCTCCTCGACGGGGGAACCCCAATTGTCGATGGCGGCTGCCGATGTAGACGGTAGCTCCAGGACGTCGAGCCCGCTGTCGTCAGCGATGGACAGCCACTCGTTCTGCCACATCTTCCAGATGCTCCTTATCTGGAGGGGGATGTAGTGGGAGGCCGAGCCATCACGGAGGCAAAAATGGCAACTCCCCACAACCCCACCGTCAGTGAGGCTGCGGAGAGTATAGAAGTATCGGAAGAGGGGAAGGTTTGGCATCACCCCCACAAACATTTCGCAGAGGTGTGCGAAGATGGAAAGGGCAAGGATGGAGTTGGGGGTGAGATGAAGATGGTGGATCTCGTAGAAGTGGAGAACAGTAAGGAAGAACTCGGAGTAGGGCGGCATCAGGCCCACCGCCAGCGCCTAGACGAAGGTGATCACCTCCCCTGGGTTGCATTTTGGTGTGACGGTGCCCGCCCTAAGGCAGAGGGCCCCTTCAGGGGCCAGGCGAAGAACATTCCCCAGCTTTGACTCATCCATAACCAAGGGGGAAGCGGCGGAGCTATGCGGTTAGAGTACTGTTTTGGTGCCGTGACAGCGAAGAAGACAAAGGAAGCAAAGAAGACGAAAGCGACAGGAGTGCGGATCGTGGTGGGGCGAACATGCCTATTTATAAGCCGTGCAACCGGGATCTGGTCGCGCCCCATGAACCAATGGTTCACGAAAAGATCATAAATGGCACAGGGCGACAAGACCTGAAGAGTTGCGGTGGTTGTAGAGAGAATATGTACGGTTGCATGTACAGGGAGAGGACCCGTCCAGGACCGCACCCTGGTTAAAGAATATCTCCAAAATCTCCTAGGGCGCACTCTGGGGCATATCCGGGGGCTACTGTCGGTGTATTCTATACCGGGGTACTCTCTCCACCGTTGCCAGGTGGGACTGCGCATGCAAGATACAAAGAGAAGAATGCCCTATGCAAAGTACTCAACACACTAAAGAAAGGCTTGGTGGCCGACTAGGTCCCAGCCCCGGGCAACCAGGACACGTGGCCGCTTGGCGGACTGCTGGCCGACCAGGTCCCAGCCCAGATGACCAGCACACGTGGCTGCCCGACGAGTAGTCGGGTGACCAGGCCACGTGGCTGCCTAACGAGCAGCCAACCCATCACTAGCCAACCACGCAGACGGAGCTAAGAGGCTTCCACCCGAAGCAATCGCCAGGATCACAACATATCATAGCCATTAAATGTGCATGGGAGCCGTTAAATGCGCATGAAAGCCATTCAATGCGCGGGGAGCCATTGCAGTGCTCCTGAAGGCCATTAAATGAGCGTGGCTCCCTGACGCTATGATGACCTGTCCCTCCGATTGAGCCAGCTTCACCAACTTCCATTCTGTCTACACCGCCCCAATCAGGACAGGGTGACGCATGTACCAGGCGTTCGTCACGCAGCGTCCGAACCCCTCCTCTCAGGCGGTCTAAAGACAGGCGGCGTCAAGATACGGCGTAGACAAAGAGGCTCCGAGGGACAGTAGCGATAGGACTAGACACAGTTAATGTAAATAATGTAAAACTACTCCCTTTGCCTGCCCTAGCTAGTTTCGGGAGTATATAAGGGCGCTAGTGTGCATGAGGCGGGGAGGTCGGTCGAAACTCAAGAGATTGTATCACTAAGGTCGCTCAGTCGATCAGCTCACAGCGAAGAGCAAACAGAATACTAGAGGAACACGAGTTTAGGTAGGACGTAGGGCTGTTACCCGCATTGGGGGCTCGAATCTGGGTAAATCCTGTGTGTTCCTTGTGTGCTCCAGTGTGTTCTTGAGTCTCCTGTCCTGCTCATCACGCGAAGAGAGTAGAGAAGAGAGCAGAGAGTGGCGCAGCTGCGAAGACCCCCCTACCGAAACTCGGTTATACACTCGAACCAACACTGTTTGACACAAACACATTGACATAACTAAAATTTAGAATAAAAAATAAAATAAATAATTTTAATTTGCACTCTAATGAAGCTCTCAAACCAACAAGAATGATCTAGATTTCTATTTGGTGGACTCGAATTACAACAATTTAGATTTTTTTTAAAAAGTCCATGTCAAGTACAAAGAATAGGGATGACAAAAATACTGTGGAGTGCAGGTACATTGGTACCCAACCCGACGGGTCCGGGTCCGGGTCCAAATTTGGACCCATGGGTATATTATTTGGTCTGATGCAGGTCCGGTGCAGGTCAGGTCTCATTTTGGACCGTGGGTACCCAAACACGGATCCGTTAAGCTCGTTAGACGCATCGACGGCAGTGCGCATGGCGTCTTTCAATCGCGATCGGTTCAAAACTCGGCGATGGCGGGCACTAACGCCACAACAGGAGACCAACGGCGGTCCATGCGCGGGACGCGTAGCGTACGAGGGCTCATCTCCCACAGTCGAAGTTTGGGCTGAAGAACCAATGCCTCGGCCTGGCACACCCCAATCCCAAAAGAAAAGCAACGGACAAATGCATCCAGGACCGTCCATTTGTGACTCCTGCTTGTCTCCCACAATCGAAGTTGGGAGCCTCGCATAAACACGCCTGGTAACGTGTCCGGGTACCCGTTCGGGTCCGGGTCCAGGTCCGAGTTTGGACTCGTGACTGACTTCGGGTCCGGGTCGGGGTCCACGGAGGTTGGACCCGGAGGTACCTGGACCCGTTGCCATCCCTAACAATGAAGGGCTAAAATTTAGAATAAAAAATAAGTAGTTTTAATTTTCCCACAAATTTTAAATTAAAATTCTAAATAACTAAAATTTGGTATATAATTTAAATTAAAATTTGCAATTGGATTTGTGTATATATTTCAACAAATAATAACATAAATTCAAAATAGAAATGAATTAAAATTAGCAATTTAATTTTCACATAAATTTGAACAAATAATAATTGAAATTCAAAACTAAAAAAATTAGCAATTTTATTCTCATAAAAAATCCAAAGCATATTTCCCGAATAGCTAAATTTTAGAATAAAAATAAATTACAATTAGCCATCGGAATTTCCATATGGTTTATAAAGTGAAATCCTATAATAAGAAGAAAGTTGGAGCAAAAATAATACCTATTCTAATTACAGACTCCGAGGAAATTCCCACGTCTAATTCTCTAAATAACTATTATTCAAAATAAAAAAAACAAAATTAGCAATTGAATGTGTATATAAATTTCAAAAAATAAAAACCAAAATTCAGCATTCTAAAAAGACTGAAATGTCAAATACAACAAAAATAAAAAAAATAAGTTCTTGGACGAAACCTTTTTTCCTTCAAAAAATTACAACAAAAATAATTGAGGTTTGAAAAAAATAGAATATGCAATTTTATTTCAATCGGAATTCCAAATTAAGAATCCATCTCAAGTACAAACTATCCAAACCAAAATATAGTTACAAATAATTATATTTGCGTTACATTATGTAAACTAGCCCTTGCCACGACTAGTTTCAACTAATTCTGGTCAAATATCTCTGTGTTATATGGCTTTATCTAAGCCACCACCACAACAAACTAAGCGTCTATGCCTCAGCTACCACAGATAGTCCAGCTTGCGATGTAGAAGTGTCTTCATAGACAAGCCAAAATGCTTTGACCGTGTTTGCAATTCTTCATGTCTCTATTTCTTTCCATCGAAGAAACGATGACGAATGATATTTGAAAATGAGCGATTTAAATTAGTGGTGTAGAGTAGCAAGCATGCAAATTGTAGAGTAGCGCGTACTGAGCAACGCACCATGAGATCGGAGTGTTAATTTGGTCTGAAGCCCTAAACTAACAGGTAGATGGTGTCAGATGACACGAACTGATCATGTACACCAATGCTTGAATTGAGACTCTTTACCGTCAAAATTGACAGGTATCAAATTATATATTTAGCTAGTATCAAGAGATATTAAAAGTTTAAAGGGTGAAAGTATCAAGAGATACAAAATTTTAATGATAATTTAGTGATATATTATGATACCTTTTAAGGATGATAAAAACTAACATATAATTGGATGGACGGTCGTATGTTATGTTGGATACAGGTGATCGATCCATAGATCTCGATATCACACGCGGATTCCTTTTTGACCAGGGAACAGGTAAAGATCCGGTAGTGGAGACTGGAGAGCTATAGCTATATGTTGAGTTTAATGTTTACATAATACGTCACATATCCCGCTGAAAAAGTGCCTAATATCAGCACTACTACAAGTCAACACACATATAGCGAGTCGAATGGAAGTGTCGAGTCGAATGGAATTGGCGAGTGGGGGCGGACGAGACGGCGAGGGGGCGCAGCAATAAAGGTCGGAAGGCGTGCAGGCAGACTGGTGACCTCGGGCCAAAGCAACGTGGGCTGGAAACAGGCTGGAGTTTATTGGAAACAAAAAAGGGAGAGCCATTTCCGATGGAAATGGAAACGAAAATTTCGTATAAATAAAATCAAAAAATCCATCAGAAACTTGGCTTACTTGGCTCAAAAAAGAGAATGGAGAATTTATATTTATTTTCGTATTAAAATAATTTTACAAATACAAATGGCTTTACAAAAAATATCAAATAGAGTTCAAAAATTCTGAAAAAAATCTCAAAAATACATTGGAACATTTTGAACCTAGGAAAATTATTTCTAACACAATTTTAGTTTCATGTTTCATTAATAAATTAATTTTATAAATATATAAATAGCAAAACGGTATTTATAAACTCTAGAAAATCCAGGATAAATTTCAGAAAATCATAAATGAATATTGAACAATAATATACAAATTTTAGGGTATTACAACTTTATAGTTGGAGTAAGAGGATGTCTATAATAATGATATAGAAGAGGACAAGATGGTCTGATCTGGGAGGCATATTGCGAGCCTTCAGCTGAGAAACTTGAGAAAAAACCTCCTAATGATACAAATGAACATAACATTGATTTTGTGTCCGCCTTGGAGGTAGAATAAGTTACATTGTCTTTGCGGTCATGTATATTGTGATAACATATTATGTTGTTGTGAAATTTTTCACTTTCGTTTCCGTATCCGTTCCGTTCCATTTCGTATCTGTTTTCGTTACTATCTGTTTTTGTATCCGTTTTCAGGGTTTTTGATTTCGTTTTCGTTACTAGTAAAAGATGTGGAAAAGGAAACAAAATGATAATTTATCGACCATTTCTATTCTGTTTTCATCTCTAACTACAAGTAATTGAACAGGCCATAAGTACCGTTTCAAATAAATAACAGCAAACGTATACATGGGGTGCGCGTCAAAATTAACCTACTCCATATGCGGTTTGGATTAGCCGTATCCTGTACACGTATTGTAGTTTTTTCCCCAGCCATTAGTTTGGCACTGCGGTAAAATCAGCATAAACAAACATAAGGACGATGCAACTCCTGTCCCTCGGTTCTTCTATAGATGACTTTTTTAGAATTTGTACAGTAAAACTTTCTAAATTTTTACCATGAATAATTCTGCAAGTATTCAGAATTTTTTTGGGCAAGGAGCAAGTATTCAGATTAATCATGTGAAAACCATCTGTGATGAGAGCAACATCACAGATGGTTTGTGGCTAAAATCGTCTGTGATACTCATCATAGACTGTTTTAGCCATAAACCACCAATGATGATCAATTCTAGTAAATAAGAACAGAGAGCCTCGACCTACTCTGCATTTTTAGGGTTTCCGAGCTATTTTTGAGGTGGATGCGATTGAGAGGCGATCTGGTGGAAAAGAAACCTTAGATTTGGAGGTGTAATTATAGATCCTTGTACTTTAGTTCATCTAAGATTAGTAATTGCTTTAAATTTGCATTATATTTTAGATCTTGCTTGATGAAAAGGGAAATAAAGCTGATTTCTAGATCTAGCTTGGTGTAGATCCATTTGTTCTCTGTGATGTAAAATAATAATTGATTCAAATTTGCATTATATTTAAGATCTAGCTTGGTGAAGAGGGAAATGAAGCTGGTTTGTAGATCTAGCTTAGTGTAGATCCATTTGTTCTCTGTGATGTAAAGTTGTAACACCCCGGAGCCCGAACGCGCCATGGATGCTATCAACCCTCTAAACTCTAATGACCGGCTTAGAAACTAAGCCACCGAAATTTACAAAATTTCGGCATGACCTCTCTAGAACAGAGGACATCCACTCAGCAGACAAAAGAATAGTAGCAAGTATATAATATATCGACCACTCAAAATAGAAAGAAACTTCCTAGCAGGTCCTTAGATAATCAATCACACATCCAATAGAGATAAATAAGCTCCACCATGACGAATAACACATTACAACCACATTAGTTACATCCAAACATAATGAATCGGTTAACTAGATGGTGGAGACCGAAGGTGTGCATGTGATACTACTCCCAACCATACGAATCAGCTTCACGGTACCTAAAACAGGAAGCAAACAAGCGTGAGTCCAAGACTCAGCAAAGTGCAACAGCAAAGAAACGTAATACATTCAACTGGATTACATTTACTTTAGAATTTACTATAGCCAATATTTAAATGAAATAATCAAGTACAAGAAGCAGTGCCTACCTCCACTTACCATAAGCAACTCAAAAAAACGTAAGTAAACATTGCCCATGCCTCGTTAATCATTTCTGGATGAGTCCACGACTCAACCTCAACTTGTCACTTTCATTCCCATAAATCAACAATTAACAATTTCATTGCAGTGCAATGCAATGCTAAATAATGCAACGCAACCATGCTTTCACTCACATAATATCTCATGCATATCTTATCTTATCTCATTTCACCACTCACACCTCATTGTGCATGATGCATTATGCATGTCTCATCTCTTCTTTAGCACATACCGGTATTGCCGAGCACCACCCGTCGATGCGTGCCCTCAAACCCAACCATCCCGTGGAAGGGGCCTACCGAAACAGGACTTGCCCGCTACCTAGTAGCGGGTCCTACGCTTAACACCGCTCCCATCCACGCCAGTAGATGGGACTACGGGGTAGGAACTCCGAGCACACCGGATTAGTCATACATTCCATATGACTTTCTCACCGCCCTTGCTCAATGCACTTTTCATGAATGCACATGTGCAAATGCCATTCCTCACATTCATATCCATATTATCAATACTCATATCCGCATTCCCAACATTCATATTCATATTCTCAACACTCACATTCATATTCTCAACACTCATATTCACATGGTCACAATTATCATTAATACTCCCGTTAAAGTCATAATCCATTTTCATGATCGCCAAATCATCCATTCTTATTAATCAAACCTCATTACTTCATTATTCACATTACCCTATCATACTAATGATAATAGTATGATATCTCAAACGATAGCTCTTCATAATCGCAAGTTATCATGACATTCAACTTTCAACACAAATCATTTCAATCAACGATGCACTAGCATCAGATTACTTAACATTTCATCAAAAGACAATTACCCTACTAGACGTGCTTATAAACACAAATGCAACCATAGCGTAAGCATATATACAACACAAGCAATCAACTAAATACCCTATAAGAGATATACGGGTTACACTTGCATATAAACTCGTTTTAAATAATGGCATAACCATTTAACCATTCTCATTCATCATATCGCATGCAAAAGTCAAATATGACAATATTAATGTAACACATGGATAACGGTAACATTGCAAAAACATAATGGCCACCTAAGACACAACCACTGTGGGGAACCATCCCCGGGACTCCACTGATTCACCTAAATGCGCGGTACATCTCAAGTGAATCAAGGGAATCTCGGGCGTTCCACGATTATACCCGTGTTGGTCCCAGGATAGTTCGCCAACACGAGTATTCTCATCCAACAGTTGACATCACAACACATACACCATTATCGGAAGCATAAACGTTATTACATTCCAAAGTAGAACTGCTATCCATAACGACATATTTAGAGTTATTACATCAAGTAGCAGCGGAAATCACAAGATAAACAACAAAAGGGCCAGCATGGCATGCCCCCAAACCCTCAGGCAACCACTGGGGCAAGAACGGCAATTAAACGTTAGAATTGTCGAAATCTGCCCAGTAAAAGTCCCCGGCCAGTGCCTCATCCTCACCTGCAGCAAGTGGATAATCCGATTGAGTACAAAGAGTGTACTCGCACAATAATATACATTGCATTTTGATTTCTAGCTACATGTGGTTACTACATCAAAGGAAGGCAAAATGGCAATTTTCAGCATAAAGCAATATTTGGGATAAATCGTAAGCATGTATAGATTGATAAGAGTTTGCATTTAGTAAACATTTGTAAAATCTAATACATAATCTAACATTATCTTAATCACATTTTGCATCATGCCTTCAAGCATTCTCCGAACCATGAGTTCCATCGCTCATGTTCGACTACACACATAAGTACTCCAATACTTGTCTCTTTTCCCACTCCCATCCCATTCCTACCAAGTCCTTAATACTCGCCCAGTGACTGACAGTTCAAGCGATCGTCCTTAACCATGGACGCGGCTATTCGAATAGTTTAAACTCTGCAGAGGTACGACTTTACCCACACGACCGCCACACTCGTAAGCCAAGCTATTAACACATTTCCTTGGATGTGTCGGTAGAGGTGAACGTGACAAACCATTTTCGGTATGCATGGTAGTGTATCTAAACCATCCGGATGATCGTGACCCTTGATCCCGCGTGCCTAGTGCCGGTGTGTGTGGATCAAGGAGTACACTGTTGTTGGACATCCCCAACTCAACAAAGTTCGAGGGACTCAGGGACATTCATGGCGCTCCACTAAGCCCAAGGAATTCCAGCGATCATTCCTTGCGCTCCTCTAAGCTCAAGGGATTCCGAGTGCACATGGTTTACATACCTAGTCATACACAAGTACTTGGTTCTGTGGGTCCCATAAGCGGCGTGTGGTTCGCACGATAGTTACTCAAAGAGATGTCACCAGGATTTAATCCTTAGGGTCCTTAACCAACATCTCTACTCATGAACCAACATTTGAAACCATCATAATCATAATAATTCTCAATCATTGCGACCAATGGACTAAGTCCATCTATCGCGGTTTCTAACGATGTTCTAAGCATGGTTAAGCAATTCGCACGAACCCATATACAATAACAATAAACCAACCACCTAGGGCGACAATGGAACATGGAAAGAACATGATAAGAGGATAACATCACAATGTGGTAATAGCTAAAATTTCTACCCAATATAATTGTAGTTGAAAGTAAGCATGCAATTGATAAAATAATTTCAAAAATGTAAATTTCAAATAGTAGGAGCAATCATGGTCAAGGAGTAAAGTAGTGCCTTGCTGCTCGTTCTTGACTTCGAAGGCGTAGTCGTACTCGGGAGTACCTTCCGAAGCGTCAACACCTAACGAGGAAATCCAATTCCATAAACACCAAATCAAGAACTCCAATGGTGCACATGATTAAAAGATGCATGAAATGCTCATGATGTATAGTACTAACGATAATATGAAAATACGAATTGAGTTTTGCGTCAAAATTCAAGTATTAGGGCATTTTATTGAATTAGGTCCGGAGTATCCGGGTTTAAACCCCAGAGTGTCTGAGTTGACCCCCTCGGTCTCACGAATTCTGCCCTATCCGGAGTATCCGGATGAAATCCCCGGAGTGTCTAGGTTGACCCTCTCGGTCTGGCGAATTCTGCCATATCCGGATGAAAACCCCGGAGTGTCCGGACTATCCGGACTGTCCGGGTAAAACCTCGGACTATCCGGCCTGACCTGATCTGTTTCAAAACGACTATTTATCTATTGGCTTCTATACTTCATAGCAATGTTCTAGGACTTTAAAAGGGTGGACCAGGGTGGGATCTTACCACTATGGGGTTACTTTTCACGTGGTGACGGTTGGGTTCGGCGAGGAAATGACGAAAAATGTCGCAACGCCGGTTCTTGCGGTGCGTCTCTTCCTAGCTTGTGTAGTCGACGATGACCTCACTTTCTCGTGCTTGCAACAGCAACTAACCCTCCTCCTCAAGCTTCCACGCGACATGCGCGACCCGATTCAATGTGTGATGATGGATTCCATGGACAAGGAAGAAATGAGTTGCAATGGCCAAAATTTCAGAATGTAGGAAGAATGAAAATCGATTACCACTCACCCAAAACTTGGTGCCTCAAGAATCCATTTGGATGGATTTGAAGCTCTTGATCTTGGCTTCAATGTGGTATAACATGCACTAGCTCAAACTCAAGATTGGAGGGGATTTGTGGGGGAGAATGGCATGGGGTTTGGAGAAGAACACTTGCTGTTTTTTCAGATTTTGGAGGAGCAAATGGGCAGGTGGGGAGGAGAAACCAAAGTGTAGGGCCTTATATATGGCTGCCCATTCATGCCTTACATGTGGGGCTAGGTCCCACATGTCATAGGGTGAGAAAAGGGGTGGGTATGAGTGATTGGAATGAGAAAAGTCATGGAGGGGATGTGCCGCCTCAAGTTCCTATGCAAGGTAGGACCCATATGTCATTGACTAGTTAGGTAAATGGGTAGAGGTGAGTAATGTAATAACTAGTATGGTAGGTAGGTGCAGCCTACACTCCTCTCTCTTATGAACATGGCCCACATGTCATCAACTAAGGTAATACAACATGTGTGCAGTTTGGAAAATGATTTTCAGGATTTTGTTGCTCCCTCTTTAGGCAAGATGGATGTCCTAACACTTGTATGATTATAATTAAATGAGGATGTAATGACATGATGGAAGATGTTAGCATGACGAGCCTTGCTTACCGGATTGAAGAAAATTGGGCTGTTACAACCACTACAACGCACTTGCCTTCAACTTCTCGAGACGGTGTGGCGAGACGAAGTTGCCACACCCGGGGTCACACCACCTGCACATGGATTTAACCCACTCAAAAACACGCCCATAATTCATCACAAGACTCAAAACTAATTCGGTTTCGCAACCCACTCCTAAAACCCGAAAACAGCAATCTGCCAACCCGGCACAGCACTCAGTAAAACGGTCATAACTTTTAGTCGGATGAACAAAACTTAGTGGTTTCAGTCTTTATTGAAAGGTAATTCGATTATCTACAACTTTTTCTATAGCCGACTGACCGGGAAAAGCACAGATTATTCTCATATTTGCGAAGAACAGCAGACGAACATAATTGAGCTTGTTCTGGACAGCAATCGGTAAAATAGCCATAACTTTCAAATGGCTGAACGAAATTTAGTGATTTTGGTCTCTATTGAAATTTAATTCGATTATCTACAACTTTCGTAATAGCCAGACCCCCAGGAAATGCTTGCAGAATTTTCAATTAGCAGTTCTAACCGAGGACGAAAATCTGCCCAAAACAGAAAATTTCCAATCACTCTAGTCTCTCCATTCCTCAACCTCCAACATCTCAAAATCATGAATCCTAGCTAAGCAATAGCACAAACACCTTGCATGCCAGCCAAATGGATCCCCACTACCTAGCGTTTTACCTCAAGCCTTTCTCATGGAGGAATGAGGGAGGTGGAGAAGGTGCTAGGCCGGAGGAGGGGGGTCGCCAGAGCTGGCCGAAGGCTGGCCGGAGCAGGGCGCCCAGAGGCACTTCCGCCAGAGAGGGAGGCAGGGGCGTCGCCGGCCTACAGGGAGTGAGGCGCCGAGCCAGCCTGCTGCTGCGCTGCTGCTACTGCACTGTCGCTACTGGAGGAGGGGCACCGGCAGGGAGAAGGAAGAAGAGGCACCGGGCCAGGCTGCTTGCAGCACAGAAAAGGAGAGGAGGAGGATGTGTCGGCACGGAGAAGGAAAAAGACAGCCCCCCCCAGGAACAATTTCAGCCACATATGCCAGGAGAAAGAGAGAGAGAGGTTAGGTGAGGGAGGGAAAAATCCTAAAAAAACCCCTCTAAAACCAAAGTCCAACTTTTAACCATTAGCGCGAACCAAATACTTTAAATTCTTGGCGTGAAATGATAATTGTCAGGATAGACAACTTGCTGCAAAACTAAACGGCTTGGAGAAAACAACCATTCTGATAAGTTTTCACGGAAAAACCCAAAACCTTTAATAGAATTAATAACCACATGACGGCTGAACCTTGAATCAAAAAAGTGGAAAACAAATCTGGTGAAAACCCAGGCAAAGAAGATTTGCGGTATTACAAAAGTAGTAATTGGTTCTAATTGTGTTATATTCAACATGTAAATAGTTGTTTAAAGGAAGGTGACCTAAGCTAATTATTGGTTGTAAAAGCATTATATTGAAAGTATATACTAGCTTGGTAAAGAGAGAATTGAAGATGGTTTTGATATAGCTTGGTGTAGATCTATTTGTTCTTTTTGATCTAAAGTAGTAATTGGTTCTAATTGCATTATACTCAAGATATAGCTAGCTGGCCATGTGAAGAGATAATTGAAAATGCTGAGTCTAAATGTAGCTTACATATGTTTACATATCCATTCGTTCTTTTTGATGTTAGGAGCTATATAAATTAATCGGCAAGTTGAAATGTAGCTTATATGTAGCATATGTGCGCATATGCACTCATAGTGTACTTATTTCATTATTTAACACATATTATTACATAGATAGTGTAGATGGACTAAAACTAGATGTATGCTGAGAACCGTGCGAGCGCCGAGTATATTAATGGTGTCTCTACTTTTAGAAGAGCAGCAGAGGAAGATATGTTGAACAAGAGAGTGGAATCTATGCCTTGTCCATGCATTGACTATGAGAATCTGAGGATGTTTCGAAACCCAGCGCAGATCGAAGCACACTTGATTCTACGGAATTTCAAAAGAAGGTATACATGTTGGACTAGTCATAGTGAAGAACAGATTATATAGGGAGCAAGTAGTACTATCATCGTCGACAAGGTCAATGATACTCTGGATATTATCAACGAAGTCAACGATACTCCGGATGATATCGACTGTGCTTTCGATAAGGATAGGTTCCACGATGACAATCTGGATCAGATGCTAGGGATGTAGAAGAGAACCGCGATGAGTGGGAGTACGTAAAATTTTGGGGTTTGATGGACGACTTGGAGAAACCTTTGTTCCCCAGTTACAAGTGTAAATACACAAGGTTGTCATCTGTGCTGAAACTGCTGAAATTAAATGTAAGCAACGATTTGTCCGACAAGAGTTTCACGGCACTGTTAGGTCTGTTAGCAGATATGCTTCCGGAGAGAAATAAGTTACCGACAACCACCTACAAAGTTAAAAAGGTTTTTTATCCCTTAGAAATGGAAGTAGAAAGAATACATGCCTGTCCGAACGATTGTATCCTCTACCGCAAAGAGTACGCAAACTTGCATGTATGTTTAGTGTGTAATGCATCCCGGTACAAATGTAAAGATAGAGCAGATGACGACGACGAGGGCATGGAGGTGAAGAAAGGACCTACCGCTTAGGTGGTGTGGTATCTTCCTATAATTTCTCATTTGAAGCATTTTTTTGCGAAACCAAAAGAGGCAAAATTGCTTTGGTGGCATTCGGATAAGCATAAGAATGATGGAATTATTAAGCACCATGTTGATTCTACGTAGTAGAGAAATATTGAAGGTTTCAAAAATTCGCAGCGGATCCAAGGAATATAAGGTTCGGATTGAATGAATCCTTTCGACAATATGAGCAGCCGTCATAGCACTTGGCCCGTGAATCTTTGTGTGTACAACCTTCCTCCTTGGTTGTCTCTGAATCAGAAGTACATATTTCTGTCTATACTCATCCAAGGCCTGAATCAACCTGGGAATGATATTGATATGTAACTAAGATCTAAACACATTGTGGGCTCATGGGGTGCAGGTATGGGATACTCACAAATGAGAGTACTTCACTTTGTGCTGCATGTTGTTCTGCACCATAAATGATTATCTTACCCTTGCTAACCTACTAGGGCAGAGTACAAAAGGAGCCAAAACATATACTTACTGTTTGGATGACATCGAGAGTGTGTGGCTGAATCACTTGCTCAAAACCATGTACATGCGTCACCATAGGATCCTTCGGAGGAATCACCCATACTGCAAGATGAAGAAACAATTCGATAAAATGACCAAAAAACAGTTTAGCTCCAAAGCCTTTTAGCGGGACAGACATTCATGATATGATTAAGAAACTTGGATATTGTGTTTGAAAAGGGACGTAAATCGAGGACCCGTGAGAAGAACATGTGAAAGAACAGATCAATATTTTGGGACCTACTTTATTGGAAGCACATAGAAGTTTGGTACTGTATTAACGTGATGCATGTAGAGAAGAATGTCTATGACAGCTTGATTGTTCTCTTACAGAAAATTAAGAGTAAAACAAAGGACGGTATCAACGTACAGCTTGACTTGGTCGATATGGGTATCAGACCTGAGTTAGCATCGAAAGAGACTGATAAAGGTTGAACATACTATGAACCTACTTATTACACTCTATCCAAGGCCGAGAGAACCGAACTATGCCAGTGCTTACATAGTGTAAAAGTTCTGTCTGGTTACTCGTCCAAAATGAAGAGACTTGTTTTGATGCAAGATTTGAGTTTAACTAGCATGAAGTACCATGATTACCATGTGCTTATGACACAGATGCTCCCTGTGGCAATTAGAAGTATTTTTCCAAACAAAGCCCAGGAGACAATCACAAGGTTGTGTTATTTCTTTAACACAATTGCTTAGAAGGTCTTCAATCCAGAAGGACTAGATGCTCTATAGGCCGAGGTGGTAATGACTCTATGTAATCTTGAGTTGTATTTCCCTCCATCATTTTCTGATATTAAGGTCCATCTCATTGTTTACCTTGTGAGGGAGATAAAGATGTGTGGGCTTGTGTTACTACGTAGCATGTACCCATTCGAGAGGTACATGGGAATTCTCAAGTCCTATGTACGGAATCGATCTCGACCGGAGGGTAGCATTATCGAAGGTTATGCAACCGAAGAGGTCATCAAAGTCTACATGGATTACATAGCTCAGGTCGAACCGATAGGTGTGCCTTGATCCCGCCATGCGATGGAGGCTCTAGGGCATCGGGACCATCGAAAGGAAAGCAATTACACATGTTCCCGTTGTGTGCGCTAAAACCCATTTTACAGTTTTGCAACACATGGCTGTTGTAGCCCCGTATATTGATGAGAACAAGAACTGGCTACGGTAAGAGAATCCGTCGCAGTAGGAGTACTGGATCATTACATAGCATAACCTTCAGTTCAACAAATGGTTAAAAGAGTAACAACCCATCACTAGAAACTCATCAGGTGATACGTTGACATGGTTGGCAAAAGGGCCAGCATTTATGGTTGTAACAAGGAAAGGATATGACTTAAATAGGTACATATTTTACACAAGAGATCAAGACATGAAGAGTACAAACTAGAACAGTGATGTTCGCATTTATGTGTTGAATACCGCTAGATCGACGAGGAGCTCATACTATGGGTTCATTGAAAAAATTTGAGAGCTCGACTACATACTATTCAAGATCGCCTTATTTCGGTGCCATTGGGTTAACCTGCAACACGTGAAGGTTGACAAGTAAGGCATCACAACTCTAGATCTTGAACGTGTCGGATACCAAGATGAACCATTTGTTCTCGCTAACCAAGTTTTGCAAGTCTTCTATGTTATCGACCCGTCCAATAAGAAATGCCACGTTGTTCTTCAGGGAAAAAGAAGGATTATCGGAGTCAAGAATATGGTAGATGAGGAATAATATAATCAGTTTGGCGAGTTGCCTCCTATTGGTACCAGCATCACAGTCCAGGAAGAACAACCTGAGGAAGCTAGCTACACACGTGTTGATAATTGTGAAGGGCTAATTTTTATACAAAAGAATAAGCAAGTGGAGTTGTGATGAGGTCATCATGTATGTATTATAATTAATGAGATGTATTTATTAGCATTAATGAGATGTATGTATTGTAATTAATGACATGTATTTATTATAATTAATGAGATGTATGTATTGTAATTAATGACATGTATTTATTATAATTAATGAGATGTATGTCTTGTAATTAACTTGAGATTGATAAAAACAGGCTATAGGCTTTTACAGGCACCCGCTCTGACATCCAAAAGGAACAGCGTCATCCCCCGCTGGCCTGCGAGTCCCCCCCCCCCCGCATCCATGAGCAGCCGCACCCTGGCATCCTCCTCTACGATCGCTGCATCTTGAGGCTGACTTGTTTGGTCTAAAAAAAGAGGCTAACTTGTTTGAAGGTACAATATAAGATGTGATGTAACTTGGTGAAAATCATCTCTGGTTCATGCGATGTATGTATTGTAAATAAGGACACAAACTTAAATAAGTAAAGAGATGACACAAACTTAAATAAATATTGACAGCAAAAAAAAGAAAAACTGGCTCATCCCATATTGTTCTGGGCTTGAACCATCTGGGATAACTTCATCCTAGACAGTTCAAGCCCAGAACCATCTGGGATTGGCCGAGCCTTCATTACTACCAGCCCATCGTTCTATCCTCCCTCTCCTCCATTACCCATTGAGCTGTCTTCCTCCAATCACTTTGGTTCTTACGCCTGCCCACCCTCACCGCCTCTTGCGGCCGCCCACCCTCATTGCCTCTTGCACCACCTGCCCCCCCTTGCCTCCTCTTGCCCTCTGCCCTCATCGTCTTCCTTGCGTCGCCCTATACCCTAGCCCCCATCACACCCTAATCCCCATCAACCTCGCCCCCAAGCTCCCACCCCCTCGACGGTGCCTCCTCCCTATCGGCACCGGTGGCACCCCCTCAACAACGCACTCCCCCTCGGTAGCAGCCCCTCCTCCTCGACAGAGCACTCCCCCTCGATGACCCCTCCTACTCAACGACCTCAACGACGCACTCCCCCTCGGCGACCCCTCCCCCTCCAGTGAGTCATACGGTGAGTCGTTGTCCCTAAAACCCTAGCTCACATTTCTACCAAAACAACAGTGGTTTATGTATTCTTGAATGGCTAGATTGGATTACATTCTTGTATGTGGTGTTCTATTTGTCTTGTCTTGAGTATGTACCATGGACAGAAATGGCCTCATTTTGTTGGGTTATTTAGATTACGTGCCTTCTGATTCTTTCATACATAGGTTACTTTTGTGAAACTTCTTTATTTTAGAAAGCTTTGATTCAAAATGACCAATATTGCTTGATGGATGAAAGTGGTGAACCGTTGTAAACTTATAAGCCCCATAAACTATGGCTTCTACTATTTAAATTTCCATGTGGAGAATTGCTGGAATAGTGCCATTTGTACTGAGTTAATTGATGTTTTTTGTTCTCTTGATGCTTAGAACACAAAGTTGACAGATAGCTTAATATATGAAGCTGATTCTGTTTCTTCCATTGTTGATATCAATGAGCATGATTACTGGAATAAAATTCCCTCTATTATTAGGCATTATAACTGATTTGTGAATTTGAAATAGTTCAACTTCTGATCCAAAGCATGTTCTAGATAGTAGCTTAAATTTGACACACATGCTGGTAGTAGTATCCACTTTATTACATATCGTAGGCTTCAACCATGAACACTACCACAATCAATGATAAAAATCAATTACTACAATTCTACAACATGTAGAACCACATGCATCTGGTTGTTTTAGCATACTATTGATGATTGTGGATAGCTTTTTGTGCAGTAGTAACTTCGACAAGTAGATGAAGATAGTTGAATGACATGTCAAGTATGAAATGCTATGTCAAGAGTAAAAAGGCACAATTTTTAACTAAAAACAGAAAACATAGTGCTTTCAATATCATGAAATTGCACTATTTATATCACCAAAGCATCCAAAAACTGGTTAGAAACATTAGGTTCTATATGATTGTGGTTGAGATTGAAGATTTAAAATCTTCAATCAAGCCCTATTCTGAGAGCAATATAAAACAAAATCATCATCAATGCTTGTTTGTTCCCCTAAAAGTTTATAACTAAAATATCATGAATTGTTTTGTATATTGTCACTTGTAAGCAATATTGATTATCTCAACCTTGTATGTACAAAATAACTCTTAACTTACCTTCTCTTAAATTTGCTTCCCTTAACTTACCTTTTTTAAATTTGCTTCTCTTAACTTACCTCCTCTTAACTTTGCATCATACAATTACAAACGTACTAAACTTACCTCCTAATCTGTGATCATCATTATAAGATGTTGTCCCCTCATTCCTCATCGCCGAATGGATCTGTTGAGGCACCCAACGTAGAAAATCAGAGGTGTGGTCCAAGAGAGCTTAGTAAAAGGTTTCAGAGCCGATATACCATCATAGCAGTCGATTTGCACGATAGGGCCCTTACCATGCCTCCAAAGACCGTGGCAGCTTTTCAGACCATGTGTGAGATCGTTGGGTGTAAAAGGGTCCCCATCACCTATCCATCATGGAAGACACTAATAAATGAAGAGCATGATAACCTTGTGGCAAATATTCACATCGTTTGAGCTCCTACAAGATGCCATGCTCGCACTGCGATGGTATGCGTTGCTAGTGGCGGGAAAGGCATAAAAGAACTTCAAGAGTGTCCTTATCACTAATTATGTGAATAAGGAAATGACTCTGTTCTAGAAGTACGGGTTCATCATTGAAGATATCTGGGGACGATTTGTTGAGTTGAAGATGACGGAAGAGTTCGCGTGTCAAAGTGCAGCGCACAAGGCCATCCAGTCAAAAAACACTCACCCACACAGACTCGGCTCAACTGGGTACACAGACAAGACCGCGCAATGGACGAGGGAGGATGACAAGGCAGTCTAGAAGGAGGTTGGCTGTTGTTTGCCTCAATCGTGGACCCGCACGCCTGAAACTAGGTAAGAGCGAGGTCACATCCGACATCTTCGGACGACGTGTCCTTTGCAAACCCACTGATGGAGAAGTGTCCCAACGCCTAATATCGTTGAGCACAGAATTTTCCCAAGGCTCTTTCACTTCGATTAGAGAGAAAGATATACTCTCCATGGCCTTGGGAAACAAGGAGCACCCGGATCGCACCTAAGGCCTAGGTGTTTTCATTCCCTAGAAAATGGGATTCCCACATGACTCTGACATGTACTAGAGTAGGAAGAGAAGTAAAACCGAGTGCGAGGAACGGCTAGTAGCCCTGATTGAGGAAAAGGTTGAGGAAAGGTTCAAAGCGCAGCTCGATAGTCAGCTACAAAGATTTGATGAATGGATGGAGCAAAGGGTGGCTACAGAGAGGCATGCACAGAACGTGCAAGCCCAAGAAGCACATGAACTATTTAGCCTAACCAACCATCGGAGCAACTACACGTTCACCCCTGAGACGGACCTGGATGAAGCCAGATTTCCTCCTAATGACACCTGAGTACTATACATGTCTGCAATGCTCCTTAGATGGACCTATTGGACGTATTAGCTAATTACTTGTGTACCCTTGTGTAGGTGGCCACGCCGTGCACTCTACAAGTGAGGCTTGCCAACGGCTTTGTTCCCCTATAGGCTGCTTGGGGACGTGTGTATGCATATGATGTAGGGGCGTTTGTGCACAGTTGTACTTTAGAGCAGGGCTATGCAAAGGTCCATGTCGATGGTGTACATGAAATTTGCAAGGCTATCACACCAAAGATACCCCAAACGACGAGATCATCACACTAGGAGATGCCATCGGCACATTCATCCAGTGGCCCAAGAAGGACATCTCCTTCGATGCCCACCTAGGAGTACCGAAGCTACAAGCACTATTGGAGCCACGTGATGCGCTAGAGCTACCAACACTACCAGAGCCATGTGCTGCACTGAAGGAGCCTGCCAAATCAACTACCGTGTCCCATCAGGCACAAGCCGATACTACAGTTCGGGCCAAGTTGTCTCTCGTAAAGACGACATTTGGTAGATGTCGAGGTGGCGACAAGGGCAAATCGAAAGGAATGACCATGTCAGCCCATGACTATCCATTTGCTCCATTGGCTTGGCAATTCGAGTTAGGACAGCCATTCGTACTGAAAGAGTGCCAGGAGATGCTCACATTAGCCTATGTTAGATTGCAAGATTGGTGTATGGAACAAGGCAACAAGTTGGTGGCATAACATGCAGCGAGTATTTCGGTCAACTTCAACGAGGAGCATTTCATACACCGATTTTTGGATGGTTGTTTCATGGTCGGCTTCAATGACCTGTTCGAACTGTACAACCTCAACACGCTTGACGCATTACTCATGAGATGCTACATATTGTAAGTGTCCGCAATCACAGTGTACATTCGTGTCATACCGATAAATGTTAGATATATGATGCTTGATTTTATATATGTAGATACATGATCATGGAAGCAAAAGTAAGAAACAACCGGTGGGTTTACTCGACCCACACATGGTATCCAAGCAAACCATAGACGAAAATTTAGAAGTCGTCTACTAGTTCATGGAAAAAGTATTGCTAGCTCAATGGGACAAAAAATTCATACTTTTACCTCACAATCCGGGGTAAGTGCTTCATCCAGTTGCTATACTTGTTGCTTTGTACTATATAACGTAGTTTGAAGTTAGGTTGAATGACCTTGGTGATATGGTTGTGTAGGTTTTACTATATTCTACTCGTGATTATACCAAGATAGAACCAGGTAATTTGCCTTGATTCTAAAAAGGGTGGCACCCACAACTTGAAGCCTATCAGAGATTTATTCGACACGTCGTTTGGTATCTACAAAGCTCGTGGAGGTCCACACAAGAAGAATCCAGTGACGCTGAAGCATATTTATAACTTTTCAATATCTGCTAGTACGTAATAATCCTTCACACTTCATAATAATACCTCCCGAACTAATTAACCTATTATATTTTGGTAGTACCACCAACAACTAAAGGGCACTAATCAATGTATATTCTACGTTTGCCACAACATGGAACTCCTCATTGGTTCAAAGACGACCAATGTTATAGAGGTTTGTCGATCTTGCAACAATTGTTTCCACTTATTAATTTATATACACGCAAAACTTTACTCTTCCCATCACAGACTTGGCAATTTACTGAATTTGTGTTGGAACAGGCTGACCTACTATGATTCGAGGACAACTGTGTGCCTTCTTAATGCGTGAGGTCATTAATCCAAAAGGTGAACACCACTCAAGCCTTGACTAAAGAGTTGTGAATTTGCTAGATAGATTAATTTATGAATCTTGTGTTGTGAATTTGTAAGTTGTAGTTCTTAATTCGATTGGCTTTTATACATGTGAGTTGATTTCTTAAATGGATGCGCGCTGTACATTGTAATGTGCGATCTGTAACACCCCGGCAACCCCTTTGCCCCGAATGTTACTCCCTTAAGCAACAACAACACGAAGAAAACAGAGAAAATGGTAAAACCAGCTAATCACGCCAATAGGTGGCCGCATCAAAAGAAGAAATTTCGATAGCACCTCCCCTAAAAAGTGGACATCCACTCAGCAGACAAAAGACAACATAGAAATAGCCATTCACAACCAACTAGCCACGTTCCACTGTCATGGTATCCTCTAGCCACATGACCAACTAAACAAGTGCATAGAAGGGTAACATGAGCAAAAGACTAGCACTACGCCATTGAGGACCACTAGTAGAGACACCATGCAACCAGGAGGTCAGAGTTTTAAACCTCCACCAATTACTTACAACTTATCTAATCAAAATCAAGTTTACCACAACCAACACCATATCCAAAAGTAAAGACTGCCGCACTAATCTAGCTACATGTAGTCAGCATGAGTGAAGTGAGCTAGCCCATCTCCCCAAAATGTCGCCTTGGAGGTACCTAGAATAAACATCAATACAAGTGTGAGATCATTACTCAGCAAAGTGCAATGCGACAAAAAATTAAGGTGTGAACATGTAACAACCACATATATAAACGTCATGACATTAAGCATACAAGGAATTTATCTCACAAGTCCTCATTTAATACATCTCATGGGTCTTTACTCCCAACCACAATTATGCAATGTATCATGCATGCTCATGAATGCAATCCTCTTTGGCTCAAACCGGTATTGCCGGGTGCACACCCGTCGGTATGCACCCTCTCATTCCCTTCCATTCCGTGGAGGGGCCTACTCTTACTGTCTCGCTCCAATTCACCTCGGTGAATGGGACTACGAGGTAGGACTTTTGTGCTCACTACGGGTGAGCACCGAGGCCCGCATCAACATGGGACGCCTCGTCCATCATGAATGCAATTATGCAATTGACTTGAATACACTTTCACCCCTCATTCATTTTCACCAAATGCATAGCCATATCAATATGGAAGTACCAACTAACTTGCTATTGCCCAAATATGATTCATGCTAGAGTAAATAAAGTCATGAATAAAATCATGGAAAGACATAACATAATTTCTATAAAGTAGATTAAATCACAACTATAAGCAACTAGTTAGCTATAGTGCGAGCTGGACACTACACTTGCCTTCAACCGCAAGAAGGGGAATAGCGAGAAGTTGAAGCCTCCCTTGAAGCTACTCCTCTTGAAAATAACATGGGCAACCTCAACCCTCCACTTCTAGATAGTTCACAATAACAATACATGCAACACTGCTACTACTTAGCGCAAAACAGCTCGAAAACCCGCCGGTGGGAAATTCCGGACAGCACGCGCTCTAACGAGTTTAACTCCTAATTGATTTAACCAAAAATTGGGTTCTTTAACCCTAATTAATCCATAAGTGACTAACCTACAACTCCCTCACAGCCACTCATGCGAGAGATGCCACGAAAGCCTCCAAATCACACACTAAAACCCCACCACAAAAACTGAGCTCGCTGAAATTTCCCAACTTCGGGACAAAACTTCCAAATAGCGTAACTTTTGATTGGCTCAATGGATTTTCGCGTTCTTATACTCAAAACGACCGCAAGGGAATAAACTATACGAATAATATAACCATGCACTTAGCTGACGCCCCAGCTGAACCCAAATCGACAAGGAACAGAGGGAATCCACTGCTTGACTCAAATTGGACAGCCTGCACGAAAACAGCCACAACTCCCAAATGGCTGGGCCAAATCGCGACTTCTTAGCCCTAAATAAACTTAAGAACACAAGCTTTGATTTTCTATATAGCCATCTGGTCACGAGGGGACCCGAACTTGCCCAAAATGTGACCGCAATCTCAACCTGTACACAGCCCAACCACCAACCAAAGCTTTCCCCCAAACTAGAGCAGTGCTTTCTTTATAGCCCAAATCTAAGAGCCCTAGACTAACCCCAACCAGCAACAAAGGCCCCAAATCACAACCCTAAAATCCTCACCTCACATACCACAAGGAGGAGGAGGATGGAGGGATGGCCGGCAGCAGGGGAGAAGTAGCAGGGGGGCGCCGGCAAGCTGGGGAGGAGGTCGCCGGTAGGGGCTGGGCAGGCGCCGGCAGGAGCTAGGGAAGGAGGTCGCCGGTGGGAAGAGCTAGGGAAGCCGACGGAGGCTGGAGATGGCTGCTTGGCCACAAGGCCATGCCGGTCGGGAATGAATGTGAGCCGGCGGCGGGAGGAGCCGAAGCCAGTGCTGAGGAGAAGGAGCTAGGAGGCTGGGCACTTAGGAGATTTGGGGGAAAAGGCAGCCAGCCAAATAAATCAGCCACACACTAAGGAAAAAGGTGGGGTTAGGTGAGACAAGGTAGGTGGGGAGGGGAAATTCCAAAAAAAACCCTCCCACACAAGAATTATTCATCCTAATCCCCCTAAATGGCCCAACCATCCCCGTGAATACCTGCCGGTCAGCCAAAACACTCCCGGCGGAAGGCCCAAAAATTGGAGCGAGGCTTTGCTGTATTACACCAAAGTTGATTTCTAAAATGGATGCGCTGTTTGTTCATATGTGATCAAAGCTCATTTCTAAAATATATGTCAAAATAATGCTGATCATGCTCTATATTTTATATTTTGTCTTTTCTTTCATTCGAGGAATGGCTAGCATTTTCTAAAGCAAGCTAATAAAACAAAATTAAGGAAAAAAATGTTAAATCAACATCATAGATGGTTGCAAACTGGAACCACCTGTGATGTGGAGATCATCCCAGACGGTTCCAAACTAGAACCGTCTGAGATGTAGAGCCCATCACAGATGGTTCCAAAATAGAACCGTCTATGATATATGATCATCACAAATAGTTCTAGTTTGGAACCGTCTGGAATGTATTTTTTCACTGGTAGTTACAAAACCGTCTGTGATGACGTATTGTTATCACTGACACTTTAATACAGATGGTTGAAAAACCATCTATGATGATAGTTCTGAACCGTCTGTGATAAGTGGTTCTAGCAGTGGCGTAAACCTAAAAGCATCAAACCAAATGTGGATCCCCGGCCGATCTCTTGTCCTCTTTTCGGATCATCCAAAAATAGCTGTGATCCACGAGGGATTGATTAGCTTTCGAGGTTTCCCAACCACATGTGATGCCCAGGTGTTACATGGATAGTGCAAGGCTAGCCTTTCAAACATGGGCGCGCGCTAAGCTGTGATCTATCAAGTGTGGAGGCTAGCTGAAGATCACGACTGGTCGGCCAGGACCCATCAATAGTGTTGCTCCTCGCTACATGCCTGCATGTATCACTACAGTGGATCGGGCATGCACAAGCGGTTCGAAACCACTATCAGAAGCAATTTTAGAACCACTTGTAAGCAACCGCGAGTGATACCCCGTCAGGTATCACAAGCGGTTCCCTGAACCAATGAACACATGAAATAATAAGCCACTTTTTACAAGTTTCAAAGAATAAAAGGGGAATCTTGAGCTCATTTCTTGCGTGCATCGCTCTTTGTGCCCTTGGTCGACGTTCATGTCAGTTCACCTGTCTTTATTTCAGGACAAGGTCTCCAACCATTTGCGTGGAACTCGCCATTGGTGGATACAATCTCGTCGACAATAAAGCCGATGAGTTGTTCTTGGATTGCTGCAACCCAGTGCGGCGGGATCACGCCTTGCACATCGATGTTAGGCTGACAAAGCGGGAAGTAAATAAATCTCTGGACATGTAATTAAAGTGTACGTACTAAGAAATTGACATGTTCACACTACCTCGGCGTTGGTTGTCGGCACATCGCCGTGGGTAATACTTTGCATATAGTGGCACACATAATAGCCACATAAGTTGTTTCCTTCCGTTTGTTGTAGAACCTGCGATGAAATTTGAAAAGAAAACAATTATTGGGATGAAAAACTGTTACGGCATATTAATATTCTTTAATACGTACTCGAGTGCTTATTTGTACATCAAATTCGTTCTCGAAATCTCCTTGTTGCTTCTTTCGAAACCTTGCGAATGCCCTGTGTGATGCATTAGTATGAATAGTAATTATCAGAGTTGGAATTAGCAAGGTATTTTAATATATATAATAAGGAAAACTATCGTATATATATGTGCTATATACCTGTTTAACATGTCAATGATATATTGATATTTTTCCACCGGAGTCCTTTTTGAGTCTTGAACAATGATATGGCTGCTATCAAGCTTGATGACAAGAAGGATCCAGTGAAACTTATTCATGTATTGCAACATATATGTAACTAGCTAGTAGTATTATCAATGCCTTGGAAAAGATAAGAACGAGAGGTTGTATATATCGTACTTTCGAAGTTGAAGAAGCGAAATATATACGGTTTGTAGTTACATCCCAATAATGCATCGAGAATGTAATCTTCAACATCCTTCTTGCTGCATCGAGATATGGCGTGCTAGTTAACAATCTCTGGGTCGATGAAGCCCACGTTGAAGATGTTCTCTTTTCTACATCGTTGTATCTCCATTCTACATACTACTCTGGTGGGCATCTGGCCGGCCTATTAGAAGCTGTTTGGTGTGAACTCGTTGTGATGTTCGCACGAAGCGGTTAAGTGAAACAGCGGTCCGGAGAGGGCTTTGAAGCGGTTTGAGACAAGAACCGCTTCTAGAACATAACATTCGAAGCGATTCGTGTCTCAAACCGCTTCGAAAGCCCTCCGCATGCGCATTTAAACCCTTCTTCCTCCACAAGCCAGTGAGATGCGATCGAGCAGAGAGGGCGGCCCAGTATTGTTCTTGGGGAGGTGCTCTCCAAATTTTTAATTGGAGGTGATTAGCTCTAAATTAAGTGTTTCAAGATTAGTAACATAATGTGAACATCCTTCTCACCTAGATATTGCTATTTTTTTCAATGGATGTGGAGAAATCTTGAACTTTTTAAGCAAGATCACCATGATCAAAAATTTGTTTTCTATGCTTGTTTTTGTTGTTGTATGAAGATGTAGGGTGGAGATCTAGTTCAAAATATGACATTACAAGGTAAAGGTGATTGGAAGCTTTAGATCTAGGTGGTTGTTAGCTTTAGAATCTTAAATATCACAATAAGTTGGGGGAGATCTAGGTACAATATTGCAAGGATGTAATTATTGGTGTATAAAATAAAATAGAAAAACATGTAGAAGGATAAAAAATAATTACAAAGGTAGGAAGGGATACAAAATAATTAGAAAGGTAGGTCTTTAATTGGATGACGGTGTAGGTGGAGCTTTTTTTGTTGGGTTTAAGTGGCTGTGAGCTTTAGATTTTTAAATGTAACTATAAGTTAGGTTATAATTTTTGTAACGAAATTTGTTATAATTTTTAATGAAATTATAACTTGTGTAGATGAATCGGCAATGGATGTACAATGCAGACCGTCGCTCGAGAGAGTTCATTGATGGCGTGCAAGCTTTTCTCGATGCGGCCGTTGCATTCTTGCCTCCAGGCAGCTTCATATGTTGTCCGTGTGTAGATTGCAAGAACGAGAAGGAGCACTCCCAGCGATGGCAAGTTATGAACCACTTGATCATGAGAGGTTTCATGCCAAACTATACTGTTGGACCAACCATGGCGAAGTTGAGGTGATTAGCCGGAAGGCGATGAAGAAGGTGAGGAAGAGGAAGATGGATTCAACGGTATCTGGATGGCACATAATCTTGTTACGTGGAAGAAACACTTGGTGACTTTGGTGATGATGAGCTAGACCGGATCTTTGCGTGGCGGAGGCGGAGACTACGGATGAAAGATAGTTCGAGAAGTTCAGCGCATGTTAGAGGACCACAGAACTCCTTTGTACCCAAAGCGTAGGCGGGGCCACAAAAAGTGCTTACCACCTGCTGGAACTCATACAATGGAAGGCTACAAATGGTGTGTCGGATAAGGGATTCGATGAGTTGTTATCACTCATAAAGAAGTTGCTTCGAAAGATAACACTCTGCCGAATCTACATATGAAGCCAAGCAAGTCGTCATCCTTTGGGATTGGAAGTATAGAAGATACACGCATGTCCTAAGGATTGTATCCTGTATCGTAATGAGTATGCCGATTTGGATGTTTGTCCAGTGTGCAAAGAATCACGATATAAGGTGAAGCGTGATGATCCAGGTGAAATAGATGGGGAGCGTAAGAAGAAGAGACCTCCAGCTAAAGTGTTGTGGTATTTCCCTGTGATTCCCCGATTGAAACGTATGTTTGCTAACAAAGCGCATGCCTAGATGATGCGTTGGCACAAAGAAGAGCGTAAGGATGACGGGATGCTTAGACACCTTGTAGATGGCTCACAATGGAGGAAAGTCGACCGGACGTACCTGGACTTCGCAGATGAGGTGAGAAACATAAGGTTTGGGTTGAGTACCGATGGGATGAATCCATTTGGAGAATTGAGTAGTAGCCATAGCACCTGGCCTGTTACACTATGTATCTATAACATTCCTCTATGGTTGTGCATGAAGCGAAAGTACATCATGATGTCGTTGTTGATCCAAGGCCCCAAGCAACCTGGAAATGACATCGATGTCTACTTGAAACCATTGGTTGAAGATCTTGTGATGTTGTGGGACGATGGTGCAAGGGTATGGGATGAGTTCAAAAGGGAGTATTTCACCCTACGTGCATTGTTATTTGTAACAATCAACAACTGGCCTGCTCTCGGTAACCTGCCTGGCCTAACAATTAAAGGATATAGAGCCTACATCCAGTGCTTAGATGAAACGGACGGCATGTACCTAAAAAACTCTCGGAAGGTTGTGTCATGGGTCACCGTAGGTTTCTTTTTACGAGTCACCCATTGCAGAAGAAAGGTAGGAAATTTAACGGGCATCCAGACCTTCGTGCAAGGCCTCAGCATCATAGTGGGCCACGTGTGTTTGCTATGGTAAAGGATTTGAAAGTAGTATTTGGAAAGGGTCCTGGAAGCAAACATGTGCAGAATGAGGATGGTCAGGCACCCATATGGAAGAAGAAGTCAATATTTTGGGACTTGCCTTATTTGGGAAGTCATGGAGGTTCGTTACTCACTTGACTTCATGCACATCACGAAGAATATCTGCTTGAACCTGCTAGGCTACATAGATATGTACGGAAAATCGAAAGATACACTGCAAGTTCGGAAGGACCTTAAACT
Source organism: Guadua angustifolia (assembly GCA_036346375.1). Taxonomy (NCBI): domain Eukaryota; kingdom Viridiplantae; phylum Streptophyta; class Magnoliopsida; order Poales; family Poaceae; genus Guadua; species Guadua angustifolia. The sequence goes on along the minus strand of CM070502.1, from coordinate 48,855,487 downwards.
CTTGGGCGAGGAGCGACCTACATTTGGAAAAAAGAGGGAAAGGACAACATTACCTACATCCTGCAAGCTACACTCTAAGCAAAGAAGAGAAAAAAAGCATGACAGAGTTCCTGAACAGTGTAAAGGTCCCTTCCGGATACTCCTCGAATGTAAAGAGACTCATAAACATGAAGAGAATAAAATCGTACACATGAAATCCCAAGACTGTCTTGTGTTAATGACACAGTTGCTCCCAGTAGCTGTGAGAGGCATACTGCCCAAGTGGGTACGGGAGACAATCACAAAGCTGTCTTCTTTTTTCAACGCGATTTCACAGAAGATCATCGACCCAGATAAACTAAGTAAGATGCAGGATAACGTGGTACAAAGTGTGGTTAGTCTTGAGATGATCTTTCCTCCTGCATTCTTTGATGTTATGGTTCATCTCATTGTTCACCTTGTCAAAGAGATAGGTATTCTCGGACCCGTGTATCTGCACAACATGTTCCCTTTCGAGAGGTACACGAGTGTGCTAAAGAAGTATGTCCGTAACCGTTCTCGTTCGGAAGGATGCATTGTCGAGGGTTATGGGACAGAGGAGGTGATTGAGTTTTGTGTGGATTACATTAATAATCAAAACCCGATCGGCATCCCTATATCACGCCATGAGGGAGGCTACGGGGAAAAGGGACACTAGGAAGGAAAGCAATTGCATGCAATGATCTTCTTACATTTAAGCAAGCACATTTCACGGTTTTGAAACAATCAACTGTAGTGGCCCCGTATGTCCTTGAGCACAAGAGTATAGTACGCCGCGATTTCCCGGAGAGGTCTGAGGATTGGATAACACTGAAGCACATGGATTCTTTCGGCACTTGGTTACAAAAGTACACCCTTTTGAAAGGGTCAGACAATGAATAGTTGCAACGCTTGGCTCGGGGACCATCTAGTGAAATCGTGACATTCAAGGGGTAGAAGATAAATGGTCACACATTCTACACCAGATCCCAGGATAACAAGAGCACCAACTAGAATAGCGGTGTCCGTATAGACACCGAAGACAACAAAGGCAAGGTGGATACATATTATGGTTTCATAGAAGAGATATGAGAGCTTGACTATGGACCTTTGAAGGTCCCTCTATTTAAGTGCCAATGGGTCAAACTGACTTCAAGCGGCGTGAAGGTCGACAAATACAGTATGACAATCGTGGACCTCACGCAAGTTGGCTATAGGCGCGAACCGTTCGTCCTTGCAAACGATGTGAGATAGGTCTTCTACGTAATGGACATGTCAAGCAAACCTAAGAAGCAGAAGGACAAGCAGAAAGATTGTAGTACTAAGCCAAAGCAACACGTGGTTCTCCAAGGCAAGCGAAGGATTGTTGGAGTTGAGGGCGTCCTGAGCGAGGAAGAGTATAGTCGATTCGGCGAGATCCCTCCTTTCGCTGTGGATGTCGACATAAGCCTCCTCAATGACATAGACATGGATACTCCTTTCATACGTCGCGATCATAATGAAGGAACACTTGTAAAGACAAAGTACGTTACTACTTAAGATGTGCCACTACTGTATGAACTGTGTATATGTAACACGGGTCTTCTACTATATGAAGTGTTTATTTGGAATGAATGTAAAGTGCCAAAATTCTAGAATGAAACTAAAGTGCTAAAAGCTTTTTTTAAAAATTCTGAAATGAAACTGATCAAGTGCTAAAAGCTTTTTTAAAAATTATGGAATGAAACTAAAATTCTAAAAGCTTTTTTAAAAATTATGGAATGAAACTGATCAAGTGCTAAAAGCATTTTTTAAAAATTCTGAAATGAAAACTGATAAAGTGCTAAAAGCTTTTTTAAAAATTATGGAATGAAACTAAAGTTCTAAAAGCTTTTTTAAAAATTATAGAATGAAACTGATCAAGTGCTAAAAGCATTTTTTAAAAATTCTAAAATGAAACGGAAGTGCTAAAAACTTTTTTTAAAAATTATGGAATGAAACTAAAGTTCTAAAAGCTTTTTTAAAAATTATGGAATGAAACTAAAGTGCTAAAAGCATTTTTTAAAAATTCTGACATTAATTTTACAAGCGGTTGGTACTAACAACCGCTTGTATATATTAATTTTACAAGTGGTTGATAATACCAACCACTTGTAGAAAACTGTACAGTAAAAAAAAAGAATGGCAAGGGGGCGCGAGCGGGGTTCGAACTGGGGTGGATGAGCCCACACACTCAAACGCCACGCGGTAGCCAGGGGGGAGGAAGAGATCTTGTCAAACAATGTGGGCACCATATCGTTTTGAATATTAGACGTTCGGCAATTTTACAAGTGGTTGGTATTAACAACCGCTTGTAATATGCGCTCCACAAGCGGTTGGTGTTAACAACCACTTGTAATATGCAATCCACAAGTGGTTAGTAATATGAACCGCTTGTAGGAGTCCTCCCTCTACAAGCGGTTGGTTCTAAAAACCGCCTGTAGAGATCTTTTACAAGCGGTTGATAATACGAACCGCTTGTAGAAGTGCTCCCTGTATAAAGTTTACACGCCACGCTCGTGACCCTGCGCCACTGCCTCCTGTGTCTCTCCGATCGCCGTTGCCGTCGCCTCCGTCGAGACCCCGCGCCGCCATCCTCGTCGACGCCGTCGCCCTCCTCCACCACCCAACCATCCCGGCGCCACTCCACCCCTGCGCTGGTGCCCTCGTCGCCGCCGCCACTCCACCCCGCCGGTGCCTCCTCCGCCACCTCGCCGACGCCTGCTCCGCCACCAAGCCGCCGCCACACCGCCATTCCACCCCGGAGGACCGAGGTACAGCTGTGCATGTCGTCGTCCTCCCTCTCTAATTCGGCTGCCCACAAGGTGTTCGGTGAAATGCCCACACCTCGGCCTCCCGTGATGATCCCCTGTTTTGGTGCTGAACTTGATTGGCAATCTTGTATATCCTGCTATTTCAGTGATGATTTTCTTAGTGTGTATCAATGCTTTGATGTTTGTAATAGGTTGTCTTAAGATTTAGGTTAAGGGCTGATTAGCTGTAGTCTTGCAGGACTAAATCTACTATATTGCTGTTCTATGCTTACCTTTGTCTTTGTACAATCAATATGTTGTTTGTGTCTAGTGCTAGTTGATTTCAATGTGCCTACTATATCAATTTTCTGATGGGTTAGATCTTAGGGGTACGTGTGCTGGTTCAATGGCTAGAAAGGGCAAGTGTGGCTATAAATGGGAGGTAATGTGAATTGGATGTTATTGAACAACTAGAAATTGTTTAACTGATGAGTATACCTTAAATTAATGCAATTAATGCAATTCATTGTGGCTGATCCTTTAGTTTGTAGATTAGTACGTAAAAGGTTTGAATTTAAGTGTGTTTAGACTTCTGTGGAAGTTCGATGTCACTACGCGCATTCGAAAAGGCATGTCGAGAATAGCATACCATGTTTACAAGCACTTTGTCAACCAACATTGGTGAAAAACCCATGCCAATAAATTGTGATCTTAAATAAGCTGGAGGAAGAGCTTGGTGACCTTCCTCTGATGAAGAGTAACGAACATCATGTCGGTACCACAACTTTATTAAAAATAATGATAGAAAAATCAATGAGCAAAAATTGTGTTAGTCTTGTGAAGTTCGGATTCTCTGGTTCTATTTGCAACAGTGTTATTCGGTCCAAGTAACAGCGATTTGCAACATATATACATAAGGGTTGAGATAGCACTCGAAACTCAACACCATAAATCAATTATATCTTAGCTTTAGTTGTGCTAATAGCGATTGAACTCTTAAGCGTGGGTCCAAAACAAACATGAACTTTATAATAATTATATTCAATTAAGTCATTTGGGTTCGGTGCTATGCTATGATAGGTGTGTTCACCTTGAAGCAAAAGCAGAGACGGATAAATAATTTGCGAAACCGAAATGAAGACTTTGACACGATGGTTCGAGTTAGAAATGGCTCATTAAGATCTCAAAATAAAGAGGAAAGTAGCTAATTAAATAAAAGTCTACTACGGTATTGAATTAGGAAATTTTATTCTAAATACATATCATTCTACTATTTTGAAGAAAATGGCAACAATGTTTGAGCGTGGAAGGCGTCTCTCGGCCGCAAGTATGTGCGAGAAGGAGAAAGACCGACTTCAACCAATTTCCTAAGTTGGCGGATCAGCGGAAGCATTCGAGGAGTACAAAATTTGTCGGTGAGGGCAGAGCGAGTCGGAAGAACAAGGCCAATTCACGGATGAAGAAATACCACCACCATCTTGGCACCGTGGTTACCTCAAAATTTGTACCAAAATGGGAGAAGAGGAAGAAGAATTAATGGCGAAGGGCGTCACACGGTGCCGCTTAAGTGAAAAAGCGCTGCGCAATTGGTTCATGGGTCACGGGGGGAGCCTTTCAGATGACAACAGCTTGGTGATGGCACCAGGAGTGCAAGAGGCTAGTCAAAGGATTGTACAAGGCCGTCGGCGATCTCGAGCGAATACGTTGGTGACGAGCGGGAAGAATGATGAGCTTACACATGCCCTTCAAAACCTTGAGCACTCGGGACGTACACGAGGTATGGGCAAGCATACGCTGTGGAAGTACGGTTTCGCCAAGGATGCGCATACGTACAGGAGACGGCATAGAAGCAAAACAAGAGAATCATATAAAATGTACCAATTGGAACAAGAGCTCAGAGCAACCCAAGCTAACATCGACGACATAGTTGCGCAACAAATACAAATTGCCCTCAGCAAGTTTCAGGGACTAGGTCCGAGCAATCAGCCGGACGCCGTGATCAGCCCCTCCGTGCGGTAGAGTAGCTGCGCGTCCACCGGGGCCCCTGAAGCGGATAACTTGCTAGCCCGTTATCCGTGGATGACATAAGGGTTCGCCGCCCGATGTGAGCTACTGCGTTGATCGCGTAACCTCTCCATCAAGGTGGCTTACGGCATGGCATTGCCGTGGAAGCGAGGCCATCGTTCCTTCGCAACGAGATACCCGGGATACTCGAATGTCGTGGTGGAGGAGGTCTTGGCGGTTTGAAGAACCTCACCTCGATATTGCGGGAGGCGGCGCGTGACCAAGCTTGGACAGGCCCTCCACAATATCATCCTCTGGCGCAAACGGTACATCATATTTCCAAATGGTGTGGAGGCATCATCTCCACCACAGCAACCCACGCCTCCTCCAACGTCACCTCCACGCAATGCCTCGCCGGTAAAACAGAGCACGCCTCCTCCACCACCCACTCCACGTAGAAGCCCTACTCCACCACCAGCATCTCAAACAAAAACGAACCCCCCAGGAAAACCACGCCTCCACCATCTCCTCCGAGGAAGAAGCTTGATAGCAGAAAGGCTCCTCCACCTGCTCCCAAGAAGGCGGAGTCCAGCCGATCGACAAAGATAAAGGAACCTCCAAAGAGGGCATATGATATGACTAAGGAGGAGAGTGATGTGGTCATGAAAGCAGAATTGGCTGCACACTTCGCAAAAAAGAAGCTAGAGCCAAAGGTACCAATTGATCCAAAAGCGGCAGAACACTTCGCGACATGCCGTGCAAAGCCACTGCCTGTGCCGTCCAACTATGAATGGACAATAATAAAGGCTACACAGAAAAATGAACATGGTCAGGCGGCGGCGGCAAAGAAGAAGAGAGACCAAGATCAGGAGAACTTCGAGAGGTTTATGAAGGAGGCAGGACTTAGTTCCACAGCTGGCGCTCTTAGATTAATAGATGATCTCCAATGGCAAAGGTCAGATGGCAATATCAGTTGGGCTAGGAGCTGATTGACCCTAATGAGATAAAGGATCTGCCAACCAAGATGCGGCAATTTCACGAATGGTACATGACAGAGTCCGCTCAAGGAAGAACGATGTTCCCCCTCCGTATCAAAGAAGATGATTTTTATCGCGGGAATAACAGCATATGGCTCGAATTCGACGACTTCTACCATATTTACCATGTCGACACCATCAACGTGTCTCTCATGAGCTACTGGTGCCTGTAAGTGTCAAGCTCATACCTTTACCGTGTGCTTCCTCGTACAATAAAATTGCATCTCTTAAACTTATACCTTTCTATGTAGAATGGAGATACAACGATGTAGAAAAGAGAACGTCTTCAACGTGGGCTTCATTGACCCAGAGATTGTTAACGAGTTCGTCTTTGGATTGAACCGAAAGGCTGTTGAAGATTATATTCTCGATGCATTCTTGGGACAACACTACAAACCGTACATACTTCTGCCCTTCAACTTCGAGTACGTATATATACAACCTCTCGTTCTTATATTTTTCAAGGCATTGATAATACTACTAGCTAGTTACATATATGTTGCAATACATGAATAGGTTTCCTTTGGATCCTTCTTGTCATCAAGCTTGATAGCGACGGATCATTGTTCAAGACTCAAAAGGACTCTAGTGGAAAAATATCAATATATCATTGACACCCTAAGCAGTATATAGCACATATATATCGATAGTTTTCCTTATTATATATATTGAAATACCTTGCTTATTCCAACTCGGTAATTACTATTCATACTAACGCATCACACAGGGGCATTACATAAAGTTTGAAAGAAACAACAAGGAGATTTCGAGAACGAATTTGATGTACAAATAAGCACTCGAGTACGTATTAAAGAATATTAATATGCCGTAACAGTTTTTCATCCCAATAATTGTTTTCTTTTCAAATTTCATCGCAGGTTCTACAACAGACGGGTGGAAACAACTTATGTGGCTATTATGTGTGCCACTATATGCAAAGTATTACCCACGGGGATGTGCCGACAACCAACGCCGAGGTAGTATGCACATGTCAATTTCTTAGTACTTACACTTTAATTACTTGTCCAGAGATTTATTTACTTCCCGCTTTGTTAGCCCAACATCGATGTGCAAGGCGTGATCCCACTGCACCGGGTTGCAGCAATCCAAGAACAACTCATCGACTTTATTGTCGACGAGATTGTATCCACCAAAGGCGAGTTCCACGCAAATGGTTGGAGAGATTGTCTTGAAATAAGGACAGGTGAATTGACATCAACGTCGACCAAGGGCACAAAGAGCGACGCACGCAAGAAATGAGCTAAAGATTCGCCCTTTTATTCTTTGAAACTTCTAATTGTGTCAAAATCTATATCAAAAACCCCTCTCAAAATATATTCTATATTGAATATAATCAGAATGCTGTGCTGTCAGCCTCTTCACAAGCGGTCGGTAACTCCAACCGCTTGTGGAGAGAGCCTCTCCCCAAGCGGTTCGTAAGACCAACCGCTTTTGGAGAGAGCCTCTCCACAAGTGGTTGGTAACACCAACTGCTTGTGGAAGTGTCGAACCACAAGCGGTTCGGGGAACCGCTTGTGATACCCGACAATTATCACTCATGATTTGCCTAGCGGTTCTAAAACCGCTTCAGAAAGCGGTTTCGAACCGCTTGTGGATGCCCGATCCGTAGTAGTATGGATCTTTTTTCTCTAGGTCGCCGCCATGAGAATCTCTCCCAAAGCAGTAGCACTACTTTCCTATGGATGGTGTTCCTAGCTTGACGGCATATACAACGTACTAGATGATTTTCAAGCAAATCAACAAATTAAGAAGATGGAATTGAAAGAGTAACACGAGATTGAACAGAATTGATCAAAGGTGAATTATAGATGTATAGTGGGTTGAATCTACTACCTAAACTAAACTTAATTGCAAAAGTAGTAGATGTGAAGAAATAAGTTAGGTCCGTTTGGTTCAAAGATAAATGGTAGATGGAATGTGGAGTCATCTACCCTAGTAAGGATGAAGCCATCCAAATTCATGTTTGGTTGAAAGAATGAGAGATGATGTGACAAGTTAAATTTTTGTTTGGTTGGAGAGATGAGAGTTGAACGGTGGATAGGAGGAGAATTCAAATTTGGTTGGTAGAATTATTCGTGGGATGACTTTATCCGGTATCTATGAAGAATTTTGCTGAGAGTTCGCATGTGCAAGTTTTCCCGACCTGAACAAAATCTCTAAAAATGGTCGAATCGATCTTTATTTGCTCTTGAATCTATCTTTATTCGCTACTTCGTATCGACCCAGCCGCCTTCCTGGAGTATCCATCTCCTCACACCTGTCCTTACTTCTCTTCTGCGTCATCATCTCTTCCTCAAAAATACTCTCTTGCCCACTCAGATTCTTTCTTTCAAACAACGGCTCTTAGACTATTTTCAGCAATTTCCCTTCATTCCCTTCTCTTCCCTCATTCTCTTCCCCATATTCATTCCCTTCATTCCTATCATCTCCAGCAGCATCCCCTCGAAGGGTTTTGTATAGGGATTAGAGAGACAATCCTTTTCTGAAGAGATTCTCACTCCAAATCCCTTCCGAAGGGAACCGTGAAGGGAATTCGTTGGAGTGCTTGAGATCTGTCTGCGAAGGGATTTGGAGGCGCTGAAGGGATGCCGCTGGAGATAGTCTTATCCCCAAGCCAATGCATGACCTGCTAAAATAGAGAAGAAACTTCACTGTACCATGGTACGGTGGACAATCTCTCTGTACTTTGTAGCTGTCGGATTGGACAAACACTGCTATAAAAATATACATCACAATTGATTCTTTTTTTTGTCGTTATAGTCGGTTGTAGAGGTGATACAAAGTAGTTAGATAGTGATGAGTAGGCACTATCATAGTCGGTTTTCATCCGATAGTGATAAATAGTCATCACAATTGGTTTTGAGCTCCATATATCACAATCAGCTCTAGAGCTGATTGTGATGTGGGCTATTATCATAATCGGTTCTAGGTGAGAACCGATTGTGATATAGGTGTTTGATGTTAAATTACAGTACGCATACCACATTCACAATATCTAACACAATATATAGAACACAAACATATCACATAACATTTACAATACATAATATTGTTTACATATCATATAACATTCACAACACAAGCATATTATATTCATAATACACATACCATTCATATGTATATATATTGTTTACATATGCATGTCGGGACCCGAATATGCAAATCCGGACCCTCTGTGTATTCTGCACTAGTCCAGGATCACGCTAGTGCACACAGGCTCAACATTAGTGAATATCACAATCATACATAGCGAAAATAAGATAAAAGACATTATATACTAAATATTCTGGTTGAATGACCTTATGGTCAACTTACTTAACAATGCCTCACAAGGCTGAACAACAAATTGAACTGCAGCGGAATGAAGACGTAGGTAACCCCTTAGTATACCACAGGCAACTGACAAGGCTCGCACCCTAAACATTAGTCCCTTCATGGTACTCCTTCTTCGGCACTGATGATTTTGTAGGCAAGGGTGAGTACATAAAGCACTCAACAAGTTGTGCACAGAATGCAATTCTATCATAACTATATGCAAGGCTTATTCCAAAGGAAGGCTAAGTGGCTCATTTGCAGTAAAGTAGCATTTATAAACAAGTACAGTATATAGATTGCAAAGACAGCAAAAACAAATAATAGTAATAGATAGATTCAACATTTCTCAAATAAACCAAGTTTCTCATCCTAAATCAAGATTCAATTTTCCTTGGCAACCTGCCATTCATCCCAAGTTTTCATTTTGCAAAAATCTAACCCTTGACTGTAATTCCCGAGCTTTACTCAATACCGTGAGCACGGCTATCCGAATAGTTTGTACACTCTGCAGAGGTTATGCACTTTACCCACACGATACAACCATGCACCTCACAGGTGAATGATTATAACAAAGCCTTTACAATGCACCATCTTAAACCAGTACTACCCACTGAGGTTTCAACACTGATGGGCTAAAACCACCACAACAGGGCCCCCCTCTTACGCCATGTGAGTTTCCTCCGTACACCCGGACTCACACCACCAAGATAGTACTAAAGCTAAGACATTGCAAATTAGTCAGCTAGGCTGCCCCAAAACAGACATGTGGTTGCATGATTGACTCAGGTCTAAGACTCACAAGGTTATGTCCTTAGTTGACCGAGGCAAGACTAACCAAGTGTGATCTCAAATATCCAAAACAAACAAAAACCAAATACGACCGCCCAGTTGCCACTCTTGACCCACCAAAAACATTCTTGCCACTTGCCCCAGTCTAAATAATTTTCCCACCCCAGTTGATTACCAAGCCCCACGTGCTATCCACAAATCAACATCGTCACGTGACATCCATCGCCACAACAACTCAATCTCATCGTGTGACCACACATGACACACAAATTCATAATATTGTTCCATATTCCATTAGTCAAGATTATTTATCAATGACTCAAGTACATGTGATAACGTGGCATGGCTAAGCACTGTAATCCGATCTAACCATGCCATGTTGATTCTATTATTTGATCAACTATAGTAAACCAATCTAGGGTGACAAATGAATCATAGCATACAATTGACAAGGTAGGGTATAATTGAAATGGTACATTAGCTAATCCCAAACTAAGTTGAAATCATTTGTACGATTGAAATAACATGCAATAAAGTAAATCAAAATAGCAACTAATCTAGCTATGGGTGCAACAAGACCAAAGCCCAACTTGCCTTGGTTAAGCTCCTGATCTTGGTCTAGAAATTGCTCTTGAGTTGCTGGCTATTCCTCCGAAGCCTCGCACAATTCAACGTCTACGCGAATCGAGAAGAAATAGCAAATAAACACCAAAACCAAAGAACAAACAAACTCTAAAAATCCAACAAAAATCACCATTAGATAGATCTCAATTTTACAAATTTTTAGGAATTTGAATCACCTCAATCGGAGTTCGTATGAGAGAGAGCGAGCCCTTGAAAAATTCAAATTCCTGAAAAATCCATAAAATTGGAAAATCAAAATCTTCCGAATTATTTTTATAAATAAAAATCCGATTTATTGTGTCGGCTGACGTCATCATGGCGCCAGATTAGTACGGTCGATGCGTGGCACAATCATTGTCTAAAACCGATCCAACGATCTCTATCTAATCCCCGACGTGGCCGAATGATAACCATCCGATTTAAATCCGACGACCAATACTTACCCGAGGTGTCTACTGTATACTTAATCGACGAGGCACGATCTAGACCACACGATCCTAATCTAACGGCTAAAAACTTACCCGAGCGATGCACTGTATACCGAGGTGACGCGGCTTGATACTGTCCGTCCGATGGCGATCCGACAGTTGAGGTGCTTCGAATCCGGCGATGAAGGTGCGGCGGCGGCGGCTTCACCTGACTTGAGGAAGACGACACTCCTGATGGCATTTCGACGTGCTCCGGTGACGAAGAAGTAGCGGAACCGCTTCGCCTTGATGCGACGAACTCGGAACTGGCTTCGGAGTGGCGGAAGAATCACCGGCGGCGACGAAAACTCCTCGGCAAGACTTGACGAACTCTGGCGACGGCTAGCGTGGGCTCCAAGGCTTCCCAGCTGGCGGTGCAACAAGGAAAAGGCGCGGCTGAATCTGGCGAACTTCGGGTTGGGGTTCAAGCCCTTAAATACCCTCGGTGTCTTGCGCAAACTAGGAAAGCTTATGGTGCGGCGAAGTTCGACTTCGGAGGCAATGGCGAGTTCGAATCGGAGACAACAATGGCCACCACGATCTCCATCGGACGGCCCGGATAGCTTAGGGTTTCCGAATCGGTAGGCTTTGATAAAGACCGTGCGATGAAGATCTAACGGCTGTGATCGCCTAGGGCTTTTGTAGTTGACGTGGCTTGCTAATGGCTCTTGGATCTGATCAGCGGTCGCATCGACGGTTTTACTCGCCTGACGATGATGGGCGCCTGGCGCCTGATTCGGGCGAGCCCAATACTATTAAGAGCAAATTTCTCGGGATTTTTGATTTAAAATAATTAAGGAAAATAATTTGATTTATTTAAGACAGTAAAAATATCAGAAAAATTCCAAGGAAAATCTCAAAAATACTTGAGACATCCTGGACTTAAATAAAATGTTTTTGGCAAAACTTTATTTTAAACTTTTCTTTTTATAATTATTTCTTGACAGAAGGTAATATATTTTAATTTGAAATAATTCAAATAAATCTCAGAAAATTCACAAAATCATAAATTGCTATAAAATAATATTAAATACACAAAAAGCCAAAAATTGGGATGTTACAAACCTCCTCCCCTTAACGGAATCTCGACCCCAAGATTCAAGGCTGGCTAGAGAATATGTTTGGGAATTCTACCTTCAGATCTTCCTCGCACTCCCAAGTTGCTTCATTTTCTGAGTGATTGTTCTATTGAACTCTACAAAAATGGATAGACTTGTTTCTGGTCCTATGCTCCATTACATCCAGAATCCTAATCGGCTGCTCTTTGTAAGTCAGGTCCTCTTGCAACTCGATAGCTTCTAACGGCGTTCGCTCTGCTGGCACTCTGAGACACTTTTTAAGCTGTGACACATGGAACACATCATGGACTCCTGCTAACGACTGGGGTAATTCCAATGGACTCCTCGACGGTTCAAAATTTTTAATGGCCCAACATACCTAGGTGCAAGCTTCGCTTTTACATGAAATCTTTTTACACCTTTGAGGGAAATGACTCTAAGATACACAAAATCATTGGGCTCACAGCTCAAATCACGACGGTGATTGTCAGTGCAGCTCTTCTACTTCGACTGCGCTGTTTTCAGCCTTTCCCTAATCATGACAACTTGTTCCTCGGCCTCTCTGAGAATATCAGACCCATACATTGAACGCTCTCCCGGTTTAATCCAGTTCAATGGGGTACGGCAGGCACGACCATGTAGGACTTCGAATGGTGCCATATGCAACTAGCCTGGTAACTATCGTTGTAACTGAACTCTGCCTATGGCAAGCATTTATCTCAAGATGTGGTGTAAGCTAACGCTCAAGCTCTCAATACATCTTCTAGAATCTGGTTAACTCTTTCTGTCTGACCTGGTTGGCGGATGATAACTGTACTGAAATAAAATGCGAGTTCTCATTGCCTCATGTAACTTGTTCTAAAACCTCGAGATAAATTGGATACCTCTATCGGACACAATCTTCTTGTGCACCTCACGCAGTCACTCAATCCCTGACATCCACAGATTTGCCAAACGTCTTTTTGTATACGTAGTCTTCGGTGGTATGGAACGAGTGACTTTGGTCAACCCATCAATAACGATTCCTCCGAGTACGTGTCCCTTATGGTCAATTACACCAGGGATCCTTTTAATGATTTGCCTCCCATTTCCACTCAGGGATCTACAATGATTGCAATGAACCTCTAGGTCTCTGATGCATTGCCTTTATTCTCTGACCCATATCACATAGGTCATCCTATCCAATAGCTTCGCTCCTCATTTTAGACCACCACTACTTTTCTTTAGACCTCATTACATCTTGGCACTTTCTGGATGAATCGAATACTCAGAATCATGGTTTCCTCAAGTATCATTTGCTTAAGATCTTCCTATCCAGCACATGGGTCCGGCCTCAAATCCTCATGGTATCCTAATCGCTTAAAATTTCTACTTCTTGGCTAAGCCTTCTCCTTTCCTTGACTTGATTTTGTACTTCGTCTCCCTTCGAACTTCTTATGATCCGATCTCCTAGGGTTGGTTTTATTTCCAAGACAGCTATGAAACTTTGTGGGATGACCTTCAATTTCAACCTCTTAAATTCCTTGCACAACTCTGGTTGATCACTCATTATCACATGTTTGTACTGTGGCCTCATAACTCAACGTCGACTACCACATTAGCCATACCAGGATGCACATGGATTCTGACACTAAAATCTTTGATTATTTCCAGCCATTTTCTTCATTCCCAATTAAGGTCTGACGGAGTAAATATATAATTTAGACTCTTATGATTCACATCTATTTTCGTTGAGATAGTGATACCATGTTTTCAAAATCGTGCACTACGACAGCTAACTCCAAGTCATGCGTAGGGTACTTCTCCTTATGTTGTCTCAATTGCCTTATCGCATAAGCAACAACCTTGCCATCTTGCGCTGATCTGCATCTCTGATCATATCTAGAAGCATCACCATATATGTCGAAACTGCTTCGTACAACTGGGAATACTAACACAGGTGTTAAGGTTAACCACTTCTTCAACTTCTGAAGACTCTTTTCATACTCTAGCTTCCATGCAACTTTTTTCTCTTCAACAATCGTATAAGAGGTTTAGCTATTGTCAAAAATCCTTCCTATGAACCAGCGATAATATCTTGCCATTTCCAGACTTTGAATCTAAGTAACGAACTTTGGTTGCTTCCAATAACACAACTTCTACCTTGCTTGATTCAACATCGACTCCTTTAGCAATCTTTATATGACCAAGGAATCCGACCCTTTTCTTTCCAGGGATCACACCTGTTGAACTTAGCGTACGACTGCCGCTCTCGCAAAAACTCATTTCTAGGTTCTGCATGTTTTCCCCCTTGTCTTAGAGTATACTAGTATATTATCTATATGGCAACCATGAATTTATCCAAATAATCCATAACACCTTAATCATCATATTTACGAAGTATGCAGGGCTTTAGTCAATCCAGGAGATATAGCCCAAAACTTATACTGTTCATATTGCGTAGAGAATGTAATCCTAAAAACATCCTTCACATGACTCCTCAATTGATGATATCTGGAGTGAAGTTTTATCCTAGAGAAACTCCAACTCTCTTCACAATCACGTTGTCGATCCTGACATTGGATACTTGTTTTCGATCTTTTCTTCAGTTAGAGCATGATTCAGGGCACTCTACCGATCTTCCATTTTCCTTTTTGATAACCACAAGCTCTTATGGTGACACACTAAGTTTTCTCAAAACTCTTCCTATTAATTCCTCGATATGCTTTTCCGTTTTTCACTAATTCCTTAGCATATATTTGACATGGTCTTTTCGGTATTGGTGCAGTACCAAGCACTAATTCACTCACAAACTTGATCTTTTGATATGACGGCACACCAGGAAATTTTAATGTATTTCCTGACATCTGGCGCATCTTCTAATTGGCAATTTCCACACTATTATCCATCAGCTGGCTAACACAAACTGTCATCACTTGAAATCCCCTTTTTCTCATATTTAGGGTTTTAAATTGATATACACTTCACCAAAATAGCCTTATGTTTGAGCACCATACTAATTCCAGGAACAACGTCAAAGGTTTGAGTATCCATCATAATATGATTTTCTTGGAACTTTCTCAATGACTACTGAATTCTCAACATCCTAGGATAAATCTAGCACAGCTGGGCACTTACTGACAATGACAAATCCTCTGGTTAACAAGCTCATTCTGGGTACCACTAAACTAGTCACCATTGCACATGTATCATTTCAGATGAACCAAAAACGCAAGAATACTCTTAGAGAACATCTAACTCATCATCTTATCCTATTGCTCTTCATTTCCATACTCTGTATACCAATGTACCAACCACTTCTACTTTATTTCTTTCGACAAGGAAACCTTTACATAGAATTTATCACTAATCTCTCTACTTTGGAGGTAGGGTTACGATATTGCACTAAGTAAACTCATGGCTCCTGGCTTCCTTGATTCAGCATTGGTGCTGGGGCTTTGATAGGGACGGAGTTAGGATTGACTTGAACCGATGCGATCGCTTTCCTTTGAGGGCACTTATTGGCAAAATGCTTGGGTTTGTGGCAAATATAGCAGAGTCTAGGGTGAACTCTCTTTCTTGAGCATTCAATGATTGGAAGAGTATCTTTACCTAGACGCCTTTTCTTCAATTGATTTTCTTGACAAATTTCTTTTGCAACTTCATCGTTCACTT
The DNA here is from genome assembly GCA_036346375.1 of Guadua angustifolia. Taxonomy (NCBI): domain Eukaryota; kingdom Viridiplantae; phylum Streptophyta; class Magnoliopsida; order Poales; family Poaceae; genus Guadua; species Guadua angustifolia. Next base: position 48,839,750 of record CM070502.1, on the reverse strand, counting down.
TGGCGTTATATACCAAACTGAGGTAACTTCCGATATATCAACGGCTATAGGAGTTATTTGCTCTTTCTGTGGGCATTGTTTGACAAAATGGCCTTCTTCTTGGCAGTAGTAGCACAACCGTTTGCATTGTTCTGCCTTGATGGGTGCAACTGTGTACTCATCATCATCGCTCTTATAATTCAGGGCTAGTTGCTTCAGAGGGCACTCTCTAAGGGAATGGCTTCTTTCACGACTGGAGCAATTGATCACATGTTCGTCAGCGGTATGTCCTATTTCTCCACAGCGAATGCATGCACGATCTTCTAAATTGTTTGGTTGGCAACACTTCATAGCACAATGTCTAGATTCCAAACCAAGTGCAGGGGTAGCGTTTTTCTCCGAATTCATTGTGACCATACCATTCCTTGGTGAAGCGAAGAGATCATGAAAGGCAGCAACAAATTCATTCCAGGTGATTTTCTGTGGGGCTTCATGGTTAATACAATAGCATCTCCACCACTCAACGGCAACTCCTCGTAACTGGTATGAAGCATACAAGACCTTCTCATCACTTCTGCACTGAGCTATGAGTAGCTTCCTTTCAATGGTCTCGAGCCAACCTTCTGCTTCTGAAGGTGAAACATTTCCTGAAAACATTGGCGGACGAGTCCTTATGAATTCTGATAACCTTGAGTCAGCATAGGGATCATTGATAACCATTCGAGATGCTTTATTAACTTGATTGGTCATATTCTGTATTTGTTTCATCATTGCCTGCATCAACTGAGTTTGAGCGGCCAGAAACTCTTTGAAACTCTGCGTATCTATAGGTATTGACGGTTGAAAAACTGATCCATCCTTGGAGTTTCCACTGAGTTGATTTCTACTTCCACTAGCTCCATTGTTATCACTATTCTGAACCATCTGCTTGATTACTTCAAAGGGGTTAGGTGAGAGAGAAAACAGCATAGGTAAGAAGTAGAGATCCTAATATAGGGAAGATAGGTTTAACCCAATAACTTAAGCAATCCATATTAATAACTTGGTATGGTCGCTTATATAAGCCTAAAAGCTTTGCAACACATACTGCACACCCAGCAATCAAGAAAAACCAACTCAACCTAATCGCACAAAACTACCGTCTATATGGGCGACACTCCTATCTTAGGAAACGCGACTCCCACACATGAGTCTCAACTGCCTACCTGAAGCACTGAGTCTTCTAGCTCTTGGTACACTTCATTGCTCCGCTTTCCACGAGCTTGATGATTCCTTCCGTCATGATTATTATGGTAGTAGCAGGCACTTGATGTCATCTCCTAAAATGCGGTATATCGTTTTCTACTTAGGATACTCAGGTAAGATTTTAACTCAATTCAGCAGAGGTAAGAGAAAGAGATTTCAGCAAGGGACAAGAAAGAAATTTTGGTAAGGACAGAAATAGAAGAATAAGATAAGTCAAGAACATATTATTCTTCTGGGTTAGGTCTTTTAAATTTAGAAAATAATTTTGAAGGACCTATAGAGACGATCAAACTATCTAGGGTCAAGACCTACAGTCAGTATGGCTCTGATACCACCTCTGTCGGGACCCGAATATGCAAATCCGGACCCTCTGTGTATTCTGCACTAGTCCAGGATCACGCTAGTACACACAGGCTCAACATTAGTGAATATCACAATCATACATAGCGAAAATAAGATAAAAGACATTATATACTAAATATTCTGGTTGAATGACCTTATGGTCAACTTACTTAACAATGCCTCACAAGGCTGAACAACAAATTGAACTGCAGCAGAATGAAGACGTAGGTAACCCCTCAGTATACCACAGGCAACTGACAAGTCTCGCACCCTAAACATTCGTCCCTTCATGGTACTCCTTCTTCGGCACTGATGATTTTGTAGGCAAGAGTGAGTACATAAAGCACTCAACAAGTTGTGCACAGATTGCAATTCTATCATAACTATACGCAAGGCTTATTCCAAAGGAAGGCTAAGTGGCTCATTTGCAGTAAAGCAGCATTTATAAACAAGTACAGTATATAGATTGCAAAGACAGCAAAAACAAATAATAGTAATAGATAGAGTCAACATTTCTCAAATAAGCCAAGTTTCTCATCCTAAATCAAGATTCAATTTTCCATGGCAACCTGCCATCCATCCCAAGTTTTCATTTTGCCAAAATCTAACCCTTGACTATAATTCCCGAGCTTTGCTCAATACCGTGAGCACGGCTATCTAAATAGTTCGTACACTCTGCAGAGGTTATGCACTTTACCCACACGATACAACTATGCACCTCACAGGTGAATGATTATAACAAAGCCTTTACAATGCACCATCTTAACCCAGTACTTCCCGCTGAGGTTTCAACACTTGATGGGCTAAAACCACCACAATAGGGTCCCCCTCTTGCGCCATGTGAATTTCCTCCGTACACCCGGACACACACCACCAAGATAGTACTAAAGCTAAGACATTGCAAATTAGTCAGCTAGGCTGCCCCATAACAGACATGTGGTTGCATGATTGACTCAGGTCAAAGACTCGCAAGGTTAAGTCCTTTGTTGACCGAGGCAAGACTAACCAAGTGTGATCTCAAATATCCAAAACAAACAAAAACCAAATACGACCGCCCAGTTGCCACTCTTGGCCCACCAAAAACATTCTTGCCACTTGCCCCAGTCTAAATCATTTTCCCACCCCCAGTTGATTACCAAGCCCCACGTGCTATCCACACATCAACATCGTCGCGTGACATCCATCGCCACAACAACTCAATCTCATCGTGTGACCACACATGACACACAAATTCATAATATTGTTCCATATTCCATTAGTCAAGATTATTTATCAATGACTCAAGTACATGTGATAACGTGGCATGGCTAAGCACTCTAATCCGATCTAACCATCCCATGTTGATTCTATTTTTTGATCAACTATAGTAAACCAATCTAGGGTGACAAATGAATCATGGCATACAATTGACAAGGTAGGGTATAATTCAAAGGGTACATTAGCTAATCCCAAACTAAGTTGAAATCATTTGTACGACTGAAATAACATGCAATAAAGTAAATCAAAATAGCAACTAATCTAGCTATAGGTGCAACATGATCAAAGCACAACTTGCCTTGGTTATGCTCCTGATCTTGGTCTAGAAATTGCTCTTGAGTTGCTGGCTCTTCCTCCGAAGCCTCGCACAATTCAACGTCTACGCGAATCGAGAAGAAATAGCAAATAAACAAAAAAACCAAAGAACAAACAAACTATAAAAATCCAACAAAAATCACCATTAGATAGATCTCAATTTTACAAATTTTTAGGAATTTGAATCACCTCAATCGGAATTCGTATGAGAGAGAACGAGCTCTTGGAAAATTCAAATTCCTAAAAAATCCATAAAATTGGAAAATCAAAATATTCTGAATTATTTTTATAAAGAAAAATCTGATTTATTGCGTCGGCTGACGTCAGCATGGCGTCGGATTAGTACGGTCGACGCGTGGCACAATCCCGACTGTCTAAAACCGATCCAACGATCTCTATCTAATCCCCGACGTGGCCGAATGATTACCATCCGATCTAAATCCGACGGCCAATACTTACCTGTGGCGTCTACTGTATACTTAATTGACGTGGCATGATCTAGACCACATGATCCTAATCTTACGGCTAAAAACTTACCCGAGCGATTCACTGTATACCGAGGTGACGCGGATTGATACTGTCCGTCCGATGGCGATCTGACGGTTGAGGTGCTTCGAATCCGGCGATGAAGGTGCGGCGGCGGCGGCTTCACCTGACTTGAGGAAGACGACACTCCCGACGGCGTTTCGACGTGCTTCGGCGACGAAGAAGTAGCGGAACCGCTTCGCCTTGATGCGACGAACTCGGAACTGGCTTCGGAGTGGCGGAAGAATCACCGGCGGCGACGAAAACTCCTCGGCAAGACTTGACGAACTCCGGCGATAGCTAGCGCGGGCTCCAAGGCTTCCCAGCTGGCGGCGCAACAAGGAAAAGGCGCGGCTGAATCTGGCGAACTTCGGGCTGGGGTTCAAGCCCTTAAATACCCCTCGGTGTGCTCGCAAACTAGGAAAGCTTGGCGGCGGCGGCGAGTTCGACTCGGAGACGGTGGCGCTGAGTTGGAATCGGTGAGAACAACTGATGGCCACACAATCTCCATCGGACGGCCCAGATGGCTTAGGGTTTCCAAATCGGTAGGCTTTGATGAAGACCGTGCGATGATGATCTAACGGCTGTGATCACCTAGGGTTTTTGTAGTTGACGTGGCTTGCTAATGGCTCTTGGATCCCGATCCAATGGTCCGCATCGACGGTTTTACTCGCATAGCGATGGGCCGGACGGCGCACAGTTCTGGGCCGAGCCCAATACTGTTAAGAGCGAATTTCTCGGGATTTTTGATTTAAAATAATTTAGGAAAATAATTTGATTTATTTAAGATAGTAAAAATATCAGAAAAATTCCAAGAAAAATCTCAAAAATACTTTGAGACATCCTGGACTTAAATAAAATGTTTTTGAAAAAACTTTATTTTAAACTTTTCTTTTTATAATTATTTCTTGACAAAAAGTAATATATTTTAATTTTAAATTATTCAAATAAATTCAAAAAATTCACAAAATCATAAATTGCAATAAAATCATATTAAATACACAAAAAGCCAAAAAATGGGATGTTACAATGCACTAGTAGGAGCCTATCGGGTCTCTAAACCTGTGGTCTTTCACTATAACTTCTGTCCAGTACTACTGTCATATGTGATCTCGTAATTTGTGGAGATATTTGTTGTGTAGGCTCTTAGGGGATATTTAGGTTCTCCAAAATAAGAAGTAGTGCACTAATTTAAGTTTTAAAATTTGTATGTACATAAAAGGCTGAGTGTATTATGCGTGTATATATATCTTAGGGAAAAGGTGTGCCCACCGACCAGGATTAGCGTGTGATACAGACGTAGAAGCTACACAGGTTGTCGCATGCTTGTTGATTACGCTGTGAATAAAGAAAATCAAATTAGGCGAAAAATAGATGTCGAAAAAAATCCTATGCTAGGCACATATACCTTAAAGTGCTTCTACTCTAGTTGGTCGCCTTGTATGTTATCGTGTTGCCCTCATTCAGCAACATAAGATAAGAAAGCCCTACATACATTGGAGAGATGCCATTGAGGCAAAAAAGATGAATGTAATTAAATACAAAAAGTGTTAGGTTAGAGGAATATACTTACTTCTGCAAAACAGGATTGATCGCGTAGGCCATCGGTCTTTTCTTAATCGAGTTAAAAGTGTAGACTTTATTGTCACTCAGAAAGACTAAGGGTAGAACTCAATGGTTGCTTATTAAATGGTATATAGCGACACATCCTCCTTTGCGCTCTCCATAGGTATTTGCTATCCTTATCTATCTATAAAAGACGATTCTAGTGAGACCTCAAACTTAAAATAAGGGGAAAGACAGAAAATTCAATAAAGATGGGAAGCACGAAGGATAGGATAAGTTAAGAACTTATTGATCTTTTAAGCTAATTTTTACTTTACAAAATAGTTTTGGAGCTCCTAAGAACGACTAGTCTATCTAGCACAAGACCTCTGTCGGGACCCGAATATGTAAATCCAGATCCTCTATGTATTCTGCTCTAGTCCAGAATTATGCTAGTGTACACAATCTCAACATAAATGAATATAATAATTATACATAGCGGAATATAGTAAAAGACTTCATCTATTAAATATAGCCTGTTGAACAACCTTAAGGTCCACCTTACACAAATACACCACATAGAGCTTAGACTAAGAAATAACTAAAACTATAGCGAAAATAAATTATATATAATAATCCTTCAATTTGCCACAGGCGACTGACAAGGTTCGCACCCTAATTGATCGTCTACTACTAGTACTCCTCATAAGCTGGTGTAGACTCTTCTCTAACCGGTGATTTGATTGTTGCAAGAGGTGAGTACATAAAGCACTCAATAAATTATGCATAGAATGCAAGTCTATTGTACTACATGCATGGCTTATTCCAAATGAATAGCTGAATTGGTTATTTTATAATAAAACAACATTTACAAATAAATAGCATAAATAGATTGAAATGATAGAAAAACATATAATAGCAATAGTAAATTTCTTAGTTATTTCTCAAATAAACTGACTCACAACCTTAAACAATTTCCACACCCCTATAGGCATAATGTCTTCATTCCCAAGTTCATTTTATCAAAAAGTAACCCTTGACTATAATTCCCGAGTATTGTTTGACATTCAAATAGGTTTGACATTCTGCAAAAAAATATACATCTTACCCATAAGATATAATCAACTCGCCATATTTGCCATGACTAGCCACATAAGAGTATGTGAATGAGCGATCATAACAAAGCCTTTACAATACTCTATCTCAACCCAATACTGCTCACTAAGGTTTCGACACCGGAGGGACTTGTTACCACTATCAGGGCCCCCTCTTGCGCCTTGTGAGTCTACCTGTACACCCAGAACCAACACCACCACGATATTACCAAAATCTAGACATCACAAATTATTCAGCTAGGTCTGTCTCATACCAGACATGTGGTTATATGTAATAGCCCGAAATTTGCTTAATTTGAATTTTTGGAGTTATTTGAATTTTTGTGAATTTTTGGGATTTATTTGAATTTAATTTGAATTAATCCTTCTCTTTAAATAATTAAATAATATAAAAGTATTTACCAAAAATAAATAAAAATATTTTATTTGAGTTCCAAATGCCATGAAGTAATTGCTAGAATTTTTCTAGAATTTTTTCGGGTATTTTTAGTGCTCTAAATAATTAAATTGATTTTTTGGAATTATTTTAATTAAGAAAACTCTGGTAATTGGTCCTACACTGTGCGCGTCGGTCGGCCCGTTCGACTGGAAACCTAATCGCCGCGTCACCCGGCCATGCGATCGTCATCGGGTGGCTGAGATGGAGCCACGTCGCGGTTACGTGGGGGACGTCGAATCGTGGCGGCTCAGACGCTCCAGATAGCACCATGTCGTGCGGGAGGTGAACAGCCGGGCGTTGCCGCCACCATTACGCTAAGAGGAGACAGTTGCATTAACGACGATTGTGCTCGGATAAGGAAGCGCCTTCTCCTCCGTATTATAGCCCGTTAGAACGTGCACTTCGGTCCGCTCCGTTTCCCTCTAAGCTCGTGCGCTGAGGAGCTCTCTAGCTTGTAGAAACTCTCGCCGAAGTTGGGCCTCGTTTTGTTTTGGTTTTTGCCATTTTCCACCGCCGTTCAGCACTCACCGCCGCACCCGAGCCCCGCTCCGAGTCCGTCGTGTCAAGCCGCGTCGATTGGAATACTCCACCTCGCTGGAGACGCTCGGAATCTCCGTCGGCCTCGACTTCTTCTACAGCTCCGGTAACCCAAGCGCCGCATCACCGCGAAAGCTTCACGAACATCGTCACCCGTTAGATCTCCATCGCGCGGTTCAGGTAGCGCCACGTGTTCCATTCCTGTTAAGGACATGTAGGGTAGCGATGAATCATAGTTGTAGATCTCTTGTCGAACGGTCTAGACGTGGCCACGTGTTCGGCTCAGGATTACCCACGTATGCCCAAGCCGTGTTGGACCGTAGTCGTCGATTCAAGGATGACTAGCCGAGATGCGGGCACGCGTCACTCGCTGGGACATTCCACGTTAGTTTAGTTAGCCGGTAGATTGGAGTCAACCCGCGCCATTGAAATTCAAATCAATAGCCGGATAGCGTTGTGCTGTGGTCTAGTGGAAAGGCGCTGTGTGTCGCGCGAAAACCCTAACGCCGCCGAGTCTTAGCTGTCGATTCTAACGCACGGTCGTGATCATGCCACGTGTTCGCGCGAAAACCGAAGTGTCGTAGCGGTCGCCCTAGTCAAGATCTAACCGTTGATTTCAAACGGACGACTGGGATAATGCCACGTGCTGGCTCAGGATTCGTTCGGGCTCCCGGGGTAAGACCGACCATTGGATTTGAATCCAACAGCCGGGATTCGCGCGCCCAAACCCAATCGCGCTATGCCACGTGTCGGTGTTAGGGCTGCAGGCCGTGCATCGCACTATGTTGTAGGGCCCGCATGGCTGCCGCACTGTGCAGGTGGACCAGGTCCACCGTAAGCCCGAGCGGAGCCGTGGACTGGGTCCATAGACCCAAGGCAATGTGGCTAGCTCTGGTGCTGCCAAGTGTCAGCCGAAGAATTTACCGGATTTTCCAGAAGGAAAATAAATAGTTTAGTTATGTGAGGGTTACGTGCCGGAATCTGAGAGAAGGATGTTTTGCCCTAGACAGTTAAGGACTTCACCTTACAAGCCTTTGAACTGAGTCATTCGTACAACCGCAAGTTTGGAATGGGACAGACCTAGTCTAGTAGGACTCTAATATCTTACCTTTGATACCTCGGGGTGGCAGTTACATCGGGGTAACTGTGAGGGGGAGCATACCTGTGCTTTGGCTTGGTACCCATCCAACGGTATCTGTCGGTCCTACCCTTCAGCTCTGAGTGACGGAAGCGGTAGTGAAGACAATACTGGAGAGGTTCATAGGGATAGATAGAAGCTTCCGAAAAGCTTTGTTACAGACAATCACCTGTGTGGTGAGCAACTGTATCTTGTGGGTAAAGTATACAACCTCTACAGAGGGTGTGTTAAATCTATTCGAATAGCTGCGTCCGCGGTATTGGAGATTGCTCGGGAATTATAGCCAAGGGTTAGATTTTTGAAATAAAATGTGGGATTAGCGGTTGTGTGCCAAAGACAGATAACTTGAACTTAGGGCTGTGTGCCAAACCTCTCAAAAAGAATTGATAACTTATTATTATAATAATATTGTTTTACTGCATTTGAATCTAAATAAGATTATCTGTTGAAAAATTGCTGCTTCATGCAAAATAACCACTTAAGCCTTTCCTTTGGAATAAGACATGCATGTAGTAATAGAACTGCATTTGTGCATGACTTGCTGAGTATGTTGTATACTCACCCTTGCCTCAACAAAACCTCAGAAGAAGAAGCTACGCCAGCTTGGGAGGAAGAATTCAACGAGGGTCCAGAGAATTAGGGTTGAGCCTCGTCAGTTGCCTGTGGCAATACGAGGGATTCATCAACTTACTTTTGCTTTCGCTATTGAACTTGTTGTACTTTTGTTAATTGTAGCCCTGCGTGGCAAAACTTTGTAAGGAGACCACAAGGTCGTGCAACAGTTTATTATTATTGCTAAGTACTTTATTATTATTCCGTTGTGTATGATTGTGGTACTTTAACCCTGTTTAGCCTGTGTGCACTAGCGTGATCCTGGACTAGTGCAGAATACACAGAGGGTCCGGATTTGCAAATTCGGGTCCCGACATTATATGATTGGCCCAGTTTAAATGCTTGCAAATGGTTAAGTCCATAATTGACCAACGCAAGACTTCCCAAAACTCACAATAACCATTATCACATCTTATCAATTTTCATTCATCAAAATAACAATGTGACCACCAAAACCACACTGGCCTACCATAATTCACATCTCTTGCTACTTGCTCTAGTCTAAATTATTTTACCACACCAGTTGATTACCATGCACCACGTGCCTTGACAATATCAACAACATTGTGTGACAACACCTTACACACCTTTTCATAAACTTGTTTCTTATTTCATTAAGCATTTTGTATTCTCAAAATGATATCAATAACCCATTGCATAACTAAGCAACTAGCATTTTCTAACCATCCAACATTGGTAATTAATAGTTACCAATTACTAAAGAACCATGCTGTGTGAAAAATGAATCATGGTATACAAAATGACAAGATAGACACAAGTTCAATTAGGTTGAATAATTAATCCAAATTTAATTGAATCAGTTATATATTGAATTAGCATGCAATAGTTTAAGACAACATAACTTTTAAAATATAGGTTCAACATAATCAAAGCATAATTTACCTTCAAAAAGCTCTCGTTTCTATTCTGGACCTAACTCTTGAGTTGGCTCCGCGCTCACAAATACCTCGGGTACTTCAACGTCTATGCGAAACGATTAAATAAAAAAATCAATAAAAAAATAAATAAAACTCTCTATTAGGTAGAGCTCAATTTTACAATTTTTTAGGAACTAGAATCACATTAATCAGAACTTGTCTGAAGAAGAACGAGCTCTCTAAAATTTGAAATAAAAGAAAACGAATAAAACCTAATTAACCAAATTATTTTTCTACTAGAAATGGGACTTATGACATCATGCTAACATCAAGGACTATTTAGGGTTTCAGCTGAATTATTTTCTACGATAAAATCTAATTATAACATCATGCTAATGTCAGCAACACTAATTACTGAATTGAAATAAATCTAAAACTAATCCTATTAGACTCACATGTGTGCCCACGGTCTATAAACCAGTCCACAAAATAGTGTGCATATGTGGTGGACTCGATCCCTAACTCCTTAGTTCTTGTGCCCGACGTCAGCACTGATGTCACATGGGCTAATCCCAGTAGTAATGTGCGGTGGACCGAACGCATGACATGTGGCTTGATGTCGAGTGCATGATCTGGACCCGATGGCTGCGGTTGTGTGAAGGTAAGCGAGGTGGCGGGGACACGCGGCATGACCGAGCGTACGACGCGTGTCACGATCTAGATCACCTGTTCCAGATCGAATGATCTGGGTTACGGTGAACAGCGACGGCAACGACGCAATGCGTGGTGAACGGAGAGGGCTCATACGTGGCGCGATCTAGGGGATTAACTGTGGATCAAATGGTCATGGTTCATGGTGAAGCATGGCAATGGCGTGGTGTAACATCTCAAATTTTGGCCTTTTAAATTAAGTTGCTACCGACGCTACAACGGTGAGGCCGATTACCTTGCCAACCTTGCCTCCAGCAAAGGACCAGTGCCATCCGGGATCTTCGTCCACGACCTCCACCAACCGTCGTCCGACTGAACCCAACGGCCGAGCAGGCGGTTAACCCGCCCGACTCGGCTGCGTCGACTGCCGAACGATCGATCCCGACACCACTTGAGTCAGGCCAAGACGTACTAGTGGCCGACTCTAACTGGAGGAAGCCCTTCGTCGAACGCTTGACAGACGGTTCACTCCCCGCCGACCCGACTGAGGCCCGGCGTCTCACTCGGCGGGCGAAGTCATTCGTCCTGGTCGGCGAAGACCTCTACAAAAGGAGCCCCTCTGGGGTCCTCTAGAAGTGCATCCCGGCCGACCAAGGGAGGGAGTTGCTGCTCGATATCCACGGCGGGGTGTGTGGTTACCACGCCGCACCACGGTCCCTCGTGGGAAAAGCCTTTCGGCAAGGTTTCTACTGGCCAACCGCCGTGGCCGACGCCGACCAAATCGTTCGCACTTGCGAAGGATGCCAGTTTTTTGCCCGACAAACACATCTGCCTGCGCAAGCCCTCCAGACGATCCCCATCACATGGCCGTTTGCGGTCTGGGGACTCGACCTGCTCGGGCCCTTTAAAAAGGCACCCGGGGGCTTCACCCATCTTTTTGTCGCGGTGGATAAGTTTACTAAGTGGATAGAGGCAAAGCCGGTCTCCTCCATCACGTCGGTGCAGGCGGCCGACTTTTTTCGCGGCATCGTTTACCGATTCGGAGTCCCGAACTCCATCATCACTGACAACGGAACACAGTTTACGGGGAAGGAGTTCTTCGAGTTCTGCGACGATTTCAATATCCGCGTCGATTGGGCTGCCCTCCGTTCTTTAGAGCTTGCGAACCACGCCAGCCCGGTCGACCGGGTTTACGCCATTCTTCCTGGTGTTCGGCACCGAAGCCGTCCTGTCAACTGACCTGGAATACGGTGCCCCAAGACTACAGGCCTTCAACGAGACCCGGGGGCTCGACTCGTAGCAAGACGCCGTCGACCAGCTCGATGAGGCGCGCGATGTCGCCGTCCTGCGGTCGGCCAAGTATCAGCAAACGCTGCGACGATGTCAGAGTCATCAGGTCCGCGGTCGGGCCTTCACCATTGGCGACTTGGTCTTGCGTCAGGTTCAGTCTAACAAAGATAAACACAAGCTTTCACCTCCGTGGGAGGGCCCCTTCACCATTGTGGAGATTATTCGCCCGGTACCTACCGACTCAAAGATGCCAACGGCGACGTCCTTTCGAACGCCTGGAATATCAAAAGGCTCAGACGGTTCTACCCATGAAGTTTACCCTTGCCAAATGTTGGCTCCCCGACCTACGAGCGAACGATTTCGGCAATACAAGGGAAGGTGAAAGACCATGTGGAGGGTCTATCCTTGTGTGTGATGAGTAATTGACAAGAGTTGAGCTTGGTTGATTTGAAATTGAGTTTGATTTGAATTGGATCTTCAAATTGAAGCAATTTGAGTGTTGGTTGCTTTTCCTAGTGCTACCGGCCTGGGGGCAGTAGCACCGGATCATTGAGCGCAATTATGATTGATTAATGATTTTGTGATGATCATTGAATATCTATGTGGGCATTGCTATGTGAAAGGTTTTTCCTTGTCTTTGATGGTTGCAGGGCGACGGTATTTAAATTCAATTCAGTATTTATATTACGCATTTACTTTCCCGCAATTTAAATTATGTCTTTACTTTACGCAATTTAAATTCAGTATTTACATTACGCATTTACTTTCCCGCAATTTACATTCATGCAATTTGGATTTGCCTCCCCTCCTTCTAAATGCTGATCTTGGATGTTTTGAGTGTGTTCATATGATTTTACATCTCTTTTGCACTCTTTGATTAAGTTGAGATCATCTTTTCTTTCAAGTTCCAGTTCTGTCCAGAACTTGTTCTTCGCGCAGCAGATAGTATTAGATTTTTAAAATAATCTAGAAAAATCATTTTTGCATGATTCTTACTGGAGATTGTGCAGGACTCCTATATCCATCTGTAGAAAAATTTTGGAGTTCACTTCTTGCACCGTTTGGGCGCCATGAGGTGAAAACCGAGCCCCAAAATTTCTGCTCGAAGTTCCTGACTGTCTGTGTTCATAGATTTATGATGATTTTTCTACATGGCTTTTTGATCTAAAATTTGGTAGAGAGCTTCAAGACTCATCTTTCCATAGGGAGAAAATTTCTCATAATTTTGTAAGCAGTAGAAACCCACCAACCTCCTGTTCAAATTAAAGACAGCTTCTGGAAAATATCTGCTTTTGCTTTTCTAAAAGAGACTTTTGTGTCTTGGCTTGATCTCTTTTAGAAAAGAAGTATTTGAATTGATTCTTCTTTATTTGAACACTTGACAACTAGGATTGTGATTGAAAAATCCCACACATATTTTATGGATCTCATCCATGTAAGCTAGGGATACATATAGTTGTCTAGTCGTTCGGTTTTTATGGTTTTATGAATTTGAGGAGCACCGGTTTTCTTTGCGCGATCTTGTTAAGGTTTTAGTTGGAGTATTTTTGGGGAAAATTTATTTGCGACCATTCACCCCCCCTTTGTTCGCCATCTCGATCCTTCAGAAGGGAACATGAAGACCGAAACGCTGAGTAAAACAAGGTTTTCCAGAGAGGCACCACATTCCCAAAGGAAACACAAGTACACATTACAGAAAGAAAGCATGAAGAAATACAAACCCACTCCTACAACTTATGTTGCCCAAGGGCAGAAAGGAGTGCAAAAGTCTATAAAACAAGGGTCGAGTCATAGATAAAGCGACACCCGGTGCGAGTTGCCTCTTTGCATGACTAATTCAGGGTGGGAGTTGCCTCGCTTTGCCGACGAGTTCAGAGGCGGCCTTGCGAGACTCCTACTCCGAAGAATCCGGGCCCCAGAAGGTGCCGCCCCTCCCGGAGCTTCCGCTATCCTCAGCCTCATCATCTGAGACCTCCAGGCGCAGTCGTCCCGCCACTGATTCTGCCGCCTCCCGTACTCAGGCCCGCGCCTGGGCCGACTCACCTTCAATCCGGCGGCGGTGCGCCGCCGGTCGAAGGCGCGCCGGCGGCATAGCGAGCCAACACGTGCCGCCGCCCGAGACGCGACCCTCCGCCCTTCACGGGCGGAGCGCTCACGTAGAGCGTGGAGCAGGTCCTCCAGGGCCTCGGCCGCCCGGGTGAGGCCAAAGGCATCTTCGCGCAGCGATCTTGGCTGCGGCGCTCGTCGGCCGCACCCCGAGGGCTCGAGCTTCGCCCATGCTCTCATAGGCAGGGCAGAGCATGGAGAGAAGGACCACGCGCGTAGAGTCAAGCTCCTCACGCGCTCGGGCCGCCTCCATCTCAGCGGCTTCGACGCGTGACGCTGGCCGCCGCCGTCTTGGCGGCTGGCGCGTGCCTGAGCCGACGCCTCCATCTCCAAGGCGGCGGAGGACGCCACGTGGGAAGCCAGGGAGGCATGCGACCTTGCTAACGCATCCACCATGCTGGCCGCCCGCGCCCTCATCGTCAAGAGGTCGCCCTGCGCCGCTAGAGCGGCTCTGGTGGCAGCCCTGCCGGTGCCCACCGGCTCCACCCTGCCCGAGTCAGACCTGCTAGGAGCAAGGGCAAAAGACCGCCGTCAGTCTTGAGACACCAGAATCCCACCAAAACAGCCAAACAGTGACTTACACTTGGGGAGGGTTCCAGATATAAAAAGCCGGCGAAGGCAGAATGAGCCCGCCCCTCGCCGCAGATGCGGAAGAACCCGCGTCCGCCCGAGGCCTCTTGGGGACCGAACCCCAGGGGCTCGCCTCCGCCGGACGCTTACCGGCCCTCTCGTCATCGCCACCCCCGCTCGCCATCACACTCTCTCAAGCTTCTCTGAAGGCGAACTCAGAAGACGAAGAAGGCGAAGAAGGGCAGGTCGCTATGGCTGGAGGGAGCTACGATCACACCCCGCATCCCATATTTATAGGAGCACGACGAAGCGGCCAAAGCAGTCGCCGCCTCGCGTGCCCCGCCATGCGTCCCATCATACTCACGGCCCCACGCAGTGAATTGGCAACCATTAAAATCCCACTCCGCATTAATGGCGACGGGACGACACGAGGGCGAAAGGACGCCACCTCGCGCAGAGATGGCGCGACCCTTCGGTTTTCACCCCGGAATGGACTGGCCACGCGAATGGGCCGCCAGGGCTTCGAGATTCGCTCCCACTCGCGTGGGTCGGTGACTCGACCGGCCTTAGGCCCCGCCCTAGGTGGCAACTCTCCCGACTCGAGTGCTATGGCCTGCGCCCCAGCGGCTACGGTTGCTGAGTGGTGCTTTGCGGAAGAGGGCGGTACCCGCACGGAATGACCTATGGTCGGACGAGAACGCTCGGCCATACGTTTTTTGGTTGCCTCGCGTTATCATCTACACACCGACACTCCGATCTATGCACGAAAGGCCCTTACGATTCCTGAGTGCTACGATCGTTCGAGTCGGCGCACGTTGCAAAGAAGAAAATGCGAGCGATAAAACCTCAAGATGAACCAACACGCCAAGTCCGGGATGTCCAGAATATGTACAAATATTACACCGCAAAAGCAAATGTCAGGTGCCAGCGCTTGGGAGGTCCCCTAACTAGACGGCGACATCGTCATCGGAGTCGTCGCTGCTCCTGGCGCCCTCGCCTCCGGCGTCCACATAAACCGTTCGCCACCGCCTCATTGCCGCTTCGCACCACGTCCGTGCCTAGAGTCGCGCCGCGATCCGGCGGCAGTCGCCATCGGATCGAAGCAAACACCAAGGCTGGCAAGGCAAGCCAGCATGTATTCCGCCGCCAAGGCGGCGACTTCCCGCCCTTCGCGGGCAGAGCGCTCGTTCAGGGTGCGAGGCAGACTGGACAGGGCGTTCGTTGCCACGGTAAGGCCAAACGCGTACTGCGAAGGGGAGCGTCTCAACGGCTCCTTCAGCTTCACTCCCAGCGGCTCCAAGCTCCGGGCGATGCTGTCGTATGCAGGAACGAGCATGGACGAGAGGTTGTCGCACAAGGCCCAGCAATCCTCGTGCATTCTGTCGACCTTGTCCTCCGCGTCCTCGACGTGCGCCTGCAGCGACGAGACCACCTCGCGCATCTGAACAAGTTCCTCCTCCATGATGGGCCCGGTCCGTTAATACGCCGCCTCCGCTTCTGGCGGCGGTATTGCCGCGCGCTGAGTGCCGCGGAGACCTGCAGCCATGGAGAAGCATGGAATGCGGCTCCAAGAACGTCTAGCTCCCCCGTGTCTGGCGGCGCCGCGGCAGGCGGCTCGCGAGAACCCGAGCTAGAGACGCTGAAGAAAGAGCCGAACAGAAGCCCGTATCAGCAAAAGAGAACACCGCTCGCCTCAAGACCCAAAGAAAACTTACTTCGGGAGACGATCCCGGATGCGAAAAACCGACGAGGGCAGGATGATCTCACCCCTCACCACGGCCCTCAACGAGCCGACTTCAGCCCACGCCCTCTTACCGGCCCTCCGATCCTCGCTGGCATCACGCCACCCGCCCGACATCTCCCCTTCGAGAAAGAAACTTCGAGACAACCGCGGGGAAGTCAAGGAGACGATGAGAAATGGCAAAAACGAAACGCCCTCATCACCCCTTACGCCCTATTTTTATGGGCGATGCAACACGGTCCGGGCAGGCATCGCTTCGGGTGAGGCAACGCCCGTCCCATCATTTCCTCTGCTCCAAGACCGGAGGTGACGCCTATTAATTCCCCACTACGCATTTAATGCCGATGGGACGCCAGCGGGCAGGAGGGCAGCATTCCGGGATAGGAGCCCAAACAAGATAAGGCACTCTACTCTCGGTCTTCCTTACGCTTACCTTGAAATCCAGCGCTGCGTGCCGACCACAACTCGGTCCCCACACACCGCTCGGGGGCTCGAGGGATAACATCACTCGCACTTTCGTAAGGGCCGGTGACTCGATCGGCTGTCAGGTTTCCCCAACGGTGACCCTATCGACCCAGGTGCCACAGCCTATGCCCCAGTGGCTACGGTCGCTGAGTGGTGCCTCGTGGAAAAAGGAAGTGCCCATATGGGACGATCCATAGTCGGTCGGGAACACTCCTTTCCCGTTCGAAGTGTGAGTAGACGCTTTTTGCCCCCAGGGTTCGTTCCTATCCTCTTCGCGCTCTCCTTGAAAAAATTAAACATGCCAACCTACGTCCGAACAGCCCCCGCAGTTTCTAGGGCTATGGTCGCTGAGTATCCACCAGCACAAGGAAGCGAAGGGCCAGGTCGAACTTACGGATCGCACAGAAACGAGCCCCAGTTCATTACACGTCAAAGTTTTTACATCTTTGAAAAGAGTTTAACTTCATTCATATTCTCCGTGGAGGACGCCCTGGCGATATCCGGTCGGCGATCGTCCGGGCATGTGGATCGATGTGGAGCGCGAAACGGTCGACCTCCTCGTCGGTCCGATTCCCAGCGATCCCGCTACTGATATTGTCCAGGTCAAGGCCATTATAGAAGGACATGGTGCAGACGAGCGCAGAGGAGGCCCCAAGGGCGGCACTTTTGCTCACCGAGCTCTCGATGTGCTCCGGCACGCGAGCCAGCTCGGTCGCGAGTGAACTTGTGCTCCGCGCGCGTCTCGAAAGCACTCGATCCGAGCAACTGGCGATCTTCTCTGGGCGCTAACTCGGCGGCCAGCTCGGACCGGTCGTCCTCCGCCACTTGTCATGCTGACTGGGCCGCCTCCTTTGCCGCCACTGCCGCGTCACGCTCCTCCACCACCAACCTCCACACCTCTGCAACCTCGTTGAGATTCTTCTGCAAAACTGAAGATCGAGGCAGAGTCAAAAAGCGCGCCCGACAGACGGCATTTTCAAAATTAACCAAGATGCCGATCCCTTACCAGCCGAGGAGTCCGTCATAGCGCGGAGCTTGGCCCGGGTCTCCTCATCAAGCCTTTTCGCCACAGCCACTTCTTCTTGAGCGGCATCCCTAGCATTGCTGGCCTCCGCCAGGAGGGACTCTAGCTCGGATACCCTCGCCCTCAAGGACTGGCTCGCCCGGCGCTCCTCAAGCAAGGCCTCGGCGACCTGACCCAGCGCCTGGCGGGCCTCCTTCGCCTCCGACTGCTCGCGTACCACGACCTCCCGAGCCTCACGCAGCTCGAAGCCCAGCTGGTCATGATCCTTTTCTGCGGCCATCCTTTGGCTGTACAGGCACCGGAGGAACCCGGATTTATCATCCGACCGCTCCCGCAGACGCTGCAAAACACCGACGTCTCGTCAACCTATGGCGAAATTCGCCGAAAATTGAGATGAAGGGTCCTCAAGTTCGGCTTACCGCGCTGATCGGATCGATCCCCCCAGTGATTGCGTCCAGGGCCTTACTGGAGGACTCAAGGAGATGGTCCAAACCCGCCCGGATTTGGTCCATTTCAGCCCAGGCTCGCCGAGAGCCCTCCCGCAGGGACTCCCATTCCTCGACCTTTGCCTCGTCATCCAGAACATACAACGGCCTGCCAGACGGGTCATTGCCCGGCCAGACCAATGTGGGCAGGAGCGGACGAGGGGACTCACCCGCGGTCACTCCGGCGACCTACATCGGCGGTGGATCGCTTCTTGCCGCCATCGATGGGTCAACGGCGACCGCCATCGCTAACGCTGGCGTCCCATCCGGCGAACCTCGGCGGGCGACGCAAAGACGCCCTAGCGCCAAAACCACCCCGGGCAGCGACCCTCCCACGGCCGGCGGCGGAAGATCTTCCTTGCCTTTATGCGCCCGACAGCGGCCAGCGGATCGCGATAGTCGCCGAGTCTCGTGGTGTGCGGCTCGCCAGCGGCTCGGTATGCAACCTCGGCGCAACACCCGGCGTGTCGACAACCGCGGGCGCGACCGGCGACGCCCTTTCCGCTGGTCGCACCAAATTGGCCGGCGCTTCCTCGACTCCCACCAACGGCAGGGGCGGCGCCGGTCCAGGCGGGGCCGCTGCCAAGTCCGCCGCCTCCGTCAAGCTTTCCCCCGTAAAGGTCCTGACCACAACGGCCGGACAAAAATGGCTCAGACCAAACCGATGCAACGCAACCTAGGAGCAAAGGGCACTGACCGCGTTGAACGGGTGCGGTGCAGCCGAGCCCTCTTCGCTGGTCTCCATGGCGAAGGCGAGTCATCCCTCTGCCTCCCCAAGGGTGCTTCGGCCGGGGGTGTCTCCGCTCGGGGCGTCGCGACGGTGGCACTCGTACCAACGCCCTCGTCTGGGCTACCGCCTGACGGAAGCCCGAAGTCAAGCGCGGCGTATGAGTCTTTAGGGACGCTGCCATCACTGGAGGATGATTCCGCACTGACCGCGGAGAGGATGGTCGATTCGAAAGCTTCCTCACCGCGTGCGACCCTCGCCGCACGCTCCCCCCTCTTCTCCTTCCTCCTCCTTTCTCTCCGCTCTTTGCGGGCGGATTCAGCTCTTGGCTCGCTCGTTCAGCTGCAGCCCTCAACGCTTTTCCCGCGAAGAACGCCAGAAGAAGCCCGGCCAGGCCCTGGAAGGTACAAAGGCACCACTCAGACCAAAATACGAGGGGTTAAGATAAAGGAGGAAGGGAAGGACGGAGAGGAGGGGAATCGCCCGAATTACCAGGTCTGGGGGATTCTCCGCCGAAAAGGGCTCGGGAGCACCACCCGCCGCCACGGTGGCTCTCCCGATCAAAATGGCGGCCACCCGGGCCTTGACCTCTGAGGCAGGGAGGTCCGAGCGATCCATCCTCATGGGATCGAGCGCTCCCTCGTACGCGAACAAGGGGTGCGGCCTATCCATGAGGGGTTGCACGCGCCACACCATGAACACGCGTACAACGACGTCTCCGGTCAGGCCTCGCCCCTTCAGAGCCTTGATCCGCTCGAGAATCACCTCCATCTTCCTCTTCTCCCTCTCGTCGGGGCCCCAGTTCCATTCGGGCACCGCCTTGGGATGCCGACCGGTGAAGGCTGGGGCGCTGTTCCCCAAGTTCCGGGCATAAAATCACTCAGAGTGCCACCCCCGGTTCGACGTGGGCAGCTTCACTTCAATGTACTCCGCCGAACGGTAGGAACGCAGTTGGAGAGCGGCGCCGCCAACCGGCGCCAGCGATGCGCCGTCCGACTGCTTGCTCTTCCACGACCGCATTTGGAAGAAGTACTTCCAGAGGGCCCAGTGAGGTTCAATCCCCAAAAATGCTTCACACAGCTTAATGAAGACCACTATATGAAGCACGCCATTGGAATTCAGGTGATGCACCTCCACCTTGTAATGATGGAGGAGCCCACGAATGAATGAGTGAAGGGGGAGCCCAAACCCGCGCTCAAAGAAGGACGCGAGCACGACGGCTTCATCACCAGCTGGCTTTGGAACCGCGGCCCCCGTCGATACCCTCCATTGCGAAATGTCCCGCGGGGGGAAGAACCGCTTCTTCTCCAGGCCAAGAACGCGGGCGGGGAGAGTAGAGCATTCCGGCCACGACATATCCGACGAAGAAATCGGCGAGCGAGAAAGGGGCGGAAGTGAAGAACTCCTTTCTTGAATCTTTTCCTCTTTTTCTCTATCTTGTTTTCTCGCAGGTGAAGCAAGGGAAATGGGGCAGGATCCGCCCTGCCGACTCCCCCGTCGAACCTATAAAGGCTCAAACGGATGCCGGTCGAACAAGCGTCGGCATTTAACGACGCCGCCTCAAACGAAGCGGCGTCGCTTCACACCCGATCGCCGCCGGTCCAGCAGATGCGTCGAATCGATTCCCGATTCCCTTTGCATTCAATCCTGACAGGACAACAGCTAGGCGAAAGGACTTTGCATTGGGCAGCACGACGCGCGACCCCTCGGGCTCCGCTTTCGGACTAGGTGAACCACCCCGCAACAAGTGAAGGGCCCACCAAACCGCCGCGGTCTCAGGAGCCGCAAAGGGGCTTGACAACTCACGCCCAGGGTCCAGTCAAACGTTGTGGTTCCGAAGGCCTGATCCACCAAGTGGATTCAACGCCGCCCCAGCGGAAAATCGAGCAAGGGGTGAGGATAGGGTGAGCCCCCAGCGGGCCTCTAGTTGGGACGGCGAACGACCCAATCACCTTGAGTTGCATCCGAGGCCATACTTCACGCTCACCCGCGGAACCCATCGATGGGAGGCAGCCCGCTGCGCCCTAGGTCGACGGACGACCTAGGGTCCGATATGGGATCGAGTAAAGAAAGGTTCTCATGGGTCACCCCCAGTGGGCCGGGCGCCCGCGCCAGGATAAAGCTCGCTCGGAATGATCCCCCTTTAGGAGATCACCAGGGTCCACTCGGATAACCCGTTATTAGCACGTGTGAGCACGGTGTTCAAACCAACGTATGGCAAACGCGCGTTAGCTCACCCCCTCCAGGTCCCACACCTGCGGACGGGGCGTACACGTGGGACAAACAACGACCGTTCCTCCGAGGCAGCCTCGCCTGGCGAGGGCACGGGACGGACGACTTCCGCTTGGCTCCGGCGTAAAGCCAGCCTTGCGGGCGGGGCGGCCACAAGCGCCCGGGCGCTGTAACCTTCTGCGCAGGCGCCCGTCGTCCGCGCCAAGCTAAGGTGACGTCAAGGCCATCCCCGACCCGCTCGGGGGCTCGAGGGCTCCATCCTGCGGATACGCTCGCGCGCGCCCACCGATCAAGGCCGCCTCTGTGAGCAAGGGAACCCCCCTACCGGGTCTCTGACCCGCTTGGGGGCTCGGGGGCTCCATCCACCGGATGCGCTCATGCGCACCCGGTCAAGGCCGACCAACCGAGTCAGTCGGGCACCGACAACCGGGACAGCCGGCCGGTCTACCCAAAATACACCAGCGAATGCGCTTGCGCGCACCCACCGATCAAGGCCGCATCTGTGAGCAAGGAAAACCCCCCAACCGGGTCTCCGACCCGCTCGGGGGCTCGGGGGCTCCATTCACCGGATGCGGTCGCGCGCACCCTTTCAAGGCCGACCAACCGAGTTGGTCGGGCACCGACAACCGGGACAGCCGGCCGGCCAATTCAGAATATGTAATCCGGCCACGACAGTACGACGCGTTTGGTCGGAATCCACCAACCAAGGTGAGCCCCCTATCGGTTCTCCGACCCTGCCCGGGGGCTCGGGGGCTATTGACGAATACCCGGGACATGGGTATCCCCAGCGGCCCAGGCTAAACGGATGGGCCGCCTCGGAGCCCAAAATTCGACTAAAGGCCCCGCTTAAGGATGCCCGGTTCCCGATCAAGCCGACCCCAAAAGGCAGCCCGACCCGCGCCACAGGTCAGGCGCTCTCCAAGACACGGCTAGGACGACCGGAAGATAGTCCGACCCGCGGGTCAGACCGCTCGCGAGCCCCGAACAGACTTAGGTCGTCTCCACCAGAAAACAGACATCGGGTCATCAAAAACCGGCCTCAGTCCTGGTTACCTACTCCGCTGGTACAGCACCTCAACGTGATCGCCCGAAGGCGGGAGGCCCTTTCTCGAGGCGGCAGGTGGCCGAAGACAAGCACCGAATTCATCGCCCGGTCACAAACAGTGGAGGGACGCGCGCCCTCCCGAGGCGACTCCCGGAGCCAGCCGCCTCGACGTCAGCCTATGACCAGTGCACAGAGAGCAGGTACGATATTTCCCGGGGAAGTGGAGTGCTCCGCCACTCTGCATATCCACCGACCCGGTGCGGGGCACGCAGCCACTCAACAGGCGTCAAATCCGAGGACCGAACGCCGAGGTTGATGACTAGACACCTAGACGTAGGGCACCCCATCCTCCTTTTTTCCAGACTCCCATGTAACCTGCTTCCCCAGGCTATATAAGAGGAAGCAGGACCCTCTGGAGCGGGACGGATCAATCGACAGTAACACTTAGGAGCACGGACGCTCTCACGACCCCAAACTCCTCGCACTCGCAATCACCTCAGCCTACTACCACGCACAAGGCGCTCGAGGCCAGACCTCGACCCTTGCTTGTAATATGGAGAAACCTCCTGCATCAGGAGCAATATACTACCACCTCACGAACTGGAGTAGGGATTTTTCTGCCCGAACCAGTATATATCATGGACCCCCTTTAGTCTAACCATTCAGGGAGAGGGATCGCGCGGCCCCTAGACTTATGAATTTACTTGCCGGTTTACGAAACACCGATAATGTGATTCCATTTTAAGCACAAATCTGGTTTAAATTGAGTTATTAGCAAGATTAAGCACAAGAATGGTTGAAAAGAACTCAATTAAAGCCAGAAACACGGAATAGAGGGAAGAAGTCAAGAAACTGTGAACTAGGTGGCTATAGAGCATAGAAAAGATGGTAGGGAACACTACGACTCAAACTCACTCTCATCTTCCCCAATGACTAACATAGGGAAGCTGCCTCTAGATCCCAAACTAAGGAGTGCACACAGACCCTGTCTACCCAGGGGGCCCAACACCTGCTAGACTTATAAGACTGTGAGGGAACTCAACCTAGAGAAAAGAGAGTACAACTAATTAAGCATGATAGCAACCTAAAGCACAAGATGAGAGGTCCATGTAAAAGCATGCCAGAAGTCTAGTGATGTGAACTCATAACTCTAAGAAATAAAACCCATAAGCACTCAGAGCAATATAAAAGAAAGGAAAAATTAAACTAAAATATAATATATAATATACAGATCAGCTCCCCCTCACAGAAGGCCGTAAAGGCACACAACTCCAAGCTTACTCCTCACGGCAACAAACCTAGAGCTATCCAAAGGCTTGGTAAAGACATCGGCCAACGGTGGTCACTCTCCACGAACTGAAGCACTATATCTCCTTTCTCCACATGGTCTGTAAGGAAGTGATATCTAACATCAATGTGCTTGGTCCGAATGTCAAGACTTGGGTTCTTTGCAATGCAGATAGCGTAGTGTTATCACGAGAAAAGTGGAACACTCTCTATCTCTAACCCAAAGTCCCGCAAGGTCGATCTCATCCAGAGCACCTGGCTACGGCAACTAGCTGCAGTTACATACTCGGCCTCAGTGGTAGACTGTGCAACACCAGACTGCTTCCTAGATGACCAAGAAACAAGAGAAGTGCCAATGAATTGGCAAGTGCCAGAAGTGCTCTTTCTATTTATCCTACAGCCGGCAAAGTCTACATCAGAAAAGGCTCTAAGGGATAGACAAGAAGAGGAAGAGTACCAAATACCATAATCAATGGTAGCTCGAAGGTACCTGAAGATGCGCTTCACCGCCTGGTGATGAGAGACGCGAGGAGAAGCCTGAAAGCAAGCGCACATACACACAGCAAAGTGTATGTCCGACCGTGAGGCAGTGAGATATAAGAGAGAGCCAATCATGGTCCGGAACTCCTTTAGATCAGCAGGCTCACCATCCTTATCGGGCTCAAGGATAGAAGTGGTGGCCATAGGAGTCATCACAGGCTTCCCATCAGACATATCAAGCCGCCTCACGAGGTCCCGAGTGTACTTACCTTGGTGCAGGAAAGTACCCTCTCGAGTCTGCTTGATTTGGAAGCCGAGGAAGTAGCTCAACTCACTCATCATACTCATCTCAAATTCTCTGCTCATCACCTCAAGAAAAATAAGACACAAGAGCATCGACACCGTAAAGAGTATGACTCCATCCAGGACTTCCAAAAAGGAAAATCGACACCGCAAAAGATGGGAAGCCTGGTGGAATACTTGTCTGTCGTCATGGCTCTCGAGACCGGTCAAGATCTATGAAAGAGCAAAACCGGCTCTAAATACCAATTGAAGTATTGAGATGGAGAACAGAGGGGGGTGAATGGTCGCAAATAAAATTTTCCCCAAAATATTCCAACTAATACCTCAAAAGGATCACGTAAAAGAAATCGTGAAAAACCCGAACAACTAGACAACTATGTGTACCCCTAGCTTACAAGGATGAGTACCATAGAATATGTGGGGATTCTTGAATCACAATCCTGGTTGTTTAGTATCCAAAATAAAAAGGAATCAATTCAACTCTTGATTTTAGAAAGGAGATCAATTCAAATCACAAAAGTCACTTTCAGAAAAGTAAAAGCAGAATTTCCAGAGACTGTCCTCAATTAGAACAGGTGGTTGGTTGGTTTATGGTATTCAAGAAATTTTGATAATTTTTCTTTGCATGAAAAAATGAGTCTTGAAGAACTTCACTAAATTTCACTTCAAAAAGCCTTATAGAAAAATCACCAAAAATCAAAGAACACAGATAGTCAGAAACTTCGAGCAGAAAGTTTGGGACTCGGTTTTCACCTCATGGCGCCCAAACGGTGCAACAAGTGGACTCAAAAAATTTTCTACAGATGGATATGAAAATCCTACACCTTCTCCATTAATAATCACTTAAAAATGATTTTTCTATATTTTTGGAAAAATCAAATACTGATTGCTGCGTGAAGAACAAGTTCTGGACAGAGTTGCAAATTGAAAGAAAAGATGATCTCTACTCTATCCTATAGTGCAAAAGAGATGTAAAACCATATGAACACACTCAAAACATCTAAGATCAGAATTTATAAGGAGGGGAGGCAAATCCAAATTGCAAGAAAGTAAATTACGATAAAGTAAATTGCAGGAATTTAAATGATGAACTTAAGACATAAAGTAAGTGCGTAATGTAAATTCAAGCATGAATGAAAAAGATTTGCATTTCTGGAGGGAAGAGGTTTACAAAGCCTCACAACAAAGTGGGCAAAGCTCAAAGGAGCACAACAACCTCTACAACCTTCAAGGGGAGGCTACCCCTCCACCCCTATTTATACTACTTTTGAGCCACCTACCACCCTTGGATGCAGCCCTCAACCCTAGAGAACTCATCTAAGTGCTAGGATTTGCCCACTCACACAACCATGCAAGGGCTAACCCAAAACCCACACACATACCAGGTTTTCTTGCATGGTTTTCAAAGCATACTACCTAGACCCGCTAACCTATCAACTAGACCGCAATCCGACGGCCTTCCTTGATCCACGCGGCGTCTAGCTAGCATCTCCTCCTTTCCTTGTCTTCTTGGCTTGCCCGGACTCCATCTCCGATCATCTTCCGGTAATCTACCGACCGTCTGGACCTCCGACGCTCCTCGCCTAATCTCGGTCATCGTCCGCCTCACCACGACCTAGCACCGTAGCCTTGCAACCATCAAAGACAAGGAAAAACCTTTCACATAGCAATGCCCACAGAGATATTCAATGATTATCCCAAAATCATTAATCAATCATAATATCTCTCAAAGGTCTGGTGCTACCACTCCTACACCGGTAGCACTAAGAGAAGCAACCAACACTCAAATTGCTTTAATTTGAAGATCCAATTCAAATCAAACTCAATTTCAAATCAAACTAATCTCAAATCTTATCAATTACTCATCACACCCAAGGATAGACCTCCACATGGTCTTTCATCTCTGGATCGAACCAATCAGAGGCTGACGTGTGTCGGATGACATGATCGCTGGCATCATCTGGTACATGGCACAGTGCTTTGGTCTACAGTGAACCAGCCCCACAGTGCATTGGGTCCATGGAACAGTGCCGAGCCACATGTCACTCTTTGATTCATCCGATTCAGTGCTGACGTCATGTGTGTCATGTGTGTCATGTATTAATCTTGACTAATGGAATATGGAACAATGATATGAACTTGTGTGTCATGTGTGGTCACAGAAAGAGATTGAGTTATTGTGGCGAGGAGGTCACTCAACGATATTGATTTGTGGATAGCTTGTGGTGCTTGGTAATCAACTGGGTTGGTAATCATTTAGATTGAAGCAAGTGGCAAGGGAAGGTGTGCCAGGGTGGGCCCGATGGGCAGAGAGTATGTGCAAATCTTGCTTTGATCAACTCTAAAGACTTAACCTTGTGGGCCTTTGACCGAGTCAATCATACAACCACATGTCTGTTATGGGGCAGCCTAGTTGACTAATTTGCAATATCTTAACTTTAGTACTATCGTGGTGGTGTGAGACCCGGGTAGAAGTAACCAGTCCTCGCGCGGGGTGGCTCGCATGGTGCAAGAGGGGGGCCTTGGATGTGGTAACCAGTCCCACCAGTGTTGAAACCTCAGCGGATAGTACTGGGTTAAGGCGGGGCATTGTAAAGGCTTTGTTATGATCATTCGTCTGTGTGGTGCATGGTTGTATCGTGTGGGTAAAGTGCATAACCTCTGCAGAGTGTGAATCTATTCGGATAGCTGTGCTCACGGTACTGAGCAATGCTCAGGAATTACAGTCAAAGGTTAGTTAATCAATTGGACAACTGGATGGGATGGCAGGTTGCCATGTGGATGATGAAATTTGACTTAGAATGGAAAGTTGGTTTACATGAGAATCATTGAATCTATTTATTATTATTATTTGTTTTACTGTCTTTTCAATCTATGTGTTCATAAATGCTACTTTACTGCAAATAAACCATATAGCCTTTTCTTTGGAATAAGCCTTGCATATAGCTACGGTAGAAATGCATTCTGTGCACAACTTGTTGAGTACTTTTGTACTCACCCTTGCCATCAACAACAAATCAACTGTGGAGGAATCATCGCCCTTGTTGGAGGAGGACTTCTAGGTGGATACGAGTCACTAGGCCAAGCCTGGTCAGTCACCTGTGGTGTATTGATGAGTCATCTACGTCTTTTGCTATTTCCGCTGCATTGTCTTAGTTTATTCTTAGTCTAGCCCTGCATGGCTGAATAATGTAAGTGTTCATAAGATCATACACTAGTTATATTAATAAATGAAGTCTTACTATTCTTATCGTTGTGTATGATGTGATGCTTATCGATGTTAAGCTGTGTGCACTAGTGTTAATCCTGGGACTAGTGCGGTAAAACACAGTGGATTCGAATTGTGAATTCGGGTCCTTACACGTGGCTGCAACATCTTTCTAGAGATGAAGATGATGACCACGAGCGAGGAGCTTCATGGCTCTCCTAGCAACGAGTCTTGGTAGGTTCGACGCGGTGTAACGTGGTGATGTCAGACCTAGCCTCGAAGGAGGCAAACGAAGCACAACGGCGATAGAAACTCATGCAAATCAACGGCGGCACACTCAAAACTTTGGTGAGCGATAACAGCTATACGACGACATCTCAAGCATATATACCTAGGGAAAAACACGTGGCGCAAGGTGGGCTTCACGGTGCGTGAGGCAGTGCAATAAATAGTACCCTCGGCTTCCGTGTAGGGTGTAGAATCCAAAAACACGATGGCAACATGGTAAGGTTCTATTAGGATCCATTGAGATGACACAGAGAGTTTTGTTAGGATCCGGCGAGATGACACGGAGTCATCTTGACCGTCCATGTTGCCACAATTGAACAGTCCATGCGTAAAGAGTGACATGGCAAGATCTTGCTCGTCAAATCAAGATCCGACGGTGGAAGGCAAGGGTTTGTGGGCAAGTGGGCTGGCGGTTGTTGGGCCTACACGACTGCGGGAAATGGGCCAAGCCTATTGGGTAAAGCCCAATTAGGGTTTTAGGCTTTTATGAGGTTTTCTATTTAAATAAATTCTAGAAATCAAATAAAGCTAAAATAAATAGCACAAATACCCAAAAATTTCAAAAAAAATTAAAAAATATTTCAGGGCATTTGGGACTCAATCAAAATATTTCCATCAAAACTAAAATTTAAACTTTTAAAATTTCTAAATACTTTTAATAGAAGGCTTAATTCAAATAAATTCCAAATAATGCAAACAAATTCTAGAAAATTCTTAAAAAATAGGAAATGCACAATAAATACAAAAAATAGGATGTTATATAAAACTCCTACATGAAGTGGACAACTTTATTAAAATATTGTTTGGCTTACTTTCATACCTTTAAGTCAAAAATAATTATTACCTTTAGTTGGGGACCGGCCTGATCATGTCTAGAAGCGCTGCTACTAGGGTGAGGCATAGACCTTTCTACGAGAGGTGAGGCCATATGACTCTGACTTTGGGAGATCATCATCATCATCCCATCCCTTAGGCACTCCTCACGTGCCATCATCTCCTCTGTCATCTCCTCCCTTAATGTGTCCTTGAGGCGCTCTACACATGCTTCTCATGATCTTGATCTGACACCGGCAGCATTCTCATCCTAGAAGAAGGACCTCTTTGTATGCCCCACACCTATGGCAAACACTCATCCCTTATGGTTTTACTTCCTGATTGCTAAAGACAGGATGCCTTTCGACCCTTGGTTCTAAAAAGTCATCTACTCTTTCTATTGGCTTACCTCCTCCTACAAGAAGTGAATATAAATTAGTGCCAAAATACAAGGGAAGGGTCAACTACAATGACTAAGTTAGATGTTTTACAATAGTGGAGACGATCCACACAGTCGCAGGGTTTGGAACTACAAGCGGACCTTGGAGATTTTCTTTATCCTCGCAAATACTCAGTCATGTGCCCTCACATATTATAGTAAACTAGTCATATGCTCGTGCGTTGCAACGGAAACTCAATTTGCGATAAAAAGTTTATTTGCAAAGAACACTAACAATGGCAAAGGTGGGTAATTAAAGAGCAGTAGCAAAGGTTGCTCTACTATATAAAGCAAGAGTTCTTCCCGCATCACTTCATCAAAATTACCTACCTTTGCCACTACTTTTTAATTACCCACCTTTGCAACTGTTAGTGCTTTTTGCAAATAAACTTTATATTGCAATTAAGTTTCCATTGCAACGCATGGGCACATAGCTAGTAGAGATTATATTAGCGAAGATGGCGTTGTGTGCTCACCCTAGCGGCCCTTGTGGCTTTGGCCTTCACGTTGGTAACTGTTGTCCCACAGATGCGCCTCGTATCTACCCATCCAACGGTTCCTAAAAATCACCAAAAACAGCCACTAAAATTAAGATGCAGCCAAAGTAAAATTCCTAGTGTAAATAAAACTTGGTCAATCTCTCCAAAGACAAAATTAATATTGGAACATGAAAAGAGGCTGCTGCTTATTTCAAAGAATCAACAACATAATTAGTTCTATCATTTCAACTTTTATATTATCACCACACAGAAAAAGATAATAGCAGCTCCGCCAAATAATATATGCTTCTATGCATATGTTCATATTTGCATCCACTTAACTATGAACGAACTTGTGAACAAAGTAGAACACATGCTACTACCTTGAAAAAGGCCATCAGTGGTGGTTCATAACTACCATCAGTGGTGGTTTTTGAACCGCCACAGATTTAGTGCCACTGATAATGTTATCAGTGGCGATTATATCCAAAAACCACCACTGATAATGTGATTATCAGTGGCGGTTCTAGCCACAAACCGCCACTGATAATATTATCAGGGACGTTTCTACCCACAAGCCGCCACAGATATAGGGTTATTTGTGGCAGTTCTATCCACAACCCGCCACAGATATCCTTGTATCAGTGGCGATTTTTCAATAGAACCACCACAGATACTCATATCAGTGGCGATTTTTGGATAGAACCACCACTGATAACTCCAGACAACAAAATAAAAAATGAGCATTTCAGGCTAGCCTCAGACAGCGCTAGCCATGCCCTCTGAAATAGCATACACATATCATACATATTGTAACAGATGCATACACAAAGTAGCATAAGATAAACCATAATGAAACATCAATTTGCACTTTGTAATCAATTTACATATAAAACTAAGTGCAAATCTAATTGGTCTTATAGAAAAAAAATTGCTAGCTTGATTGGTTAAATGAACAATTTGAGTATGGTGAAGCCAACTACAATTCTTGGAATTTCACCCCTAATCACATCTTCATGCCAAGTGGTATAATCACCGAAGACATAAATGTTGCCACTTCAGTTCTTAGGCCTGAAACTTGCTGGTGGAACCTGAGTACAACCAATCAACAAATCTAAATAATAAAGGAAAAGAAATCTAAATAATAAAGGAAAAGAAAGAGCAGGAACAATCGATAAATAAAAGGGAATTTGACCTAGAAGCAATTAGAATGGTCACCTTGAAAGATTGGTGAAGACGGATGAATAGGTTATGCCTCAGGTTAGCTTCAAAAAGTTCCTACAAGTTAGAACAATCTTAATCTATCCAAACATTCCCATAAAATGTATTAACATTGAAATTATTAAGCAATATTCTCTAGGGAAATTGGAACAAATGGATCAATATTCCCCTAAAATTTTTCAACTAGCAAGGCAAGACTATTTATATAAGCATAACCCCTCTGAAAGTAGTTCCAAGGAATAGAGATGCTATGATGGTTTGAAAAAATAAATGACTTTTGAGTGCATAGTTATTATGTGGTTAATGGCACTCCACGAAACAAAAGACATAGTCACTTCTATTTGATCAGTTAATACGATAAACTTGTATACATTTACTCTGGGTACTCTGGGCCATGCACTACCTATGCATTAGGCCCCAGATGAATCTGAAGACCTACATATTCCAAGATGTCTGACAAAATATGTAACACCCTGACGAATACCCATACCAGGGGTACCCCACAGCAAAGTATACATCTATTTCAAGATCGATTCGAAGTTATCTAGGCTCGAGTCCAGCCGACAACAAAGACGGAAGCCCGTAAGATGAAACCGCCATGGCCCTCGCCCCTCATCAAGGGGGTATCACGACATTGAATGTGATACCAAATGGGGCGACTGACCGCATCTTCATCAAAGGCCCCTAGATCTCAAAGGATCACCCGCCTTTTATTACTCGGCCGAACCTCGGATTACGCCCTCACCAGTTCGACCGACCAGGGCCGACGCCCCGCAGGTTCCTACTCCGACCTGGCCCTCAGATCAAGTGCCTCCATGGCTCCAACCGGACCCCGACCAGTGGTCCCCAAAGCCTCACCATGGTCTCGCCACGCTAGCATTCTACACCGAAAGGTGTCACCCGCCGACGGACATAACGGCCATATTGGGGCGGATGGTTCCTTCCCAAGGCAACCAGAGGGCGGCTTCAGCTAAAGCACCCGTCTTCTCAAAACGTCAACATCTGACAGGCGCTTAGAGGGCAGGTGCGTGCCTTCCGAAAAGGGCGCCGTCCGTTGTGTCTACCAACCCCATATGGGATGTACAGGAGCCTGCCAGTCATCATGACCGAAGACCAGGACGCCCGGACGTAGCATACCCCTACCTCTTTTTCAAATCCTCATGTAACCTGCCCCCTCCGCCTATATAAAGGGAGGCAGGGCCCTCGGGGGGGATATATTTTTTTCGCTCATACGCACCCACGCGCTTAGCTCGCTCCGAGCCCTCCGACCCGGGTCAGCGCCTCGCTTAGAAAAGTCCTCCCGACTTTTTCCCCCCGAGCGAGTGCTAAGGGCTTATCCTTAGTCTCCGTTTGTAACCACTGCTTACCTTCGACACCCAAGGCAATCCAAACCGCCACCGCGAACTGGAAGTAGGGACGTTCGGCCCGAACCAGTATAAATCCGGGACTTCTTTGGTCTAACCATTTGAGGAGAGGAGACGCGCGGCCCTCTATACTTACAAATTCATCGCCGGTTATACGAAACACCGACAGTTGGCGCGCCAGGTAGGGGTATCGTGCGTCATCTTCGTGATCTCTGGATTCCCATTTTCCTCCTCGATGGCCTGGATCCGCTTTGGCTCCCTCGACTTCATCACCATCCCATGGAGAGTTCAGACTCATCCTCGCCACTTTCCTGCATGAGCATCCGCCCGAGCCCGACTCCGCCGCGAGACTCTCGGTGACCTCCGTCTTGGGGACCCTACGTGGGCCCCAAGGTGGGAGTCCGTCCACCGCCACGCTACCTCTAGTAGCGACCTGTGCGAGCCTGCGCGCATGACGGCATCACCCCCCGCAGGCTCGCACCTCGTGGCTACGGTTGGCCATTTGCCGACCTCCGTCTCCGACCTGCTAGAGAGCTCCTCTAGCCACGACTCCGGCTCCGACACGGAGCACACCTCCAACGCATTGTACCCTCGCGAGTGCAACATGGTGGGGCCGGATGCCCCGGCCACCACCTCCGTCAGCCCGGGAACCGCCGCCCGGTGCTCTGTGGCGCGGGAGGCAGAGATCCAACGCGAGCGCGCCGAGGCCCTCCAAGCCCGCCGCACGGAGCTCCAGCGGCAACGCGAGCAGCTGGAGGCTCAAGAGGCTGAGCTTGTCAAGCTCCAGGCCGACCTGGAGCAAGGCAAGCCCGGGTCTTCACACGCACCCACCACTGGCCAACCAGTTCAATAGATGGCTGGCCGAGGGATCGCACGATCTTCCAGATTTCCTCGCCACCTGAATGTCACAAGAAGCAATGTCCGCTGCCATGGCATTCCGAACCAGAGGACCCAGGGCTAAGGCCACCTACCGAACCTCCGGGTCAGAACGTCTGCGATCCAAAGATGTGCAGCCTTCCGTCTCCTTCCGCCGGGGCCTTTCTAGTCACCCCACCAAGAATGTCACCGGATCGCCGAGGTCTGGCTACGACAAGCAGCCGCCTCGAGCGCCCCAGCCTCCCGCGACTCGAGCGTGAATACCCGGCGAAGTCAAGAACGTCATGCACCGCTAGTCTTAAGAAGACGGACGACGCGGTAATCCAGCCTGGTCATGGACATGGTCGCCATCGCCGCAGCCTCGAGCCCCGATGGTGCGGGGTCATGGGCGCTTGGTCGAAATCCACCGCGGAACTTCCCCGCCAGATTCGGCCCCCACCAACATAACCAAGTACACTGGGCCTCGAACCCCAAAGGTCCGGTTAGAAGACTTCCCACCGATGCAGTATGGAGTCACCGCGACGCATCTCTTCATCATCCAAGACTTCCCCATCTACCTCATGGATTCTACTCGAGCATGGCTCGAGTATTTGCCCGCGAACACCATCGAGCTGGGCCGACCTAAAGAGCGCCTTCGTTTCAGAATCTCCGTGGCACTTACAAACGCCTCGAACTCCCCGATCTCAAAAGCTGGAAGCAGCAGCCAGGGGAGTCTCTCCGGGACTATATCCGGTGATTCTCCCAACAATGCAATGAGCTCCCCGACATCAGCGATGCCGATGTTGTCGGGGCGTTCATCTACGGCACCTCGTTGAAAGCTCTAGTGCACAAGCAGGGCTGCGCCAAGCCCAGGACCACCAAGGAGCTTCTTGACATTGCCACCAACCATGCCTCCGGCGAGGAGGCCGTTGGGGCTATCTTCGATAAGGGGAAGGCCAAGCGAGAGGCCGCCCCCGACGCCGGTGTTACCTCTGACCGCTACGACAAGAAGAAACGGAAGGGAAAGCAGGGCCGCGAGGGCCCTGTGGTCGTGGCAGCCGACCGCCCTGCCAAGCAGCAGGCGCGTCAGGACCCCGACCACTTCAAAAAACTGATGGACAGCCCGTGTCCGCATCATGGGTACCCCGTCAAACACAAGTACAGGATCGCGAAACCCAAGCTGCTTATCACCGAACCTCCGCGACGGGTAAAGGGTAGAAGCGCGACCGCACCCAGACGCCGAGACCAAGGAGGCGGCCAAGAGTTCCTTTAACCCGATGGTCGCCTCATGATCTTTGGCGACCGACGAGCTACGCCGACAAACGCCGCCAGGCTTGCCTTCCGCGGTTCACACAGCTGCTCCCGCTGCGCCCAAGTATCTTCGTGGTCGGAGTCATCGATCACCTTCGACCGGACCGATCACCCCGATCATGTCCCGCGACCCGGAGATACCTTCCGTCATGGCCCCCATTGTGGGGACGGCGCTCTCCAAGGTGCTCATGGATGGCGGCAGCCTCAACATCCTCAGATGTTGAGACCCACGATGCCCTTCGGGAATCCTCGCTCAAGTCTCCGACCGAGCAAGGCGCCTTTCCACGATCGCCCTCGGTCTACAAGCCCATCCGCCGGGCAGATCGATCCGCACAGAACCTTTGGGAACCAGCCAACTTCCGCGACCGAGACCTCACCTTCGAGGTCGGGGTTTCGCCCTATCACGCTTATAATGGGAGGCCGTGTTACGCCAAGTTCATGGCGATCCCCAACTACACTTACCTCAAGTTGAAAATGCCGGGGCCGCGGGGAGTCATCACCGTGGCCGCATCCTTTCAGCTCTCTTACAACTGTGAGCAAAGCAGTTGCGAGTTGGCATCGGCGATCATTGCGTCCGCCGAGCTCAAGAATCTCCGGAAGGAGACCTCGGAGTCCACCCCCAACTCCAGCAAGTCGGGGTCCGGATCCTTCAAGTCCGCCGAGGATACGAAGGAGGTCGCGGTCGATCCCGAAGATCCGACCAAGACCGCGGCGCCGCCGAGCCACACTCCCGCCAAATAGGAAGGCGACTCGCCGACTTCCTTCAAGCTAATCGATGCATTTGCATGGAAACCCTCTGACATGCCAGGTATCCCACGGAAGTCGCCGAGCACTTTTGAATATTCGCCCGGCCAAGGCCGGTCGTCCAGTGCTTGCGCCGCTCGACGAAGAAAGGCGCAAGATCATCGGCAGCAAATCGCCAAGCTTTTGGCCGCAGGTTCATAAAGAGGTCCGCCACCCCGAGTGGTCGCCAACCTCAGACTTGTAAAAAGAAGTCCGGGCAATGGAGAATGTGCGTTGATTACACGAGCCTCAACAAGGCATGTCCTAAGGACCCTTTTCCATTGCCCCAAGATCGACTAAGTTGTCGATTCCACCGCAGGTGCAAACTCGTTTTCCGGACGCCACTCAAAGCTACCACCAGATAGCGATGAAAGAGTCTGATCAACTCACGATCTCATTCATCACTCCGTTCGGCTCGTTCTGTTACATAACGATGCCGTTCGGTCTGAAAAACGTGGGTGCTACATACCAGCGATGTATGCAAACGTGTTTTGACGACCAGATCGGGCGTAACATTGAGGCGTACGTTGACGACATTATCGTCAAGACTAAGAAGATTGACAATCTTGTCGCTGACTTAGAGGAGACTTTTGCGACCTCCGGTTTCGTGATCGCTCAACCCCGAGAAATGTGTTTTGGGGTCCCTAAGGAAAATCGCCGGCTTCATCGCTCCGAGCGCCAGATCGGTTAATCGAGAAGATCGCCGCGATCATGAAGATGGGTCCGATCAAGAACTCAAGGGGGTCCAAAGTCGACGGATGCCTTGCGCCTTAAGCCATTTCGTCTCCCGCCTCGGTGAGCGCGGAATGCCGCTCTACAAGCTACTTAAGAAGTCCGACCACTTCATCTGGACGCCGGAAGCGCAGGAAGCCCTCAATCGATTGAAGGCGTTCTTAACCACGCCCCCGGTGTTGGTCACCCCAACGCCAGAAGAGTCGCCTCCTCTACATCACCGCCACAACCTGTTGTTAGCGCGCGCGCTAGGAGCGAATAAGAAGGCCGCAGACTCAAGGTGCAAAGCCGCTGTACTTCATCGTCAAGTACTTCCAAGTCCAAGGCTCGGTTCTCAAAAGTGGTTACTTCACGCGTGCTCATCGCTAAGAGGTAGTTAGTCCACAACTTCGACCGCATCCGATCTCCGTGGTAACTTCCACGCCGCCGGCGAGATCATTCGCGAATCCGCGACGCTCCGAAGAATAGCCAAATGGGCTTCGAGCTCAACGGCTATGACATATCAGACGCCCTCTGACGGCCGCTGTCGCAGCCTTAGCCGACTTCGCCGCCGAGGGACCGGCTCAGCGCCATCCGCGCTCAAGACCCCGAGTATCGGACGATGTACTTCGACGGTCCTACACCAAGAATGGAGCAGCGCCGAATCGCCCTCATCTCTCGCTTGAAATAAGCTCCAAGACGCGATTCGCAGCACTTCGACGCCACCAACAATGTCGCCGAGTACAAGCGCCACAACGGCCTCCGGATCGCCTTGCCGACTCGGCGCGCGCCACTTACGTGACACGGCGACTCCAAGCTTGTCGTCGACTCAAGTCATGAAGGCATCCGAGCCTCGTGGATTTATCAGAGTATGCGGCATACCGCCGAGTGGTACGCAAATTGGAGGAGAGGTTCAAGGGTTTCGAATCTCACCATAGCTACCGCCATAATGGGAGGACGACATTCGCTAATCTGCTTCCACCAGGACCACCCTGCTGGGATCTTCGCTCGACCTCTAAGCCATCCATTCACCGGATTCTCCTCCGAGCGCTCGACCGACCTCAAAGATGCGCCTCGACCGCCGAAGTCCAAGTCGAGCTTCAATCAAGCCACGGCGTCTGGTCATCGACCGATCAAGGAAGCCCTTCATCGATCGACTAACCGACGGATCGCCTCCCGCCGATCCCACCGAGGCTCGACGCCGCTTCAAAGCGAAACTTTGTCCCGGTCGAGGAAGACCTCTACAAGAGAAGTTCTTCGGGTCCTCCGTGGCGCATCCCGGCAAACCAAGGAAACAAATACCGCTGGACATCCACGCCGAATTTGCGACACCACGCCGCCCACGATCCTCGTGGGCAAAGCCTTCGCCAAGGTTTTACTAGCCAACCGCGATGGCCGACGCTGAGTAGATTGTTCGCACCGCGAAGGGTGCCAATTTTCGCCGACAGACGATCTCCCGCAAGAAGCCCTGCAGCGATCCCTATTACATGGCCGTCGCCGCTTGGGGACTTGATCTGGTCGGTCCCTTTAAGAAGGCGCCGGGCTTGACGACTCGCCATCGCGCAGGACAAGTTCACCAAGTGGATAGAAGCTGCCGTCGCCACCATCACTTCGCCCAGCGCCAACTTCTTCCGCGACATCGCTTCATCGGTTTGGAGTCCCGAACTCCATCATCACCGATAATGGGACGCAGTTCACAGGGAAAGAGTTCCTGGAGTTCTGCGATGACTTCAACATCCGCGTCGATTGGGCAGCTGTGGCCCATCCGCGAACTAATGGCTAGGTCGAGCGCGCCAACGGCATGATCCTCCAAGGGCTAAAACCACGGATCTTCGATCGACTGAAGAAATTCGCGGAACGATGGGCAGCCGAGCTGCCCTCCGCCATTTGGAGCCTGCGGACCACGCCGACCCGATCGACCATGTTCACACCATTTTTTCTGGTGTTCGGCGCAGAAGCCGTTTTGCCCACCGACCTGGATTACGGCGCACCACGACTACAAGCTTTCGACGAGGCGCGGGGGCTCGACGCGCAACAAGACGGTATCGACCAGCTTGACGAGGCGCGCGATGTGGCCGTTTTGCGATCGGCCAAGTATCAGCAGACGCTGCGGCGTTACCATGATTGACAGGTCCGCGGACGGTCCTTCGACGTCGGCGACCTGGTCTTGCGCCATGTCCAAATTCAACGCCGCAGTATAAGCTGTCCCTCCATGGAAGGGCCATTCACCGTCAGGAAGTCCTCGACCCGCACCTTTCGACTAAAGACGCCGACGGCAACATTGTACCCAACGCATGGAATATCGAAAAGTTAAGACGATTTTATCCCTAAAATTTCATCCTTATTCCTGCGACTTTGGCAAACCCTCCAGTTCGGCGCAACGCATCGATCACACCGTCGTCATGCGCGCGCCGGAGGATTGCCTATCCGCGATGGCTATCCGGGATCGCAGACCGATCGAACATCGCGACCCACCTTAATGGTAACTCGTTTTGCCGAGAGCGCTACGGCCTACGCCCCAGCGGCTACGGTCTCGAAATAGCACTTCACGGTGAAAAGAGATGACCATACGGGGCGGTCCTTTATCGAGCACGCCTCTGGGCCGGTGGCTTCATTGCGATTGCGCTCCTTCAAAGTATCGGCTCGACCCACGCCTGCATAACCTTGAGGATTCCTAAAGGCTACTATTATCCAACGGGGCCACGAAGGAGAAAACGCACAATATAGGGCAAAATCCCCAAAAGCTACAACATGCAGTGTGCGTACATTACAAAAAAAAGGGGAAAGGAAGGGGGGCGCCTGGGCTGTCTCTAGGCTACGATCAAAGGCCACCTCACCGTGTCGCTGCTTGAGCTGCCGCTCTTGAAGACATCACCACTCGCCACCCTCTCCGCCGCGGCCGCACTGCCCGCGCTTGGTCCGCGTCCCCCTCAATCCCGGCAACGGCTGCAATCGGGTCGAAGGACGCGTCGCGGCTAACGCAGCAGCCAAGACGATTCCGCCATGGCCGCGAGGAAGCCCGACCCGCGCGAGCGTAACGCCACAGGGCACGGGCAGGTCGAAAAGGGCGCCGCTCGGTTAAGGCGAAGGCGACTCCCACCGGAGTAAGCTCCAGAGGCTCCCGGCACCTCACCCCTAAAGACCTGTGCCCCGCCCATGCTCTCGGTCAAGGAGCAGGAGAGGAGGCCCTTCCATGAGGCTAGCCGCTCCACATACATCGAGCCGAGGTCCTCCACGGCGGCCTCAACCCGCCCATCATGACGACGCTTCACAAGACCGTGGCGAAGCTCCTCGAGGGCGGCGACTGAGTCTGCTCCACCGCTATTTCCTCGCGCTTGCGCCAAGCCTCCTTAGCGGTCCGGCCGTGCTTGCCGAAAGCACTTCCGCCCGAAGCGGGCGCATCAAGGTAACTCGCGACGCTAAGGAAGGCGCTGTCAGCGGCCACATGCCATTATGTCCGCTGCCCGCCGCCGTCAGAAGAGCGGTGGCATCCACGTCTCCCATTGAGGTGGCCGGCGCGGGCACGGCAGACGGTTCGCAAGAACCGGAGCCAGTAGCGCTGGTCAAAGCAGCAAACAGTTCAACGTTCGCAACAAGAGGAAAACCGAAGCCATCGCCAAGACAAATAAAGAAGACTCACTCCGGACGAGGATTTCGAATACGGAAGAACGACGAGGGCAATACGAGCCCTCCCTTCGCATGCATCAACGACGGTCGGCAACACGGATCTCTTGGGGCCCGACCAGAGGGTCCGCCACGCTTCCCGCTTGTCGCCCTACGATCATCGCCGCCACTCGCCATCAACGCCTCCGCTTTCTAATCTTTCTCCTCTTCTCTCAATGAAGGGCAAAAGCGTAATCGGAAGGCGGAGAGGGCGAATCGCATAGTCGCCCCCAAAGACCATATTTATAGGGTCGGGGAGCGGTCGGCGGAATCGCTTCGGCGACGCGACCGCGACGAGCATAATCGACGTGCTATGCGACGGGACATGCTCTCGTCCACACCTCGCCGCATTAAAATGCGACGGACGGTTAGCGCGAAGGACGCCATACCGCTGCCTAGAAGCGCGAAGGCGACCTTCGATTTGCTCCCCAGCAGATCACAAGGCGGTCGGTGCGAATCGACGCCTGGATGGGCCGCGGGGCTTCGAGTGGATCGGGCGTCTCCAGAGTCAAGCCGCCCCGACGGAAGGCTGAGTAAAGAACCCGACCGCCATAACATCTCCTGCATTCAAAATAAAAGTTAAGGCAATCTTTTCCTTAAGAATTTCTCCGCATTCGTTTTTCCACTTCGAGTCCGAGCGCTGTGAAGCAACCACAAGCTTGGTCCCCACACAACTCTCGGGCCACAACCAAGACACTTCCACGGCCGGTGACCTGCCGGCCATTTGGTCCTCCCTAGCGGTGACTCTCGACCCAAACGCCACGACCCCACGCCCAAATGCCACGGCTCAAGAAGGCCATGAAGAAGGAAGTACCAAGGCGCGACTCCATGGCTGGTCGGGAACAATCCCGTCCTGTGGAGAGTGCAAGCGAACCTTTTTGCTCTCGGGTAGATGAACATTTCGTTCCCGAGATCTTTCCCTTCCTCTTTTTTCTTCGCGCCCTTCCCAAAGGTGTCAACATACCGAACCATGCCTGTATGACCCCCGTGGTTTTTAAAGCCATGGTTATCGAATGTTCACCACCCCTGGGAAACACGGAGAATAAGATTTGGGCCTACGGAATGATCCGAATAGCCATTTGGTTCCCCCACGATGGTAACCCTTTCGACCCAGTCCATGACATTTTCAGGAGTGGAAATCGCAAAAAGCAAGGGAGCAGCAATGGCAAAAGGTGGGAAAATGCCCTAGCACTCATTGCCCCAAATCTGCAGGTACCTACCGAAGCATGTGCTAGCCGGACGCACCGATCGTCACGATCAAAGCATCGCGGCTATTCCCTGTCAGAAATGCCACGATAAGCCGCAAGCAGAGATGTATTGTCCCCAATCATTTCAATTCTCCTTTAATTCCCGCACGCACATTAAATACTTGCAGAGATGTCGGGGTATCGCTCCGGGCGAAATGCCCCGCGACCTCTTGATCACCGCCTCTGGGTCGGCTCAAACCGACCCGAGGCAGGAAGAAAAGCCCACCAGGCCCTAGCAGCCTCGAGGTGGCGAGAAGGCTTGAATGCCTCACGATTAAGACCTGGCCGCGGGTCCCAAAGGCGCGATCCACCAAGTGGATCCCTAGCCGACCCCAGCAGGCAAACGAGTGAGGGGCAAGTTCAAGGCGAACCCTCGGAGGGTCATTAGTTGGGTTGGCGAACGGCCCAATCGCCTTTGCTCGTGTCCGAGACCATACTTCAAACTCTCCCACTGAGCTCCCGAAAGGGCAAAGCAGCTACCAAGGCCCCGAAGTTACGAACGGCTCAGGTCCCAGTATGGGATTGAGTAAAGAAAGGTTTTTATGGGTCGCCTCAACGGGTCTGGACGCCCGACGCAGGGACAATTCGCCGGGATCCTTACCGGGGATTCTGTGGCCCACTCGATGACCCGCTTGTAGCTCACGAGCACGGTGTTCGCCAACGAGGCAAACACGCTACCGCTCACCCTCCAGTCCCACACCGCGACGGACGACACGGGGACCGATAAACGCCTCCTCCTCGCAGATTGCCTCGCTCGATGAGGACTCGAGATGGATGCCCTTTGCCTAGCTCCGCTAAACCAAAGACGACTAACTCGCCACCACGGCGTAAAAATAGCACTAACGCTGTTTAGCTACAACGTTAAACAAGCACTCGAACCGGAATTCTCGCGAAGGCATCCGGACCTCCTCCGACCACGGTAGCGCCTAGCTACGACGTTAAAAAGCACTCGAACCGGAACTTCGCGAAGGCATCCGGACCTCTCGCCGACCACCGCCGCCTAGCTACGACGTTAAAAAGCACTCGAACCGTAATCTCGCGAAGGCATCCGACCTCGCCGACCACGGCCGTTTGCCGCGACGTTAAACAAGCACTCGAACCGGAACCTCTCGCTAAGGCATCCGGACTTCTCACGACCACGGCCAAGGCCCAGCTATGACGAAAACGAGTACTGGAACCGTAACCTCTCGCGAAAGCACTGACCTCTCTCCTGCCACGGCCGCCTAGCTTCGACGAGAAGCAGCGACCTGCAGAAGGCACCCATGCCAACCGACATGATCTCGATTAGGACTCATTTAGCTCGAGAACCCCGACCACTTCTACGACCGCCGGGTTACACTCCACGGCAAGCGCCACAAGACACCGGCCGGGCGGTGACCGAGCCGGTCCGACCTCGGCATCCAGGGCAGCACTTTAGTCCACTCGGAGGCTCGGGATTGACCAAGCCTGCGCACTCTGCTCAATCGAATCCGTCACCGACCAGTATAACCCCCCGACCAGCTCTCCGACCTGCTCGGGGGCTCGGAGCTGCACCCAGTCGAAGCCAACCGACCGGGTTGGTCGGACTCGACCGAGCAGGATAGCCATCTCCAGGAAGGCCTGTTGCTTTGTTATGCAACGTCGGGCTGTTGAGAAGACCAGACGAAAACGGAAGGCCCCTCTAGGAACGCTTGTGTTTCAGGACGGCCCCGGAGGCTACTAACGAAGACCCATACCAGGGGTACCCCACAGCAAAGTATACATCTATTTCAAGATCGAGATTCCGAAGTTATCTAGGCTCGAGTCCAGTCGACAACAAAGACGGAAGCCCGTAAGATGAAACCGCCATGGCCCTCGCCCTCATCAAGGGGGTATCACGACATTGAATGTGATACCAAATGGGGCGATTGGACCGATCTTCATCAAAGGCCCCCTAGATCTCAAAGGATCACTCATTACATTCGGCCAACCTCGGATTACGCGCCCTGCCAGTTCGACCGACCTGGGCCGACGCCCGCAGCTCCTACTCCGACCCGTCCTCGCAAAGTGCCTTCAGGCTCCAACCGACCCCAACCAGGGTCCCCGCAAGCCTCACTTCACGGTCTCGCCACATTAGCAGCCTACACCGAAAGGTGTCACCGCCAGACGGACATAACCGCCATATTGGGGCGATGGTTCTTCCCAAGGCAACCATAGGGTGGCTTTAGCTAAAGCACCTGCCTCTCAAGACGCCAACATCCGACAAAGCGCCAGAGGCAAAAGGTGCTTTCCAAAAAGGGCGCCATTCTGCAGTGTCTACCAACCCCATATGGGATGTACAGAGCCTTGCCACTCATCATAACCGAAGACCAGGACGCCCGGACGTAGCATGCCCCTACCTCTTTTTCAAATCCTCGTGTAACCTGCCCCCTCCGCCTATATAAAGGGAGGTAGGGCCCTCGGGGGGGATATATTTTTTTTCCCTCATACGCACCCACGCGCGTACACTCACTTGCACTTCCGCTTAGCTCGCTCCGAGCCCTCCGACCCGGGTCGGCGCCTCACTTAGAAAAGTCCTCCTGACTTTTCCCCCCGAGCGAGTGCTAAGGGCTTGTCCTTAGCCTCCGTTTGTAACCTCTGTTTACCTTCGACGCCCAAGGCAATCCAAACCGCCACCGCGAACTGGAAGTAGGGACGTTCGGCCCGATCCAGTATAAATCCGGGACTTCTTTGGTCTAACC
This sequence comes from Guadua angustifolia, assembly GCA_036346375.1. Classification (NCBI taxonomy): domain Eukaryota; kingdom Viridiplantae; phylum Streptophyta; class Magnoliopsida; order Poales; family Poaceae; genus Guadua; species Guadua angustifolia. The sequence continues at coordinate 48,796,336 of CM070502.1, read as the reverse complement.
ATTCGAGGAGAGGGGACGCGCGGCCCTCTATACTTACAAATTCATCGCCGGTTATACGAAACATTACAACCGTATTATTTACATCCAGACTTAATGTAACACCCCGGCACCTAGTATGCCCAGAGTGTCACCACAAAAGATAAAACAACAACCAAACATCATCTTTAAAGGTAAAATTACAGCAACTTCACTAATGATTTTAACAAAATTCCGGCAGCATATTCTCTGTTTTTCCATGGCTTTAAACATCAACAACAATAACATAACAAGATAGCATAATGGGAGACAACAATAACATGACAATCCATGATTCCAACATCAATTCAAGCTCAACACATAGATTTAATCGTCACCTAAACCAATAAGGAGTAAACGGTTATTTAAGTCAACCGAGGTAATTATTCCAAGGTCTAACTGGATAAGACAACCATCACAACTATGGAAGGAGCATGTCATTGTTTAAATGTGTGATGCTAAGTGATGACGTGAGTCTAGCTCCCTTTCTCCAAGCCGGATTCAAGGTACCTAAAAAAACATTAAACAACAAGCGTGAGTTCATCACTCAGCAAAGTGTATTGTAATGGAACAAAACAAAAACAATTCACATACATACGTCATATCGGTCACCAACCATGGAAACAATCCATGAAGACTTTCTCATTCACATGCTCATATACTTCCTCATTCACATTCTCATTTATGCAATGCAGTGCAATGCATCATGCCTCTTTGCTTAGCACATATCGATATTGCCGAGTGCACACCCGTCGGTGTGCACCATCTTTCCCTTCCATCCCGTGGTGGGTGCCTACTCTTACTGACTCGCTCCCATTCACCACTGTGGATGGGACTACGAGGTAGGTCTTTTCGTGTTCACTACGTGTGAACACAGAGGCCCGCATCAGAATGGGTCGCCTCTTCCTTTATGCATGCACATATGCCATAAACATGAATAAACTTGCATATAAACTCGTTTTAAACAATGGCATAAACATTTAACCATTCTCATTCATCATATCACATGCAAGATCAAATATGGCAATATTAATGTAACACATGGATAACTGTATCATTGCAAAACATAATGGCCACCTAAGCCACAACCACCACAATACACTTGCCTTCAACCTCGCAAAACGGAGTGGCGAGAAGTTGACGGCACTCCCGGAGTCACACCACCTGCACATAGGCATATTCCACTCAAAATCATGCCAACCAAATAACTATAAAACTCAGTACAACCACGATTCTACACGTCCCTCCGAAAGCCTGAAAACCAGAAATCTATCCAACGGGACAGCAGACTTCCAACAAGCATAACTTGAGTTCTACAACACCAAATCAGGTAAACGAATACATTTTCTTGAACTACAGGAAACTTCCCACCTTTTTCTAAGTATACGGAAAGTGTGGTTCGGCCTCTAAGTTCCTCTAATCTGCAGTTGAACACAGACCGCTCCAATCGCGACACAGTTTGGACAGCGTTCGGTAAAACGACCATAACTTTTAAACGGCTCAACGGAATTTAGTGATTTTGGTCTTCCTTTAAATTTAATTTAATTATCTACAACTTTAGCAACATCCGGATACCCAAATTACGCTTCTAACAATTTCAAAATCAATCCCTAAGCACGGGTACCCAATCTGCCCGAGGTGGCAGTGCGGGACAGATTTGTGTTCTCCCTAAATACATCTAACCACAGCACCTAAACATGGGTTTTAGGCATGATTTCCCCTGTCTAACCAGCACCACAACCCTACAAAAGAATCTACAATCACTTAGCTCCCTTGAAGAACCAACTGAATGACGAACTCCCTCCCGAATTCGCCGATCTCCCTCCAATCGCCGAAATCACCGGATCTTCTTGGTTGCAAGGCTTCCCATCGGAGAGAGTGCAGCTATGGGGGAGGAAGACCGTTGGCTAGGGCCGGCTAGGGGTGGAAGGAGGAGGCGCACGGCCTAGGGGAGGGCGCACGGGTGGAGAAGGAGAGGGGAGGGGAAAAATGAGGGGGCGGCTAGGGGGAAGAGGGTGGAGGCGCCTAGCCTAGGGTTGGCAGGGAAAAAAACAGGTTCCCCCCACCCCCACTGACGGCCCAAAACTCAACCCCCTAGGTCCAATTCCTCCCGGAAAGGCCCAAACCCTCCTAGAACGGCCGAAACCCTTACCGAAGTGTCACAAAATATCATTAGTCAACACCATGAGATTCACGAGCCTAAAAATGGCTACTGATAGATGAAGCTTTGGCATTTGGTACGATGTTGTGTGGCAAACAATATCAAAATTCAAAAGTAAGCTCCCTCAAGATAAGGCAATTCACACACTCCTCTCAGATGGGGAAATTAATGAAGCCGACTCACACACCCCTCTGAAATAGCATACACATATCATACACATTGTATCAGACACACAAAGTAGCATAAGATTAGCCATAATGAAACATCAATTTACACTTTGTAATTGATGTACACTTTGTAATGAGACAAAATTTAAATAATGAAAGACTACACTAGTTTTCTAAACTACAAGCCTACTAGTCTTCGCTATTGGTTGGAGACACACGATGTGTAAAATGAGCATGGATGACTGGATCGTTGTTGTCTTTGTCATGAAACTTGCCTTTTGGGTTGATGATTTCCTTCATGATGAAGTAGGCGAGCTGTCCTTGAATGGCTTGGATTTCAATAGGAAGCAGTCCTCCCATAGGCAACTTGAGGCACTATAAATAGGAAAAATAAATCTCAAAGTATATAGAAATTGAGTGGTGTGAATCAATATGTGATGTAAGCATGACAAACCTCTACGTCATTGTTTATTGTTGTAGAATATAAGATTTCACGCATGTATTGGCACATAAAGTATCCACATAAATTTGTGCCTTGTGGCTACTTGTGACACTGTAAAAATTGAATAAAGTAAAATGTCATGGAACGAGTTATTTACTATGAAATGCGATATAAGAATATTGCTTGCATGCATACCGGAAATTTAGTACGGATTGAAAAGGATTTGTGGTATGGGTGGTATCTTGAGCTCTTTTTACAATATCTTATGAACGACTTATTCATTAGACTTATCATCTCTTTGTAGTTTTTTCTATCTTTATCCAGCGGGTCCATGATCAGCATCTTGCTCTTCTCTGGAGTAATTACTACGAGAATCCAGTGGAACCTACATACACGGGTATGATGCCATAGTCATTAGTCCTAAGATCAAAGTAAAGAATAAAATCAATGAGTAATTTAACTAGCTAGTGAGAAACATACTTAAAATTGAATGGTAAAAGTATAAACTCCTTATCTTGTAGCTTGATCAAAGTGTTATATATGTAATCATTGACCTCCTTTGGTACTCTTGTGATTTCGGCCTGGCAGACCGTTCCCGGGTCGAGGAATCCCACTGGTCCCTGGGTTTTTCTTAGTTCGATTATCTCGTATCTAGATAAGGAAAATGTTAGACATGACATTTATCGGTATTACATGAACGTAGACCATGATTTATATATTAGACACTTACAATGACCAGCATCTCAAAAAAAGATATGTCGAGGGCATCGTGATAGAACAAGTTGTGCAACTTATCGAATTCTATCATGAAGCAGCCAACTCCCTCAGTCCCTCATGGTGAAAATGTTCCTCTCGAAAAAGGGCAGTGATAAGCTTCGGGAGTACCTCTTGGTTGGATCGCTCCATGTACCAGGTATATGTAATCACTGCATCATTAGTGATAGGCTATTTAACTTTGAAGTGGTGACTAACAACTTCCCCATCTCAAGTGGCAATCTTTCTTGGTTATCTAGTACTTTAGTCTTCTCCTTGCCCTTACTTTTTGCTAGCACCACATCGTACTCTGTTCTGGCTTCGCCTGATCTAGATGATATAGCTTGTCTAATGTGCCATTTCTTTGGATCAGGGATTATAGTTAGTTTGTCCATTTAAGTACTCACACTACCCATGCTGATGCGATCCTCACTGGACTTCTTTGGAGCTTCATCTTCCTTCATTGCCATTTGAAGCTCAGGTGCTGGTGACGGTAGCACGACTTCTAATGCAGGAGAGGCAGGCAGTACATGCTCCATGACGATGTTACACTTGCGCCACTGGATGAATTAGTGGACGGCACTTCCTAGAATTGTAATCTCGTCGTTGCAGGGAAATTCCAGCGCGATGTTGGCAAACTGTGGAAGTACCGTGTCCACCTGGACCTTTGCATAACCTGGCGCTATCGGGGAGTTGTGCAGAACACCCCCTTCTTGGCATGGATAAGCTATTCCTGTACTAGCTTGCAAGGATGTGTTCATGACGGGTACATTGAGCTGGAAAGGTGTGGGGTCTTTTATGTCATCCACAGGATAATGGGTGTCATCTAGTTGTCCCAATGGCGTGGACGCACAACTGCTGCGATGATTTGTAGGGCTGGAATGAACGTTGTGGACTTGCGACTAGCGCATGGCTTTTTGTACGTGTTGTTGAACTTGTTCTTGTATGGTGCCTTGTAGTTCTTGAAGAACTTTTTCCTTTATCCTTTCCAATTCTTTTTTGGCACGCTCTTTTTTGGCGCTCTTCCGACTCCTATAAGAGTCTTCGTCCTCTAGGAATCCATCTTCCAGGGAACCTTGACCCCAACACCTCATGTCCGACCAGGGTGCTCTTTATTTCCTAGGGCCGCTATTAGTTCGTCTTTCTCCCTGTCTAGGTGAAAATTTCCTTGGCTCGACTCGGCGTGCAGCTGCTGAACTCTTTGTGATATTACTTCATCATCGCTGCTTCTGAATGATAGAGCCTCACCAAACGTGATAGATGCCCTCGCTAGCATGTAATGCTTGACTCGGTCCAGTAGTCCAGTCAAGGGACTTGCGCTAGTCAATCGGACAGCATCTAATTTCTGCCTCTCCCATTAAGGAATTTTACCAGCGTACCCACTGGTGCCTTGTCTGTGGGGGTGAGTATTCATCCTTGCGATATTTTTGTGGCCCTCGCTGGACTTCTTTGCCGCTTCATCTTACTTCATCGCCATAAACTCATCCCAATATGGCTCTAATTTTGGGTAGTCCCCGATGGTTGACAGGTTTTTCTTCACATAGTTTGTATTCAGCCTCACCTTGAAGTTCCTCCATGCCGTATCCATGGTCATCAACGCATCGCGACGCACGAGCTCTTCAGCTCCTTCGAGGAATTCAATCATTTCTTTCAGCTCTGTCCATAGATCATCTTCGGTGGCACGGGGCACTTTGTGCCAATCCAAATAGGTGATTGACAATTTATCCCTTACAATGTACTCACATGTTGACCTGTATTTTTTTGTTGACTTCTGTGGTGCAACAGGGGCCCTAGAATCTGACACCTTGAAGGAACAAGTTGGCCTAGAGGGGGTGAATAGGCAACTTTTTAGGATTTTAAGTTTAATTACAGAACAATTATCTAGCACAAGTAAGTTGCTATCAAGCTTAGGATGATAGAATGTAAAATTCAAGTAACTAAATAGCAGTGGTAATAAACTAGAGAACACAGATAGCACAAGAGACTCAAAAATTTATCCCGTGGTTCGGAGCCTGCCTCTTACTCCATGTTGGAGCACTTCTCCACGAAGTATAGCTCCCCAAAGCTAGTCGCAGTAGCTTTGGTCTCCACTAGGGCAACTCTTTCACCACTCTGGTGAGGTGAGTTCCAAACCTCTCACAAATAAGGTGGCTTTCCACAAGCTTCTTTGGATAGGTCGCACCTTCACAGCCTCCAAGCTATCTAGGATAACTAAGATCCAAAAGTAATAGACTCTGCACAAACCCCTGTCTATTGGTTCACTCAGCACAGCACTACTAGACTTAAGCTTGGAGCCAAAACACTTAGAAAATGTTAAGTTTTTGGGTTTGAAGTTGTCTCCTTGGTTGAGAGAGGGCTCTAAGGTTGCTAGAATATCAAGGAGATCAAGAAAATCACTGATAGATGGCTCAGGAAATGCTTATATAGGCATTTTGGATGAATATAGCCGTTACACCTATCACACTAGCCGTTGGACGTGTCAGAGTGTCAAAATTTAGCTTAGCACGTTTGCACCAGACTTAGTAGCGATACTGATCCTTATACTCTGGACCATTTAAGAGAATTTGCGATGGACTAAAAAAAATTGGTCTATCGTACATAGGATGCTTGAATGTTTTGGTCCGACGAAAAGATAAGAATTTGATGTGTGCGCTGGACCGAAAAATTTGGTCCACCATAGAAGGATTTCAAGGATAGTATGCCAACGGACATTTTGACGGAGATTTAAAACTTTAACCAAGAGAAATACTTTTGCGTTGGACTAATTTTTGAGACAGCGAAATTTGGTCCGGCGAGAATGGCGAGCGCTCGGTTTGAAATTTTACCAAGAAATATTTGGTCCGCCATAGAAGGGTTTCTAAAGAGTTTATACCTGCGGACCTTTTGGGACAAGGGAAGACTAACCGAGATGAATACAACTACGCCAGACTAAACTTTGAGATAGCGGAAAGTCGGTCCAGCGTGAAAGCGAAACACTCGGTTAGAATTTTATTTGAGCATTTTTTTTGGCGCCAGACTAGGTTTAGGAATGGTCCGGCGGACATGAAGTTCTTTTTGGACTAAGGTTGTCTCGGACTTAAGGAGTGAACAATGAACTTTAGTCCCGGGGAAATGTTTAGACTTTGACTAGAAAAGACTAATTTAAGGTAAAGAATGACTAAGTATTTTTGCCTCCAAGTAGTCTAATTTTGTCTTAGCCTATGAACCAAAATTCTACCTTGTGCACAATCACCATTTATAGTACAGCCAAACAAACATAAGTCCTAGCTACATAGCTTGAATCAACTCCCAAGCCAGAACTAGAAATACATGGCCTTAATCTTTTCCTGTCAGTATACTTCTTTGATGCTCCAACCAATATTCTTCATAATTTAGACATTATTGACTTAGTCATCAACACCAAAACCATATCATTAACACATAATAAAATAATTAGGTGGCCTAGATGCTATCAATCTCCCCCTTTTTGGTGATTGATGACAACATACCTTTACTAAGTCAATAATATCTCAAACATTATGCAAAACAAAGTTAGCTTGACAGAGTATAATTATTTTTATGCAGAAGTTGTAATATTTGTGCTCCCCTTAAATGGGTGCAAGATTATTTATCGATCAGAACTTTAATGATGAAAGCTCTTTAAGAGGAAGCATTGACATATTAGAGCTTGGACTATATTAGATCCTTAAAATTTATAAATATCAATTTAGAAAAGTGTTACTTGTTAGAGTAACTAAACAACCAGAGATCATATCATTTTAAGGTTCAGAATATATCAGAGCATTAAGTTCGAGAACAGAATATACCAGAACATTAAGAATATCTCAGAGTATTATTACAAGAGTAGAAAGTGAACATTAAAGCACCAAAATATATCAAACAATTATCAGAGGAGCAGAGAAACAACTGAGACAAATATAAGTTCAAATGCAACACACAGATATAGATAAACTTAAGGTCTTTAAGTCTGTTTTTAAGGTTCCCAATATCCCCCAATACTCCCTTTTAAATATATGTAACACCCCGGCACCCCGTGCCCCGAATGTTACCCTCACTAGCACCAAATAATTACAAATCCACTAGGAATAAAACTTAGCAAAGCAAGCTTAACAACTAGGAGATTGACAAATTTACCAAAATTTCAGCAAAGACCTCCCTAAAACTAGGACATCCACCCAGCAGACAAAAAAACATTTGCAGTATATAATATCATTCTAGCAGGTCCTTAGTTAACCAATCACACATATCCAATAGAAATTGATAACCTCCACCACATAATTATTACAGGACAGGAACTCAATAAACATAACCGCAACAACCTCTTACAAGAAGTTTCACGAACTATTGAATCATAACTATAATCAATATGGTGGAAAGGTTATGTTGCAAAACGTGATTGTGCTACTACCCCCATCCATGCATGCCGGTTTCAAGGTACCTGCAACAACAGGACATAACACCCATTCTTACATAAGTACAACAAGCAGATAAAACAGAAGTATCACAACTAATACTTCGAAGCCAAACCCATGCTCGTATTTGATGGAGTTCGCAACTCCACGACAATGAAGCATAACATAAAACCTGAAAACATAAGTCATATCTTGCAACCAGACATAAAAATGTAGATTCACTTACTTCAAAAGTCTTATCATATCACCCACTTGTGCAATAGCAAAGTCAATTGAAACCATAGTAATTAATATCAATAGCTAAATTTGAGAATTAGTTCATTTATCAGATATAATCTTAGAGTTACTAATTCACAATGCTAATAAAATTTTGACTTAAAATTCACAACAAATATGAACTTTTATAATCTAAGTTTCGATAGACACCACTTTATCAACATGATAGCTGCTTGACATTTTCAATCGCATAAAGTTGCTTCATAATTGAGCACTTAAGTCCATAAATCGACTTTGTACTAATTTTTCCACTACACTTGAAGGACTGAATCTTTATGACAAAAATGAATCTCTAAGCAATATGACTTGAAATGCTTGCATGCATCACTCCTTATCAATGAAGATTAAATTCTGACTATCAAGATCTTTGCATACTAAGTAGAATTTAGTCATTATAGTAGCATACATACATATTTCAGCCATATCTTGAAGACCAATTGAATTTTTATAATATTTAACACTCTAATCTTGGCAATTACTAATGAGTGCTTAATGCAGCAAATGCTGCCAATAATGTCTCAAACTTGAGTTACTTATATTTCATCAATATTCTTAAGCACTTAATCTAAGAATGTAAGATTCTTAAGCATATGAATTAATCTTGGCATAGCTACAGGATCCTAATAAAAGTAAAGTCAATATAGCATAATGTAAGCAAATAGCTTCATAGACCGTTGCTTAGTAAAATTCTCAGATCTTCAACATATTAGTCAGAGCTTTAATTGGATCATGATACTCCATGTACCTTGGAATGCTTATATCTCCTTTAGTAAATACGTCTTCTCTCTTGATTCCTGATCCGTATCCATTTATTTCAATACCATTTGATCTCTCAATAGCCAAACATGTCTCAGCATTTCTTCATGTTAGCTCACTAGCAAAGCAATCTACTAGTGCTTTTCAATTTTTTCAACTCAATATGTAGATGTTAGACTTGATATACCAAAACTTGGATCGATGTTCAGAAATAACATGTCAAAATGCATCAAGTCAGAAATTATAGATATTCATATCAATTCAAACAAAAGAACGACCCATTCCAAAACATTTCTACAAGGAAAAGGAAATCAGCAATATCATTAATTGCAGATGTACAATTATTAGTCTATATTATTTAAAATTGACAAAACCTTTCAAAGCCTATGTACATCAAGGCTTCAATGGAAGTACTGTATTCTTGAAATAATCCATCACACTACTACAATCATGTAGCGTATCACGCATGCTCTACAACACCTTGGATCTTACCTGAGCATGAACAGCTACGGACACTTATGTCATATCCTAAACCATTTTCCAGGTTTCTTTTTTCATGCTACCATATTAATTTTCAGTTTACATTGCCACACTGTCAAGTAGCCTATTATTGAATTTTGGACATAAATGAAGTAGTAACTCAAAGAATTAACAAATATATGGCATCCTCACATAGTATCAAATAAAGAGAAATAGAGACATGCCCTTGTGAGCAATTCATCAAACACCTGGTAGGCACAATGAACCAAACCCTCAATTTCAACACACGAGAACTCACCACAAGGAGAAGGCAAGAGGGAGGGCAATGTTCTTCTGGTACCGAGTCGAAGGGAGGCGCAGGGAACTCGGCCGGGGCTCGGCCAGGCCAGGTCACGGAGGCTTGCCGGCCGAGGAGGATGGCCAGGGCGACCGAGCTGAAGATGGGGCAGGGAGGAGCTAGCCGGGAGGGGCTTGACCAGAGGCAGGGCTGATGGGGGCGCCAAGATCAGAGCCCTCGGGCGAGCCGACGAGAAGAATAGGGGAGGGAGCAGGGCGACCAACACCTGGGAACATGCGGCCAGTAGGAGCTAGGGGAGTCGGCAGGGAGGAAGCCAGGGCGCAGGGAGAGGAGCTCGGGCTGGAGGAGGCGCCACGAACGGGAGGAGCCAGGACAAGACTTTCGGGTGGGGAAGGGAGCCTGGGAGGGTGGCGGCTGGGAAGGATTTGGCTGGGAAAAACAATTGAGAAAGGAGCTAGGGTTAGGGCTCCTCTCACCACTTGGCCCAACACAGGCCAAAAACGGCCCAGACCGCCCCAGCACAGCCCAATAAAATTCAAAACTTCAATGGAATACTACAAAAGCGTAAATTGCTACACTGGACTATTACATTCTCCCCCCCCCCTTAATGGAATTCGACCCCGAATTCGAATAATGCCAACTATGCAAAACAAAGCCACAAAGGTCTTAAACCTCTTTACCAACTCAAAACACCCACGCAAAAACTCCAACAGCTACAAACGATAAACAAAACCTCAAATCCAACGATTAACAAAATGATTTGACTTAGCTCAATCAAGCGCAACTTCTCATGCAAGAACTCAGAGTCAATCAAAAGATCAGAATCCCAAAGAACCACTGCCCAAGTTAAATGCTCAATACAGAACATTATACAGCAAATTAAGAAACCATTCGTTACAACCATCTTAATCCAAAAGTGCAGTCACAAGTTAGAAATGGTGACATACTTACCATCAACTTCCAAGTAGTTCACTAATAAGGGTTAAACAAGCACCACTAAGGAACCACATCAAAAGTAAAATCCTCAATTATATCCACCCAAAATCCCTCGATTCTTTTTGGCAAAACAACCACTCACTTTCAAGAGAACACTACATTGAACTTTTACAGCTGCAATTTCAAATGACCAAAGAAAACTCAATTCTCAGTATCATACTCAACACTATACCATAAGCTTCCATATCCTTTAACTCCAGCTAAAACACAAGGAAATACAATTCCCTTTTTGACCAAATGAACCACGTACATCATCTTAAACCCAAAGCAATAAAATTTACCTGAGTGAGGATCTTAATAGAGCCCAATCATCACTCCTTTTCTTCTTCCAAAGTCAAATTTGCAAGAGAAGACCCAATTCTCTAACATCATATAATGCGCCTTTAACACTCTCAAATAAATGCAATAAAACTCACCTCGGGGAGAATTCCAATTAAAAGAGAAACCCCACACAAATTGCTGACAAAAGCTCTTATAGAACTAAGAAATAACTCAGCTTACTTTAACCATAGCCAAAACCAACGTTTGGCTGAGGAAACCGATTCTCAAATTAAGCATCCATACCCATAACCATCACATTCTTCCTCAAAAGAAAAGGAAACTCGTTCCCAACAAAACCCACTTCACCGACAAAATCACTTACTTAAACATTCACCGATTCACACTTCAAATACTCGCCAACACATCACACAACTCTAATCAAATCCGGCTCTAGTCAACATAGAGTTACAACACCCAATCTTTCTTTAATTACTTTCTACTGTTCATATAACCACTACTGGTCATAGTATCATCAAACCCTAACCAAATCTATCTCATGACAATCAACAAGGAGAACCGCGTTCTCACTTCTTCAGCACAAATAACTTATCAGTTAATTTAACACAAGACGCGGGTCATCCTTTACTTCGGCTTACTAACCATGACGAACCTCGATAAGATCTCTACTAGACATATTCCATAGATAAGGCTCCCAAATAGACACTTGTTAAGGACAACTCATCCTTTCATATGCTCATTCTATATATACCTATTCTTTGATTACACATTAATTAAATCATTTTGTTGATCCATAATGTAATTGACCCATAACAACATAAACCCGCAATCCTCATGTCTTTACACCTTCATACTCCGTGCTTTACACCATCACCTTGTTATAATAATCCAGCAATCAAAAGGTCCTAGACCTACTCAATCGTGATCCATACTAGTCTTATCAAAACACAATCCCGTACTTCCCATTAACTTCCCTGACTCGCAACACTTTGCATAAAACACTAATCAACTTTCACTTTAGATCACTTATCATATCGATTAATCTTTCTATACCATCACAAATTCACTTTAACCAAATCGGTACTTTACATCATCTCAATGCTCTAACCATACATCACGGCTTAGAGTCTCAAACATCTTCGTGGGTGATACGACCCCGACCCTTTAAATAACATGACAACTCATAAACAAGAACAACAGCAATAAACATTTTCTTTCCAAGGAAACCCATCCATAAATTACGAAGGAACTCGATTCTCAATTGCCCAACTCTGGTATACAAAAGCTCTTCAGGTAAATCTCAAGATGTACAACTTCCACTAAGGAAGATGGATGCAAGAGGGAAAACCAATGATCAACCAAATCTTTCTCGATAAAACCTTAACACCGAAGGTCCACACGACTTAAGTTTTGCACCAAATAAACTACAATAACTTTCTTGAATGGAGAGAACAACTACAATAGTTTTCTCTACAAGTCAACCCACGATAACCAACAAAAACCAAAGAAACCAACGAAACCAAACTACAGAACAGTAAAAGAAATCCGAAAGGATTCATCACCAAACTTTCCTCTTTACCTCCAAAGGAATGAAGCCCAAAAGAAACCGACCTTCTCCACTCACTCTCTAAACTATGCCATAACAAACGATGACCCTCGCCTCAAGAGGTTCCCAAGCTTCCGATGGTGGCTCTACCCAGCCACAACCACCAACACAGCCTCTTCCATGGCCACACCAACAACCAAGGCCCTTAACAAGGTCAAAAGCACGAAGACGAAAACATAATGATTCAAACAATCCTTTTTTTTCAATCAAAGCAATATGCAACAATAATTTAATATGCAATCATCAAAGCTTAAATGCACATTTAAGCGTAATGCAATGATACCCATCCCTTCCTACTGTGCACCAGAGTGTGTCAAATTTTAAATTAATGAACCACGCTATTCCAGATTTTAAGGTTTTTGCCCTTAGGCCAAATTTTAAAAGTAGATACCTATGCCATGTTTCTAATTCCACACAGCACTTTTAGTTTACTCTAGAGTAAAATTGCTAAATTCGCATACCACGGACCTAAAGCCCGCTCTGATACCAACTGTAACACCCCGGCACCCCGTGCCCCGAATGTTACCCTCACTAGCACCAAATAATTACAAATCCACTAGGAATAAAACTTAGCAAAGCAAGCGAACAACTAGGAGATTGACGAATTTACCAAAAATTTCGGCAGCACCTCCCCTAAAACTAGGACATCCACCTAGCAGACAAAAAAACATTTGCAGTATATAATATCATTCTAGCAGGTCCATAGTTAACCAATCACACATATCCAATAGAAATTGATAACCTCCACCACATAATTATTACAGGACAGGAACTCAATAAACATAACCGCAACAACCTCTTACAAGAAGTTTCACGAACTATTGAATCATAACTATAATCAATATGGTGGAAAGGTTATGTTGCAAAACGTGATTGTGCTACTACCCCCATCCATGCATGCGGTTTCAAGGTACCGCAACAACACAAACAACAAGCGTGAGTCGGTGACTCAATGAGGTACAACAAAGAATAAATTCATAATCAATCGCATTGACCTACTTAAGGGCATAACACCCATTCTTACATAAGTACAACAAGCGATAAAATGAAGTATCACAACTAATTCTTGAAGCCAAACCCATGCTCAGATTTGATGGAGTTCGCAACTCCACGACAATGAAGCATAACATAAAACCTGAAAACATAAGTCATATCTTGCAACCAGACATAAAAATGTAGATTCTGACCAATCCACCACACTTCTACAACCATGCAATGCATTATGCACGCTCACCTGTTCCACCTCATTACTAAATTATTACACATACCTCTTTAATCTCTTTTGGATGAGCCCACAACTCGATCCCAACTCGACACTTTCCATTTAACTCAAAATCATTAATAGAATGCAATGCGACATGAATGCTCTCTTTGATGCACGCATCGCAGAGTCGCCAAGTGCCCACCCGTCGGTGTGCACCCTCACATCCCTTCCATCTCGTGGAAGGTGCCTCCTTACTGTCTCGCTCCCATTCACCTCGATGAATGAGACTACGAGGTAGGACTTTCGTGTTCACTACGTGTGAACTCAGAGGTCCACTTGTCGAATGGGTCGCCTCTTCCTTTAATGAATGCACAATGCAATTTACATAAATGAAATGCAACCCTTCATGCATTGCCAACACTAACATAGCCATAACCACATACCTAAATGTAACCAAATTCTCACAATTTAGGATTTTATGCATAACCATTACCAGGGTAAAAATGATATTACCGAAGCTCATACGCAAATAACACACATGTATATATATGTATATATCAATCCGTAAACAACAGCACATAAAGCCCTCAAGAACCTAATACGGATAAACATATACAGCTGGTAAAGCAACAGAAAGAAATCCACACATACAACTATTGCTTACTAACCAATCTTTTGTAACGGCTCATCACAGTCTCGATACACAAGGGCCCCAAACCATATACCCTCTAACCACACGAAGATACACAATGAAACTGGCTTTAGTCTTAAATATAGCCTCTTTTCTTCATGTCCATAAAAATGAATATTGATTTCCATTTATGACCAAAGCATGAACATAACTATTGTCCATCGAAAACATGAATGCGACGGAAAGACAGCTCAATATAAAGTACCAATGGGAGCTGAATACTGCAAAGTTCTTATCCACATCATGTTAACTAACAAATAGAGATGTTAGGCTTTACTTACTGCAAGTGACATTTGGTTTCTTACCCTACAAGACAATTTAGATTTTAGATGGATTTTGTGGAAAACATACTGACTTTAGATGGACAATGTGGAAAACAAACTGGAACAAATTAGAGGTGCTCACTTGGCAACAAACTGGTAGAAAATCATCAAGTCCATGTAATTCTCATACACAACATTCACCTTTCCCAAGCAACCAATACCAAAACTTGGATCTGATGTTCAGAAATAACATGTCAAAATGCATCAAGTCAAAAATTATTGATATTCATATCAATTCAAACAAAAGAACGACCCATTCCAAAACATTTCTACAAGGAAAAGGAAATCAGCAATATCATTAATTGCAGATGTACAATTATTAGTCTATATTATTTAAAATTGACAAAACCTTTCAAAGCCTATGTACATCAAGGCTTCAATGGAAGTACTGTATTCTTGAAATAATCCATCACACTACTACAATCATGTAGCGTATCACGCATGCTCTACAACACCTTGGATCTTACCTGAGCATGAACAGCTACGGACACTTATGTTGTAACACCCCGGCGCCAAATGCACTGCGAATGCTACCAAAAGACCCTAAATGACGCTTACAACACTCCGAAACCACACTGGTCCAGAGGGTCCCCAGAAAGACCCAAGAAATAAAACTCGACAAAGAAGCTCGATTGAACTAAGAACTCAACGAACGAGTCACTAGACCTGCTACCTTTAATAACAGGTTGAACCCTACCTTGAAACTCTCTATTCCAATTTAAAACTAAGTCACCGAATTTTAGAAAATTTCGGCATGACCTCTCTAGACAAGAGGACATCCACTCGTGAGAGAAAAGCAGATGCGATTATGATAGTATTCTAGCAGGTCCTTAGTTAATCAATCACACATCCAACAATTTAATAAACTCCCCAAGACGGCAACATATTACAATCGCATTAATTACATCCAACTTAACGAATCGGTTAAGCAGATTGTTGGAGACCGAAGTCGTGCACGTGTTACTACTCCCAACCCGGCGAGACAGTTTCAAAGTACCTAAAACAAGAAAACAAACAAGCGTGAGTCCAAGACTCAGCAAAGTGCAATCAAGTATGGAAAGTAATGAATTCGATTAGAATACAACGACTTCAAGACATACAGTAATAGTTCCTTTACTTGACATCCTTAAATAAAGGGAGCAATTTGAATTCATATAACTTCAAAACGTAAGAACAAGACTACTTCACCATTTGCTATAACCATTACTTAATTGAAATTATCCAGTTAAAGAAACAGAAACTAACCTACTTACCACATCCAACTCGGAAACATAAATAAACCTTACTCATGCCTCAACAATCATTTCAGGATGAGTCCACGACTCAATACTCAACCTGTCATTTCCATTCTCATCAATTAACATTTACTAATTGCAACACACAATGCATTGCTTTTATGCTCTCATCCTTTTTCTCATGAATCATAAAATGAATGCACCATGCATGCTCATAATGCACATTGTCATAGCGTACACCGGTATAGCTGAGTGCACACCCGTCGGTGTGCACCCTCAATCCCAACCATCCGTGGCGGGGCCTACTCTTCTTGACTCGCTCCCATTCACCATCGATGAATGGGACTACGAAATAGGACTTTTGTGCTCACTACGGGTGAGCACCGAGGTTCAAGATCAACATGGGACGCCTCGTCCATCATGAATGCAATTATGCAATTGACGTGAATGCATCTCATCCTCATTCATTTGCACCACACATAGCCATAACCAATATGGAAGTACCAATTAACTTGCTATTTCCCGGTGTAATTCATTCGAGAGTAAATAAAGTCATGTGTATAAGCACAACACAAACATGAATATAACACACACATTATCATTTAATCACTTTATCCTTTGCATCAACATAACCATACTCATTTATACAATTCATAAGGCGTTGCAATAATAGAAATTGAATAACTTACCTTCCTATTGCTAACATTCATCCATCCCCATTACCATGCTAAGAACAACTTCTAGATATGCTATTAAACATAACCAAATCATTAGAATTTTCATACTTTTATCGCAAGCAAAGCATTTAACACCCTACTAACGCTCTAGGAGATGCACTTGCCTTTACCGACGCGAGAGGCAACTCGGGGTCAAGACCACTCCCGAAGACACTATCCCTCTTGGCGGTGCCTTCCGAAGAACAAGGCCGGCAGCTCCGCTCGCTAACCCCGTCGACAGCCACGACGGCGTCGACATCCACCGGTGCCCGTGCAGGTCAACGACCAGGCACTAGGCTCTACAATCTGACCCATAACAGAGATTGCCAACTTAAAGCTAAGATTTATACCACTACATGCAAAAAAATCAAACATCTAATGAAGTAGAAGCCAAATTAGAATGTATAGCCAATAGTGACATGCGACATCTTAAATTAAACAATATACCTGCAGGTACATTGCCAAGCGGAGATGCCCATAACGATTTGAATTTAATAGGTTCAGTTCTTGCTGTCCATGGTTTAATGGAAATAAAGTTAATGACTAAAACCCACAAATAAATTCTTTCTCGTGATTACAACCGTATAGTCATAATCAAATACCCGAATTTCAACTCCTCTCATCCTTTAACTTACCATCCTCATTACTCTAATCCTATTCATGAGTAACCTTGGTAATAGAACACATGCATTCAAGAAGGCAACTAAGTGTAACAATCGTGAAGTTGCTCCATCATGTAAAACTCAATATAAAGCACTTGCAATCAAGTACACAACACATTAATTAAGATTAATAAATTTACGATTACTATCGTTGTCAAACCATCGACATGTTCTAGATTTCTGATGAAAAGTAACTGAGTTTGCATACAGTATATCAAAGAGGCGTCTCACTCATCATACATTTGGGACTAATACCAGAAAACTAGCCCCTGAACAATTTCTAGCATGTAAAGTTGACTTTATCTAGAAATGCATGAGAGATTATTTCAGTGATTACAGAACTACACCATATTCAATCATTACAGAACTTATAAACACTCATCTAAAGGCTAAAGCATAAATCCACACAAAGAAATGCTCATGCAGTGCATAGAAATTAAAACCTCTCCATGACTGAAGACTCTTCGTATCAAAAGAACCAATATGTTACTTATACCTAGCCACCTTTTCAGCACCAATTCAAATCAGCTTTGATGCACACCACATCAAGCGAGCGGCAAACCGCATAAAAGCAAAGTGAGCTAATACCATTAGTAAGGGAAGCATCTTTTGCACAAAACAAACCAACCATACCAATATGCATATGCTTAGGAAGCAATATGTTTAGCTCATATGGTGACTCACAGATCAATACTGTAAAAACACACAAGCAATACCATACAATAACTCTTTTAAGCATTTCAACAAACACCTAGTATGCATGAAGGTACCCAAGCTAGAATACCTCAAATCTTGAACCAGAAGAAGGGGAGGCGCAAGTGCCGACGCGCCAGAGGGCAACCAGCAATGGTGGGCCAAAGACGCTTGCACAAGACACGGGACGACGGAGGGCGCCGGCGCGAGACGCGAGGATGGCAGCGGGGGTGGCGACGACGGCGCTGGGAGGCGGAGGCGCTGCTGACGCGGGCAAGACGCTAAGAGCGGCAAGGCGGCCGGAAGAGCGCGGCGCAAGACGAGCCTCTGGGCACGGCATGAAGCCGGGCAGGCAAGACGGGGTCGAGAGGCCAAGGCGCTGAGCGAAGTGAGGCGGGAAGCGCTGCGCAAGCAAGGCCGGAGGCGGGCAAGCGTTGCCAGCCAGGGGCGACGGGCCGGAGGAGCAGGGCGCGGCTGAGGTGCGCCATGGCTAGAGAGGCGACGACGCAAGCAAGCACAAAGCATGGCTCCAATTTTTGGGGAAAAGCTCAGGAGATTTATTTCTAGGGTTTCTCTTACATCCTTTCTTCCTTTTATACTCCATCCATTTGGGTGCTAATAATAAAAAGGCTAGGGGGGAAAATGTAAATAACACTACACAGAAATTCTAAAGGCCACAAACTATGGTAAAACGATCTGCAGTATTACATATGTCATATCCTAAACCATTTTCCAGGTTTCTTTTTTCATGCTACCATATTAATTTTCAGTTTACATTGCCACACTGTCAAGTAGCCTATTATTGAATTTTGGACATAAATGAAGTAGTAACTCAAAGAATTAACAAATATATGGCATCCTCATGTCTCACATAGTATCAAACAAAAAGAAATAGAGACATGCCATTGTGAGCAATTCATCAAACACCTGGTAGGCACAATGAACCAAACCCTCAATTTCAACACACCTGAGAACTCACCACAATGAGAAGGCAAGAGGGAGGGCAATGTTGCTGCTGGTACCGAGTCAGGAAGGGGAGGCGCAGGGGAACTTGGCCCGGGGCTCGCCGGCCAGGGCCGTCGGAGCTGCTGCTGCCGCCGCTGAGGAGGATGGCCAGGGCGACCGAGCTGAAGAGGGGGCAGGGAGGAGCTGGCCGGGATGGGCTTGACCAGAGGTAGGGCTGATGGGCGAGGCGCAAGAAGATCAGCCTGGCGAGCCGTGAGAAGAATGGGGAGGGAGCAGGCGACCAAAGACTGGGAACATGCGCGGGAGGAGCTAGAGTCGGCAGGAGGAAGCCAGGCGGCAGGAGAGGAGCTCGGCCGAGGAGGCGCCACGAACTAGGGAGGAGCCAGTCTGACCTCGGGTGGGGAAGGGAGCCAGGGAGGGTGGTGGCTGGGAGGGATTTGGCTGGGAAAAACAATTGAGAAAGGAGCTAGGGTTAGGGCTCCTCTCACCACTTGGGCCAACACAGGCCAAAAACGGCCCAGACCGCCCCAGCACAGCCCAATAAAATTCAAAACTTCAATGGAATACTACAAAAGCGTAAATTGCTACACTGGACTATTACAATATAGAAACCCAGCCGAGAACTATTCTACTAAGATTCTCTCCCTTTGGCATCAATTGCCAAAAAGGGTGCTATTTGCGCCTAGAGAAAGTCCTCTTGAGCTGTCTGAAAACTGAGCTTTTTCTAGGAGGGGAGATAGCCTGAACTTCTTCATCATCTGATTTTTCTTGAGCTTGAAGACTTGGCACTGAGGCCATTGCTTGATTGTGCCAGCTTAGATAGTCTGGATCACCGGGCTGAATAGACAAGTTATGGAGATCATTCTGCATCTTGTTCAAGGAATCATTGATGATATTTGTAGCTTCAGTGATCTCACATAAACCATCAATAGTGTGTCTCCTAAAATTGTCCTAACAATCTCCAATATCCTAAAAAGCATGTTCAGTGAAGTTAAAGTGATCTTCTAAGTTCTCACCAATCCAATCAAGAGACCTGTGATTGATCTTGAAGCCATCATCAACTTGACTGGAGATTTTTTTTTGATAATCATCAATCTTCAGGTTCATGTCATATAGCCTGTCTTTTAGAAGACTTTGATTGGTGCCATGTTGCTCAACCCAATTTCTCAGATCCCATTGATTGCTTCTAAAATGATCAAATCTTGTGTAAGCTTCATTTCTAAATCTTACTTGCTCTTCATACTATTTCCTCATTAGCTCTTGGACTTGTTCATTGTACTGTTGCATGACCCTCATTTGCTCTTCATGCCTCTGAGCTACTATTCTTTGATCTTCCTCATATCTTACTTGGAATTCTCTTTGATCATCATAATATTGTTGTTTATAGGATAGGAACCATGCAGGCTGAGTATCAAAAAGACTTTCCCATCCTAGAAAAGATTCATGTTGAGCATGTTCAGGATGTGCTTCAGGAGGAGGAGGATAATTAGCATCAAAAAGGTTTTCCCACCTAGGAAAAGTGTCTCTCTGTGTATGTTCTGGGTGAGCTACAGGAGGTGGAGGTGGATAAGATGAAGCAAATCCTTGAGGCACTCCTGACCCTCCTGCCTCATGATCATGGGCTCCTGGCCTTATACCTTGATCCTCCATAAACCTTACAACAGTAGCCAATTTTTGAAGATGATGAAATTGTTGTTCCTCACTTTGTTGTTTAATATGAGGGCTTGAGATAATCTGAGTGGCTATATCTTCCTCATAAGATGGCTCTTTGGGATTCCAAGAATAGCCTTCATAGACTTCTGTTGGTTCATCTTGCTGACTGAACGCTCTAGATTCTGAATGCTCCATCATGGGATAAGCTGGTACATTTGGAATTTGAGCAACTGGTCTTGAAGAGTGAGCAGACTGAGTATGACTTTTACTTTTGACTCCACTGTAAGCACTTGGCTCTATATTTCTCCCAGACTTGCTTGTATTGTGATGATTGCCATGACTCTGAGGATTATGGCTGTAGCTTGCACCAACACTGAATCTATCATTATCAGCCTTATTATAAGCACTTGGCTCATTTTCTTCTTCTGTTCCAAATTCTGGGATTATTTCCACACTTGGCTGCCTCTCCTCTTCTAGATTGGGCTGTGCTGGATCTTCTTCTTCATGAGGTTGATTTTGTTGCAAATTATAAAGAAATTCTGACACCCTTAGGTTTTCTCCAGTAGCGTTGTTCATAGAGTATTTCTTGGGAAAACATTTGAAGTCCCTATTCAATTCTTCTTGAGTGATCATACCTTGAGCCAGAAGCATTTGGGTTATTTACTGAGCAAAAGTTAAGGGACTTCCCATTTTCCTATATATGGCCTCTTCCATTTTCCCAAAAATGTAGTCCACTAAGTCTATAGGCTGTCTTGAAAGTATCAGATGTAACAAACAAGCCATATTAGGTGTTACTTTTTCTTTTTAACCAAACTTATGGAATATCATGTGCCTTAAGAGCAGCTGTAGGATCTTTGCTTCCTTTGATAGGCACTGAACCCTGTTTGGACTGAAGTTTTCCTCTGTGATATCTCTATAGATGTGAGCAAATATTTACAGGTCCGGCATATCCCCAGTCTGTCTTCATCTCTGTCCAAGGAACATTCTTTCATGGACTCTTATTCTATTTAGAAAGGGACTTGATGCTCCAATAGCAGCTTCAAATTGAGGTGATCTCACCTTTCTGATTTTTCCATCGATAGTGAACATTATGTACCTCCTTCGCTTGTTCACCAATAGGGATGCATAGAACTCTAGGGTTTTGTTAACATTCCAAGGAATGGCACTATTGGACATAAGATTGGCCAAACGAGGAGTTGAATTTATGCAATCAAACAATCTGCTGGAACCGGTTACTAAGTTTACTTGGTTCCAATCTACAAATTGATGATTTGATAGAGCTGACATTTGAGTTCCCTTTCTATCTCTCCTACTCTTATATCCAATGAATATATTCTTTTGCAGATTGGTGATGAAATTTTCATCAGGAGGAGGCCTTGAATTAGGATACCAAATTTTCTCATTTACAAGCCTTATTGCTCTCAACTTTTTCCCTCCTAAAAAAGCAAGGCTTTTCCAGTTCAACATATCCACCTCGTCAGTTAATTCAACATCTTCTAAAGAAGACTCTCTACCAGGCTCGTACTCGCAGTCCTCAGAAGATGAGTCTGATTCAACTACTTGTTTGCCCTTTCCATTTTGAGGATGTGAAGTGACTATCTTTCGATTTACTCTACCAGCTGTCTGAGTATCTTACAGAAAAACAGGACCCTGTGGCTGCCTTGATAGAGAAATCCTTGGAGATTAATTAGTTGTTTTATGCTTTTTCCCTTTTACTTTTTCAACAATTTTCTCAATTAATCCCCTCTTATCTAGGTTCTTGGACCTCATGATGATTCTCTAGCACAACTCTTCTGAACTTGTTCAATCTGACTCAAACTGAACTCTACTAGGCACAAACTAACTAAACCTAGGTTAAGAGAAGAGGTTTTAGCTACGTACCAAGTTATAAGTCTAGGGTTTGACAAGAATGAGAAAAGGAGACATTCGGGGGAAGTTACCAGGGCTTTAGAGAAGTACTTCTTGCATAGGAGGACAGAAGAACACCGTTGCCAAAGCCCAATGTGGGTTTGCTTCGGTGATGAGAGAAGAAGATCTGCCCTAGAGAAACTTGCGCAAGAGAGAAGGATGAAGATGGGGAATTTTTGGTTAGGAAGTAACTGCCATAAACGTGGGAGAGAGAAGAAGTCTTGGTAAGGGAAATATCTTGAGTAAATGTAGTCTTGGTAACTAGCGCCTTTATGACTGGGTGGTTGAAGGAGTGATGGGACCCAATGAGTAAAAATGACTTTAAGGAGTTAGTGTGAGTCCCGAAATCAAGGAAGGACAACATTAGATAAGACCTAAAGATTTTAGATAATATTTTGAGATGGGATGAGCAAATTTTCAAAGGGAGTTCAAATTTGTTTGAATTTTAGTTAAGAGTCAGACACAGAGATATACAAAAGCATGCCAGACTGTCTTATGATGGAAACAGAGAGTTTACCTTTTGCGCCTGACCCAACCTTATAAAGGATTATTTGGCTACAGACTTAATCAAATTTGGTCCATGGTTAAAGAGTTTTGTCTTGAACAGAATCAGAGACAATATTCCTTTAACGCCGGACCAAAACTTTTAGTTCGTTGCAGACAAGCTTTTGCTTTCGAATAGGTTCGTCGCAAATGAGTAACTCTCAGTTCTTTTAATTTGGTTTTAGTCCGCAATACATGTGTATCTCTCTGAATTTAGAAGTAAAGAGACATAGCTAAATTTCTTGAGATTTTCAAAGATCCATTTGAAATAGCCAACCGAAATACTGATGATGGATCCTGATAAATCTAAAAAAAATCACCCAACCAATAAAAGCACAAAACTCAGTTGGATTTTGAGATCTTTGGAAATGTATGAGCCATTTCCAACTGAGAATGAGTATGAGCAACTTAGCCTCAACAGGAAGGACTCAAGTGCTGATTAGAACTACTCAGACAATTTTGCAGCAATATATTTGAATGAAAACCGATTTTCCTTAACTTACTTCGGTTTAGATGGGATGAGATACAAGCATAGAAAGGAGAGATTTATAGCAACATTTTCCAAGTTTTAGTTGCAGACTTTCTTTTTATTTAGAAAATAAGCTCTATCCTTAATCAGCACTTGGAATTACTTTGTACATATTTTTGGGTATCAAGGATTGCATAATGAGCAAACTTGGCTCCCCCTTAATGTGAAATTATCAAGCAATATTTGAATAGGCAATAATGTTCAATTCATTTCTCAATTTTGAGAATCTAGCCTCATCAAGTGGTTTAGTAAAAATATCAGCCAATTGGTCTTCAGTTCTTACATAAGCATAATGTCACCTTTAGTAACATGATCACGAATAAAGTGATGATGGATTTCAATATGCTTAGTTCTAGAGTGTTGGACCAGATTGTTTGCTATTTTCACTGCACTTTTATTATCACACAACAGAGACACATTATCAAACTTAATGCCATAATCCAAAAATGTTTGCTTAATAAATAGAATTTGAGCACAACAACTACTAGTAGCCACATATTCGGCTTCAGCTGTGGAAAGTGCTACTAAGTTTTGCTTTTTAGAACACCAAAAAACTAAAAATCTTCCGAGTACATGACAACCCTCTGAGGTGCTGTTTCGATCAATTTTGCAACCGGCATAATCGGAATCCGAATAGCCAAGAAGCTCAAATGAAGCACCTTTAGGGTACCATAAACCAATGCAAGGGATAAATTTTAGATATCTAAGTATTCTTTTTACAGCACTAAGATGAATTTCCTTAGGGGCAGCTTGGAATCTAGCACACATACAAACACAAAACATGATATCAGGCCTAGCTAGATGCTGTCAAGTAAAGTAGAGACCTTATTATGGACCTATATAGCTTTTGGTCAACAGACTTACCTCCCACATCTTGATCAAGATGTGTATTAGTTGCCATGGGAGTTTTAATTGGCTTGCATTCTTCCATCTTGAAGCGTTTGAGAAGGCCTTTAATATACTTTTCTTGTGAAATGAATGTTCCCTCCTTCAGCCACTTGACTTGAAATCCAAGGAAAAATGACAACTCCCCTATCATTGACATCTCAAATTCTTTGGCCATCATGTCACCAAACTCCTTGCAAAAAGAGAGATTAGTACATCCAAAGATAATATCATCTACATATATTTGGCAAATCATTAATGCACCATTGATTTCTTTTAGAAATAGTGTTGAATCAACTGTCCAATTTTGAAATTCTTAACTAGTAGAAAATCTCTAAGGCGCTCATACCATGCCTTGGGGGCTTATTTCAAACTATAGAGTGCCTTAGACAATTTGTACACATGGTTAGGCAGATTCAAGTCTTCAAAACCGGGAGGTTGTTCAACATAAATAGTTTCATCAATGATTCCATTAAGAAATGCACTTTTCACATCTATTTGAAAGAGAGTGATATTAAAGTGAGAAGCAAAGGCTAGAAGGAACCGAATAGCTTCAAGACGTGCTACATGGGCATAAGTCTCCCTATAGTCTAAACCTTCTACTTGAGTGAAACCTTGAGCTACTAGCCTTGCTTTATTGCGTATCACAACTCCATTTTCATCTTGCTTGTTTCGGAACACCCATTTTATTCCAATCACGTTGTGATCCTTTGGTCGCTCCGTCAAGCTCCAAACTTTATTTCTTTCGAAGTTGTTGAGCTCTTCTTCCATGGCCACAACCCAATCAGCATCCTCTAGTGCTTTTTCTACTATTTTTGGTTCAACACAAGAGACAAAAGAGTAATGTTCAAAAAAAGAAGCTTGTCTAGAGCGAGTTTGGACACCCTTACTGATTTCACCGATGATTTGGTCCGTGGGGTGGTCCTTAGCAATTGTATGATGCCTTTTGATGAAGACTGGTCTTTTTCTTCCTCTTCTTCTTGGGTTCCATCATGTGGTACCATTGATGATGTAGGCAGCTCATCTTTATCTTTCTTGGGCTTTATGTCTCCAACTTCCATCTTTCTCATTGCTTGCACCAAGGCATCATCTCCTACATCATCTAAATTCTCATGCTCACCTTGTGAGCCATTAGATTCATCAAACTTAACATCATATGTTTCTTCAACTAAGCCAGTAGAATTATTGAATACTCTGTAAGCTTTTGACTTAGAAGAATATCCTAACATAATGCCAATATCACATCTAGTTTAAAACTTTCCTAGGTGTGTTCTCTTTTTGTAGATATATACTTTACAACCGAACACATGAAAATAGGATATGTTAGGCCGCCTACCAACCAATAGCTCATAAGGAGTTTTCTTAAGAAGTCTATGAAGGTAAAGACGATTAATAGCATGACAGGCAATATTAATGGCTTCAGCCCAAAAAGCATCAGATGTACCATATTCATCTAACATAGCCCTAGCCATTTAAATGAGAGTTCTATTATTTCTCTCAATCACACCATTTTGCTGAGGAGTATAGATAGCTGAGAGTTCATGCTTAATTCCTAATTCATCACAATATTCACACCACAAGAAATAGGGAAAATTCGTAGGCCAAAAACTCACGAATTTAGGCCAAAACCCACGAATTTAAGTTAAATTCGTGGGCAAACCGTCGAATTTAGTTCACGAATTTAACTCGACAAAATTAATCAATTAAATTCGTGGGTACCCATGAATTTAAATTAAATTTGTGGGTTACTGAAAAAACGATTTAATTTAAAGCTAAATTGTGGATCGAAAAAACCCACAATTTAATCATTAAATTGTAAATGAAAAATCCTCATTTATTTAATCTGTTAAATTAAATGGGTTTTAAATGGCTCACGAATTTATCAGACATTTATACAAAAAAAATATATCAGACATTTAACGTGTATTAAATATATCCATATTGAAAAATAACGTGCATTAAAATTTAAATTTATCAGACATTTATACTCAATATACGAAAAAGTGTGTTTGACTATCTGCATAGACGGATGGATCAACCTATGTGAGAAAACATGCACTTGAGATTTTATAGCTGACTGTACTACATACATGTCCTTCAATAGCCTGGTGACATATATACTGTCAACTTACCACCCATCCAGCAAGTATTTCATTGATGTCAGCTCGATCATTATTTTGGTAATTTGATACCCAAATTATAGCAGCAATTACTAGCCCATTTTCCAAACCTGGAAAACTGTAAACATCCAGAGTGGCCATGCCGCCGCTATATCCATTTTCAGGGGTTGATGATGATCGATATATTGCATGCTGGGTGAAAAGAAAAGAAAAATATTCTTTTAATTAGTGACACTCCCATTGCTGGGTAAAACAAATATGCTTTAGCCTTGAAGTTTGGAAATAACATATATACGAACAAAAATTAATGGTGTGATGGCTTAATTTAACCTGTGTTTTATACTCAATGGGTTTGTTTAGTGTTCATCCATACTTGAAATTTTGTTGTCTTGGACAAGTTAACTTCAATTGTTTGGAGCATTGTTATATGAGCAGTGTATTGGGAAAGATGCTGCATATTTACCTCAAAGTCATAGAATGGAGTATAGTTGGGAGAAAAAAGAAAACCATAGTTGTAGAATTGAAGAAAAAGAAATCCAGAACAATATGTAAGAATATTCTACTAAAGATAAGAACGGAAGTAATAGTATCCCTGTAATTTTTTAAACACATTTAGTTATATATTTTGCTAATAACCACTACTTTTTTAAGTGGTGCACATGTGGACGTTTCGGACAATATGAGTATGCGACTATGTGTTGTACACAAGAGACACAACCACCAACTTTCATGATATCACAACAAGCATGGATGCAATGTGTTATAGCAAAATCTGAAAACTTATTTAAATGTAAAACTTAGCAAAATCTGTTAATAGCCTCAATCTGAAATGTTAACTTCAGTTGTCATACCAAATGAAGTAAACTTAACTAATTCTGAAACTAAACTAATTCTGAAAAGACAATTTCTTATAGCACAATCTGAGTACTAAACTAAATCTAAAAATATTTGCAAGAGTTTAAACTAAGTCACCAAAATGTACAAAATTTCGGTATGACCTCTCTTGTAAATAGGACATCCACTCAGCAGACAAAAGAACATTTGCAGTTATAATATATATATCAATCTCTCAAACCAGAAGGAGACATTCTAGCAGATCCTTAGATAATCAATCACGTGTGTGCACATAAAGTAAAGAACATTACAGAAGCATCTTTCTGGAGGTTTACAAGAGCAGACACCACAGCTTTCAGGTTTGGATGGTCACGAGCTTCATATTGCAAACAACGGGATGCTAATCGCATCAAGTCAGTTCCATCAGAGCTGGAGACATGGCCTTCCAAGCAAGAATCCATCAACACCATGAAATTCTTTCCTCTTATAAGGTCAAGTGCCTACAGCAAAACCAAACGAAGTGAATGCTTTCCTTGAATAAAGTCGATCTTCGACAAAAGTTAGTTACACTCAATGGCCATGTACAACAATAATATATAAAAGTGCAAAATGCTAACTGAAAATTCAGCACTGTAATTTTCCATCATAAAAGCAGGTTATGTTAACAGGAGCAAATAGCCAAATGCATACATGGCTTACAAGACAATGTGAGTATATCCAAAGCATATATCCCAAGACATAACCAAACTTTATGGTATAGTTTATTTGGCAATATGGCCAAAGAGGTACTCAACAGTGGCAGGAGGATAACTTACATGGCTTGGTGGTATATGCTTCCCACTTAGGAGATCAAGCAAGATAGTACCAAAACTGTAAACCACACTCTCTGGAATTACTCTTGCTGCAAAAGCAGAGGGATGTTAAGAAGCAAATAAAATCCTGTGTTCTTAAGCTTCCATGAATGAAGATTCATTTCATGGAGATTGTCAAAGATAGAGGTTGACTTGCAATCTGATTGCATTGCCCTCTATGAGTAAATTCTAAATATTATCCTTCATGAAAAACGAAGTCTTACGACCTTAAGTTCTTGCTCGAGATTTATGTTTGGCAACAAGGTAACAACAGGCATATCATTTCACAAACAAGTTGTGAGCTGCTAAAATTAAGCAACAGAAGCTCACTAAACAATTGCATAACAATATTTACCCCACTAGTAAAAAGATTATAGTGGCACGGAACAGGGATTTAGAAGAATAAATTTAAAAAAAACTCATTACTTTGAGCTCAACTTGTGTACGAACAGGTTAACACAGGTAGAAGTCAAGAGAAATTACATTGGAAAGCGTGGATCAGTAAGTCTTCTTTCTCTTATCTCCTCCAAATTCAGGAGCTGCATTTGATTACTTATTAGTCTCTATACTTTTTTCCATACACATCAAAGGACACAGATAAAATCCTTACTTGTTACGGAGGAGGAACATCGAGCATGATTGCGACGATGCTCAAACCCTAATTCTTCCTTCGCAATAGAACCAATTGAACATAAGTTAAAACCCATAATTTTTTCTACTAACGATCGATTTCATGAGGTCGAACTTTTCAATCCCGACATATCTCAACCTAACAAAGATCATTTCTTGTAGTTGTACTATAGGACGATTTATCCATGGACCGTGATAAATGTACTAATCAAGTTTGGACTAAGGATGGTATTGATCACCGCTCTCGGTTATAGCAAAAAAATGTTATGGGTCTAACTTTAAAGAACTTAAATCTTTGTATACTGTGATCTGCTCATATTTGCTTTGAGTAGAATTCTCTGTTAATCGATAAACAAAGTTGGTCGATAATCTGATTGAACTTTAAAATAACCAATGGGACAAACAAATGGATCTTAATCAAAAAATGAATTCCTTCAGCATTCAAAAGGATTAACTCGATGATTCACATATTTCTACTTAAATATAAAAAGTTGAATATGGCATAAGAGAGGAAAAAGGAGTAATCAAATACATGTAGTTGGCGATATAGATGATGAGAAAGTAAAAGTCATTGAAACATGCCCGACCAATGAATTGTCCTCCAAAAACTTGCCTAAAAGTTGGAGCTTCGCAACGTAAATCCACGAAAGATATCAACCTAAAAACCGAGACACAAGAATCGTGGTGAGCAAGATCAAGGACTTAATTGTGAATTATTATGACAAATGGTTTGTCCTTGTAACTTGTAAATTAGGTGGTGCAAATCTAAGCCGCCAGATCTGCTAATGTATTTATTTCTTTTAGGTAATGTAAATCAAAGCCCATGACCAATGATGATTTTAAATCAAAGGTAACCCTTCAAATGGCAATAATCCGGTTCGATTATTCCGTCCTAACATCCAGTTGATGCACTCAAGGGTCATTAAAAGAGTAGGAAAACTATAAAACTAGCATCTACAACATATATGTTACAATATTTGAGGACTTAGATTATCGATAATCATTATTCTAGTCCAAAGAGCAAACCGTAATGCGATACATACCGCTTAATGTAAGATAAACATCATAGACACCACAATACATCTAGACTTACCTCTAATGGCTCTAAGTGCAAAATCTGCTCCAAAGAAAGAATGGCTTTCAGAGTCTCCTCTCAGATTCCAAATTGTCTTTGGTTGCAACAGATGTCCGTATTGATTTGGCAATACAAAGCAGGTCAGCTGCAAGACATGACTAACAATAAACTAAAGCCAACTATCATATTTGGAAAGCCATCGGCCAATATCATTACAAGAGTAATTCCTACAACTAATAAAATAGAAACATATATATTAAAAAAAACCTTTGTTATAGCCACAATGTTTACTTGATGAACAGAACTATTAGTCCCCACAAAACAGTGCAAAACATTATTAGTAACAGAGAATAATACATGAAATACAAAATAATACATGAAATACAAATTGTTTTATGTCTTTTCATACAAAATGTGGACATACCTGATCAAAATAGAAACAGCCAATATCAAAATTAAAGAACATGTACAGAGAGATCTTACCATAACCAAAGTAGTCATACTTATTCAACACATCATCTGGGCAGTTTGTTTCTTCTGTGTTAGCAGGAGCAGAAACTTCAGCCTGCAAGACAATGAGAATGCCTTTCAAGTAATAGGAAAGATTACCACTAAAAGTTCTATCAGCCTCTGCCCCCTCTCCCCTTTTGGTAGATTGAAAGGATACTTAGAATTGCAATATACTTTGTTCAAGACAACAAATATATAAGCAAAATAACTGAGCATAAAGCTATAAAGTATGATAATGTAAATAAAGCAACAGGGCACAGAGTAACAGGGCCCCAACGGTACACTACATTTGAAATGATGTACTATCATAAATTCTTTTCTTGTTGAATGCTAATTCAATATCATTACCATCTTTGTCATCCACCCAGATAAAATCCTTCTTGTGATTGCCAATTTCTTCAAAGTAAAATCCTTCTGGAAATTTCTTGTGTTACACCTACATGTGAACATAGTAACAAGTTATAATATGTGTCATTACCAAGCTTAAGCTTTACACAGGGTCTGTAGCAACAAAATAGGTAGATGCTAGATACTTACTTTCCTCCGGAGTGTCATACTTTCGAATTTTACCATCTGAGTCAAACAAGTGCATGTTTGTCGTTCCAGTTGTAGTTGTCAACTTGAATTTCTTCTCCAAGCCTTCTTCCTTAGCTATGTTCATATTTTCCTCACTCAATTTGAACACAAATTCCACACTTGCGTCATCTCAGCGGATTGGCAACTCAATTTGACCATACTCATACTAAGTCACCGAAATGTCCAAAATTTCGGCATGACCTCTCTAGTAAATAGGACATCCACTGAGCAGACAAAAAAATATTTGCAGTTATAATATATATATCAATCTCTCAAACCAGAAGGAGACATTCTAACAGATCCTTAGATAATCAATCACACATCCAACGGCAAATTGTAAACTACGCAATGATGTACAACACATTACAACCGCAATAGATACAATCCACATTCCATTACAATAAGTCCATCACAATAAGTCGATCACAAGCTATCCATCACAACAAGTCATAAAGTCCAATAGTAATACACCTATCGAGCTCACAATGGAATTCATGCCTCGGGGTTGTTGGAGTTGTGGGCGCTACCACCACCGCCGGCGCTGTTGAAGATGTCTTCTATGATGTCGTCGTTAGTACGTGCTGGAGGGCGTGACCCAGAAACCTGCAAGTTGAAGACTAATATTTTAAGCATTCAATAGAAGTAGTGGCAACAATCTATATGAAGGAAAATGATGCACTAGTATTCAATGGTAGGTTCTATAATCTGATAGCAATTAAGGACACAAGCTATCTAAATTAACAAACCAATCTAATATTTTGTAAGAACAAGGTCATAAGTATCACATCTGGAAATCAGTTTAACAATCAAGAGCACATAAACACCTTTCTGAATTTGGAGCCTCTTGTGTAAAATTTAAATATTATCATGCCATGAGCTCATTCACAGAAGGCAATGCATATATCTATATATATAAGCAATTTTAACCATTGGCTATATTGATATATGCTTGAAGCAATTCTATATACCAATAATGATTCATCCTGATTGCTGTTATTAGTATTGTTGTAATCATATTATGAATTTCATAGTGAAATATACAACCCTATGCAGCATGCTATTAACAACTTATCTATTTATCTAGTTATACAAGTTAACTATAGTAACTTCACAAAACAGAAGCACATGTGCCTGTGGTGTCATCTGAGGTGGCTGCAGGGCCCACGGGTTGAAGTACATAGGCATTCCTTGGCCCGGCATAGGTGGTGGGTACATGTAGAACGGGTTTGGAGGTGGGAGCCCAGAAGGCATAGACAGTACATTATGCCACATATAAATCATTCGCTCAAATTTTGAATAACGAATTGAACCGATCCGTCTTTACTGTGGTGCCTCTCCTGTGAAGGTGGTCATCTGTGGAGTAAACATGTAGAAAGGACGAGGAGGCCGGAGCTCTCAGGATCATAGTTTGTGATATAAAGTATCTGAATAGAGTTTTTAAAAATAAAGAATACATGAGAATTTCATATAACCTAAGGTGCATCTCCTAGGGGTGGTGCCCATCCCATAGAGGGTTTATGAAGGACGCCGGGGGAGGCTGAGCACCCTGTGATGCTTCTCCTTGTGGTGGTGGCTGCATGTGCGGAACGTGATTTTACGAGCTAAGTGAATTAGAGAGTAATGAACTCAAGTATCTTTACCTGGGGCATAACAGGAGGGCGAAACACTGGCACATTAGGTCCAAGAGATTGTGACAGTTGCTGCATATAGATTGTTTGTTAGATTTTAATCACAATTGTACAATTGAGCGATTTGTTTAAAGTTGAGATTGTACCTGCAGATACATTTTCATGTATTCTGAGTCTTCTCGGCTTCTGTGAGCTTCCTCTTGTGCTTGACGAGACTCTTCCCGCGCTTGACGAGCCTCCTCTCGCGCTTGACGAGCCTCCTCCTGCGCTTGTGCTTCCCGTGCGAACCTCGACGAGCGAGCAGTACTCCCTTGTGAGGAAACCGAGCCTCGTGGAAGACGATCGCAATCCACAACTCCGTCCCCCATGGCCCACCTACAAACGATATATACTGAAATGTGACCATGCAACATTTTTGTTATTCATAGAGCGAAAACAATTAAAATCAGATATTAATCGAACCTCCCATGCTTTAGGCCCCCCAACGGGTACAACGCTTCCACATCGACCGACGCGGCCCTCCAATCAAACTCCGGCCCATGACGTTGTGTCATTTGCTCTGCAATGACGTCTGCAAAACAGCATATTGGTGCTCCCGGATATAAATTTGCACAAAACATATTGTGTCATTTATACTTACCATCCTCGCACTAGCCCCGTCGTCGCACAAAACATCCGGGTTCTGTGGATCCTCGCCTTGGTGCCCCCAGATGTAAACTTCTACAAAAGTGGGAGTACTCCCACTTTCAGCCTCCTACGGTGCAAAGTTAGAAACATAGTGACAAATTCACTAACAATTATAATACCGATACTTACCATGCGTTGCTCTAGGCCAATGTGTCCGTCTGTGCCGTACTTGTGCTTCCCCATTCTACTTCTTCTGTTCCCTTGATTTCTATTTGATTTTTCTTGAAAATCCACCGACGCCCAGTACCGGCACATCCACCTCGAAGCCTCCATGTCCTTCATTATCCAATCGACCGAGCTCTGGAGATACTCTTGTTCTATCAGGTGTATCCTCCTCACCTCTGGTCTTCTCATGTTTACCTTCTTCACCCTCTTGTAAAAATTGATGACAGCTTGAATCCATGCATTACTGAACGAATCTCCGACAACCTTTTGTGCCGCCCTATTGAAGACGCTTTTGGCCTTCTTCAAAGTGTTGTAATCGTCTTCGTTCTCAAGCCAGAACCTCTCCTGCATATAATCACACATTGTCAAATTGTATTTGCATTTAAAGCAATACTCAAATAGAGTAAATATATCACGTAAACTCACCCAAAAGGCAGCCCAGACTGCGCCCTGACATGTTTGGTTGTCTTCGCCTCCTTCCACATTCTTCTTCAACGCCCAAGCTTCCAGCCAGGGTCATGAATCTATCCTGCTGACTCAACCATGCCAGGGTAGTAGTAGAGGCCAAGGGCTCCCAGCACGGTGTTAACCTTTGTAATGTGGCCCGTCCCAGTCCAACCCGGCTCTTTCCAGTGCCTACAACAAAATACAAGACAAAGATGCATCAAAACAATAAGTTGTCACTTAGCTCATGCTAAAAGAAAAGACATGAAAGATATAACTGTTACCTACTCCCGTGTAGCTCTATCAACCTCCTATCGGCCGGGTTGCATCTCAGATGAACTGAGACGGTTTTATGAAACCTAAAATACAAATCATTAGTTCATAGACATTACAATGTAAATATGGACATTAAATGATAATCCAATACTACGCATATACCTAATGGTACCCGAAGAAGTCCCGCCCTCTTCAACTGGCTCTAAGGTCGCCGCCAACTTTGCATCTGCTGCTGCCTCGACCTCGGCGTCTGCATCTATCATCCCATCGCCACCACCCCCAATGACCTCCTCGTCGTCCGCCTCGCCCAAGTCCTCATCCTCACATCCCACCCGCCTCGCCTCAACCCCCACTCCTCTCCTCCTGTGGTCGCTCCAGCCTTTGTTCTCGTGCTCGCCATCGAAGCACCTCTCGAGCTGCCTCTGCCGCCGTGTCTAATCTAAGCAACCCAAAGAATATGGAGCTACCGCACGCCGAGTCCCGAGCATCGTAACCCCGCTCCTTGACCTTCTGGAGGACGACCAGCTGAACTTGCCTTTAAGCTTGTCAACCTGATGCCTGAACATACTCATCTGTTCAAATTTGACAAGAGTTAGTATACAGGTTTACAAATAATTTTCAATAACTTGCAAAAATGAATGAGACAACAATAACTTGTAAAAATAATTTTCAATAGCATGATAGGGCAGCATTGCAACTGACCATGGAAGAAATCACTCAGGATTCTGGATGCAATCACCATTCAAATTTCAGTAATTATTTATGCAAGTTACTTTCTAATGTTGTTGTCACTTATATCAAGTGTAAATCTTATAGCTAAATGTTACAAGATGTTCACCTTGAGAGCTAAATCTTCATTAATGTTGGATCGATATCTAGCTGAGCCTTCTAATGGGTAGCGTCGGCTCTTAGAGAGGAAATTAGAATTGTACAGTGTTGACAATTGTAATAGAACATCTGATATCAAACAGGTCATTCCACTTCCACTCATCAAACTGTCAAGGGTTTCAGCTTCATCAAGCACATCTTACAAAATATACATATGAAAAGTCGTCGGCGTCAGAATCTGCTTTTGCGACTCGTATTTCATTGAGACGTGCTTGAAGACGTGCAATGCTTACTGACTTTTGAGGGCATTTGCGTGAAGGGTCTGGTTCATCTGTTATTACGTCTGTGGTATCGGTAGGTAATTGATCGAGTCCTGCCCTGTCGGAGACAAGGAAAGAATCCCCCATAGCTTCTTCTTGATATACATCACCCACATCATCTTCTATGTTGCTTTGCACATACGAAACATCCCCATGAGGATATACTTCAGGGTTAACTTTAAATACAACCCACCAAGCCTTCAAGCTACGGTGAGGATAGCTCGTAGTACACTGCCAACCCGATGTGCAAGCACAATGTTATTGATGTGGGCCTGAAGCATGAATCGTGCTTCACCTCCACCATCCCAAAGTCATCGACATGTGTGCCGTTGTGTGGATCGAACCAATGGCAATCAAAAAACACAACCTTCAGTTCTTTGGCACCCCCAAAGGTATACTCAATTATGTTTTGTACAACGCCATAGTAGTCTAATATATCACCGCCGAATCGGACGACGTTGTGACTACTCCGCTGTTTGAAGTGGCCGCAAGTGGACGGCTAGCTTCTAATTTCATTGCTCAAAACGGAACCCGCTTCACATCATAGCGACTATAGCTCCTTGTCACATCACCATGTGAGAGCTGTTGGAGATCCTCGGATCGGAGGCATCACGCATACACTATATAGCAATATGCATCACTGTTAGTCTAATATTAAGTTACTACAACAATTCATTTTAAAAAAATGAATAAATAGTCAAATTACATGCTGACGGAACCATTGCACGAAGCTTGGGCCGCCTTTCAACCCATCACGACGTAGGTTATCTAATTGCTTACTTGTGGGTTGTCGAGTTGACTTCCAATTTTCTTTATCAAACACTCTGCTCATTTATTCCTGGGTTAAAAAGGACACTACACTGAAATGTTAAAAACATAATTCAGAAAGTCACTTACTCAAAATATTTTTCAACTTCTACCATGTTACTGAACATGTAAAGCATGGCCAGGTTCCACTCCTCATACTCAACATGGTGTGCAGTGTACGACCCAATAGGTTGACCCTTGCATTGAAAAAGCTTAAGTTCACACAACGGTTCTTCTTCCGCAGCACGGTACCGATTCATAGGGGCACTTACGTTGTGCTTGACTGCGAAATACTTTGTTGAGAAGTTTGTGATCTCTTTACTTGCATAAGTCTCTGCGATACACCCCTCTACCCTTGCCTTGTTAAGACCTAGCTCTAAGCTTTTTCAACTCCCTTTCCTAACTATACATCCATCTGAACTACGCAGGACCTCCAACCATCGCTTCCCAAGGCAGATGCACCAGCAGATGTTGCATCACATTCATAAAACCAGGTCGGAAAGTTTTTTCCAACTTGCATACAAGCAATGGAATTCCCTTCTCTAACTTCTGCATCAACGTCTTCGAGATTTCCTTAGCGCATATCTGCCTATAGAAGTAACTGAGCTCGTCTAACATCCTCCACAACTCATTATCAAAATAGCCATGAAACATTACCGGAACAAGTCTTTCCATGATAATACGGTAATCATGACTCTTTAGCCTGTTTAGCTTACCGATGCTGACATTCACAGCCCGTTTTATGTTAAATGCATAGCGATCAGGAAACTTTAGAGTTTTCAACAACGTCAAAATCTGTTTACGGTCTTCTGGCTTCACACAGTATGGAGCTCATGGCCGGCTCTCATTTCCATTTAAACCAACTTTAACCTCGAGCCACGGCCTAGCACAATGATCACCCATGTCTTTCCTAGCACTCACGTTATCCTTTGTTTTGTCGGTTACATCAAACACCATGCTTATGATGCTTGCTGCCACATTGCGCTTTTGGTGCATCAAATCTATGTTATGCGGCAGAATCAAAGCTTTCGCGTAAGGCAGCTCCCAAAGAAAAGAAATATGAGTCCAGTTGTGCTCCTTTCCA
Organism: Guadua angustifolia; assembly: GCA_036346375.1. Taxonomy (NCBI): domain Eukaryota; kingdom Viridiplantae; phylum Streptophyta; class Magnoliopsida; order Poales; family Poaceae; genus Guadua; species Guadua angustifolia. Next base: position 48,758,852 of record CM070502.1, on the reverse strand, counting down.
TAGCCAGTGAAACCCACTTCCGTAGATCGTACAAGCTGACTATGCCATTCAGCTATCTCCTCTCCTGTGAGTCGCTTCGGTGGCCCTTTTTTAACTTTCTTTCCTTTTCTAAATGCTTTGGCATCGTTCCTGAAAGGGTGCCTCGCCGGAAGCCACCGTCGATGGTAATCGAAGAATGTGATCTTTTTACCGTGCGTGAGCCTGAATGCATCAGAGTCAGCCATACAAATTGGACAACACAGGTGACCATGAACACACCAGCCGGCCCAAATGCCATATGCCAACAAATCATGGACCAACCACAGGTATGCGGCTCATAAGGTAAATTCTCTACCAGCAACGCTGTCGTATGCCTTTTCCCCTCGCCACAACTTTTTCAACTCGTTAATTAAGGGCCGCATGAACACATTGAGATCCTTCCCTGGATGCTTAGGATCTGGAATGACAAGAGCAAGGAATATGAACCCCTCTTTCAAGCAAATCTCAGGTGAAAGATTGTATGGCATGATGAAGACCGCCAACAAGAGTAGGGCTAGCGCCAGTCCGAAGGTGTGGAACCGTCTGTGGACAAACCAAGATGGACACTCCTAGGTCGCTTGCAAATGCAGGATCGAATCGGTCCAATGCCTGCCATGGTTCGCCATCAGATGGATGCACCATCATATCCGGGTCTTGGCCCTCACGTTTACCTTCTTTGTGCCACCGCATATGTTTCGCTGTTACTTTTGACATGTACACCGCTTAAGCCTATCCGTGATCGGCATGTACCGAAGTCGCTTAGTCGCGACCTTTGTAGTCACCGATACCCTTCCTCATCTACCACCTCAACGAATCTACACTTACCGCAATGCATACAATGAGTATCCTTGTCATGATCCTTCCGTAACAAAGATGCAATTATTCTCGCACACATCAATCTTACGTAATTCATCCCGAGGTGACCATCAACTTTTTCGATTGGTACAAATCCTTTGGCATCTTGTGGTTAGGCGGAAGGACATCATTCATAAGTTCAAGCAAAGCGTTGAAGCATTTGTTCAAAAGTTGAACTTGACTTCATCGACATAAGCCGTAAACACTTTGCAGATTCGGTCACATTGGTCAAGTCATGCAGCTTCTCATTCGAGGCGTCAAGTAGCCTATAGAATTCCTTAACCTCCTCCGGCTGTGACCCCTCCCCTGAGTTAAATTCAATCCCCCTACCAAGATCATCCAGCATCTCTTCCATCTGGTCGTGATCCTCCCCATGGTCCGACTCAATGGCCTGCCCTGCGGCCTCTCCATGACGGTGCCACACCAAATAGTTAGGCATGAACCCGTTTTTGCAAATGTGATAGTGCACTATATCCTTGTTGTAGTAGCTGTTATTCTCGCAGAGGGTACATGGGCAATACACATATTCAGCTCCTCCAGCGAATGCTTGCTTCAAGAAAGCATCCGTGATATGCCCCCATTCCCTTGCCACCCATTCTCAAAGCTAAACAAATGAAACGATGTCAACGTACGACCGTGGCTTAGGTGACAAATACAACCCTGTTAGGAAAGATGTGTTCTAAACCCACCCAGAATGGAGGTTGCATGCGCACTGTGACGTCGCGCATCTGAACCGAACGAATTTCGGCAAAGATAACCCATTGTTCTCCAAACGCACGCTGATCTTTGGTGTGTCGGAGAACAACAGGTTATGCGGCGAAATCACGCTCGATCGCCAGACGCCACAGCCCCATGCAACAACCAACATTCTCGGGCGTCCAAAATATGTTAGATAATTCGAATCACAAGACTCACAAGCAAATGTGAGATGCGCCGTTCCCAACGGGTGACGCCTAGGCTCTCTACTGTTTGACGCAAACCCTAAACTCTAACGTTATATACAACGGCAGCGAGAGAATAAAAATATATATACCATATGCAGTGAATATAAAATGTGATAAAATAACTTCAAACGAATTAATCATTTCACATTGAGACTAAATGAATTTTAAGCCCATATTTGAATTGTAAAATAAATGGAGATTGTTATGCATTCACCTGCACATGTAACCTTAGAATGCATCCAAAGAATTATACAAGTTTAAAAGTTCTGGAATGATTAACTGGAAAACACTTTGGCAAAAAATCTAAACTAACTGACGAAAAAAGCAATAATAGTATAAGAGGATTCCACTGTTCGACCTTTAAATGAAACATCAAACAAGAGAATAGAAGAATTAGCAAGTTAGCAACAACTCAAATTGAGTGTACTTAAATCCTCAAGCTAGGACATATGCCAACATGTATGAAATACTTTAAAGTCCTCATGCTAGGTTAGGATGATTGAGTGTACTTAAATCAGGACCCCACATTTGAGCATTATGATAAATACATAACATTTTGTTCTTGTAGTGGAAGAAGAAATTTAGAGGCTCTTGAGCTAACGCTGACAAAATACCCTGAGTACTTGATCTACATTGAACATCAGGGCTAAACCAACTCCTATTGCATGTATAAATTCTTGTGCGTTTTATGATTTCCATAAAGGTTTGTTTATGTTTAGATCCTTGAACTGAGTTAGCTTCTGTAATTTGAGTCCCACTTCTAATTCATGTATAATTGAAATTGGACTACAATTCAAAATTTTTTGTTTATTTGCCAGAGAAACTATAACCTGGAAATGGAATTATGAGACAACAGAAAATCTTGTTTGATTGCAAAAGAATTTGCAGTTCTGAAATTGACATTGTCATGGATTTTGTCTTTATGATTGCTAATATATTGTTTTGCTATAGAACCTGATATATTGCTTACTAATACTGCTGAAATTAACTCCTCTTTTTCTGTTGGTGTAGGAAATATTTCCAATGGGTTGAAGTGCTGTATGAGTTCCACCGGTGCCTGTACCGATGCACTAGCAAAATGTAGTCAAGAACCTCCACTTGTGGTTGAACACCATGGTTCATGTATTAATGAATTAACAACAGTTGTAGGAAATATGAATGGGTCTTTAATGGTCATAGAACAAGAGAGCAACTTGACTAGACAAGGGAAACATGAGAGTAGGAAGCGGCTTAGCTCTTTTGATTGTTGGCTTTTTACATGTCAGCAGAGGAATGAAATACCGGTGGGCCCTGACTATCAAGCACAGGTGCCATAATGGACTGGTGAGCTGCCTGTAAATTGCAACGATCCTGAAACCTTAAAATTGTTGGGCACAAAGGTCTGGCCTCCAGAAAATGGAAACAGGAAAGCTCCATTTTGTGGTGACCCAATTGGCAGAGGTAGAGGAGATGTTTGCGGCTGCAACCTTCCAGGATCAATAGATTGTGTTAGGTTTCATGTAGCAGAAAGGATACTTCTGCTGATATGTGAACTTGGTTCATATTTCTTTGAATGGGGATTCGATCATATGGGTGAGGAAATTGCGCTTTCTTTTACAGATGAAGTGGAGGCAAATTTCAAGGCTGGAAGGTACTATGTGCACCAGCTTGTTTTTCCTTTTTCTTTTTCATTTTTTAAATTAAATTATACCTTATCCGGTAGGTATAATTGTCAGCAACATGCTCTAGGCTCCTATTTGTTTCTCTCTAGAGAGTGGTGGAGCAGAAAGAGCATTCACATATGTAGATGTTAGTCTTCTGAAGCATAGGCACATATGTTCTTTGTAGATTCAGCATGTTGACTCGAACTTTTTTTGTAGTCTTCTTTTCGACCTGTTAAATTGTCATGGCCGCAAATTCAAATTCGGCTCCTACGGTTAGCATTAGCGCCAACCAGGTTTTTGGCCGCATTTGAGATCCACTGCAACTTCAGAACCTATCCCAAATTTGCCACTTAAGAATTTCCAACTTAGCCGAATTTAAGAGCTAGAAATTTCAGTGTGCAAATGTGGTTTTCATTAAAGTTCAGAGCCTTGTAACTTGAGATCTATAATGATCTAGAGTGTGCAGGTTAGTAAAATGAAAACTAGAAACTTTTTTCTATTCAATGGTTGAGTTTTGAGCCCAATCCAACAGCAAATACTAATTTAAATCTTAGCCTCAAAATTGAATCCTATGCTGAAAATTCTGGGTCTTAGCCATTCTCTCTTGCTTCCAAGTGGGGTCAATGTGCAGCAAATAAAAGAAATTGGGGCAGCCAACACATTTTCTCCTGAGTTCTCCCCCAAGCAAACCGAAATCAGCATTTCCTCTTCTCCTGGTCTCTCCTCCCCCAAGCAAACCGAAGCAGCCCTCCAACCTTCTCCCTGGTGGCGCCCCTCTCCCCTGCTGCTCCCTGGTGGCGCCTCCCTCTCCCCCACAAGCAGCAGCCAGCACTCCCTCCTGCAGCACCTCACCAAGCCGCCCCACCCCTCTTCCTCTTCCATTCCTTGAAGGTAATGCTTCCTTGATTTAGGGTTTCTTGTTTTCTGGTTTTAGGGGCAGCATTGGTGAATTTGGGGGCTTAGGAGAGTAGAGATTTGGGATTTGGATGGGGAATAACCAATCTAGGGTTTGGAGCAAAGTTCTGAATTTTCGAGCAGATTTCGTAGCTACTGTTTCGGGTTGATTTGAGCAAGTTCCGAGCATCTCCTGCTAGTCTGGCTGTAGAGAAAGTTGTGGGTAATGAAATTATCTTTCATTTCCAACCGGAATCACTCAATTTTGTTAACCTAGCTAAATGTTATGTCGATTTTAGTGCGTGCTGCTCTGAAAATGCTAAAAATGTGGAGCTGAAACTTGAGCTGCGAATTAAAATTAGTAAGAGGCCGAATTAGAAATTAATTTTGCCTGAGAAGTTGTAGGAAATTTCATGTAGATTGTAAAAATATCATCCTTTACTCAATTACATTAATTATAGCAATTTATATGATGAAATTTGTGCATGCTGTTCTGAAACTTCTGAACACTGAAACGGTTCTCTGTTCCTGGCCGAACTGGGAATTCTCTGTGCAGAATCTGGGTGATTGGCCAAAGCTAAGTGGTAGGTTTATGTCTTGTGGTCGTCTAGGATCTGAGTTTGCTCAATTTGATTAAGTGGTCAAAAAGTTATGGTCATTTGAATCACTGTCTGTCCTGAAACCGGTTTTTCTGAAATTCAAACTTTGGGGCTAAAGTTCAGAGTTTAGTTGAGGGTTTTAAATTCATATTCTTAGTGTTGCACTTTTGGAACTGTCATGGGTGTTGCATTTTGTATTTCATTTCATATGCATCGCATGCATCTCATTTACATGCATTGTGATCGTGTAGAGAACGAAAACACGGAGGTTGACGCGGCGGTGACCGAGGGGGGGTACCGGAGAGCCGTTTGTTACTGAAAATCCAGCAGAAGCTCAAGGCAAGCACCTAAGCATGTTCAACCTTATATATAATTGTATTTTTGCGAATAAACTGTTTATTAGATGATTACGTCTTGCATTAGGAATCGAAATGTGGGATAGAGCTAGATCCTAATTGCTGCACATACACTCATTGATAATTGTTGAACACCTCCCTTGGAGCTAGTATATAGGTAATTGTATTGTGTCCATGCTTAGTTTGCTTAGATGTCGAGTATGGGCCAAGTGGTGGATGGTTCCATCACTTGAGAATAATTACTTCACACTATTGGGTTGCAATGGATATGGTTATGTTTTGAAATATAAAAATTGAGATCGGGCGAGAGGGTTGGATTCATTTGGGTGTGGAGACTCAAATGTTGTAGTCTCGCCCGTGTCGGTTAAGGACCAATCCGTTGTTTGCCATGTTGATCAAGCACCCCTTGTTGATCGCATGCCCGATATAATGGTACGGTAAGCCACCCTTTCATGGCATACTATTTGATGGGTCATGCCCTCATGCTATTGGACGTGGTTGAGGGCGATGCCTAAGCCGACTCTCGAGGGCTAAGCGAGGCTTGAGCCGCTCGAGGGAGGTTGCTAGGTGCTTGGGCCGCATGAGGATGGTTCAACGAGTAGATATGGATGGGAGAAGGGTTGACATGAGGTTCCTTGTGGCACATGTCGTGCGATTGATGATCCCCTGCAGGGTGAATAAGCGATTCAAATTGCCGCGCACTCGGATATGAGCATGCTTGTATCATCCGACATTTCAACGTAGTAACAATTTAAACTTGAAATTAGTTGGTATACTTGATGTTGATACTTGTTTATGCTATTACTTGCTCTCTTTAATGTTTAATTTCAGATTTCACTCTAGTAATAGGTGTTGTCCATAAATGCAATAAACTTGAAATTTGTGTAGTTGAATACGATTATGCAACAAAGTAAGCTTTTCCGCACTTTTACCTTAAGCTTATACCTTGCTACATCCAAATGCATATTCTTTCGAGTCGGTCATATATGGACCACGGGTCTTGCGAGTGCCTTCTGTACTCATGCTTCTGCTTTGTGGTTTTCAGTGAGGACCCGGTGGTGTGAGTTCTGTCGTCTTGCTTCTCGGTGGTGGGCGAGCACCGAGTAAAAGCTAACTCGACGATGTAAACGCCCGGAAGTGTTCAAGGGCAGGACACTTCCGGAGATGTCTTACTTTTGGTTTAATTTGGTGGTTGTTCGTTCATTTTGTTGTAAAGTTAACTTTAAAACTTGTTATGGCTTTGTTTAATCACTTGGCTATTTCCGTTGTTGAACTTTAATGTATCGCCATGCTTAACTCAGGTCTGGGTTGTTGTTTTTATGCATGTTTGTTTATATTGTGGTTGTGGTTGTGATATACTTGGTTAATTAATTGTTTCTTCTGTCTGCTGTGTGGATGTCCGTACTTCTAGAGGCGTCATGCTGAAATTTCGAACTTTTATCTTGCTGTCTAGTCATGTTTTATATGCTTCTAGTATGCCAGATGCGTTGTTTTAGTTGTGTGGTTATCTAGTTTCGTCTTTGTGTTTGAGTTGGTGTTGTTGTTGTGCTTCCACGGCGCGTGCGTGGTCGTAAAGTTTTGGGTTCGTTGCCCCCTTTATGTGAATTGAATTGATATGGCAATGGAAACCGGTATGCGAGGCGATCCTGGGCGAGTTTCGGGTTGCATACCGGGGGAATACCGGGATTGTTGTCGAGTTATTCGAATGGGTTCGTTGTTGTCCTAATTGGGCTTGGGTGTTAGCACTGTGAGCACCATCGGTGATCCGTTGCTGGCCTCCAAATCCGATGAGGGTGACCGGGCATTCGAATAACCCGAGGACGGTCTAGGCGGCTCCTCACATAAATGGTAGACAAACCATCCTACCAAGACCATAAATAACACTAGCGGAAAACAACCCTAAAGCATTTAAAGCTTAGCGGGCTAACTAGAAAAAAATTTCGCCATGACCTCTCCTAATAATCTGGACATCCACTCAGCAGACAAAAGATTACAGTCATCCAACAAGCATCATAACATATTACCACAGCATTACCTACCAATTCATAGTCACGAGCTAAAACCTTGGAGCCACCACAAACTTTTCACAAACTATAATTAGACAAAAGCAACCAAAAGGAATTACCTTGCTCAATTGCTCGTTGCTCCGCCGAGGGCCGGATCCGGAAGTCGAGGAGCCGAGGAGCCGCGGAGGTCCCGGAGGAGGATGACTAGAGCCGGTGAGCCGCAGAGAGGAGTCACTGCCCTTCACGGAGGACGAGCCGCCGCTGCCCATGAGGAGGAGAGCACCGGTCGGCCACGGGCTGTGATTGCGAGCTCGAGGAACGGGGGAGAGGAGGGTCTGAGACGCCGGCGGCTGCCTCGCAGGGACGGGCAGGGCGCCGCAGGGGTTCGGGAGGGCGGGTGGCGGCGACGACGGCGCGGCGGCGCTGGGGTCCGGGAGGGTGGCGCGCAAGCGGGCGGGGAGAGGAAGGCCAAAGGCGCTGGTGCCAAGGGCACAAGCGACGAGCTAAGAAGACAGAGCTAAGGTAGGGAGACGCTAAGAGAGAGGGAGACGCGGTGGCCGGGTTACCACAAAGAAGCTTAAATTGTATTACTCTGCCCACTTAATTTACTTAAATTCGTGGGTATTTACGTAAACTGATGAATTTAAATTATAAATTCATCGGTATTTTTTTGGCTCACGAATTTAATTAAATACGTGGGTTTTTTTGTAAACCGATGAATTTGATATATAAATTCGTGCGTTTTTGTTTGGCCCACGAATTTAAAAAAACCCACGAATTTTTCACTGTTTCTTGTAGTGTCAATTATGTTGGTATTAACAAACTCGGATCCATTGTCAATTAAAAGACCATGTGGAGGTCTATCCTTATGTGTGATGAGTAATTGACGAGTTTTGAGCTTGGTTTGATTTGAAATTGAGTTTGATTTGAAGTGAATTGGATTTGAAGCAATTTGAGTGTTGGTTGCTTTTCTTAGTGCTACCGGCCAGGGGGCAGTAGCACCGAACCATTGAGCGCAATTATATTGATTAATGATTTTGGTATAATCATTGAATATCTTTGTAGGCATTGCTATGTGAAAGGTTTTTCCTTGTCTTTGATGGTTGCAGGGCGACAGTGCTAGGTCATGGTGAGGCGGAGGATGACCGAGACTAGGCGAGGAGCGTCGGAGGTCCAGACGGTTGGTAGATCACCGGAAGATGATCGGAGACGGAGTCCGGGCAAGCTAAGAAGACAAGAAAAGGAGGAGATGCTAGCTAGACACCGCGTGGATCAAGGAAGGCCGTCGGATGTGTGTGGGTTTTGGGTTAGCCCTTGCATGGCTGTGTGAGTAGGCAAATCCTAGCCCTTAGATGATTTCTCTAGGGTTGAGGGCTGCATCCATGGGTGATAGGTGGCCCAAGAGTAGTATAAATAGGGGTGGAGGGGTAGCCTCCTCCCCTTGAAGGTTTGAGTTGCTCCTTTGAGCTTTGCCCACATGAAGTGAGGCTTTGTAAACCTTCCCACTAGAAATAAAAAAATTCTTTACATTATTGTGAATTTAAATTCTGCATTTACATTATGTCTTTACTTTACGCAATTTAAATTCAGCATTTACTTTACGCATTTACTTTCCCGCAATTTACATTCATGCAGTTTGGATTTACCTCCCCTCCTTCTAAATGCTGATCTTGGATGTTTTGAGTGTGTTCATATGGTTTTACATCTCTTTTGCACTCTTGGATTGAGTAGAGATCATCTTTTCTTTCAAGTTCCAACTTTGTCCAGAACTTGTTCTTTACGTAGTAGTTAGTATTTTATTTTTATAAAAATATAGAAAAATCATTTTTGAGTGATTCTTCTTGAGAAGGTGCGGGACTCTCATATCCAATTGTAGAAAAATTTAAGAGTCCACTTGTTGTACCGTTTGGGCGCCATGAGGTGAAAACCGAGCCATAAACTTTCTGCTTGAAGTTCTTGACTGACTGTGTTCTTAGATTTTTCTTGTTTTTTCTGTAAGGATTTTTTTGGTGAAATTTGGTAGAGTTCTTCATGACTCTTCTTCTCATAGGGAGAAAAATTCTCAAAATTTCTTGAACTGCAGAAACCCACCAACCACCTGTTCAAATTAAGGATAATTTCTGGAAATTCTGCTTTTGCTTTTCTGAAAGTGGCTTTTGTAATTTGAATTGATCTCATTTCTAAAAGTAGGAGTTGAATTGATTCCTTCTCATTTTTCGACACTAGACAACCAGAATTGTGACTCAAAAATCCCCACATATTTTATGGTACTTATCCATGCATGTTAGGGGTACACATAGTTATCTAGTTTTTCGGGTTTTTCACGATTTCCTTTGAACGATCTTGTCGAGGTTTTAGTTGGAGTATTTTAGGGGAAAATTTATTTGCAACCATTCAACCCCCCCCCCTCTGTTCGCCATCTCGATCCTTCATCACTTCTAATTTTCTTGATGGGGCAATCAAACTCATTTTGGGCCCTTTTTTGCAAAAGTTTTGAAAATTTTTTCAACTTCACTTTTATTTGGTAAAAAGAAAACCCAAGTAAAACGGGAGTAGTCATCTACCACTACAAGGCAATATGAGTTACTACCAATGCTAGCATATGAAGTGGGGCCAAACACATACATATGCAAGAGCTTAAGTGGTCTCATGGTGGACATGATACTTTTGGTAGGATGAGAATTAGCTACTTGTTTGCTAGCTTGGCAAGCACTACATAGCTTATTCTTTTCAAATTTAACATCCTTCACAAGTGAACTAAAGCCGAGCGCGAGTCAAATCTTATAAAGAACCTCCATTATTTATGGTTTGTTGTTCGAAATTTCCATCTACTTAGGTATTCCTGCATCAATATTTACGAGACACGGCCAGTAATAGATGTTGTAATTGAATATCTGCACTTCCTATATGCATTGAGGCAACAGTTTGTCCGATCAGGATAGACTTAAAATATAAACATTTGTAGCGCTTTTCTCCATTCTTATGATAATGTTGATGGAACTCGACTAATAAATCAACCAAGACCCTTGCCTTGATGGCAGGCGGCGGCAACCACGGTCTTCTCTATCGAGCCGGACACACTAGAGTGTGTGATTTGCTTCATGCCATACTGAAGTGGCTTTGCTTGAGGTCACCGTAGTGCCACGGTCTTGAGAGTGGCCGGACGACATGCTCTTATGCGGCGTCACCGTTGTGCCACGGTGGGAGAACATGGTACTTTGGTAAAATTGTAGATGTACTTGATAGATTACTCTAGGTAGGGTAATTAAAGATTGAACAAATGTGATTGCAAGTCGGGTCTTCCATGCCCTAAGGACTTTGGAACACCGACTTGAATGAAGAAGAGGAGCGGAGGAAGCCGATGGACGGTGGGTACGCGGAAGAAGACAAAGAACCAAGGGAACACTCGGACGGATCGACCTATCGGTGCGAGGTAAGTACTCAGATCAATGAAGAAGAGGAGGGAGGAAGCCGATGGGCGGTAGAAGAAGAAGAAAGAACCAAGGGAACACTCCTTGGTTGTCGCCTTCTTCCGCTGCACTCACCGCCCATCGGCTTCCTCCGCTTCCTCTTTCTCCATTCAAGTCGGGTGTTCCAAAGTCCTTCCGCATGGAAGACCCGACTTGCAATCACATTTGTTCAATCTTTAATTACCCTACCTAGAGTAATCTATCAAGTACATCTACAATTTTACCAAAAACCATGTTCTCCCACCGTGGCACGACGGTGACGCCGCATAAGAGCATGTCGTCCGGCCACTTCAAGACCGTGGCACTACGGTGACCTCGCAAAGCCACTTCAGATGGCATGAAGCAAATCACACACTCTAGTGTGTCCGGTTCGATGGAGAAGACCGTGGTTGCCGCCGCCGCCATGTCAAGCGTATGGTCTTGGTTGATTTATTAGTCGAGTTCCATCAACATTATCATAAGAAGGAGAAAAGCGCTACAAATGTTTATAATTTAAGTCTATCCCGATTGGACAAACTGTTGTCTCAATGCATATAGGAAGTGCAGATATTCAATTACAACATCTATAACTGGTTGTGCCTTATAAATATCAAGTAGAAATATTGATGGAAATTTTAACAACACCATAACTAATGGAGGTTCTGCTGGGGTGTGGGAAAAGGTCATCACAGACGGTTCTTATTTGAAACCGCTCGTGATATTTAGTTATCACAGCATTTGTTACGATTTGAAACCGCTCGTGATATTTAGTTATCACGAGACGGATGTAATTTGAAACCGCTTTGTGATATTTAGTTATCACGACGGTTTCAAATAAGAACCGCTCGTGATAATTAAATTTCACAGACGGTTTATTAATACAACCGCTCGTGATATATATTTTCTCGACGGGTATAGAACCGTCTCTGATGATCTCCTTCATCACAGACTTATGGTTACTGACGGTTCACAAAACCGTCTCTGATGACGTTTGCGAACCGTCTGTGATGAAGTTTTCTGTAGTAGTGGTAGTTCTCTTCTGCATCACACAACATTCGAGCCAGATTATTGTCATCATCAACGACCAACCTATCCTCATCGGATCCATAATTGATGTCATCTGCCATATTGTTGGCTCCGTCGTCATCGACGTTAACACATTGAAGTATGATCTCTTCTTCGACGTGCCTTATCCAACTTGTATAGCTAGGTACAAAACCCCTCCGAATCAAGTGCAAGTAGATATGGTTTTTGTCTGAAAACATCTTCTCATTCTTGCAATCAATGCATGGACAATATATGTAGTTCGTCTTCTTTTGCAAGCTGTTCTCCTCAGTGACTCTTAGAAAAGAAGAAACGCCATCGATGTATTCTCGATTGTAACGGTTCGCATTGTACATCCAACTCCGGTCCATCTACAATAATTAATTAACGTAAACAATTATTCATATCAAATAATCTTAATTAAAATTGGCTAACAATAGCCACTAATTGAGCAAGATGTATATGCACACACTAATGGTAAAAAATTAATGGTAATTACAAAACAAATCTTATTTACTTAATTTTTATATGTGCTCATACCTAGCCAAAATTAAATTTATCCTCTGAAAGTGCTAGATAATAAATTCATTATCTCCAAATGCAAGCCAGCTTAATGATCACCCATCTACCATATTAGCTAAATTTTAATTTTTATTAATATCCAATAATCGTAATTAAATAAATTTGATATACACTTGATAAAAATTGCCTAACAATAGCCACTAATGGAGCAAGATGTATATGCATGCGCTAATGGTAAGAAATTAATGGTAATTAAAAACAAATCTTATTTACTTCATTTTCATATATGGTCATACCTAGCAAAAATTAAATTTAACCTCCGAACGAGCTACATAATATACTCATCATTTCAAAATACACGCCAATTTCAAGATCACTCATCTACCATATTAACTAAAATTTATTTTTTGTTAATAGCTAGCCAATAATCTTAATTAATTAAATTGCATATATACTTGATCATATTTAATCATCTAAAAAAGATAGACAACTTAATCTAATGGAGCAAGATAATAAATTCATCATCCACAAAATGCTAGGTAAATAAAAGCAAACTAAATCTAAACCTTAATTAAACGAGATCTATGCATTAAATTGCAACGACACCAGTACAAATGAAGAGAGGAGAATGAATCACACACCTTGGAACAATTATAGGAAGTAGAAGCACAAAAATTTTTACAAAACAAAATATGAACAATTATAGGAAGTAGAAGTCCTTGTTTTGACTCGGGGAGGAAGATGACCATAACGTGGCTGCAGGGAGTACTTATAGGAGTATTATTTGTGACGGTTTTTAATTAAAACCGCTATAGATAATAATATCAGTGTTGGTTTTAACAAAAAAACCACCACAAATACTAATATTATCAGTGACGGTTTTTCCCTAAAACCGTCACAAATTATCAGTGGTGGTTTCAAAGGAAAACCGCCACAGGTAATGTTATTTGTGACGGTTCTAAACGAAAACTATCACAAATAGCCTTCCCACTATTTTTAACTTTAGAACTGCCACAGATAAATGTATTTGTGACGGTTCTAAAAGAACCGCCATAAATAAGGTGTCACATATGTGCTGTTTTGTGGTAGTGTGTGCATGATACACATGTTCACCGACCAGGAGTCCGCATGAAAATATATAGTTTAAGCACACAAACGGGGCATCATTTTTTAGGTTTCTTGGCCAACAGATCAATCGATCTCTGCTTACCGTGTGATGCCGCGGTAGATAGACGTTCTCTGCTGAAGGATTCCATTTGCTTCTTCGCCCGACGGCGCAACGGAACCGCCAGATCTGGCGAGAGATAGCTTCTGCTCGACTGTTGCTTGAGAGAAGCGGTGGAGTGGGGGCCATTCAGCGGCACCACTCAGAAGCGGGCGGCTATATATGAACTTGAGCTCGAGTCGTCACAGCTCATGCTCCGCCACCTCGGTGCTTTGAACCGGCCGCCACCATTTCCCGTTTACACCACCTTCACCGAGGAAGTCTTCGGCTTAGGCGGCGGCGCGACCTGCTATGGCGCCAGGCTCACTTGCTGCTCCTCTCCTCCTCCATATCACCTACACACACAAGGGCGTGTTTGCGGTGGGAACGCAGTGTGCTGAAGCCCCACCTGTGGCCCCACCGGCTCCTTCATGTGTGTTTGTGTGTGTGTGTATATATATATATATTAGAGGGTTTTGATAAACATTTTTCGGATGTTTTCTAACCAAAAATCAACTAAATCGTAAACCGTTGGATTTTACTGTGATTAGTGCAGTTAAATGGGACTGATTGTGATTTGCTTTGACTGATTGTGATCTATTGTGATTAGTGCAGTTAAGTGGGCCTAATTTTGTTGTAATTAGTGCAGTTAAGTGGAACTGATTAGTGCAAAACTTAAGCCTTTTGATCCAACGGTTGGATTAATCAATCTAATGATCCAAAATTTGGATGTTTTATTACACAAAAACAAATGGGAGATGACTATACACACCCTAACTTTGAAGGTCTCAGTTTTAGCCCCCCTCGTTCTAATTTTCTGGATACGCCTCTGTACACACATACCCATGCATTAGCACGACGACACTCCATAAATGATAGAAACACCCTTACCCGCATTAGAAACACAGTGATCGATGAAGAAGCTAAGCAAGAGGTCCAGGTTACTAACAGTGGTGATCGAGGGAGAAGTTGAGCCATGGGTAGTGATGTGAGGTGTCCATGTCCATGGCCAGAAGGTCCAGAACGGTAACTTCTCGGGGTGAGTTTCTTGAGAGCTGAGAGAAGCTGTAGGGGAAGGGTTTTCTTGTGAGGTGAAGAATGGGGCGATGGTGAAGGTTGATATATAATAGAGGAAGGAGAAGACAAAGCAGCCTAGCCGCTGCTGCTAGAGAGAGAAAGAGGGCGCACAGGCAATGAGGCTTGGTAATTTATATGTGGATTTTGAGTAAGTGCCATGTATGTAGAGAGAGAGACTTTTACTCAGTGGTTCTTGTTGAAGTATAAGTGAATTGTCCATCTTTCCTCATCAGCTTAAGTTTTTGGGTGAACTGGCTGGTGCATGTAACTCAATATGGTATCAGAGCCAAGAGGTCTCGAGTTCAAGACCCGGTTGGCGCAATTAAAAAACTAATTGCAGCCCACTTCTATTCCACGTCCTAGGGTTTGAGAGAGCCTGTATGTGAGGGGGAGTGTTGAAGTATAAGTGAATTGTCCATCTTTCCTCATCAGCTTAAGTTTTTGGGTGAACTGGCTGGTGCATGCAACTCAATAGTTCTGGTTTTTTGGTGAAGCGTTGCATTTGCATGGTTCATCGGTAGTATGTTGAGGTGGAGTTTGTACGTTTTACAGGCGGAGGCATGGTATGGGCGGTGCGGGCGGTATCCTTGAGCGCGTTGGAAGCAAAGGGCTGACTTTGCTGTGCATGCTTGGCGGCTCTGGACGAATAGCTTAAAAAGTTTATTCGTAAAAAGCACTAACAGTGACAAAGGTAGTTAATTAAACAGCGATGGTAAAGGTAGGTAACACAACTACTGAACATGTGATTACTGCCGGATCCACATCGGCATCACTGTCGGATGTGGACCCGGCACAACCTAAGTGGCAGAAACTGCTAGATATAAACCGACAGTGATAATCACTATCACTGCCGGTTTATACTTACCAACCAGCAGTGATAATTATTATCATTACCGGTTCATACTGTCCAACCGGCAGTGATAGCGTAAATCCAAAAATCACTCGGTAAAATCAAAAAACAAATTTATTTGCACCTGGACCGGCCAGTATTTACTACTACGCACGATCGCGCGTCACAAGTCACGCAGTTTTCGCGCAAAATACGCGCGCGTGCGATTGCTAGGATTCAAATCTGTGACCTGCTGCTTCGCGTGAGCACCCCTTACCATCTCACCTAACACTCACTTATCAACTACAATAAGATATATGTTCCTTTTATCCCTTCGCATCCGAAAGTTTCAACGATTATTTGGACGTCTAAATGACATCAAATAAAAAAGTTGTCAACTACAAAGTTGTAGATCTCATCGAGAGCTACAATTTTCATATAAACTTTGTCTCCATCCGACTCCGTATGCAAAAGTTATGATTTTTTCAAAAATATTATCACTGCCGGTTCGTGTAAAGAACCGGCAATGATAATAGTCTCACCGACGGTTCGGATTCCGAACAAGCAGTGATAGTATTTTAAAAAATCATAACTTTTGCATATGGAGTCGGATGGAGACAAAATTTATATGAAAATTATAGCTCTCGATGAGATCTACAACTTTGTAGTTGACAACTTTTTTATTTGAAGTCATTTAGACATCCAAAGAATCGTTGACAACTTTTATCCCTTTGCATCCGAAAGTTTCAATGATTATTTGGACACATAAATTACTTCAATAAAAAAGTTGTCAACTAAAAAGTTGTAGATCTCATCGAGAGCTACAATTTTTATATAAACTTTATCTCCATCCGACTCTGTATGCAAAAGTCATGATTTTTTTCAAAAATATTATCACTGCCGGTTCTCAATAAGAACCGGCAGTAATAGTCCCACCGACTGTTCGAATTCTGGACAGACCGTAATAATATTTTAAAAAAATCATAACTTTTACAAACGGAGTCGGATGAAGACAAAATTTATATAAAAATTGTACCAACGATGACTCTAAATCACTAATTATGTTAGGTCCTAATCCCATTTGAGAATATGTGGTTCGTGCAAGTTCCTAAACTATTGTACAACTGCAAAAAAAAATTCAGCAACATTTCCCGCTGTTCTCTAACTACACATTTCGATAATAAGTTAAGAGGGTGTGTATCTAGAGAATACTAGGGAGGTGTTGCCGAAATTTTCTCTACAGATGTCCTCTAACAGTCCAAACAAACGTGGACAATTCAAGAGTGCTTTTTTATTACAGAAAGACTACCAAACGGTATACCGTTGGGAATCACTTCCAACGGTATACCAGGTTTCATTAGGTTCGCGGGTAAGTTTCATTACCAGGTTTCACGGGTAAGTTTCATGATGTCTCATGGATAAGTTCCATGGGTTTCATGAGGTTTCAAGTTTCATAAGGTTCGTGTTCATTAAAAAAAGTTTAGCATTGTGCTGTCTGATGAAACCTTTGGTTGAAACTTATCTATGAGACTTTTTTTAATGAAATACGAACCTTATGAAACTTGAAACCTCATGAAACCCATGAAACCTATCCGTGGAAACATCATGAAACTTACCCGTGAAACCTAGTAGCGAAACTTACCCGTGAACCTAATGAACCATGCTATACCGTTGGAAGTGATTCCCAACGGTATAGCGTGTGGTAGTTGCTCTCTTTTTATTAATATGCTATTTCAGTATATTTATAAACAAACACCCTCGAAGGAGACGTAGGTTACGCAACCTAAACTCTAACATTTATCATGTTACATCAACAATAATTTCAGATTAACATAAGAGTACTAAAAATATAAATAGATGTGTGTTTATCAAATAAAGGGTGTGAAATTTGGTAGGACATACACAATTTCAGTGCAACCTAAACTCTCTTTGCGATATATTGAATTACCTAGTGTGAAAATGAAGGGATTTAAAGGAATACTCACCTTTTGAAGAAAATCACAAATGAGAAAAAATTGAGGAGAAATCTTCTCAAGATAGGGCTTCAACTCTATCTACCCTCTTGACGTCCATGCTCGAAGATTTCACAATTTCTCATCCAAGTATTGCCTCCAACCAGAGTATTTTATGTTTTTTGAGATGGCGACAGTTTTTTTGGCTTTAGAACAACAACAGAGGAGAATTCAATCTGAAGGTTTATATAACCTAGCGAGGCACACACAATCGGTTTTGAGATCAAAACCAATTGTGATGTATGGTACTCATCATAATCGGTTCTCAGATGAGAACTGATTGTGATGTGCCTAATACTACGTCACAATCTGTTGGTGATATGCCCTAGAGGCGATCATGTGAGATGATTGTATCATACGTCTATGTTCATGTACTTATCTGTTCTATGAATAAATGTCACTCCTTTGTTTATTGAGTATGACTTAATTGTGAAACACATTGGTTATATGATATTATTCTAAACGATCCTGGTCACATATCATTATGTGGGACAATAGTGATCGACCAAAGACATGTATTGATTGATGGTAATGTTTCACATACCATAGATATGGAGATATCAAATCAATAATGTGGGCACATGTTAGAGAACATGGGGTTGGATAGACCCGCTCTAAGACACTGATGAGATTGTTATCTTAGAAGTGCCATCAGGGTATAGTCTTGAGTGGTGTACCTATATGATCCTTTGACCTGAGATTCTTATTGATTCTCAGCATGTGTAATTGTCTACTTTGGGGCTATCAAACGCTTCTCTGTAGCAGGAGAGTTATAAAGGTAGCTTACGGGTATGCTATGAAACATGATGTGAGATATAAGAGATCAAGATGGAATTTGCCCCTCCTTGATAACGGGAGAGATATCTCTGGGCCCCTCGGTGTGGATGGATAAGGAAAAGTGCATGGCCATGCCAAAGTAATTAAAGTGTTAATCACGAATTATATCCATTACATTGACGAGTGAATGGGTCGAGCTACCACAAGGATGGCACGCATCTTGCCTTGAGCTTGACTGGTATCGTGTGGCAAAAGGGTCGGTATATGAGTATATCAAGGTTCAGCCGATACGATCACTCTGTGCATTCGGGGGACAACATGTCCTGCTAGGAACCATCGTTGTCGATGGTCCGAAAAGAGGTTTCCAGGGCCATGGCCGTTTGCACATGAACCTAACGGGTCGCACACTTAACGGGTTGGAACATGCCAAAATGGATTAGGATCCATTAGTGGGTTTCGCGGATATGGATCTGCGGGGATGATGTTCCTAATGGGCTTCTATCATAGAAGGCCCATTAGCATGCGCTCTATATAAAGGGGTGTGGGGTGGCGCTGCAGAAGAGAGGTTTTTTCCACCACGAAACCCTAGCCGTCGACTCCCTTCCCCTGCCAAAACCCTAGCCGTCGCGCGCGTGGTGCTAGCACTCCGGTGCACGGCGTTCCACCCCTGGACGTGTGGATACCGTAGAGGCGTCGTTGCATCTGCCTCGGCGCTGATCGGCGAGAATGTCTACTTCCTCTACAGTGTTGCGTGCACGATCGCGAGGAGGAGACGATCAACTCCGGCATCTACTACTGTACTTTGAAGTACGCGGGGACGCTTCACCCACTCTTCTTCTGCTGCTAACGTGCTCCAAGGGTAATGATCCATGATCTACTACTCGCATGTATCCTGGTTGAATGCGTAGAAAATTTTGTTTTCGACTAGCGTAGCCTACGCGTTCCCTTCACAATCAGTTCTCACTTGAGAACCGATCATGATGATTTCTCACTATATTATTACACCCTCATTGAATCATCTATCACAATTGGTTTTTTCCTGAAATGTTGAGAACCGACCCAAATGAAATGTTAGAATATGCTTTAGCATATACATGCATCCTCTAGGCATATTCTCTGTATTCTTCCTAGATTAACTCTCTCTTTTATTTCTCTTTAATTACATTCCTGGATTAGCCATCCAGCTAATTACTTTGCCATGATTGGCTGCATGCCTTGCATGTGCTTGTACCATATATAGCTCCAATGTTCATATGGATAGATCGTGGTGTGATTTTCCCAATCATTTCACACTTTCATGGTATCAGCCAAACTCCCGATCCTCCTCTATCTCCACTCCACCACCAACATGGCTGATGATGTTGCCATCGTCGTGGCGGCTAATGCAGTGGTGCCGCATGCTACACCTATCATCCTAGCCGCTCCACCTGCTTCTGCTCTCTCCACAATCAATGTGTGCACACATATCCCTTTCTCCTTGGAGCTTCATCCTTCTAACTACATGCGCTGGCGTGAACTCTTCCTTGTGCTCGTCGGCAAGTTTGGTGCCTACCAGCACCTCGTCGTCGATGCCCCTGCCCAGCCAGATGCCACCTGGGCAGCCACTGACTACGCCGTACTCTCCCTCCTCTATGCCTCGATCAGAGGAGATACTTAGCATCGTCCTCGTCCCAGGTGCTCAAGCACCATATGGCTTAGCCTTGAGAGTCTTTTTCATGACAACAAGACGTCTCATGCTCTCTTGCTCGAAGCTGAGTTTTGCAACTTGGCCCAATGCGACCTCTCCATCCACACCTACTCCCAAAAGTTGAAGACCTACACCGACGCCTTGCGGACATTGACCAGTCGGTCAATGAGGACACTCTTGTTCTCATTCTCCTTCGCGGCCTGAACACCCCCATCCGCAACATCACCACCATCATCAAGATGAAGTTGCCGTTTCCATCCGTTCTACAGGTGTGTTCCATGCTTTTCCTGGAGGAAGTCGATCTCAAGATCGCCAAGCCTGTTTTCACGATAGCCTTAGTCGCCTCCAAAAACTCCAACACCACGACACCCACCTTCCGATCCTCTTCCTCCTCCAACCATGGCAACTACATCAAGTCTAAGAACAAGAACAAGCAGCGCAACAACCCCAATGGCTATGGCCACCCACCCGCTATTGCGCCCCTCTACAACCCATGGACAAGAACCTTTCAGATGTGGCCAACCGGCTATGCCTCGGCTCCACATCCAGGTCCAGGAGGGTCCGGCATCCTCGGCGTCCATTCAGGCGTGTCACAGGCTCATCTTACCATGGCACCCCTGGTCCCCTACAGCAACTCTCCCTCTTGGGATCAGACACCCCTCATCCAAGCAATGAACGCCATGTCACTATAGCCGCCTGCCTCAAATTGGTATATGGATTTGGGTGCTTCTTCCCATCTTACCACTGACACTGGTAATCTCTCCTATTTCAACCCCAACTCTACCCCCTCCATCCAAGTCATGGTCGGCAATGGCTCTACTCTCCCCGTCACTGCCATCGGCCACACCAATTTTTCTTCCACCACTCGACCTCTCTTTCTCTCCAATGTTTTGGTCTCACCCAAAATCATTACCAATCTCATTTTTGTTCGCAAATTTACCAAGGATAATCTCTGTTCCATTGAGTTTGTTCCCTTTGGTTCTTCTGTGAAGGATCTTGGACTAGAAACGTGATTCACAGGTGCAATAGCTCGGGAGATCTCTACCCGTTCTTGCCGATCACTGTGCCGTCTCCACATGCCTTCCTCACATCCACCTACTCACTACTGCAGAACAGCACATCAGAATCGGTTCTTTTTTATCATTAGAATCGGTTCTAGTCGCGATACGATGTCCTTAGATAGTGATGAGGTGGAGCTATCAGAATCGGTTTTGACCCGATCGTGATAAAACGTCATCAGAATCGGTTCTTTAAGGGAAGTGATTGTGATGATACCATCATCAGAATCGGTTCTTTAAGGGAAGTGATTCTGATGACCCCATCATCAGAATCGGTTCTTTTAAGAAAAGTGATTACGATGACATACTCATCGAATCGGTTCACAAAAGAACCGATTACGATGAGTGTGTCATCGTAATCACTTTTCTTAAAGAACCGATTCTCGATGATGTATCATCGTAATCACTTCCTTAAAGAACCGATTCGATGAGTGTGTCATCGTAATCACTTTTCTTAAAGAACCGATTCGATGAGGTGGTCATCGTAATCACTTCCTTAAAGAACCGATTCGATGATGGTATCATCACAATCACTTCCTTAAAGAACCGATTACGATGACCCATTGGGGTGTGCCATTTTGCAATTTCTCCAAAAAAGCACTGATTAAAACAATATGCACAATATATATATCATCACATTCACAACACGAAGGCAGGATGCATATATCACATTCACGTAATGTAAACGCTTTAATTACAACACATATATATCATAGTCGTTCACAATAGACAACACAAACATGACAATCGAGACATGGACTTCCTCGATACATATCACATTGACATATATTATATTGTTTACATATGGACTAGTACGATCGTCGGGATCTCTAAACCTGCCATCCTCGATATAACTTCTAACCAAGACCAATCGCATAAGTGGTCTCGTAAATTGTTGAGTGCTTTGTTGTCTAAACTCTTACGGGGATATTGATCTTCTCGCAAATGCGAAATGATCAGTATTAATTTCAGTTTCAAAATTTCTATGTAAAAGGCTAAGTATATTATTATGCACGTACATAAAATTAGGGAAACATAGATAAGTATTAGGGGCAATCACAAAATAGACAGAACTACGAAAGGTTTTAGAAAATATTTGGATTATAAAAGATTAATTCAAAACAGAAAAAATTCCAAATGTGAGAAGCTAATATTCTAGTAAAGACATTGAGTAATGCCTCAATGCGCTGAAAGGACAAATGTAAAAAGCTACTCCCTTCATGCCATTATATTTGTCTATAGCGTTGTAAAACGTTGTCGAGCATACGATCAATCACAAATTATAGACGCAATCATGGGATCAAGAACAATAGACACATAATGTAAGAGGTGAAATTCTCTCGCTTTTTTATTGATTCTATCTTTTGATTCTCAAATAACAAATATTTTAAAACAGATACTCCTAAGGCCAAGCAAAAATATAGTGATGTAATTTTCTACTAAAATTCAAATGGAACAATATTCTGTCATGTAGCACCGTCTTTTAGAAGCTTCACGTTTTGGATTGGACCACACTAGTGTTTCATGTAGAGCTAACTAATACTAGTGCTTTTAGATAATGGCAGTGTTCCAATAGAATTATTTTGTATTACTTCATAAATCTAATACTTGATCAGTATAGAAAATTATACCTTAGGGAAATGGTGTGAGTTGTCGACCACGATGAGCATGTCTTGCATGACATAGAAGCCAAGAATGGTCACCGCTGCCTACTGTTGATGGCAATCGCGAAGAAAGAAAAGAAATTCAGCCCACGAAGATTAGATGTCAAAAAATTAATCATATATATGCTAGGCACTTGTACCTTAAATCGCTTATCTTTGCGGTGTCTTGCCCTTTTTGTCGTCGTATGCCCTCCTTCATCGACATAGTCCGAGAAACCCTACATACATTGGAGAGCACCATTGAGTCAAAAAAATAAACGTAGTTAAATTCCTCGGATGTGTTAGGTTTCAATAATGCGCTTATCACGCAAGGAGGCTTGATCGCGTATGCCATCGGTCTCTTCTCGTCGAGTTAAATGTGTAGATCTGTTTTCACTCGGACGAGGACGAGTAGAACCCAATGGTTGCTTATTAAATAAAATGTAGTGCAAGGAAATAAGTTCACAGAGCGGTTTTAAGTGCGTACAAGTAATTGAATCGAAAAGTACTACTTACTCCTCGTGGTGCGGCAATACAATGAAGTCCTTCTTCGACTCGACACAATACCCCTTGATGTAGCTAGCAACGAACCCCGTTGAAGCCTAGCCATGATCGCAGACACAAGCTCGGGTCGACAAACCCAACTTCGTAGATTCGCCACGGCTCGTTGTCTCATTATCCCGCAACTCGTGTTGAATGTGAAAACATAATGCAAAATCCTATAAAAGTCATGGCGCAAGCTATATGGTGTGATACTCACAGCGTCCATGATCGTAAAGTAGAAATATCGACGGCTTTCATTTGGTACACACGAATAGATCCTCAAAAGCGACGGGAATGTTCCATTCTCCTCGCGGTGAAAATGTACCATTTTATACTTCACGTTGAAGTCGACTCGGCGCTCTTCCCCTTCACCTTATCAAGGTACCATCCATGGAGGAGGCGAGTCCACTTGCCTAGCTCATTCAGGTTAAATGCGATGCAATCGGGGCTTTCCATGCTCGTAGGCCTTATAATCATACTGAGTGCCTGTGGCTGTCTTGACTCTTCTTCGGGCGAAGGAGTGTCCGAGGTCGGGCAATGGGCTTTTCAGTACCTTAAGGGCCTGTGGCTCTGTCGGCTTTGCCCTCTTGGCGGAAGGAGTCTCGGAGGCCTCTTGTGGTTGTCTGAGTCTCGGAGGCCTCCTGTGGTTCTCTGAGAGCAGGAGCAGGAGGAGGTGCAAGCGCAGAGCAGGAGCGAGGGAGCAGGCGGTGTAGCAGAGGCAGGATCGAGCGCAGGAGGCGGAGGAGCAGGAGGCAGGATCGGCGCAGGAGGCAGGAGTGCAGGAGGCGGGAGCGGGAGGCGGGAGCGGCGCAGGAGGAACCTCTGAAGCACGCATATATTTAACTTCTGCGCAGAATCTTTGGAATGGTAGAGAAGACGTGGAGGGACTTTTTACCTTGACCAAGACGACACCCGTCGTGGGCCACTTGATGAGCGACATGCGTGCTTGCCCGAGAGTGGTGATATCTTCGTTGGGGGAAATCGAGCACATGTGATAAGAAGTCTTCGTGGGCGTAGTCCACCGCACCCTCATGTAGCCCTTCCCCACAGTGACCATGCACAAGTGTCGGTCTCGTTGCATGGAAATGCAACCCAGCGTCAGACCTCGGCGGAAATCCATCCTCCGTCAAGATGGTGAGTGGCACTTCGCAGCACTGCAAGAAGTGTACAACGAGGAAAAACATTGCGGAGTTACACTCGTAGCTTGAACTCGGGAAAAATTAATTATTACCTTCACCGGGATCGGTCGTATCATTTTTGGAACCGCAATGATAGGTCGAACACGAACTTCTCTCGAGTCGAGGGCATCCGCTCGACTGGGAAATCATCGCCATCATCTCGGCCCTCGGCGATCCTCACGTGCCGCCATCTCCCCTCATCTCCCTCTTATCTCTTCCTCACGTGCAAGATCTCCCCTCATCTCCTCCTTAATCTCCTCCTCACCGCTCCCTTAGTGCGTTGAGGCGCTCATGCGTGCTGCCATGACCTTGAGTTGGCACTCGCAGAGTCATCTTGAAAGTAGGACTTCTTCGTGTGTCCGCCTCTCGGCAAGCACCGCCCCTTATGGTCGGACTTCCGATCGCAGACGACAGGATGTCCTGCGACCCTTAGCTCAGAAGGTCCCTGTTCTTTTCACGGGCTTACCTCTTCCCGTAATAAGCGAGCACTAATTAGATTTGAAATACAACAAGTTGGGTCAATTGTATTGTACTAAGTTAGATGTCTTACGATGGTAGAGACGACTTGAGCGGTAGCGTGGTTTGCAACTACAAGCTGCCCGTCGAGGGTTTTTTTGTCCTCGCTAATACCCGATTGCGTGCCGCTCCTCGATATGTGGGAGTAAGGCATCACCGTCCGGAGTTAGCGCGACTCCTCGGCTTGTCGCGCCACTCTGCCTTCTTCCCCTCATAGCCGCATGTACCGAGGTGGTGCGGTGCGTGTTAAGCCTCCGACAGCGGTGTTCCTCTCTCTCAACACTTGCTGCCTCGGCGTACCCTTCATCCTCGTGAACTCCGCCCAAACATCGTGGGTCACAAATGGATACTTCTCGAATGGTGTACGGCCTTTCAAAGACGTACTCATTGTGCATAAGGGTCTTGAAGTGCCTCAAGGCCACACCCATCCTATTCAAAGGCGTCTGCCTCGCCGTGGGTTCATCGTCCCGCTCTATAATCCATTTACTCTTAACCTCGTCCCACAACCGATTCTTACGCTCGTGACATCCTTTCTCCAATCCTTAATTGTTATGGGCACTCTCTCCCTCACCAATTGGCCAATAAATGACCAGTATCGCCCCTTGTACTTAGGAGGGCCGTCAGCACCCCGGCATTGAAGCGGAGAACTGCGGCGTTCTCCTGTAGCCCTTTGTTTGGTCCTCGGCTCTTCCTCACCTTACTCGGCCCTTGAGTAGTTGGAACCATGCTCGGCCCTCGGCTGAAGACCTTCTACTGCTCATGCGGCAGGCCGATGCTCTCTAGTTGCGACATTTTGAGTTTTCTTATCGATAAGGTCATATGTGTGACATGAGAGAAAGCAATTTGAAGCTACTATATGCACTTGACAATAAATCTTGTAAAGGATCAACAGATAATTCATAGTATGCAATTGTTCCAACAAAAGTCTATCTATTGACCAACTCGGATAAAAAACAAAAGCCCATTCCATATGACAAGTGAATTTAGCACTAGCAGATGTTTACTTACACCAACAAGTTTGATTTCACAACATCAACAGAGAATATGAGCATTAAAGTACTAATGCAAGAATAGCAACACAAGAAGGTCAAGTTAGTGTTTACATAACATGCAATATCTGTTGACCAACTAAATACGTACCAACGATAACCCTAATCTCTAAATAGGTTTGGTCCTAATCCCATTCGAGGATATGTGGTTCGGGCAAGTTCTAAGCCGTTGTACAACCGGAGAAAATTTGGAAGACATCTCATTGTTCTCTAGATACACGCCTCGACAACAGTCAAGAGGGTGTGTATCCGGAGAACACCAGGAAACGCTACGAAATCAACTCTGAGTTGTACAACATAGCTCAGAACTTGCCCAACCACATATCCTCGAACTATCAAAAACGTGGACAATTCGAGATCGCTTTATAAATATGCTATTCGGCATATTTATAAATAAGCACTCTCGAGCGGGAGACGAGGTTACATAACCTAAACTCTAACATATCTTTGAGATAAAAACAAAAGTAATATGTTGAAAGTAAACACATGTCTAAACAAAAGTAATATGCTAAAAGTTAATATTACGAAGCAAGAACTAAAGAAAATGACGGTGGATGTAAGATGAACAAAGAGAAAAGTGATTATTAGAGTGCTCAAGTTGGCGGTGATGTAAGATGTAACAAAGAGCTAAAGAACATAGTATGCAATTCATAGTATAAATCAACTAACATAGAGCTCAAGTTGATTATTAGAGTGTTCTCGATGTCGGGTTGCCTTAAGAGGCCCTCCTCGCCACAATAGGCGAAAAATGATAGATTTGTGACAACCTTTCCACAATTTCAATTCAATACTTGATGGTTTTAAGTTAATCAAATGTCACCAAACATGCATAGTTCAGAATCACTTCAACTACTTTCTTTGGATAGTGGCGAACACTTAAGCCCTCATGCAAGGTCCCCAAGTCAATATCTTGATTTACATGCGATATTAAGAGCAAGATTTTACTAATTATTCCAATTAACAATATGAAGGAGATTACATAATTCAATGGAAGCATAATTGACATAATCATAGTAATGAAGCAATTCATATAGCCGATGTCAATTGCTCTAAGAATCATGTCTACAAAACCAAAGTGGTGATTATTTTTGTGCTCTCAGATTTTGGGTGAAATTGAAGATTAGATCTTCAATCCAATCACAAAACGGCAAGATAATTAATTAGTAAGTTAGGCCTCAAACCCTTACCTTCCTAAGCATGCGAATGATGTATTTATAGAACAAGGTTTATGATTAATAGCTCTAAGATCGATATTTAGATCAGCCTATTAATCGCCAAAGAATCGATTCAAGCATCAATGTTCGATCGGAGATGAATTAAAACTAGCGAACCAGAGAGCATATTCAGATTAGTAACTCCTCGGTGGACTAACCGAACCAGCATATATTGTTCAGATCGGTGTTAGACTAACCTAATATGCATATGATGTTCGATCAAGATGTCGATTGACCGAACCAAAGAAGAAATACTAAGTGGCGGCTAGAAAATGTACTAATCTAATCGATGATCTTAGACTAAGCGATAGAATAACCATACACAGACAACAATTTGCAATTATCAAATGGTGTCGATTACGATAAATGAATATATACACCAAGAATCTTATAGCATGCAAGACTAACGAGTTCAAGGCCTAACTCGCAAGATTAATCATCATAATCATCAATCGGCCCAATATCATCACAGAGCAAAGACCAAAACTCGCACCCACAGGCTTATTTTTAGACCTATCACATGAACATACATTTGTATATCTATCTTGCTCTCCCCAACCAAAATCTTAGATCGGTTAAGGAAATCAGAGGTCGCCTAACTTGACCCATTCCAAACGCAACACTTAGCGAAGAATATTACCAAGAAGCAATATAGCGTGAATATTACCAAGAAGCATTTCACCGTGAATGACAATTACACTAACCAAGTATATCACAATTATATATATATACCAGATCACAAGTTTGTTGTCACAAATCATCTATTCCAGTCCCAGATATCCTCACGTAACACTTAAGCCCTCATGCAAGGTCCCCAAGTCAAACACATAGATCGCCCTTTGCATTCACTTAAAAGAATAAGGCATGTATATGAAATACTTACGGACAAATGCGAAACGAAATGCAAACGGCTAGGATTGGGGCGGGTCGGGGTCGGCGTCGGCGGCGTCGAGGGCACCACCTCGAGCGAGTGGGGGGGCGGCGTCGGCGTCGAAGGGCACCGGGAGTGGGGCGGCGTCGGCGTCGGGCGGTGTCGGGGTGGCGTGGGGCGTCCTCGGCGATGGCGACGGGGCGAGGCGTCCTCGGCGTCGACGGGCGGCGAGGCGTGAAGGCGGGCAAGGGCGGCGCTCGGCGGCTAGGGTTAAGCGTCGGCGACGGGAGGAGGCGAGAAGCGGAAGGCGGGCGGCTAGGGCGCACGTGGAGAAGGGCTGCTTGAATGGTTATGGGCCGGGTTTTAAGAATTGCGTTAGTCATTAGTATCACTCTTTTAAGAAAACCGACATCGATGCTTAATCATTAGTATCACTCTTTTGTAAAACCGATCTTCGATGCTTTATCATCACTTTTATAATAGAACCCCGATGTAGTCATTAGTATCACTTTTTAATAAAACCGATCTCGATGTTTTATCATTAGTATCACTCTTTTAAGAAAACCGATATCGATGCTTAATCATTAGTATCACTCTTTTCAAAAACCGACATCTTGATGCTTTATCATCACTTTTCTAATAGAACCGGATGTTAGTCATTAGTATCACTTTTTAATAAAACCGATCTTGAAGTTTTATCATTAGTATCACTCTTTTAAGAAAACCGACATCGATGCTTAACCATTAGTATCACTTTTTAATAAAACCGACTTCGATGCTTTATCATCACTTTTCTAATAGAACCCCGATGTTAGTCATTAGTATCACTTTTTAATAAAACCGATCTCGATGTTTTATCATTAGTATCACTCTTTTAAAGAAAACCGATAATGATTCTTCATCATTAGTATCACTCTTTTAAGAAAACCGATATCGATGCTTCATCATTAGTATCACTCTTTTCGTAAAACCGATCTCGATGATTTATCATCACTTTTCTAATAGAACCGGATGTTAGTCATTAGTATCACTTTTTAATAAAACCGATCTTGAAGTTTTATCATTAGTATCACTCTTTTAAGAAAACCGATATTGATGTTTAACCATTAGTATCACTTTTTAATAAAACCGATCTCGATGCATTATCATCACTTTTCTAATAGAACCTGATGTTAGTCATTAGTATCACTTTTTAATAAAACCGATCTCGATGCTTTATCATTAGTATCACTCTTTTAAGAAAACCGACTTCGATTCTTCATCATTAGTATCACTCTTTTAAGAAAACCGACATCGATGCTTCATCATTAGTATCACTCTTTTAATAAAACCGATCTCGATGCTTGATCATCACTTTTCTAATAGAACAACGATGTTAGTCGTCAAGATTATCTTTTTTTAATAAAACCGACATCGATGTAGTTTATTGCACTATTCCTTTTCGGACATCTACAAGTTCTGAATTTTCAGCATTTCATCAAAGAGAAAAATGCCATAACTTTGTCATACATTGTTGAAATTATTAGAAATTTTGAAGAAACATATTTCAGATCTTGCAAAACTTTTCATAAAATAATTTTTGGAAAAAGCGACCTCATTCAAGAAATATGCCAAAATTCATTTCAGAGACATGATTTGTGCGTAAAAGCGTAGAAAAGTCAAAACTTTTTCAAATTAATCTGAATTGTATGAAAATTTCCGAAATTAACTTTCGACTATTTACAAGCTTTCCCAACAATAGTTTCACAAATGGAATTTTCTTTCACAAATTATGGCACAAAGTGCAGGCATAAAGAGAAATGGCATGCATTTCCATCGAAGCCTCCAAACACAATTAATCACCTTGGATTTACAATACTATTTTACATACATTATAATAGTCCATTTATTTACAATATTGCCCTTCATGATGATCTACTCGCATGTAATTGGCTCCATGTGTGTCTCATCCCCGCTAAGACAAGCCCCATCTCGCAAATGAAGGTATCTCATCGAATTGGTTATACTCTTCTTCATCTACAACATCTTCAACTCCTCGATCCGTCTCTTGCCATGAAGAATGACGTGCAACCTTGGATTGGCGGGATCGCGCCGTAAAAGACTTGAGTTGCTTGCTTCGCAAGGACAAACGGATCATCTTTGTAGGCGAGTCTCTTGAGATCCACAATAGTAAAGCCTCTCTTGTCGACCTTCACTCCATGTGGAAGTCGTACCCACTTACATCGAACAATGGAACTTGGTATATTCCGTAATCGAGCTCCCAAATTTCTTGATCATCCCATAGTAGGAGTTCATTGTGGTTGGGGATCTTGCTTTGAGTGATGATCATCGAGAAAGCATTTATACTCACACCATTGTTTTGGGACAAGACTCTTGGCATCTTGACTCTCGATGTAAAAGGTGTAACCATTAATATCGTACCCTCGCCATGTCTCAGACATTAAATCTTGGTCCGTCGACCAACCATTTTACATTCTCGATAAAGAGACCTCCGCTTTTCTTTGAACCATGTGAGGAATCGATCATTGTGTTCTTGTGCGATGGAAAGCTCATCCATTTGTGGATTCTCTTCCGTAATATCAACTTATCTTTGCTTTCGATGTATGGGCGAACCTGCGCTATTTTGCAAGATCGTGAAATCGCCTTGCAATACATATCAAACCTCGGACTCATTAGTTTGGACCCAACGGTTCCTTTACCAAAGAAATCGCCCTCATGACGAGATCTGAACACCGATTGCTTCTCTTTTACCCGGTAGTCCATGCAAAACTCAATAACCTCTTGGTCCCATAACCTTCAACAATACTACCCTCAAGCTTCAATCGATTCCTCACGTATGACTTTAATATACCCATGTACCTCTCGAGCGGATACATGTAGCGTAGGAAAGCGGGTCCACATATCTTAATCTCTCGACAAGGTGAACAACAAGGTGGACCATTCGTCAAAGAACGATGGTGGGAAATGCATCTCAAGGTGACACAGAGTCGCACCACCTCACTCTGTAAGTTGTCTAGTACATCGGGGTCAATAACTGCGCAGAGATCGCATTGAAGAAATAACACAACTTTGTGATTGCCAACCCGACATCCTCTGGGAGAATATTTCGGATTACAACCCCAGGAGCATTTGGGTCATCAAGACATGGCGGTCATGGGACTTCATGCCCAACAACTTCAAATCATCCATAGACACAAGCTTCTTAATGTTCATGGAGTAGCGGATGGAACTTTAATACTTTGGAGACATTTGCAGAGATCTTCTTTCTCCTTCTTGGGCAGGTGTAGCATGCGGCAGGATGTACGGGCCTTTTCCATCCTCCTCTATCACTTTGCAAGTCAGGGCCCGATTCCCATGTAGGCCATGTCGCGACGAGCATTGACACCATCTTTGGTCTTCCTGGTATGTTCAGCAGATGCCAACCAAGTTGTCGCAGACATTCTTCTCAACATGCATGACATCAATACAATGCGGACATCTAACTCCTTCGATGCAGTAAGTCCCGAATATTGACCTCATCTTCCAAATGGTCCTAGGACTAACAGATTCTGGCTCTTTCCGTCTTGAACATCGATATCCTCTACGTGTGAATACACTTGGCTTCCACTCATAGGTCGGTGCGAGCGGGCTTCCCTCTTCCCATCAAATTTGTCATCCATCTTACGGTGTCGATGACTTCGAGGTAGAAACCTCGGTGACCCATATACCACGATTTTCTTGGAATTCGGCACCATAGACTCTCGGTCTCCTCTTCACAAATAGGACACGCTTTGGCTCCTTTCAGATCAGAAACACCAAATTACCAAGGGCGGAAATCATTTATGGTGCAAAATACCATAGCCCGTAGGGTGAAATGCTCTCTTTGTACGCATCCCACACGACGACCCCTCATTCCACAATTTTACCAAATCCTCGATCAATGGTGCAAGGTACACATCAATATCATTTCCTTTGTTTGGGTCCCGAGATTAGTAATGACATCATGATATACTTCCGCTTCATGCACTGACCAAGGAGGAGGTTGTAGATACCTATGAATCGGCAGTCTTTGTGACGATCGCTCATGTTACCAAACGGATTCATTCCGCGGTACTCAACCCAAATCTTATGTTCCTCATTTCGCACCAAACTCCTCATGTTTCCAATCGATGTTTCTCCATTGAGCCGAATCGGCAGGGTGTCTCGACTTGCCATCTTCCTTCGAGACTCGTAATGCCAGCGCAACAATTTTGCCTCTCTCGGATTTGCAAACAACCGCTCGAGACGGGAATGATGGGCAAGTACCACAATACCTTGGCGATGCACCTTTAGTGATGACCTCTTCACCGTCGTTGCCCGGCTCTTACGCTTCTTGTCGTTACGCTTCTCCTTTTGTTTGTACCGGGGCACACATAAAACCGGACAAGCGTGCAGCTCGATGTGCGTTCACGGTACAAGATGCAATCATTCGGACATGCATGTATCCTTTCTATTTCCATTCCCATGGGACATAGTAGCTTCTTCGCTTCATAAATGCTTGTTGGCAACTCGTTTCCCTCAGGAAGCGGATCCGATAGAAGAACTAGTAGTGCATTGAAACTTGTATCATCCAGCGGTGTTTTGCCTTGATTCGAACAATGCAAGGACCGAACCCAACTTTGGTGTATTCCGCTTTGCAACTTTGTGAGCAGCGGTTTGGCATCGATTCTATCAAGCTTTTAAACTTTTCAAACTCTCTTTTCGTGTAATTACCCTCCACATCCCGCAACATTTGCTCCAAATTATCCTCCTCAAACATATCGATCGCAACTCGTCATCCGGTTCCACCGTATCTTCGTTGCATATCGGAGTGGTACTACCGCCTCCCGTGATTGATCCAACATGTGTAATTCCTCACGAAGCCACGTCGAATCGGTGGTCCTCAATTTGAGATGAGTTGTTAAATCTCCTCAGTTGGTGCAATCAATGCAAGGACAATATATGAAGTTT
Source organism: Guadua angustifolia (assembly GCA_036346375.1). Classification (NCBI taxonomy): domain Eukaryota; kingdom Viridiplantae; phylum Streptophyta; class Magnoliopsida; order Poales; family Poaceae; genus Guadua; species Guadua angustifolia. The sequence continues at coordinate 48,725,896 of CM070502.1, read as the reverse complement.
ACACCCTCCTCACCATGTAGATCTACGCAATTTTTTGAACTCCTTAACACCCTCTGAAATTCAGCACTCACACGGCTTTTACGATACATCCATTCCTCACGGTCCATCTGCAATTAAATTTACGCACAATAAATTAAGGAAAAAGCGGGCGACAACTAGCTATAGCTATTTTAAATATTGAGACATCATTTCAATTAATATTACCTTTGCAAAATAGTGGGCGAGGTTCCAAGATATATAAATGTACTCACGATCGATACCTAGCTTCTTCCCTGGTTTAAAGCTTCCGCCAATTCCTTCATAAGAGACATAAATTTTAACATCAACAACGATATCAAATAATCTAATTATATAGCTAGTGCAAGAGCTTGCAAATCTTTCTACTACAACTAAACAAATCAAGGGTACCAACGATGACTCTTAATCTCTACATAGGTTAGGTCCTAATCCCATTCGAGGATATATGGTTAGGGCAAGTTCTAAGCCGTTGTACAACTCTAGAGAAAATTTGGCGACATCTCCCATTGTTCTCCGGATACGTCTCGACAACAGTCAAGAGGGTGTGTATCCGAGAACACCGAGAGACACTACGAAATCTACTCGAAGTTGTACAACACACTTCGAGAACTTGCTCGAACTCATATATCCTCGAATTGTCAAAAACGTGGACAATTCGAGATCGCTCACTTATAAATATGCCCTTTCGTTCAGCATATTTATAAATAAGCACCCTCGAGCGGGAGGCGTGGTTACGCCGCCTAAACTCTAATAACATTACCACATGATAGCAATAATAATTCCATATATATAAGCAGAGATCGCACTACAAAAATTAAATAGATATAAACTTGTCAAATAAAGAGTGTGAAATCTGAAAGCACGTACACAATTCGATGGCAACCTAAACTTTATTGACGACATATTGAAATTACGAGCAAAATTGAAGGGGTTGAAAGAATTGCTGCTCACATTTTGAAGAAAACCGCAATAGAGAGCAAAAGAGGGAATCTCCTCAAGATAGGGTTTCAATTTTGCCCTCTTAATACCCACCCATGAGGACTTCAAATTTTCTCACCCAACTATTGCTTCCAACCACACAATATGAGCTATTTTCTCGGGTGGCGGAGAAATCTCCTCTGGAGCAAAAAGCAGAGAAGAGTTCGGTCTTGAGTGGTATATATAACCTAGAGAGGCACATCGAAATCGGTTCTTTTCAAAAGCGATCTTGATGTGCACGGCCATCACTTTAGACATAAGCACGAGCACATCGAGAATCGGTTCTTTTCAACAAGTGATAGTGATGTGCCTCGTTATCACTATCGCTTCTATAAAAAGAAAGATAGTGATAACCATGTGCACATCAGAATCGGTTTTCTACTAAAAAGTCATACTGATGTTCACGGTCATCAGAATCGGTTCTTTTCATAGAAGTGATAGTGATGATCACGTGCACATCACTATCACTTCTATGAAAAGAACAGATAGTGATGATCGTGCACATCACTATCACTTTTTAGTAGAGAACCGATTCGGATGTTCCCGTGCTACATCACAATCACTTATAATCTCGTAACCGATCTTGATTATTACTAACACCTCTCCGGTTACTTATCTGTCGTTTTTTGAAAAACTTAAGAACCGATCTGAATCTGATGATAGTGATGTGTCGTTCTGTAGTAGTGACTCCAAAACAACTTGGCACCGATGCCTCGGACACATCGATGACCAAGCTCTTTCTCACTTATGCTCCTCTGATGGTGTTTCCTTCGACAAGGATAAAATTGACACATCCCTCTATCACGCGTGTCAAATAGGATGACATTTTGTCTTTTTCAAATTCTATGTCGTGAACCACCAAACCTTTTGAAATAATTCATTGTGACTTGTGAACTTTCCCCATTCCGAGTATTTCAGGTTTCAAGTATTATCTTGTGTGTCTTGATGATTTTACACACTATCTTTGGGCCTTTCCTCTCAAACTGAAAACTGACACCTTCTCTAATATTAAGCACTTTTCACGCTTACGTGCAAACTTAGTTTTCCACTAAAATAAAATACTTCCAATACGACAATGGTCATGAATTCGATTACACTATCGCTCATTCTTTCTTTCTTGCAAATGTCATTCAGTTGCGTCTCTCTTGTCCCAACACTTCACCTCAGAACGGCAAAGCTAAAGGCCCTTCACATTGCCACCTATCTCTTTAATCACCATCCTACCAAAACTCTTAACAAAGAACACTCCTTTTCAGTCCCTTTTTGGCCCCCCACCCTCCTACACACATTTTCATGTCTTCGGTTGTCATTGTTATCCTAACACCATGACAACCATGCCATAGAAACTTGCACCTCATTCTATCCAATGTATCTTCCTTGGTTACCGAGACAATCACAAAGGCTATTGCTATCTAGATCTATCCAGAAACTGAATCATCATCTCTTGGCATGTTGTTTTCAATGAACTAACTTTTCCTTTTGCAGGCAAAACCCATCCTTTGCAACCGCATATTCTTTTCTTGATGCAGATGATCCTTCGGCCTTGTACACAACCTTACGAAAATGATGGGAATCTAGTGCAGCACACTATGCATGCGCTGGCACCACCTTTGCCCGAAGACCACGCGACACGTGGGCCACCAGCCCTCTAGTGCACAACGGCAGTCAGAGATGGCATGTTGCCAGCTCACCAGTGCGCAATGGGGGGCATAGATGGCACGCCGTGTGCACCTACGAGCCACGTGCTTGCCCCGTTGCATGGGCTCCCTGGCTCATGAGTAGCACCACGCCACTGATTCCGCTCCGCATGGTCCCGTGCCGCATGGACCCACTGATTTCACACCACGTGATGACCCGCTCGATGCAACTAAGGCTATTCCTAGTGCATGGTAATATATCCATTTAATGTATGTTACATAAGCATTTTTGATGATGTGGCAAGAGAATTAAGAGCATCCGCAAAGGTTAAAGATAATTGCTCTCTATAGTAAGATCCATGTCATCTATATACCATGCTATAGTAAATCCTTGCAATGGTGAATCTATATAGATGTCTATAGCTATTTTTAATTAATAGAGTACTCTCTCTCTTTCTTCATTTAATTAATAGACAATCTACAGGTCTGTAGATAGCAGCGCTCTCTCTCTTCATTTAATTGCTTGCCACATAGGATAGATGCTGATATGGACTTCTTATAGATAGCTGACTAGTCACCATTGCAGATGCCCTAAGAGGGGAGTGAAGAAAGCTGTATCTTGAGGAAGATACCACTTGGGCACGAAATCATAGACATTGAAACTTGAATCATCTAAATAGCCCACAATTCATACCCTCATACACATCTAGCATTTAATTATCTTGTGGGGACTAAGAAACAATCCATGATACCATGCATTGGGATAGTTGTATCTTCTATAATATCATATGACATAGCAGTTTTGGATATTGTGACAAGATATAATGCACTGTGAATAGCCTAATTCAACACTACCTGGAGATACTGCAGTTGATTTCCCATTGGGATCTTCTGTGCCAGATTCCACACGTGCTTCCTTGCACGAAACGATGGGCCTTGATCATGCACAGCATGGAGACTTGGTTCCGCTTGGCTGACCTGTGTCTTCTGCACCAAGCTACGCAAGCGCGTCGGCTCTTCCTACAGGTCCCACTGTTGGTGCTACTCGGATCTAGCAGGTCACCAATGACCACCCCATGACAACCCATGGAAAAGAAAGTTTTTGCATGCCCAAGAAAATTATCGACCTCCACACCTCTACCATGGTCTCGGTCTTGTAATACCGCAAATCTTCCTTGCTAGGATTTTCGGCCGATAACGATTTCTCCTTCGTGATTCAAGGATGTTTTCTCGGGAGGAATTGTTTATCGTCACGCAAGTGAAGCTTTTATTAAAGGTTTTGGATTTTGCCCTAGTTTTCGGAATGAGTGTTTTCTCTGTGCTGTATCCATTCTACGGCAAGTTTCACTCAGAAAGATTTTCACCAGGAGTTTGAATTTCTATCTTCAGAATTTGTGGAGTATAAAAGGAAGAAGAGAGGAAACCCTAGTTGTATATATATAAAAGAAAAAAAAATGGAAGGAGAGGGAGAGTCCAGCCGCCGCCTCCATTTCTTCCAGTCGCGCGTGCATCCAGCACCTCCCGGCTACGCCGCCCGGCCAGCTCCTCGTCGGCGTCGCGCCTCCTTCCGGCCGCACCTCCCTCCAGCCAGCTCCTCTTCCATTCCAGCCGGCATTTCTCCTGGCGCCGCCTTGCTCCCCTCCCGATCGGCGCCGCGCTCCCTGCGCCCCTCCGGCCGCCCGACCCTGTCTCGTCGGTCGGCGACCTCGGCCGACTTCGGCCGCCTCCGCCCTTGCTTTCATGATCGCGCTGAGCCACGCCCGTCAAGCCACTCCCATTGCCACAGCCTTGCGGCCCAGCCATTGCTGGCTCGCCGACCTCATGAGCGGCGCCTCCCGCATTGCGCCCCTAACCAGCTCTCTCCTCACCCCGTTCTTCCTCCATGGATTTGCTTTGAGGTATTCCAGCTTGGGTATTTTCTTTGCATGCTAGGTGTTCGATGAAATGGCTATGAGGTATATGCTTGTGTAGTGGCTCTTGTTTGGGCCGATTCGAGTCGGTGGTCTGATTGATATTAATCTACTAATGATTTCTAGCTATTATACAAAGAAATGATCACCTCTAATTGCTATGCATGCCTTACCTGTTTGTGATTTTTATAGTGTAAGCAGTGATGTCGAATTTGCTTAGTTGTGCTGCAAATATCTTATGCAGACATTTCACGTGTTGGTACTCGGTAGAACTTATTTGCAACTTCTGTTTGTATTGACTATACTTGGCTCATGATGCTTATTTCCTACCTGTAGTGTTTGTGTGCTTATGCTTGCTGGCATAGTACTCTATTTATCAAATTGATTGATTTGTCGCTGGATAACTCTTTTGAGATTGCTTTAAATGATAAGATAGAAAGTGTAAGATTTTGTGCATATTTGTGGATGTTGAAGACAGCACTTATGCAATTCAGTATTAATTAACATAGTTTTTGGTCAGAAAGGATAGCTGTAACTTGCTGGGAGTGTTTGGATGCTTTGGGAGTTTTGGGACTAAGGATTCGAATATAGTCCTCCTTTTCCAAACAGACCTAAGTTGTAACATTTATACTGAAATTATTTGTCATGAGATCATTGAAGTATGCATGTGGTCACATGTGAGCATAATTGAGATTGACGGAGTAGTTTGAATCCTTGTTTTGCTGTATGCAAAAATGGGTTTTAGTCATTAACTTTATTTCCATTAAACCATGGATAGCAAGAACTGAACCTATTAAATTCAAATCGTTATGGGCATCTCCCAGTTGGCATTGTGCCGCAAGTATATTGCTTAATTTAAGATGTTGCATGTCACTATTGGCTATACATTCTAATTCGGCTTCTACTTCATTAGATGATTGATTTTGCATGTAGTGGTATAAATCTTAGCTTTAAGTTGGCAATCTCTGTTATGGGTCAGATTGTAGAGCCTTGTGCCTGGTCGTTGACCTGCACGGGCACCTATGGGCATCAACGCCGCCGTGGCTGTCGACGCCGCCGTGGCTGTCGACAGGGTTAGCGAGCGGAGCTACTGGCCCTGTTCTACGGAAGGCACCGCCAAGAGGAAGAGTGTCTTCGGGAGTGGTCTTGACCCCGAGTTACCTCTCGTCGGTAAAGGCAAGTGCATCCCTAGATTGTGGATAGGAAGTTATTTTGATGATTCGCACTAAGATTGAACTAATGCTAACGAAAATGCAAATGATATATATATATATATGTGGTTATGAGTATATCTAGGAAATAGCTCATAATATGAAATTGCTTATGTCGATGGTATTGCTGAAGGAGTGGATGCAGGCGCATCCATTTGAAGGTTAGTAAGAAAGTGTGTCCGTTGCTTATTTTCTGTTTACGAAAGTGCTAATGTTGATGAACATGATAAACCTTACTTAGGAGCATATCATGGATATGGTTCCTATGATTAGGTCGCTAATGATGAAATATGTTCATGTGCATATCTGGAACTTGGTTCATGTTGTGATGATGTAAATGTTATTTATTATAATTGTTGCATTAATTGAGTTCGGCTGAGATCCATTTCAATGTTGATAAGAATGGAGTCTTGTCGCGTCAGATTATCTGGTAAGGCTGATTTATGGCGAATGATAAAGTGAGTGTTTCTATTGCATCTTCTGCATTCATGACATGCATATGATAATCGGGCCAGGTCGGTGAGAAAGTCATAACTAATCCGGTGAGGTCGGTGAGAAAGTTATGACTAATCCGGAGCGCCATTTGGAAGTCCTACCTCGTAGTCCCATCCACGGAGTTGGACGGGAGCGAGACAGTAAGAGTAGGCCCCGCCACGGGATGGTCGGGATTGAGATAGTGCTCACCGACGGGTGTGCATTCAGCTATACCGGTATAGGCTAAAAGGTTGCATTTTTAGCATGAGCGCATAAAAGCATTGCATTGCATCGTGTGGTGAAATTGTTAAATATTGATTGATGAGAATGGAAAGAACAGGTTGAGGACTGAGTCGTGGGCTCATCCAGAAATGATTGATGAGGTATGGGTAAGGTTTTATTACGTTTCGAGTCGGTGGTGGTAAGTGGAGTTAGTTATTGTTTCTTTTACTTTATGGCTTTAAGTAGTTGTATTTTACTGTCGAATTCCTTACTTTTCTTACATGTTGCACTTGCTGAGTCTTGGACTCACGCCTGCTTGTTCCTTGTTTTAGGTACTTTGAAGTTGGCTCGTCGGGTTGGGAGTAGTAACACGTGCACGACTTCGGTCTCCAGCAATTTATTTAACCCATTGTTAAGTCTGGATGTAATTAATGTGGTTGTAATGTATTGTTCATCGTGGTGGAATTTATTAATTTCTATTGGGTGTGATTGATTAACTAAGGACCTGCTAGAATGATATTATAGCTGCTATTGTTCTTTTGTCTGCTGAGTGGATGTCCTAGTTTTAGGGGAGGTGTTGCCGAAATTTTGTAAATTTCGGTGGCTTAGTTTAAACCAGTTTTAAGAGACAGAGGTTAATTCCTGTCTTTTCGCTAGAGGTGTCATTAGTTATTTAGAGTTTTGGTAGCATCCGTGGCGCGTTTGGCACCAGGGTGTTACAGGTCTCTCCTCTCCAGAAGACCTATTGTGGAGCTCTCCATGATCCTAATCGGCGTGCTACAATGGTGGACGAATTTGGTGCTCTCACCGCTAACAACACCTGCAATCTCATGCCAGCCCCTACCAATGCCAATATCGTCACTAGTAAATGGATTTATCATCACAAGTTCAACTCCAATGGCTCTCATTTTCACTATAAGGCACATTGGGTCTTGAGGGTTCTCTAAGCAACCTAGACTTGATTACAATGAGACATTCAATCCCGTCGTCAAGCCAACCACCATTCGTGTGGTCCTCTCTATCATCGTCTGCAGCAACTAGCCTATTCGTTAGCTCGATGTCAAGAATGCCTTCCTGAATGGCACTCTTTTAGAGACATTCTACTGCCAGGAGCCATCTTGCTTCGTTGACTCTGATAAGCCCCACCACATTTGTCATCTCAACAAATCTCTGTACGGACTCAAGCAGGTTGCTCGGGCATGGTTCAGTTGCTTCAACTCCTTCCTATTATCTGCCAGCTTCAGTGGTTGCAAATTAGATCCTTCTATCTTCATCTACCACAATGGCAGTGAGATCGAATACTTTTATTATATGTGGATGATATCCTTCTCATGGCATTGCCTCCTACCTTGCTTCAACGGATCATCACCTCCCTCCAACATGAGTTCGCTATGACAGACTTTGGGTCATTACACTATTTTCTTGGGATTTCTGCTACCCGTACTGCTAGTGGGCTCTTCCTGTCCCAAGAGAAGTACGTTGCAGAAATTCTTCAACGTGTCAACATGACACAGTGGAATTTTTTTAAATAATTGCGACATTAATACTTGGACTAAAAAAATTGCAAGAATAATATACGTAGCCAAACAGTTTGGCGAAATAGAAATTTTTGCCAATCAGTTCAGCGAAAATACTATTTTTGCCAAATCATTTGATGATTATATGTTAATCCGTGATTAGAACACAATTTGAACCCAAATGACAGCGAGCGCCCTATTTTCACCGAACAGTGTGGCGAAAATAGGCTCCTACTTTCATTCTGAAAATATATTAAAAATTGTAGAATATTAGAAAATTAAATTTACGACAGATATTTTTTACATTAATTTCATTAAAAAATTCACTGTAACTTTGGAGCATCAACGAATTTTTTTTAGTACAATAATTTTTTTCAAATTGGAAAAATATACCATGCTCTTTCTCCCGTACTCCCTTGCCTGCTCTATCATCCTCGGTGAAAAACAACCCTCTCTAGCCCATGAAAAACAACAACCCACGTTGCCTTCGCTAAGGATTTGGTGCCGGCCCACCATGGCCTCCTCCCTTCCGGCCTGCTGATTGCTCTGCCGTGAGGATAAGTCATGTAGTATTTAACAAAATTATTGTTCAATGCCATTTGGTTGACAAAAAAATCATATTGTTCAGCGATAATTCATGTAGTATTTTACAAAATTATTATTCAGTATCTTTTGGTTAACCAATAATGTAAATTTCGTTGTTCTTCATTCTTTTTGATGACAAATTTCACGAGAAATCATATTAAAACACTGAATAAATCATTTATATTACAAAGCGTAATAAGTATGACAATTACAGCAGTACAACATGGGAACAACACGAAAGATACAAAAACGACAAACCATAAAAAATTCGACAAACGACATACCATAAATATTATAAAGGTCCAATATACCCACAAGTACATAACATATAATAAAATGATACTACGAAAATAAAATACATAATATTACGAAAATAAGATGTTACTGCGGAAAATAAGATAGGCCACACTGTTTATTTCAACTTAAAACTGGGAGGAGCATAACTTGACATCTACTATGTGCATCGAGGCCTCTTCCCCTTTGCCCATGCCTCCGATGGGGCTTCTTTGGCATGACGTGCCCTCTCTCACTTCCTCTCTCTCTCGACGTCCTTCTCCTCCACTTCCTTTCTATGTGCCTCCTCGTGTGCGGTATCACGCTGCTCTTGTAGTTGCCGCCTGAGCTCCTCGTTCCGGTTGGCTTGATCAAGGAGCCTTTGGTCTTTGGGGTTAATCTCCATGTCAAACCACTGCACAAATTCACACAGTGGCAAAGGCGACTGCATGAAACATAAATTAGCAAAGTTTCATGTAGAAATATTATGAAACACGTATGATTGTTACGATCTGCCGATTCCTTAGGCTCTTCTCTAGTGGGCTGAAGGCGTAGTTGCGGCACTTCCAATACCTCCTCTTCCAATTTGTAATTTCCCAAGAGCGGACAAGCCTGCAAGGATCTCCGCACATACACATCGGTGGGACAGCCCTGGGAGGTAGGAAGAGGTCCTGTTATGCGATGTTGCATGGCCAGTCCGAAGCGTCTCCCTCTTCCTTTGCTTTCCCCTTTCCCTTTTCACTTGCACGCCTCGACATTTTGGGTTGATCCTCTACTTCTTTTCTCTCTTCTCTCAGTTATGCCTTTCCTCTTGGTCTCGCTCGGTGAGAAGGAAGGTAGGCGGGTGGTATAAAAGGCAGCTATCGCCTTTCCTATTGGTCTCGCCCGATTTATTATCTATCGCCCGTTCGTCTGAAAAAGCAGGCTGCAGCGTATTTTCATTTGTCTTAAAAAGCGGTGGGTGGCAGGGTGTTGTCACTTCGCTGTGAGGTCGCCAGTGTCTTATCCATCGTTCTGAGATGGGTAGTGATTTGTCGTTTGGTGGTGTGAAAAGTTTTGTCGAATTTTTCTGAGAAAGCTGATAGCAGTGTGCTATCACATCGCACTGAGAAAGCTATTGTGTGCGTCGTCATTGTTGTACCGTGTTGTCATTCTAGTCTGAAAAACCGGATTTGCAGCATGCTATCGAATCGGTCTGAGAAAGTTGCAACGATCGTGCTGTCACATCGCATTGACATCGGAAAGGTTAAGCGACAACAACACTATTAACCTTTGTAAAGCGATGCAGAGTAAAGTAAAAAGCGACAACGGCACTATTAACATCAGAAACAAAGATGCAGTACAAAACATAAATAGGACAACAGCCTAGCAATGAGTCCCTGGTCTGCCGCACCCCCTACTGCGGACCTTGACCTGCACCCCTACCACGACCTCTGTTCGCCCTACGTGCTGAAGCTGGTGCATCGTCCAGAGGGCGTGTGTGAAGCTCCTGCGATGGTCACGCCTGCCCGTAGTCTAAAGGGCTGTAACGCTGCACCGATCGACGCTCGCGGGGAGGCAACCGTACCCATAGGAGGTGCTGTAGTCCTACTGTGTGAACTGCGTCGGTAGAGAGGGTTGCGTGAACTGTGTACCAGTGAAGAATTGATCCGCCCAGTACTCAAGCTCGACGTACTTCGAGGAGTGCGGTGACTGAGAGAACTGTTCTCCACCCTGAGGGCAACCTACATGTTTGGGTAATAACTTTTAATTATAGTTAGGTGATACTTATACAAAATGTGAGTAGCTTAACTTACCTGGTGTGGAGATCATAGTGGGGCCGCGTGGTGCCTGCCAGCTGTACCCTCCAGCCACATCCGGGCGGAGGCAAAGGGGTGTGGAAGCTGGACTCCGCCTCCACTGTGTGACGAGGAGCTAGGGTCAGTGTGTGGTACAAAGGCACGTGTGGCGGCTTGGACGAGGTGCCACGATCAGTAGCGTTGACGTGCCGACAAGAACTGAGCTCCACGATCTTGCGAGTCATGGTCACCACACGTCTCCACGCCTCCATCATCTTGTCCAGCGTCACAGTGACTCTGTCACGTAGCCTGGACAAGACACTACTGCCGTGCTCATGCAAGTCCCTAGCATGGTCCACCTGCCATGTACGACCAAATGATATGCACATGGACATAACATAAGGAATACATAATGTAATTTACAAAATAAGACTTACTATGGCATGCACGGTCGCTCCTACCTGGCCTGGGTACATGTCAGCCACGCTGGGAGCGTACGTGTGGGTCGGAGGCTCCTCGACAAGTAGCAGATGGGCACGCGTCCGGGGCACGTACCAGGCAAGATACTACTGGTAGGACGAGCAGTCGTAAGGTGTGTCCTCATCGACGACGTTGTCCAGCGCCCCATCCCACTGTGTGAGCCACGGCTCCATCCTCCGTAATAAGGTTGCCAGGGTCTTTTGAGGTCCCTGGGTGGAGAACCTGAAGAGAAATCCAAATTATTAGACATATGACATAAGCATTTAACATATTCTTGGTCGAATAACTCACGTGTGTACTCCCTGCGGTACACGCCTCTAAGGAACAGGGACCAGCTGGCGAAGACCGAACTGTCTTAGGACTCGGTGCAGTGGGTAGTCCTCCACGAAGACGTCAAAGACAACCTTTCTCCTCGTAAGCCAGTAAGCTTAGTTCCTATAGCAAAGTGCTGAGACCCCACCAGTCGCGGCTCTCTCGACAACACGGCTCTCACTGTAAGGGTCCCAGATCGATCACCTAGTCCACGTGCAGATGGTCAAACACCTCCGTGAAGGAGTGGTACACCGAACGTACCTATAGTCCTGCCCACTGTGGCTGCAATACAAAAAATATGTGTAAGCACATGCAGCTGCAATTAAAATTTGATAAATGCTTTCAAAGTTGTACCTGTCGTCTAGTCCAAAGCGAACCCATGGTCGGGCGGCCGATCGCATCGCCTCTGTACATGTTGGCGGTGTAGTGTTGCAAGTCAACAAAGGGTCGACCCATAGGGAAGCGCTTGAACGACCAGAGCTGAAGAAGAAGAAGCATCCTAGCTAGATTGGTGGTCTTGCTTTTCTTCACGCACGCGCATAAGCGGCGCGATGCGTGCGGCAAAACCGTCGAACCCGGGATACTGCGGGGCGTTATGCAGCTCGGCATCGGTAATAGCCCATGCATAGGCTATCCACTGCGCCTCGACGCTGTCGCCGTGAGTCATCGTGAACATGACCATCCTGAACAACCAAAGCAGGTAGGCTTCCAAGTGCCGTGCGACCAGGTACTCCGTGGGTACCTTCGCCATCCACTGCACCTACGACAATTAACACATGGTAATATCAAGTTAAGGTTACAAAAAATTATAATAACATATACACATACAAGCACTAACCTTAAACTGGGACAACCACCTCCTTGATGGCCCGTGCCTCTTCCCGACATGTATCTTCGGATCAGTGTCAACCACTCCGGCGAACCTCTCCTCCAAGTCTGCCACCCACCCCGCATGAGTCACCGAGGGTCCGATCGGTGTCCCAGCGATTGGCAACCCTGTAAGCATGGCGACGTCCTACAGGGTCACCGTCACCTCACCGAATGGCAGGTGAAAAGTTTGCATCTCTGGCCTCCAACGGTCCACCAAACACGACAGTAGGGACCGGTCGAACGGAAAACGCCATGACCACTCTGGACCATCGTCGTCCTCCACCTGATCCTCAGCCGCGTCCTTAGTTGAGCCCTCAACCATGCGAATGAGAGGAAGCAACCCAGCATGTGCCAACCTATCGATAGGAAAAAATAGTTACAATATTCAAATATTAGTTAGATGAAATGAAATTGTGTGAGCAGAGAAACATGTAAATGTAGCGCAACTCACCTGATGTGGAAACGTGGGTGGATCTGCCATGCCTTGTTAGGCACATGGATCGCAGCAGAGGCACCTTCTCAATGCCCTCTGTCGTGTGAACGAACGCATGGTGCCACCGGTCCAAGGCAGAGTCCAAAAGTGACTCGGGGTGCTCCATCCCTACAAGTAAATAATGAAACATTTATTGCACAAAACATTTGATAAACACTAAGACAGCAGGGTTATTAATGTAAAACAAAAGACTAAAGGGTTCAACATAAATAATTAAAGTTATTAATGTAAAATAAAAGACTGAAGGGTTCAACATAAATAATTCGACAAACGACATACCATAAACATGATAAAGGTCCAATATACCTGCAAATACATAACATATGATAAAATGATACATATTACATAATTCGATACATATTACATAATTCAATACATATTACATAATTCAATATATAATACTACGGGCATTGCGATGTCTTGTGCCCATACTCACCACACTAAGAACACCTCCTAACAGGGCCACCCACTTTAGATTCATCCATATCATTGCGAATGCGCCTAGACTATGGACGACCAGCCTGCCCTTCCACACACCTCCACAAGTTTGCATCCGGTAGACATATGCGCTCATCTCAGTTAAAGACTGTGAAATCACCATGTGCATGGAAACCATGGAACTCACCGGACCAGGTATGGACAGCATGATCTTCAAGTAGAAAGGGGACATGTATTGCGACGTGTTCATCCCAATTTGCCCACAAGCAACGATCACATGTGAGAAGGGAACATGAAGAAGTCTTGGCTTGTTGCAGGTGCATTCACACCATCCAATGGCCCCTTAGCCTAGGTTAACCTCGAGTGTAATAACCGCTGTGTTGGTTCCCAATCCCACTTTGCACCAGAGAGTCACTTTGAAGTTGTACTCAGTGATTCTGAAGCTACACACCATATGCTGCTGAGCTTTAATGGTTTGTTCCTCCATGTAGGCCATCATCCACCCACAATGCAGCATTTGCAATGTCGTGGCATGAAGTATAGCCTCCGCATTCCTTTTCTAGAAGTAGGCAACGATGTCATGCAACATGCCTTCTAGGATGGCCATAAGTGGTAGCGGACGCAGGCCTCTGATGACCTAATTATAAACCTCGGCTATATTCATTGTCATGACACCAAACCTATTCAACACATATCAGTTAGTACAATAACCCTAATTGTTCAACCTGGTGCCTCCAGTGTCATGGAGCAATGCCCACTTCTCTAACGGCTCCACCTCTATCCAGTGTGAGAAACACTTAATGTTCCTTGACGATTGTCTCCTCAGACTTGGAGGATCAAGCACCCCAAGGGGTGATAGCCTTTTTGGTGGGCAATCGTTCGGCGTTGGTGGTTGCTTTTTCAGCTCTTCAATATGTGCGGTAGTGTACTTATCCAACTCGGTCAATAGTGTGTTGAACTTACATGCCTAATTCTACTTGCATAACCTCTTAAATAGGTTCATTAGTTTCTTATTCTTGAACTGCCTGAAAAAATTTACTCCCAAATGTCTCATGCACCACCTGTTCTGCATGTCACGCAATGGAAAAGGCTCATCAAGGTTCTCCTGTAGAGTCTTAATTGCTAAAATGATACCTTTATGATGATCATGAATGATGTACACGTTGGGCCGATCACCAACTAACCCGACTTTCAAATGTCTGAAAAACCACAGCCAGCTATCCCGGTTCTCATCCTCAACAAATGCAAAGGCTAATGGAAGTATGCGGTTGTTCGCATCAACTGCAATGGCCGTTAGAATCTGCCCCTTATATTTCCTAGTCAAAAATGTACCATCGACACACAGCGATGGATGGCCGTACCTGAATGACGCAATGCAAGGACCCAATGAAAAAAGCACGACGAAATATCGAGATCCCATTACTATTTACTTCACTTTCTTCGAAAGCGGTGTACGTGCCAGCGTTGGTTTCCTTCAAGACATCAAGCACACGAGGTAGGTTACAATACAAAGCCTCGTATGTACTAAATCTCTTCTTTAATGCTTTTTGCTTTGCACGCCAGGCCATCGAGTAACTTATCTGATACTTAAATGTTCTCAAGATTGCTTTTTGAATATAAGAACACTCAATGTCCCACTTCTCAATGATCTCGTTGAACATCACGCTAACGATTATAGCTGCATTCAAGATGCGGTGTTTCACCAGAACATTTTCTAGTCTGCATGTGTGCCCCTCTACTCGTGATGCGATCCAAAATGTCTTGCACTTCGACTTGTATGCTTGAACTCGGAATTCACATCCTTCAGTTCTGCACTTCACTGTTTATCTAACAGGCCTGGATAAAATAACCCGGAACTCTCTCTGCTGTGATAGTGCCCACAGCCTCACTGCCAACTTCAACTCAAAATTGTTTGCGAAAATTTGATTCAGCCGAATGGCATTGGTACCATGCTCCCAACGCGACTCATGGCCCCACAAAACTTCCATAACAGCTTTGCTTTTTCTGTTCCACTCGTCAGGGATGTGTACATCCGTTGCCCCAGTACTACCATGTATTTCATCAACATCATCTTCCCCCTCCCCTTCCTCATCTTGGTCGATGTTATCATCACACTCCAATATTTCAGCTTCATCTTGCATCGCCATACGGTCCACCAACTCCAATTGATCAACAAGTTGCTGGATCTCCTCCTTTCATCGGCCCGACCTTCTGCGTTTGCTACATCCCTGTTATCATCCTCCGCTGCTATCTCAATCGGCACCACTGCTTAAACTTGTTCAGCTGTAGCCGATGTGCTGCTTGCGCCCACACCGCTAATATTCACCTCTTCACTAGGGCAAGCCTGCACCAACATTAACATTCAAAGCTAGATCCCTTGCATCACCTTAACCATTTCTGCCACAAGTATGTCTGATCTACTTTCTTCAACTCCCACAGAGCTGGGTCACCCTTACTACGCATGAATAAGATTTGGATGGTAACAAAATAAACACTTGATTCAGGGAAAAATATTGAGTCAACCAAAACTTTATATTACGAATGCTAACTCTATCGGGGAATAAGTGTTCCACCATGGTGACTGCAAAACTACTCAAATCAACACCATTCTGCCTAGTTTTTATTTCACCATAGCCATAATATACCCTAAATTTCACTAGATCCGACAATACTGCGACGACATAAACAAAATTAATTTTTAGATCACCACTAATGTTTAATATCACTAACTAAACAAAATTAAATTTTAGATCACTCCTAATATGTAATATCGCTAACCTAAATTAAACAGCGCTAATTAACTACCCCACTACCAATGGTACAATATTACAATACACATCTAATATCGCTAACCTAAAATAGAGCCACTAATTAACAAGAATATCTACTATAGCTAACTCTAACATTAACTAATTATATTACACATCTAATACCACTAACTATACTATACATCTAATATCTAATATCGCTAATATTGCATCAATATCTAAAATCGCTA
Organism: Guadua angustifolia; assembly: GCA_036346375.1. Taxonomy (NCBI): domain Eukaryota; kingdom Viridiplantae; phylum Streptophyta; class Magnoliopsida; order Poales; family Poaceae; genus Guadua; species Guadua angustifolia. The sequence goes on along the minus strand of CM070502.1, from coordinate 48,709,702 downwards.
ATATTGCATCAATATTTAATATCTGACTATTCTAATATTCACCGTAAAAAATTAACAACAAAATTACAAAGTGACAATTTTACCTCTTTTTTCTTCTTTTTCTCTTCTTCCTTCTTCCTCTCTCCATCCTCTCTCTCTCCCGAGCTCTCTCTCCTCCCTCCTCTCTCTCTCCCTCTCCCTCTCCCTCTCTCCCCTCTCCCTCTCCCTCTCTTCCTCTCTTCACTTTTCTCCGGTCGCCCGAGCGCTTGCTCTCTCTTTTTTCTTCGGCGTTCGATCAATTCTTCAAGCGTGGCCTGCGCAGTTAGCCGCCTATTTGTGCCAAACGGTGTGGCAAAAATAGGCATTTTCGCCACACCGTTTGGCGAAAATAGTCTTCACCAAATGGTGTGATGAAAATGCCTATTTTCGCCACACCGTTCGACGAAAATAGGGTGCTCTCTATCATTTGGGTTCAAATCGCGTTTTAATCACAGATTAACGTATAATCGTCAAATGATTTGGCGAAAATAGTATTTTCGCCGAACTGATTGGTGAAAATAGCTATTTCTCCAAACCATTTGGCTACGGTATATTATTCTTACAATTTTTTTAGTCCACGTATTAATGTCGCAATTATTTAAAAAAATATATTATTTTAAAAAAAATTGACACAGTGCAATCCTTGTGCTACACCGATCAAAACTTAGTCCAAGCTATCTGCATCGATCGGTAACCCTGTCTCCAACCCAACCCTATGTCGGAGTCTCACCGGTGCTTTGCAATATCTCACCTTCACCCACTTGGACATCCTCCATGCCGTTCAGTAGGTGTGCCTTCTCATGCATGATCTCCGAGAATAGCATTTCTAGCCAGGGTTTAGAAAACCATGATTTTTCGAGCGAAAACCGTGGTTTTTGATCAAACCGTGTAGGCTCGGTAAAGAAAATCAAACGGTTTTAAGGATTGATTCAAATTGAAATTCAAAATTTTTAAAAAAAACTTAGGAAAATTTAACAAAAAAATTCCTAAAATTAGTATTACTTGTTGTATGTTCTCTGGCATGAATTGTTTTTTTAAAAAATAAATTTTAGAGATATTTTTGGGCATTGGAATTGTTGGAAATTGAAAAGGCAAAAAAGGAAAATGATGGCCTGTGGGCTTTCAACCCATAGGCCAAACCTCATTTGGGCCGGCCAGGCCAGCCAGGCCCACCACGACCGAACGGCCCACTAGAAGGGCATGTGTTGCTGACACTCATGCGAAGGGGTAGCCAGCTCCATTATTGCACACCACTCGTTCCCCACTCCAACAGCTGCCGACCGCATCGCCTCCGCCCAGATTCGGTGTCGCCGTGACGTAAAACTGTTGGAGAAGATGCGATTTTCGCTCGGTTTGGTGCAGAAACAGAGCAGTTTTTGTGGTTTTCTACGAGAAGATTGGTTTTCGTCGGCGTGAATGAAATTCGTGATTTCATGTGATTTTTTGCTCAGTTTGTTGTGATTTTCGTTTGGTTTTTATGAAAACCGCTTGGCATTTGAATGACAGTAAGAGCATGTCTATGTGAGTTTTTGTGTTGTTAATGGAAGCTAGGTATAAAAGTAGAAAATGACAGTAAGAGCATATCAGTCAATCATTGTATATTTGTATGTGTTCATGTTGACTAAGTAGTTGATGTGCTACTTGTTGGCATGCTATCTGTGGATTTACGAGATTGTACTGTTTTGCCATGCAGTTGAATGAACATATGTTGATTAAAGTTAGAACTTACCGTTGGATGGTAGATGACGGTGAAGGTGAACAATAAATTGATACACATGGTGATTGTGATGCTTTGATTATTATCGTTGTGGCTGTGAATTGTGTGATCATTCTTTGAATCACATATGATGAATTCTACTCATTGGTTGCACATATAATGAAATTTGCTCATTGATGCATGCTTGTATGTAGTACCAATAATTGTTCAAGTACGTAAAGTATGAATATTTCTTATCGTATTATTTGTTCAAGTAGCAAATGACACTATTTGTCCAAGTAGTGATATTTGTACATACGCTTACTTTTATTGTGTTGTTTTAATAGATGGCAGATGTTGACGTGGCGTGAACACGGCGAGAAGTTGGGTGCTGAATTTCGATGCAAGCACTATCTCAAAGAGAAGAAAGGAGGCGGTGCGACTTGATTCAAGCAATACTTGTCAGGACGTGGTACGGGTGTCATCCATTGTTGTAAAGTTCCAGCGAACGTTCACGAGTACTTTCAGCGCGAGCTAGACAGGACGAAGGATAAGAAGAAGGAAAGGTGAGATGAGATGCTGAGGAAAGAAGAAGTGGAAGCTGGAGATTCCCTACCGAGGCGAAGTGTATACTCAGAGTACATGGGTGATGCTGATGAGGAGGCCCAACTCCAGAATGCCATGGCTGCCTCCAGGGCGGAGATAGAAATTAGAAGACGGGCAGGTGGGAGGTACGAGCACAGTGGTGGCAGTGGCTCCTCCAGGGGAGCTGGAGGAGATCACAGTGGTCTATTGTCGAGGATGTTTCAGAGTTCGTCTCAGCGAGAAAGATCGTCGGCGGTGGGGGATTACAACATTAGTACAGCCCATGCCCCGGTACAACCAAGGATTGACACCAATCCGTGCACACAGAAGTGGATGGGTGGGAAGCAAGTAGTCCAATTTGGGTGGGCCAAATGGTTTCACTCTGCTGGTTTCGCAGGGCAGAAAGCAGATAGTCTGTACTTTATTAGTGTTGTGCGGGAAACACAAAAATATGGTAAGTAAGATTTAAAATAGTCGCTCAGTTGTACGCCGATTCATAGCTAACATTTATGTTTCATTTGTAAATGAGGTTATCCCATCCCCAAGTGGCCGAGACATAGATGGAAAATATTTAAATGCTAATGAAGCAGAAGTTAAGGAGAGCTTCGCAAAGTTCATGCCGCAATGGCCTATGTACGGAGTAACAATCATGTGCGATTTTTGGACAGGGCCAACACGCATGAGTATAATAAACTTCATAATTTACTGTATTGGCACCATGTTCTTTCACAAATCTATTGATGCCACCGGCGTCTCTCAGGATGCCTCGTACTTGAGCAAGGTAATTGGTTTTGTTTGTACTCTTCTAAAGTTGAATTAACGTACACATAATGTAATTATCGTATTTTGTTTTGTTTGGTTACGTAGGTAAGATGTTCTGTAGTCAATGAGGTGGGTCCAACAAACGTGGTGTAGATTGTCATGAATAATGGTGCGAACTACAAGAAAGCGTGCAAGCTCATCGCATGGCAGCACCGCAACATAGTGTGGCAAACTTGTGTGGCTCACACCATTAATTTGATGCTGAAAGAGATTGGAGAGTTCTTAGATCACACCTCGGTCATTAAGAGTGCAAGAAAAATATCTCGATGGATATACAACCATTCGAAGATACATACTATGATGAAGAAGTACATTGGAGGCGAGTTGGTCAAGTGGAATGCAATTCGTTTCGGCACTAACTATATGTTCTTGGACAGTTTCCTTCAGCGCAAGGACAAGTTCATGCAATGGATGGTTGTCAAAGAATTTCTACACTCTCGCTTTGTTGATAACACTGAGAGGAGGTACGTGTATGGCTGCCTCTCAAGTTTAGACTGGTGGGATAATCTTCATTTGTTGTGAAGTCAGTGGAACTGTTGTATGCCTTTTTACGATTTGCTGATTAGGATAGGGTGCCCACATTGAGTAAGACAATCCTACAGTACACCATAGTACAACAGGACTACGATAGTTTGTTTTGTGAATCTCTATCAACGAAAGATATGTACATAAATGTGGTGGACCGACGAATGGACGACTTAACGCACGACACTTATATGAATGCCGGTAATATATTTTTCCCTGCAACACATTATATTGCAGTTGTACATATATTACATACTTGTACTGACATGCTTTATTTCACATCATACAGCTGCTGCCTTAACCCACAGACTGCCTACGCTTACAGCACGACCAACACCTTCTTATCAAATCTCTAGGATGCCTTTGAAGTGCTTATGGATGACACTAAAAGCGCCACACAAGCTCTTCATGACGCCGACATTTTTAGAAGGAAGGTTGGATCGTTCTCATCAGCTCTAGCTGCGAGGATGGCACAAGATGGCAAAACATCTCTTAGTATTTTGCTCGCACCGTCTCAAATGTAATGGTACTCTCGTTAGTACTAATTATTTTATTCATTAATTTGCAGCACATTGGTGGGATGTGTTCGGATCGAAAACACCCACCCTTCAGTGTTTTGTCATACGTCTTGTGTTACAATGTGCATCTTGTAGCCTTTGTGAGCGCAACTAGAGTACATTTGCATTTATCCACACAAAAATCCATAATTGCCTATCATACAAGAACCTATATAAGCTAGTATATGTCAACTATAACCTTCGACTTCGAATTCAAGCTGTAGAAAATCAAAAGCATTCAGATGGAGATGATCCATTCCAATAGCTTATGTAGTTAACACTATGCGACAATGCAAACCAAATCCGACAATGGATGGACAAATGAAGATCCAACGGTGAGCTATTATTTGATGAGGAGGATACAGAGAGTGACACTCTTCTTCCATCACAGCTTATCACTGATCCGATTCACCCTACTGAGTTAAGAAAGGACATAGGGGCTGAAACCATCTCTGGATGGGCAGACAAGACAGTCGAAGACACTCATACAGGGAAGAAGAAGCATCAATCAGTCCTAAGAAGGGCAACAACAAAAAGGAGAGCATCCTCCAAAAGAAAAGGGAAGCATGCCATAAATGAATCCCATTATGTAGGGAGTGATGACTCTATCGAGTGGGGATCGTTGGAGCCCGCCATACGAAGAGTCCAATGATAGCAGCTCGAAGACAGACACAGATGGAGGTGACAATTCCCCCATACCTGCCATGCACCAATCAAAAGTGCATCAACCCCTCACATTTACAAGGCGCTCCTTAATCACAGAGGATGACTACTAAGGGAAAGGAAAAGGCAAAGGGTGCACCACAGGATAGCTGCACATCACAGGATAGCTCTATCTCCTATGGTGTTGCCGAGACGCAAGGGAGCTATAGCTCATATGGAAATTATGACTACGCCATTCTCGATGCTCATGCACAACCTCCCACCCAATAGGTCTACGAGTGGCACGACCCTGAGTTTTCTACTATGTTGTATCAACAATAGCAAACGACAAGCATATAGATGGGGCAAAGCTGGCACGATTACAAGGTGGAGTTGCTAGCTACATGAGGATTGGTCTTGATGTCCACCGAGGAATACAACGTGGCTAACCAAGTGTACATGCAACAATACTACCTGTAGCCCCGAAGGTAATATTTTATTTGCATGTTTCATTTCATTCCAACTTGATGTTATACTAACATAGCATCCATACAGGTTCAACATAGTTTTTGTGTGGGTAGGGTGACCAAAATATGCCAACCTTACAACTTCAAAAGGAAGGTATCTAAATGTAAATGGTATTGATATTTGAATGCCTATTTTTTGCACTTATTAGATTGATATGTGGTTATTATTGAAATGAAAGGTTATTTGTTCACATATTATTACTAAAGCCTAAATACCTACTTTACAACTTCAAATTGTCTAAAATATAGCAAAAGTCATGCTGAAATTTTGTTTCAATTGTATGTTCGATTTCATTACAAGTGGACTTTTTTACTGACATTCCATTCATATAGGTCGAACATAGCATTTCTGTGATAATAAAAGAATGACGAAGCTATGCCTATGCCTACTCCACAACTTCAATTGAAAGGTATTATAATGTAAATGGTGTTGACAAGTGAATGGTAAAGAAACTGCGAATGATTTTGCTATGTGCATATGTAAATACCTATTTTTGTACTTGTGTGATTGTAGTATTGCAATGAAAGATTATTTATTGATATATTATTTCTAAATGCCTAATTTACAACTTTCAATTGTCTAAAATATAGTAAAGGTCATGTTGAATTTTTTCCAAATTTAGGAGAGATCATTTTGGAATTTTTTCGTGTTTTCACATAACTTATTTATATATTTATTACATTTTTACTAAATTTTAGCCTTTCCTATATTTTTACAAATTTTACAACATTTTTTTTTGCAAATTTCCCCATTTTTTGGATTTTCCCAACCTCAGTAGGTTTTCGCGGTTTTCTCTAAAAACCGCTTGGGTTTTTGCAAAAACCGAGTGGTTTTTCATCAAAAACCACGGTTTTCGTGCGCAGGATTGACCAAAATTCAAACCAGTTTGAATTTGCAAACCGTTTGGTTTTTTGTGGTTTTCGAGCTATTTTTCGTGAAAATCGCTACCGCCGGACTGACGAAAAATGCATTCGAAACAAAATTATAAACTTTGTTTCCAGCTGATCAAGAGGATTCTGTGGTATGTCAAAGGTACTATGAGTTTTGGGCTTCATCTTAGTCGCAATGCCTTTCACGACCTCATCGTCTACTCTGACGCCGATTGGGCTGGTTGTCCGAACACACACAGGTCCACCTCTGGCTACTGTGTCTTTCTTGGTGACAGCCTCATCTCCTAATCTTCCAAGCGGAAACACACCGTCTCCCGCTCAAGCGCCAAAGCCGAGTACCGAGGGGTGGCTAACAGTGTTGCTGAAGCATGTTGGCTTCGTCAACTCCTTCTTGAGCTGCATCAACCTCCACCAAAGGCCACCAATGTCTACTATGATAATGTCAGTGCTGTCTATATCTCCACCAATTCGATTCAGCACCAGCACACCAAACATGTGGAGATTGATCTGCACTTCGTACGCAAGCGCATCGCTCTTGGCGACATCTGCATACTGCATGTCCCCACAACCATGCAATATGCCGACATCTTCACCAAAGAACTACCAACTGCCGTCTTTACAGATTTTCGGTCTAGTCTCAACATCCATGCTCCTCCTTGTTGATACTATGGGGGGCTATTAGAATATGCTTTAGCATAGACAAGCATCCTCTAGGCATATTCTCTGTATTCTTCTTAGATTAGCTCTCTCTTTTATTTCTCTTTAATTACCTTTCTGGATTAGCCATCCGGCTAATTACTTTGCTCGTGATTGGCTGCATGCCTTGCATGTGCTTGTACCATATATAGCTCCAATATCATACGAATAGATCATGGTGTGATTCTCCTAGTCATTTCACACTTTCATGAAATGATAGTGTTGTACCATTTGTAGTAGTGAAGGATGTGTGAGATTGGTGTTAATACTGAACAAGGTATTATTGAACTAGTTAACACTACAGCACATGATAAAGTAGAAATCCATTTAAGCCATTGCGTTGCAGCAGGCGAATAAATAGATCCGAAAGTATTTATAAACTGAGGGAGTATATGTAAGGTGCTATACCGCTATGCAAGAATGCCCATTGCAGTATTCAGAAGGACCTTAAGCATCTATTTGCAAGCCGGCGAAAAATTGGAATTCATATTTTCGGGTGGTTTTCACGTAACTACCTCTGCCCGCGCGCATAAACTATGATTGACATCGCAGCATTCGGAGCTAAAACAAGAACCAGAACCTCCAGGGGTGGATCTAGCACAGGACATCACCGAGTGTCGTCGGAGTCAATACAAACTCGTAACACTAACATATAACTTATAAAAAGACTATCATATACTTATATACTTGACGAATACTTATACCAGAGGTACCCCACAGCAAGGTCTCGATCGGGTCATGAGGGACCCTTCGCCTGCGCCGTGGTCTGCGGGAGCACGCCGACCAGGCCACGGGTCAGACTCCTCGCGGCCCGCAGCCGGGTTTCCGGTCGGGGCTCCCGAGTGCTCCTCTCGGACGCGGGGCGGAGTGCGCCTGACCTCCGACCCAGCCGCTGGTCGGGGCCCCGGCCAAGTCCCGTCTCAGCAACTCCGGCCACATCATCGATCGACCTCAAGGTTGGTCAACTCCCGTCTGAACAAGACAGCCCTGCAGGGATAAGCGAACCTTCCCGAGGCAACGCCAGAGGCGCTGCCATGTGGCGCCTACGCCGACAAACACCACGAGGACGAGGCGCGCCTTCCCAACGTAGTGCCGCTAGCTAACTCTACCGGCAGGGCATAGCTGGCTGAACCTGCCAACCCATCATGACATATATGGGGACCTGTCAGCTTTGAAGACCGCGAACCGGATCACTAAGGGATAGTGTGTCCCAACCACTCTTCTCTCTCATAGTCCCGTGTAACCTGCTCCCTCCGCTTATATAAGGAGGGGCAGGACCCTTAGGGAAGGGGGCTCGCTCACTCACAGACACCGCTCCCCCCGCCAATATTGCATTTCGCTCCCCCGATCCGAGCGATCGTTCGAGGCTCTTCAGCTTCCCCGAACGAACGAGCGCTAAGGTCCTGTCCTTAGCCCTCGCATGTAATCCACCATGCTTTGAGCAACGAGATCCACCACCACAGACTGGAAGTAGGGACGTTCAGCCCGAACCAGTATACATCTGAGACTCCTCAGCCCGATCCAATACACATCCGAGACTCCATGAGTCAACCATCAAGGAGAGGGGGTGCGCGGCCCCTTGACCTACAAATACGTCTGCCGGTTTTACGAAACACCAACAGTTGGCGTGCCACGTAGAGGGCTCGCACGTCGTCATCTTCGTCTCCAGACCCCCGATCATGTCCTTGATGGCCTTTCCCGCCTGCGACGGCGCATTTTTTAGGTGGAGCCGGACTAGGATCTTCCGGGAGTACACTCAAAGCGGGCCGAAGAAGGTGGCTCCCGCTCGCCACCCAAAGGGGTGTCCGCAGCCGCCACGCCGCTCCGAGGATCCCAGTGGGGAGGATCCTTCACCGCTACGATGGTTCCCCGACTCGGCACCGTTCGACCTGAAGACCCAGACGGCGACATTGCACCCGGCACGCGGAATATGGGAAGGTTAAAGCAACTCCATCTCTAAGAACCTTTCCACTGTTCCTACGCCTTTCTGAAGTCCTCCGAGTCTGGAGCGTCGCGCGACGGCCCGTACCTCGGTCGTCACGCACCGCTCGGGGGCGGCGCATGCGCGTTCCCTCCTGTGCCTGTCCCCTGGCTGACCATTAGAACCCCTCCAGGGGAGCTTCCGTCGACCCAGAGTACTACGACCTATGCCCATGCGGCTACGGTTGCGGAGTAGTGCTTTGCGGGAGAAGGGGGCACCCTTGCGGGGCGTTCCCTGGTCGTTCGATGCGCTCGCGGTCCGCGATTCCCGTTGTTATCTTTGCGATTTTTCCTCAAAGGATTAGCGCTGGGACCTACGCCCTAGCCGCCCCCCGCGGCTCCTAAAGGCCATGATAACTCAGCGGGTGCTAGTCGTGAAGGAAAGATGCAAGATACTAAGAAAGATGTCCAAAGCATCGAACCACATGAAAACAAAAGAAAGCGGAGGCGCCAGGGGGTTCCTTAGCCAGAGGCGTCATCACCATCCGAGCCATCGCTGCTCACGACGACGTCACCCAGCGCCGCAACCTTCTCCACTGCCGCCCGCACCCTGGCCCGAATCGGGCTCGCGTCTCCTTCGATCCCGACGACGGTCGCCATCGGGTCGAAGGAAGCATCGCGGCTGGCACAGCAGGCCAGCACGTGCTCCGCGACATCGACGATGACCCCCGCCCCTCGCGAATGGAGTGCTCACGCAAGGTGCGGGGCAAGTCGGCGAGGGCATCGGCCGCCTGGGTGAGGCCATGGGCATACCCTGAGAGGGTATGGTCCAGCGGTCCATTCAGCCTCACCCCAAGCGGCTCCAGGCTCCTCCCTATGCTTTCGAAGGCCGGGCGAAGCACAGACAGAAGGGCCTCGCGTGAGGTCCACAGCTCTTCGCGCAGCTCGGCCAACTCCGTCTCGGCAGCTTCGGCTCGAGCCCGCTGCGGCTGCGTCTCCTCGCGCGTGGGGCCCGTTGCTGCGCCACCTCCGCCACAAGGGAAGCGGCCCTCGCAATGTGGGCGTTGAGAGAGGCCTCCAGCCGCGCCAATGCGACTGACAGATCCGTCGTCCGGGCCGCCGCCAAAGGGGGGTGACCCGTAGCGATCGGAGGGGCGTCGGAAACCGCTTATTGCTGTGCTGTCTCCTTGTCGCGGTAGCCCGAAGGCTGCCCCAGCGAGACCGAAGCGCTGAGATAGAAAAGGGAAAACAACTCGGCGTCGTGGCGAAGATCGGCCACCACGGGCCGGTAGAAGACTTACCGCGGAGGAATCGATCACGGAAAACCGACGAAGGCAGCATGACCCTGTCCCCCGTCGCGGCACCAGAAGGCCCGGCGTCGGTGCGGGGCCTCTTAACGTCAGGGGCCCACGAGCCCGCAGCCACCTCCCGCTTCCCAGTCATCCGGTCACCGCTGCCGTTTGCCATCTACCGTTCGAGATGCTATAACCCCTTCTTTCTTGTGCTAAAACAAAGGCGCAGGGAGGTGAAGAAGTGGCAACGACGGAAAAGAGTGGCGGCTCTCGGGCACTCTGTGCGGCCTTTTCAAAAGCGGTAAAGTGGCAAAGCGCGTCCGCAAGAGAAGGTCATACAGATTAACCGGCATACTGAGCGGCGTGGCGCTCTCTCCATCCCTCCTCGGCGCGCCGAATACGAGAAGCGGCGGGGCGCTGCCAGGCGAACCACGGCATGACCCTTGACTTGACCCTTTGGGTGACCGCCCGGCAAAAGACGAGCCCAAACCGTCGCGACATCTCCAGCATGCGGAACAAGAAGGAATGGAAATCGCAAAAAGAAAGGGAGCGGCGGTGGCGAGAGCTGGGGAAACGTCCTAGCACTCATTGCACCAAATTTGCAGGTACCTACCGAAGCATGTGCAAGCCGGACAAACATCGACCGATTGCCCGCCGATCGAAGCATCGCGCGTCCCGTCACAAACGCCATGACAGGCTGTTGGTAAGGTGCATCGTACCCAATCATTTCATTTTTCCTTTAATTCCCGCACGCGCATTAAATGCTTGCAGAGACGTCGGGGTATCGCTCCGGGCGAAACGCCCCGCGACTTCTTGATTACCGCCTCCGGGTCGACTCGAACCGACCCGAGGCAGGGAGAAAAAGCCCACTAGGCCCTAGCAGCCTCAAGGTGGCGAGAAGGCTTGAATGCCTCACGATTAAGACCTGGCCGTGGGTCCCAAAGGCACGATCCACCAAGTGGATCCCAGCCGACCCCAGCAGGCAAACGAGCGAGGGGCAAGTTCAAGGCGAACCCTCGGTGGGTCATCAGTTGGGTTGGCGGACGACTCAATCGCCTTAGCTCGTGTCTGAGACCATACTTCAAACTCTCCATGAGCCCCGAAAGGGCGGCGGCCAGTGCGCCCGAAGTTCTGAACGGCTCGGGGTCCGATACAAGATCGAGTAAAGAAAGGTTTTTTATGGGTCGCCCCCAGCGTGTCGGACACCCGACGCAGGGATCGTCCGCTCGGAGATCGCTTGATCTCCAGGGCCCATACGGATAACCCGTTTGTAGCTCCACGAGCACGGTGTTCGACCGACGCATGGCAAAACACGCGTCTGCTCACCCCCTCCAGGTCCCACACCTGCGGACGGGGCGTACACGTGGGACCGACAGCGGCCTCTCCTCCCGCAGATTGCCTCGCCCGACGAGGACTCAGGATGGATGCCCCTTGCCTAGCTGTGGCGTTAAACCAGCCCGACTAACTCGCCCAGCTACGGCGTAAAAATAGCGCTAACTCGCCCAGGTACGGCGTAAAAATGGCACTAACTCATCCAGCTATGACGTTAAACGAGCATTTGGGAACCGGAACCTCTCGCGAAGGCATCCGGACCTCCCTGCCGACCACGACCGCGTCTAGCTACGACGCTAAACAAGCATTTGGGAACCGGAACCTCTCGCGAAGGCATCCGGACCTCCCTGCCGACCACGGCCGCGTCTAGCTACGACGTTAAACAAGAATTCGGGAGCCAGAACCTCTCGCGAAGGCATCCGGACCTCGCAGCCGACCACAGGCCGCGTCTAGCTACGACGTTAAACAAGCATTCGGGAGCCGGAACCTCTCGCGAAGGCATCCGGACCTCCCAGCCGACCACGGCCGCGTCTAGCTACGACGTTAAACAAGCATTCGGGAGCCGGAACCTCTCGCGAAGGCATCCGGACCTCCTTGCCAACCACGGCCGCGTCTAGCTACGACATTAAACAAGCATTCGGGAGCCGGAACCTATCGCGAAAGCATCCGGACCTCCCCACCGACCACGGCCACATCGAGCCAAGACGTAAAATAAACACCCGGGCGCTCGCACCGACCCGAGTTGGTCGAAGCCGCCCAGCAAGGGAAACCCCCCGATCGGGTCACCGACCCGCTCGAGGCTCGAAGACTTCACCCAGGTCTTCGCCTTGCCCGACGAAATCGACGACCAGTGGCGAATCCCACACTACCCAACGAAACCCACTGCTCTACGGCATGATCAGAAACATCGAAACGGTCGCAAGAACAGAAGCCCCAGGCAAGCAAAAAGACGACTTCATTCGAACAAAGCACGGGGTAGCGTTCAACTACTGTCCGCCTCCCAAAGATCGAGGGTGGGCAGAAACAAGTGAGAAAACAAGAAAAGCTAGGCGCCGAGCGCGCGCCGGACCGCCCGGACAAGGGCATCCCTCGCCCTAGCGAGCTTTGGGATGACGCCGGTCAGCGCGTCAACAACGGCGGCAGCATCGCGATCGATGGCGTCGAGCCTCGCCCGTTCCGCCATGGCGAGGTCAAAGACCTCCCAGAGCTCATGAGAAGGCCTCCTCGTCCGTGGCGCGGCGGCGCCCGTCCCAGCTAAACACCGCCGTGACGTCCTCCGTTAGGAAAAGGGCGATCGAGAGGAAGCCATTGCAACCCCCAAGCGCCCCGGAGAGAGCAAAGATCTAGACGGAGAGCAGCTACTCAGACCCCCGCTTCTGCGCCACCTTATAAACACTCGGCGCGTGGAAGCCGAGCAGACCCAAGTTAAGGAAGGCATGGGAAGCCGAGGCGTCACCGTGCCTGCGAAGAAACTATGTCGCAGAAATCGAAGAGTCCGTCCGGGAATGCCCGCGTTTCTGGTCGGCCCCGGGGGCTACTGACGAATACTTATACCAGAGGTACCCCACAGCAAGGTCTCGACCGGGTCATGAGGGACCCTTCGCCTACGCCGTGGTCTGTGGGAGCATGCCGACCAGGCCACGGGTTAGACTCCTCGCGGCCCGCAGCCGGGTTTCGGGTCGGGGCTCCCGAGTGCTCCTACCGGGCCGCAGGATGGGAGTGCGCACAGCCTCCGACCCAGCCTCTGGTCGGGGCCCTGGCCAAGTCCCGTCTCAGCAACTCCGGCCACGTCATCGATCGACCTCAAGGTTGGTCAACCCCCGTCTGAACAAGATAGCCCTGCAGGGATAAGCGAACCTTCCCGAGGCAACGCCAGAGGCGCCGCCGCCGGCGCCTCGCCGACAAGCACACAGAGGACTGGAGCGCGCCTTCCCAACGTAGCGCCGCTAGCTAACTCTACCGGCAGGGCATAGCTGGCTGAACCTGCCAACCCATCATGACATATATGGGGACCTGTCAGCTTTGAAGACCGCGAACCGGATCACTAAGGGATAGTGTGTCCCAACCACTCTTCTCTCTAACAGTCCCGTGTAACTTGCTCCCTCCGCTTATATAAGGAGGGGCAGGACCCTCAGGGAAGGGGGCTCGCTCGCTCACAGACACCGCTCCCCCCGCCAATATTGCATTTCGCTCCCCCGATCCGAGAGATCGTTCGAGGCTCTTCAGCTTCCCCACACGAACGAGCGCTAAGGGCCTGTCCTTAGCCCTCGCATGTAATCCACCATGCTTTGAGCAACGAGATCCACCACCATAGACTGGAAGTAGGGACGTTCAGCCCGAACCAGTATACATCTTAGACTCCTCAGCCCGATCCAATACACATCCGAGACTCCATGAGTCAACCATCAAGGAGAGGGGGCGCGCGGCCCCTTGACCTACAAATACGTCTGCCGGTTTTACGAAACACCGACAATACTAAAAAAATTATATAGACTAGATTGAAGGATGTTGTTGTCATTTGACCCCGGTTCATATCCTATAGTTCCGCCCCTGAGAACCATGGTACCAGGCAAACGTGGTTTGCAAGCCAGACAAGTTCCACTTCACTTTTCATCCTCAACCATGAGGACCTTTCTGGTGCGCCCAACATATTTGACGCTACCCGTGCTCTTATTGTTTAAAACACAGTTCAAATAGTTATAAAAGTATTTTTGAAACAAATTGTGTAGGTAGGGTATGATATAATCTATCTCATTACAAAATTTCAAATCCAAATTAGCTCTACACATTGAGAAACAAAATCAATTGTAGTAGCTTTATCTTTTTCCTTTTTTCGGATTTTATTTTCAGCAGATTTTTTTCTTTTTTGTTTCTCAACGAATAGAAAGAATTTGGATTTGAAATTTTATGAGATGGTAGATCATATCATACTGTATCTTTGTCTTTTTTTTTAAAAAAAAAGAACTACTTGAATCATTTTTCAAGCAATAGAAAAACGAGCAGCGCCAAACTGTTAGGACCCTGAAACGTTCTCACCCAACCACCTCTCGGAAGCCCCAACCTTTTATAGCACCACTGAAGAGTGTTATTACAGCATAATTGCAAGCAAGGCATGTTCCTGCGTCCAACTGTCGCTGAGTTCCTGCCCAGTTGCTTTTTTTTTTTGTTTCTTTTCCTACAATGCTCTGTCTGCTCCAGCTCTTTGGGATTTAATTACCTCCATGCCAACTGAACTAGATCGACCTGTCTCACTTTGCTGCCTTACTGTATGGAATCACCGAAGTTCTGGACCAACGCATCCACGTGAAGGCATAGCTGGTCTAGTTGTTAACGAGAGCTGTATTGGTAGCCGTATGCTAGAGCTACTGAAAGGAGAAAACAAATATTTACTTAGTTTCCATATACTAATTGTTTTACGACATTTAGATATATTGTATATACTTCCTTGTTTTGAGAAAAAAGCTTGATCTATTTTGAACACAAGAATTTTATAGAAAACAATTTAAATCTCATAGAAATCGAAATTTTTTTTGCGTTTCAAACAGGTCTTGCTAAACAAAGATGTAGCACACTACAAGAAAACAACAATTTTTCGTCGTCCCAAGATATTTTCGTCGGCTTTCTACAGGCCGACGACAATAATAATATATTTTCATCGCCCAAGTCAAGCCGATGAAAATATATTTATTTTCGTCGGCCAGAGCCAACAGCCGATGAATATAAATATATTTTCGTCGGTCTGTTTATGAAACCGACGAAAACAGTCCTGCTAGAGGACGATAATTGAATTTCAAATTATTTTCGTCGGCTTCGCTGGCCGACAAAAAAAGTTTGGCCCACTCGGCTTTTGCCACGTGGCATGAAGAATTATTTTCGTCGGCTAGGTTAGGCAACGAAAATATCTAACCCTGCCACTGCCACATGGGCATTGTTTTTGTCGGCCACCCTGTCTGATGAAAATAGGGCGTAATAAGCCCCATGGCCATCCCCTCGCGTACCCATTCGCTTGCGCTACTGAAAACACTAGACCCCTCGCCACGCCACCGAGCCTCCAGTCTGCCGCCCCGCTGCGCTATCGGTGCCGTCCCCGAGCTGCCGGCAACCGCCCCGTCGCCCTGCGCTGCCCCGTCGCCCTATGCCGAGCCGCCGCCTCCCCTAGTCCCCACTCCGCTCCACTGCCTCCGTTGCCCCCGTGCGCCACCGCCCACTCTCCCCACACCGCCGGCCGCCACCCTCCTCGCACACCGCTGTGCCGCCACAGTCCCTAAGCAAGGTGAGTTTTCCACCGTTTATTCATCTGTTTTTTAGTTGTTCATTAGTTTTAGGATACAAATATTGTGCACACACATAGCCATTGTTATCCTAATGGAACAGGGGGTAGAACTTCCTACCTAGTATTATATGTATTCAGTAGGTTGCATGACAAGGTTACACGTATAGTATGTACTCGATCCCTACATGATAATGTTGTATGTCATGGTTTTTTTATAGAGTTATCTTAGGTAAACTAAGTCGTATATGTATGTTAATCACTAGTATTGTCCAGCGATTCGTACAACCAATTATCGTAACTAGAAGTAAGATCAAACAATACAATTAGACATATGGTGCAAAAGTAGAAGAACAATGACACAAGAAGTGAGAGAGAGAGAGAGAGCAATCCATTGATTATTTGTTCCAACAACTTCTTGGTCCCGAGTAGTTAATTAGATGATTATTTATTTATGAGTTATATAATATTGTTTGATTAGCTCTTAAGTAGAATCGATTTGGTCAGCCAAGCCTAGGCGTCACCTGTTCGAGAACAGCGCATCTCACATTTACTTGTGAGGTGTGCCATTCTAGAATTGTCTAGTTTAATTTGGACAGCCTAGGAATGGACACTAGAGAATATGTAGGATTTATGATGAGCTCAAAGGTCCAAACGAAAATCTCAGCAGCATAATCCAATTATTCTCTGATGCACCAAGACTGGGCATGCATTCGGAGAACAACGGGGGTCATTTTGTCGAAATTCCGTTCGGACTGTAAGGCTCGTCATAAATCTGTGCTCTAGCGTCCATTCTTGGGTGGGTTTAGGACTTATCTTTCCCAATAGAGCCTTTGTTCGCAACTAAGCCACTGTGGTTGATATCGTTGCCTGTGTTTAGCTTCGAGAATAGGTGATGATCGAAGGTGGATGTATGATGGTTAGAGTAAGATCGGGGCACACTCAAGAGAATGGGTGGTCATCACACAGGCGTTCGTGGACCATGCATTCGCAGGGGCTGCTGGTGGTGTCGCAAAGTGCCCGTGTAGCAAGTGCCGCAACTATTCTTACCATGTTAAGTCGGATGTAGAGCGCCACCTATGCAAGTTCGGTTTCATGCCCGACTATCTAATATGGTATGAGCATGGTGAGGCGGAGCCCATTGACCATTGTTGAGTCGGACCATGAGGATGAAGACATGATAGATGAGATGTTGAATGATATTAGTAGGGAGTTTGAGATTAATTTGGAAGAGGAGCCTGGGCCAGAGGTGCAAAGCTTTTATAGGCTTCTTTCGGCCTTGGAAGAGAAATTGCATGTGTTCACCAACATGACCGTCCTACAGACGGTGACGTGGCTCATGTCAATGAACTCAAAAGTACAACTTTTTGAACAAGTGCTACAACGATATGGTCCAACTGATCAGTGATATCATTCCGCTGAACCATAAGATGCCGAAGGACATGTACCAATCCAAGAAGATGTTGTCTGGCCTTGGGATGAAGTATGAGAAGATTGATGTTTGCGAGGATAATTGCATGTTGTTCTGAAAGGAACATGCTAACGACACTCGCTATAGGTACTGCAACAAGTCTAGATATGTTGAGGTTGTAAATGATGAGGGGATAACGGTGATGACAAAAGTCACAGTGAAGCAGCTCCAGTACATGCCAATCACGCCTAGGATTAAATGACTATACTTATCTAAAAAAACAGTCAGGCATATGTGGTGGCATAAAGAAGGTGTCTGTGAGATCGAGGATATGATGGTGCATCCGGTAGACGGTGAGGTGTGGAAGGCCTTGGACTGCTTTGACCCCGAATTTGCAACTGACCCTAGGAGTGTTCGCATTGGGTTGGCCATCGATAGATGGGTTCACACCTTTTAGTACAAGTGCCACCCCGTACTCTTGTCGTGCCATACAATTTACCATCTGCATTGTGCTTGAAGGAGGAGTACATATTTCTAGCGCTTGTCATTCTGGGTCCTGATCATCCAGGGAAGCACCTCAATATGTTTATGTGGCCGTTAATTGAAGAGTTGAAAGAGTTATGGAGAGGGGTAGAGGCACATGACAGCTACGGGAAAGTAAACTTTACCTTGTGTGCTGCATACCTATGGTCGGTCCATGATTTATTAGCATATGGCATATGGGCCGGCTGGAGTGTTCATGGTCGACTTTGTTGTCCTATTTGTATGCTTGACTTAGATGCATTCTGGATGCCGCATGGTGGAATGTTTTGTTTTTTGATTGCCATCGATGATTCCTGCCGCCGAATCACCCTTTGAGGTAGATGTTGAATGCATTTTGAAAGAACACCACTGTTACAAAGGGCTCGCCGAAGCGTCTAACCAGTGAAGAGATAGCTGCTTGGCATAGGCAGCTCATAGCAAAAGACGATGGAGGGTTCGAAGGTTTTAAAGTGGAGCACAACTTGACTCATATCTGTGCAATTTGGGAGCTCCCTTATGCGAAAGCATTGATTCTTCTGCACAATATAGATGTGATGCAGCAAGAGTGTAATGTCGTGGAATGCATCATAAACATGTGCTTTGATTTCGAAGACAAAACAAAAAACAAAGTCATGGCATGAAGAGACTTAGCCGAGATTTGTTATCGGTTGGCACTCGAGATCGTACAAGATCCCGAAGGATGAATTGCTAGGCCACGAGCTCCATATTGTGTCAAACCTCAAGACAAGAAATAGATATTCCAGTGGTTGAAAGCCCTTAAATTCCCAGATTGCTATGCAGCTAACATAAAGCGTGGGGTGAATGTCAGCACTGGGAAGCTAAATGGGCTTAAGAGCCATGATTACCACATCATCATGGAAAGACTTCTCCCCGTAATGTTTCATGACTATTTTAAGGATGAGTTGTGGAGAATGTTAGTGAAGCTTAGTTACTTTTATAGGCAGTTATGTGCTAAGGAAATCTCGAAGAAGATGATGCGAAAGTTGTAAAGAGAAATATTAGTGCTTGTATGCAAAATGGAATATGTATTCCCAACTAGTTTTATGAACGTGACGCAACATCTATTGGTGCATTTGCCCTGGGAAGCGGAGGTTGGAGGACCTGTGCAATTTAGGTGGATGTATTACGAGGAAAGAGAATTGAAAAAGCTTAGGTTAATCGTACGCAACAAGGCTAGGGTTGAAGGGTGCATCACTGAGGCATATGCTCTAAAAGAGATATCGTACTTCTCAAGTACATATTTCATAGATGAGCACAATGTGAATGCCCCTACAATGCGGTATCATATTGCAGAAGAAGCACCCATGAGTAACCTTTAGATTTTTCAGTGGAAGGGTAAAGCTATCAGTGCTTCTCCTCCACATGAGGTGTCACCAACAGAGTGGAACTCGGCTCTGCTTTATATGTACTCCAACATGGATGAAATGGAAAAATATTTCGAGTAAGTAATGATTCGTATTTTGTATTGAATTGTCTAATCTTGAGCCTATTCTCATTTGGTGAGTCGACACGCAGATTGTTTGACCAACAACATTGGAAATCTGCTCACCAACCTACGAGCAAGCAGTTGGATAAGCTACGCCGCGAGGGGTTAAACGACGGCCCTAGTTTCATTAGCTGGTTCCGAAAGCATATAATTTTCTCTTCCACCTAGTTTTCTAATTGTAAACTTGAAATAATTTCCATTGCACTTTATAATAATGTCTAAACCTATACAGTACATGCTCGATGCTGACGTCCATGATGACTTACGGCAGCTATCGCACAGTACCATTACGGCAAGGAACTTTAGTCATTATGATGCTAATGGGTTTCATTTTCGAATAGAAAAATTGGAAGCGAGACTCCCACTTGCGGCCACTGTGAACAGCGGAGTAATAACTAAGGCATGCGATGCAAGTGGGCGTGTAATTAACTACTATGGTGTTCTTCGAAACATAATTGAGTACAAGTTTAGGGGGTTCAAAGAATTGAGAGTAGTTTTATTTGAATGTGATTGAATTGGTTTGATCCCAACAATGGCACACATGTCGACGAATTTGGCATGGTAGTGGTCAAGCACCAGTCAAGGCTTGAAGGCCATGACAACTTCATGCTTGCTAACCAGGTTGAGCAAGTGTACTACCTGAATGTCGGGTCCCGAATATGCAAATCCGGACCCTCTGTGTATTCAGCACTACTCTAGGATAACGCTAGTGCACACAGTCTCAACATCGGTACATATCACAATCATACTCAACGAAATAGTAAATTACTTTAATTAAATAGTCAAACTGGTTGTTCGACCTTATGGTCAAGTTATAAACGTACACCTCGCAGGGCGAAGACTTATTAAAATAAGCAACTGCAGCAGAAATAAAAAAACTCGTGGTGCCAACCAATTTGCCACGAACAAGCGGTAGCTTCGCTCCTAGTTAAATCGGCTCCTCCTGAAACTCTTCCTCCAGTGCAGGCGTTGCTTCTTCTTCAACTGAGGTTGTGTTGTTGCAAGGATGAGTACTTTGAGCACTCAGCAAGTCATGCACAGAATGCAGTTCTAATATTCTACATGCATAGCTTATTACAAAGGATAGGCTAAAGTTCATTTGCAGTAAGGCAACTTTGATAAATACAGTAATAGATTGCAAAGCAGTAAAACACTAGTAAAGGTAATAACTTTCACAAATATTTCACAAGTAAAGCATTTCACAACTTAAGCCAAGTTCATCAATTCCAACCCAAGTATTTTCCATAACCAAGTTATTTTCATGAAAGTCTAACCCTTGGTATGTCGTGACGATGCTCAATTCGTGAAACACGGCTATTCGAATAGGTTGTACACTCTGCAGAGGTTATACATTTTACCCACAAGATACAGTCAAATGCCACAAAGGTGAGTAACCGTAACAAAGTCTTTCCAAAGATCTGTCTAAACCCAGTACTGCCCGCTAAGGTTTCAACACTGGAGGGACTGGTTACCACACCCAGGGTCCCCCTCTTGCACCATGTGAGTTTTCACCCGTACATTCGGAACTCACACCACCACGACAGTACCAAAGAATAGATTTCACAGTTTACTCAGCTAGGTCCGCCTCTTTCCGAAACTTGTGGTTGTACTAGTTCAATGCCCGTGCGTTGCTACGAAAAATAAAATTGGTAACGAAACATAAAGGTTAAGCAATAAAAGAAAATTGTGCTACAAGATCAAACATCTATTTCTCCCAATTACAAAAGTTTTTATGATTTCTCATTAAAAAATGATGAATAGGGGCATTCATCCCAACGAGGTGTTCTTTAACACAATAATGGGCAAACTGTGCAAAGAAGGAAGGTTTGTGCAGGCCCAAAATCTCTTTGACTTGATGGTGCGTTGCAAAGAAAGCATATATGACACACAACTGATAAGAGGAGAGTTTTCTTAGGTCTAGCGTCCAAATGTCCAAGAAGTTCAGAAGTAATTGTATGGCCATTAGCTTGGACACAACTGATAGAACACGATCCGGCATGATTTTTTCAAAATTTCACAGTTGTTTAGGTCTTAGAGTCGAGATGATCTTCAGGGACCATGAATGACAGACAGGCTTCAGTCTCCAATGTATGCAAGGAGGGCTAAGAAATAGCACATGAAACGCCAAGCATCCTGGAAGATCCCTATACAAAGTAGTCTTGCCGCACAACAGTGATGCAATCATACGGAAGCGACTCATCCTCTTTCTGTTTCCCTATATCACCATTTCCTTGGATGTGCCAATATATCTTTGGAGGGAGAGGCGTATATAGGTCTGCAGTGATATACAGAAAAAATTGATTTTAGTTCACAATTTGGAGGAAGATATTTGTAACATCATTCACCAAACTTCACAAACATCTACCTGCAGATAGAGTTTGATCAGGTTCTCTAGTAGAACGTAGCACAACAGTACCGGCAAGAACTGTAAGAAATCCACAAATCCCAGAGACAATACTGCTTGCACTCTGCCCAGACCAGTCCTGAAATAGAAATTCACTAACAGATTAACACTACACTGAGAATACTGGGCATATACTAAAGTTTTCATATTTTGCTCACCTTGAACATTATGGCACTCGCTAAAATAGTGAGGATTGTAAACATGGCATAATAGATCAGAGAGACAACTGGTGTATTGAAAGTATCTAGTGCCTGAAAATTTAGCATGACACACAGCGACGCCAAAATTATATTAGCTACTAATTGAGATGTAACCTCTCAAAATATTTGTCTTTTTCACTAACGTAGACAAACATTGAAATTAAGTACTGCAACATCACTCAAGTAAGGCTGTACTAAATGAGTCTATGTAAATGTGAATATGTGATCAGCTGAACTTCTCAGACAATTTTTGTAAGGAAGATGACTAATTAAACTACCAGGAGACAAACAAATTCTGCCTGAATGCTATGCCTATATTACTTATCCATTAAGTTATTAAGTTTGTGTCTAATCCTCAAAGATTGTGTCAGGACCTCCCAAACAATGGCATGCCTATACAAGTTAAATGGATGATTAAATATTTTCAAAGATAACTTGATTGACATTTCCTAGGTTTAGTGCAACACGACTAACAACATATATCAAAGAGCACACAACAAATTTATCAATTTTTCCTAACATATTATTCAATCTAGTTAGCCATTTCCACCCTGCACCTGATACGGAATAATAAAAAAGCGGTGCTGAGGGACCAAGACACTAAATGCAAACCACTGTTGTCCACAATTACTCACTTAGAAAACCGATGACTGTAAACTATAAAATAGTCCTAGCCTAGCTCTAATCCATAGGTTGGCTTACAAGCTATTTAGATTGTTTTCCCATTTTTTTCATGCATCATGGTATGGATCTCATATCTATTAACTAACATGTAAAAATGAAGGGCAAAAGAGTGTCATTCACTTGTCTGGTCTTATTGAAGTGTAACCTGAATTGTCTCAAATTGGGTGACCAAAGTGACTCCACCATCAATATGAGCGCCTCCTTTGAAAGATGAATGACCTCCTCGACAATGGGCACACCATATCATGATAGTAGAAACAAATAACTTAGCTCCACACAAAAGATAGTTCTAGACAGATAAAAGCAGAAAAGGCAGTTAACATAATAAGGAAACTATTGAAAAGCTAATTACAAAGTGCAAGGTGATTGAAGATGCTGAAAATGAACAGATTGAGGGTGGGCAGATCCTAGTATCCTAGTATCCTGTGTTTTTTGCATTTTCAATTCTCAAAACAAAGGAGCAAAGCAAAAAGATCCTTAGCCATACAAATGAAGTGATCCTAAGACATACGGAAGTGTTCAAAGAAGTGATCATCACATGTCACTACAAATGAACTACCTAAAAACTTTTACTAGGATGTGTGCGTGTCTAGAATAGTAATACCTGCTGCCGTGCAATACCAACTCCACTTGAGCTCTGCTGCGTGCGACTTGAGCATAACACTAAAATATATATATATAGAGATGGAAAATTATCTATTCCAATAGAAGTATACAAATCTGCATTGTTAAAGAGGTGTATAAGCCTACAAGTGCACCAAATCTGGTCCACATAAAGGATGCTTACATAAACAATCAATCATACGGCACAACACTATGTTATCAAAAGAAAGCAAGCAGGATGTATGCTTATGTACAATAACAACATCTGGGAGAAATTCCTGACAACCACTTGGTCACGACAGAAAGGACTTGACGCCATTCATGTTCACATTGCCAGGAGCTGGCATCACGCACAGGATTAACAGGTCCCTTCACCATGTCAGGAAAAAATTAATATCATAAAATTAAATGGCATCAAATGTATAAATTTCAATATTACCACTCCCAAAAAAGATGATGCCATATGGAATTTGCTCAAGTGAATTGCATACCTTAGTTGGCTGTGTCCATATAGTAATCCTCCCATGAAAATTTGCCACTAATAATTCACGAGGACATGATCGAGGAGACCATTCAATGAACTGAACAAAGTCACGTGGAGAATCTGTTCAATTGACAATGTAATTACAGTGAAACATGGTGGGGGATAGAAAACTGATGTAAACAAAACTTAGTTTTAAACTCACTATTTATATGGTTGTCGACGGTCATTTGTACATGCAAAAATAATCACACTACCAGATGCAATTGAGACTGGAGATTGGAGTATGTATTATGTAGCAATGCATGGGATGCAAGTAAACCATATTAAAGAATATTTAGGTTAACAGATAAATAGACATTTACCTGCTCTCACATTGAAAACAGAACATTCTGTTGGCCTCTTTGGATTCAGTATGTGTATAGGAATTAGAGCTGAAAGTATACATTACATTATTTTGCGGCAAAGAAAATCCCATAACCAAAAAATGTAAATAAACAATTCTGCAAAATGGTTTAATAACTCATGAAGCCCCTTTGGAGCAAAATACGTAGCTAACTAATTCTGCAACCTACAATGATACTCCGTTTGAAAATGAAATTGTCATGCAAGGCAGTGAGGGACAAAGTAATTTTCAAACAAACGATGGATGGAATTCTGACCTTGGAATTCGTGCACAAGTCTCGAGATGTGCATGCAATTGCATTGACTTTCCACACCGAGCAAGCTGTCTTTGCAACAAGAAGAAAACACCAAGATAAATCATTAATTTGCAATGGAGTTTAAGTTTGTCAGCAGCTGTTATATTTCATAATCCACATTGCTAGGTAAACAAATTAAAGGTTGTAAACAAATTAAAACTGTTATATTTCATAATTCGGAGTGTGCGCGGGGGTAGTTTGGGGAGTCTGAATTGTAGAATGGACCGCTGCCACCAACTATCAATTAGAAATAGTAGAGAAAAGGGGTAGTTCAAGCACAATGAAATAAAAGGAGATCTTTCTGTAAGGAAGCTAAGTAGTAATAGTTTACTTTGTTCACAGGTGCAGGCAAGTCTTCTTATCACAGAGAATGAACAAATCCACGATGAAATGCTACCTTTTCTGCTCCAAAACCTCCTCCTACATCAAAAGGTCAGATTTACACAAAAGAGAAGCTACTTTAGTCATGAAATTCTTTATTATGGAAATGAACCAATTGCTTCATTCAAACATTTTTCAGATTTCTTCCAATTCCAAAATGATTAATAAGATCCAGTGAATAATGAATTGACATAATTAGATTTGGGATTCATGAGATAGCTTCTTGTTATGCGAAAAGTTACACGTTCAATTTTCATAGGAAAATGATTGGTGATTTGTCAGGGTACTACAAAGTACAAACCTCTAATTTTCTAAAGAGCGAACAAGGTCAGAAAATTAGATCTTATCCAAATCAGGATCCAAACAGCCTAAGGTAAAGGAACTTTATCAAAATTTTTGCTAGAACCATTCATGTCCTAATGCACCTTTCCTCATTGCCAAATAGTTGATTTAGAATAGTAGAGAAACATAAGATTTCATCAAAGGCTCCTAATGCACCTTTCCTCATCGCCAAATAGTTGATTTAGAACAGTAGAGAAATAGAAGATTTCATATAACAAAAGATGGACAATCATAGGTATGCGCAATTCCGATACTCTTTAATCATTCAATAATAGACGCATCATAAAGCATTGTAAATGAACAACCAAAACGTTCTCATTTGCTGTAAAAAATGGCATGATCTGTCAGAAAAAGATGGTTGTTAAAATCATATTGGAAAATCAATGGGAATCCGTCTGATTTTCTTCACCTCCCAGAATGATGCACATCTCAACCCAGCAGAATCTTAGAATATTAGAGATGTCTACTCTGCCCACAGAAGGCTTCATATAAAAACATGGGCAATCACAGTAAAAAATACACACTGCTATGGGGTAACGACAGATTGGGTAGTTGAACTTGGAGTGAAATGACAACAAAATTAGAGCATTCCGACCGGTGACAACAGAATAATAAGCGCTATCAAACACGACAAGTAGTACCAAAACGTTTAGTTCAATACCAGTGTCAATCTAGTTTAGCGTAATGAAACATAAAAATTTTGCTAGTGATACCTCAACCAAGTAGTAACAATTACCATCAACTACGGTCGCGCACCACCAAGAAATGAATTCAATCAAGGCATATGTAAGAGGAAGGAAAGCTTACCCTAATGGTGTCGTAGTAGATCCATCCGACCTCCTTCGAGAGTGGCGAGGAGGCGAGACTTGTGCCCGTGCGACCTCGAACCCTACAAAACGACAACAAACAAACCCCATCACAACCAAACCTCCCTCCCGAGAGACACCCAGATTTAGAAGACGAGCGAATCCCACATACTTGAGCGCGTCGAGGATGACCATGCGCTTGGTCCTATCCTCCCATGGTCGGGGAGACGCGCATCATGGCAGATCTTTTGATCGAGAAGGGTGCGGTGGGAGATCTCCGATCTGGAGCAATCGATGCGCACCGGGGGGGGCAAATCGGGGGGACGTGGTGGGGATTGGGGGCAGGGGGTGGATCCTCGGATTGGGGCGGGCTCAAGCGATCGGGGCCTGGGTGGGGAGGGGGAGACCGGGAGCCGGGTGACCGCACCGCGCCGGGGGAGGGGGAGAGACCGGGAGGCATCGGCCGAGACGGGGCCTGGGAAGCATCTAGAGACGTGTCGCCCCACGGGGAAGTGTGGTGGTGGTGGTTTCGCGGTGAAGAACAACACAAGGAGATTGGGCGAGGAGCCGAGGAGTCTATCGGCGCTGGGGGGGGGCGGCGCGAGGAGGCGTGGAGGCGCTCTGTAAATGAGAGCGCCGTGTACGTGTGGAGTGAGAGGGGGTTGGGGGCTAGAGAGTGGGGCCCGCGGAAGAACGGACCGCTGCCACCAACTTGCCTTTTATAATAGTAGAGATGAATGACTCAGTTCAAATTCTTGCAAGGTTAAGTCCTTAGTTGACCGAGGCAAGACTAACCAAAAATTCACCATGTCATCATGCCATAAAAACCAAATGCGACCGCCCATTTGCAACTCTTGGCCCACTGGAAACAATCTTGCCATAAAAACCAAATACGACCGCCCATTTGCCACTCTTGGCCCACCGGAAATAATCTTGCCACTTGCCCCAGTCTAAATCATTTTCCCACCCCAGTTCTTTACCATGCACCGCGTGCCATCATCCACTCAATAACACATGTCACATTCTCAAAAACACGTTCCATATCTCATTGAGTCAATATTAACTTTAATATTCCAAAATCATGACAAATTTACGTGGCAGGGCTAAGCACACTACTTACGATCTAATTAACCCATGTGGCAAATTATTATTTTCCAACTATTAATCCACAACCTAGGGTGACAAAGGATTCATGGCCTACAATTATATACAACAAGGTGGCATACAGCAACTAGGCTTTTAACTAATCCAAGAATTTATTCAAAATCAATTCTATTAAATTAGCATGCCATAGTTTGAATCAATATAATTTTCAACAGTAGGTTCAACATGATCAAGCATGATTTGCCTTCAAAAAGTACTGGTTCTGGTTCTTGAGCTCACTCCTGGGTCAAAACTTCTCCTTCGAAACCTTCGGGAACCTCGACGTCTACACGTAACGTAAATAAATAGCAATAAATAACAAAATAGAGAGAAACTCAAGTCTAAAATTTAAATAAAATTCATAAACAGAAAGAGCTTGATTTTACAAATTTTTAGAAATTAAAATCACTCAAATCGGGGTTAAAACGAAAAAGTTATGGCCAAATGAAGTTTGAAAATCAATAAAAAAGAATAAACCGAATTTCTATATTTATTTCTGTACGGGAAATTCGGAAATATGATGTCAGCATGACGTCATCACCGATTTGAATTTCAACGAATTATTTTTCTAAAGAAAAATCGAATTATTGCGCAAGAATGACGTCAGCCGGTCCATAGACCCAGTCCATGGTTCGGGTTTGGTCCACCGTGGACTCGGTCCACGAAAACAGTACCACTGACACGCGGGACCCAGGGATGACATCAGCTGCTGACGTCAGCATGGCTCGGCCAACCTACTGACAGGCGAGACCCACCATGACGTCAGCATGATGTCACTGATGACATCATTGCGCACTCTGTGGCGCCAGCGCTTTAAGATTCATGCACCCGATTCAATCGGGCCCGTCCGTTCTAACGGATGGCCGAGATCACGTGGCCGATCGGATTCCTCCAGCCACGCGACACGCACGGGTTGTCTCGGCTTCGACGCGATCTGGGCCGTTCGTTCAAAATTCGATGGCTCGTATCCAATCTACCCCGCACGGGATGAGTGCGACGTGGCACGTCCCGGTGTTGAGCACGTGGCTCAATCTGTGCCGTTCATTCCAGATCTTCGGTCCTAATTCAATCTAGTTGCAAATAACAGATCTAATCCTAACCGCTCAATTTCAATCCAACGGCTAAGAACGGATCTAACACCCTACTATGCGAATCAATTCAAACCACCCGATCTAGATCCTACGGTTCCAAATGGATCTAGCCTAGGTCTAATCTGGGCCTTTAAATCTCGATGTAATGGCTGAGATGAGATGGAGTTATTTACTGTTGAGGGGTGACGCGGCGAAATCCGGAGTGTTGGCGAGTGATCGAACGGCGAACGAAGCTCGACTTCGGCGACGATGGCACGGCGGCGAATTTCCACCGGAGAGGAAGAAGACGACCACGGCTACGGTGCAGCAGGGCTCCTCCGGCGACAAGAGGTAATGCTTCCGATGCGGCGCGGTGAGGTGAGTTCGACGGTGCCTCCGGCGACGGTGGTGGACGAACGGCGGAACAAGTCAAAGAACATGGCGGATGGCTCGGCTAGCTCCAGTGAGCTCGTGCAACGCAGCGGCGATGGCTCAAGCGATGAGATGCGTACGACTGGGTGCAATGCAGCTAGGGCTTCCCGGCACATGCGGCGGCGCATTAAATAATAGCCTCGATGTTCACAAAATTCGCAGAAACCGAGGCCCACCTCGGCGCGGCGGCGGAGTCCCGCGTGGATACGGAGAGGCGACATGGCGCATTGTGGGACATCCGATCCGACCCGATCCAACGCCCACGCACATGCGCACACACGGACGGCTCGCAGCCGTTTAGGGTTTGTGGTGGCGCGCACAGTGTTGGGCCAGCCCAACACTGTAGCTAGGGTTTTCCTCTGGCTTTTCTATTAAAAATAATTCCCAAAAATAATTTAACTCATTTGGGGCATTAAAAATACTAGAAAAATTCTGGAAAAATTCTCAAAAACACTTTAGGACATTTGGGACTCAAATAAAATATTTTCAGCAAAA
This sequence comes from Guadua angustifolia, assembly GCA_036346375.1. Taxonomy (NCBI): domain Eukaryota; kingdom Viridiplantae; phylum Streptophyta; class Magnoliopsida; order Poales; family Poaceae; genus Guadua; species Guadua angustifolia. The sequence goes on along the minus strand of CM070502.1, from coordinate 48,680,747 downwards.
CTTTATTTAAACTTTTCCAATATTTAGTTAATTAAGTAAATAGATAAATTCAAATTAAATCCAAATAAATCCAAGTAAATTCCCAAAAATTCCCAAAAATGCAAAATACTACTTAAATACAAGGAAAGCAAAAATTGGGGTGTTACAAATCTCCCCCCTTAACAGAATCTCGACCCCAAGATTTAGGGGTGACTAAGGAATAGGTTAGGGAATTCATTCTTCAAATCCTCTTCGCGCTCCCAGGTTGCTTCGCTCTCTGAGTGGTTACTCCACTGGACTCCGCAAAAGCGGGTCAACTTATTTCTCGTTTCTCAATCCATCGTGTCCAAAATCTTCACCGGGTGCTCTTTGTAGGTCAAATCTTCTTGCAGCTCAATCGACTCTAACGGCATCTGCTCGTCTGGCACTCAGAGACACTTCTTTAGTTGTGACACATGGAACACATCATGCACTCCCGCTAGAGACTGCGGTAACTCCAGCTGGTACGCAACTTCACCTCTACGACTTAAGATCTTGAACAGACCAACATATCTTGGTGCTAGCTTCCCTTTAGCGTTGAACCTCTTAACCCCTTTGAGAGGTGTGACCCTGAGATACACAAAATCTTCTGACTCGAAGCTCAACTCTCTGCGACGATTGTCGGCATAACTTTTCTGTCTCGATTGTGCAATCTTCAATCTTTCCCTGATCATGGCTATCTGTTCTTCAGCCTCTCGGAGAATAGCCAGCCCAAACACATGATGTTCTCCGGTCTCATTCCAGTTCAACGGTGTCCGACAGGATCTCCCATATAGCGCTTCAAATGGCGACATCTGCAAACTTGCCTGGTAGCTATTGTTATAGCTGAACTCGGCGTACGGCAAGCACTTGTCCCACGAGGTTGCATAAGCCAACGCACACGCTCTCAACATGTCCTCTAGAATCTAATTAACTCTTTTCGTCTGTCCATCCGTCTGCGGGTGATAAGATGTACTAATGTTCAGACGGGTCCCCATGGCTTCATGCAACTTATTCCAAAATCTTAAGGTAAGGTGGGTACCCCTATCCGATACAATCTTCTTCGGAACTCCATGCAGGCATACAATCCTTGACATATACAGATCTGCTAAGCGGTCTCCTGAGTAAGTAGTCTTCACAGGTATGAAATGAGCGACCTTTGTTAAACGGTCTACTATAACCCATATGGAGTCATATCCATTTTGTGTCCAGGCAAACCAGTAATGAAGTCCATTCCAATCTCCTCCCACTTCCACTCGGGTATCTTCAGTGGTTGTAACAATCCTGCTGGCCTCTGGTGCATTGCTTTGACTCTTTGGCATATATCACACAACGCAACATGCTCGGCAACTTCACGCTTCATGCTTGGCCACCAGAATCTCTCCTTCAGGTCTTGATACATCTTGGAGCTTCCCGGATGAATGGAATACTTGGAGTCATGGGCTTCTTCCAGAATCAGCTATTTCAGCTCCTTCTTGTCGGTGCGCATATGCGATTCTTGATCCACAATGTACCTTGCTCATCCAGCTTGAAATCTTTCGCCTTGCCTTCCTCCATCTTGGACTTAATCCTCTGAATCTTGTCATCATCCTTCTGACCTTCTCGGATCTGATCCTCCAAAGTAGGCTTCACCTCTAAAGCGGCTAAAAATCCCTTAGGTACGACTTCCAACTTCATCTTCTGGAATTCCTTGCATAACTCAACCTGAATTTCTTCCACCAACATGTTCACAGTGTGGCTCTTCCGACTCAAAGCATCAGCCACCACATTGGCCTTTCCTGGATGGTAGTGGATTCCAACATTATAATCCTTAATTAACTCCAACCATCTTCTCTGCCACATATTCAGGTCCGATTGGGTGAAGATATATTTAAGACTCTTATGGTCCGTATACACTTCACATCTATTCCCAATCAGATAGTGTCACCATAACTTTAAGGCATGCACTACAGCTGCTAACTCTAGGTTATGCGTTGGATAGTTCTCCTCATGCGGCCTCAACTGCCTTGATGCATAGGCGACAACCTTTCGGTTCTGCATCAGCACGCAACCGAGTCCTTGGCGCGATGCATCACAGTATATATCAAAGCTTTGGCTTACATCCGGCAGAACTAACACTAGTGCTGATGTCAATCGCTTCTTCAGCTCCTAAAAACTCTTCTCGCATTCCGTCGTCCATGCAAACTTCTCTTTTTTCAACAATTGCGTAACAGGTCTCACAATCGTTGAGAATCCTTCAATAAATCGGTGGTAATAACCTACCATTCCAAGGAAACTTCGAATCTGAGTCACCGTCTTCGGTTGCTCCCAATGCAGCACTGCTTCCACCTTGCTTGGATCAACTGCGACTCCTTCGGCGGTCATCACATGTCCAAGGAATTCCACCTTGTTCTTCCAGAAATCACACTTACTAAACTTGGCAAAAAGTTGATGTTCCCTCAGCTTCTCCAAAACTAACCTCAAATGTTCTGCATGCTCTTCTCTCGTCTTGGAGTAGACTAGAATGTCATCTATAAACACAGCGACAAACTTATCCAGATACTCCATGAAAACCTTATTCATCATGTTCATGAAATACGCAGGTGCATTCGTCAAACCAAAGGACATAATCAGAAACTCAGAGTGTCCATATCTTGATTTAAAATGCGGTCTTCGGAACATCCTCCGGTCGAATCTTCAGCTAATGATATCCCGATCACAGGTCAATCTTGGAGAAAACTCCGGCTCCTCTCAACTGGTCAAACAGATCATCGATCCTGGGTAGCGGATACTTGTTCTTTATAGTGACCTCATTTAGTGCACGGTAATCCACACACATCCGGTAACTCGTGTCCTTCTTCTTGACAAACAGAACCGGTGCCCCCCACGGCGACGAACTGGGTCTCATAAATCTTTTTTCCATCAGCTCCTGAATCTGCTTCTTCATTTCTACCAACTCATCGATTGACATCCGATAAGGTCTCTTAGCTATTGGGGTTGTTCCAGGTACTAGCTCGATCACAAACTCTATGTCCCTATCTGGCGGCATACCAGGTAGATCATCAGGAAATACATCCGGGTACTCACTGACAACTGGAACATCTTCAATGCTGACGGCCTCCATGCTGTTGACCATCAACTGTCCATCCCGAACGGTAGTTGCTCGAAACTCGATTCTTCTCCCACAAGGGCTCTCGACTGATATGACTCTTCGTCCACAGCCTAATACGACTTTGTGCTGGGACAACCAGTCCATTCCTAAGATAACATCTAGGGTTTGGGTATCCAACACTACTAGGTTCGCTAGGAACTCCGTTCTGTCTATAAGCAACTTTACCCTAGAACATCCTACATCACTTCGGAGTTCTGACCCCGGGGATTGCACTAGCAATACATGCCTAAGGTTCACCATTTTCAACCCATTGTTCACAGCAAAAATCTGAGATATAAACGAATATGAAGCTCCAGAATCAAATAAAACCATTGCGGGGACCGAGTTAACAAGTAACTTACCCAGTACGACGTCCGACGTGTTCTACATTGTATCTGCAGTGACATGATTAACTCTGCCTCTCACCACAGTCTGAGTTGCAGCTCCAGATTGTGCAGCTCCACGACTTGCTCCTAGCGCAGGTGTCTTTGCTAGAGTAGTCCCGAGGTTGAAGCGAACTGGCGTCACACCTCCTCCTTTCTTGGGGCATTGGTTGGCAAAATGCCCTGGTTCGTTGCAGACGAAACAGCGTTTCACTGTTGACTACTGGCTCCATGCAGCTGCATTCCCGGTCGGTGCTAGTGTCTGGTAACTCTATCCGGCAGGTCTCGGTGCTGGTGACGGTGTTGGCATCACATTCTTCGGCTGAAACCTAAAAAACTGGTTCGGTGCAACCCTCAAACGCTGTGTCCCCTGGCGTGCTCCCTGTTATGCCATCCTGCGCTTCCGGTTGTCTTCCAGCTCCTTGCACTTGTCCTCTAATATCAGTGCCTTGTTCACTAGCTCTTGAAAATCAGGAAAGGTGTGAGTTATGAGTCCCACCTGCAGTCCTGAGTTCAGTCCTTTCATAAAGCGAGACTGTCTGGCCTTGTCCGTTGCTACGTCCTTAGGTGCGTAGTGTGCCAGCTGCGTGAGCTTGTTCAGATATTCAGGCACTGATTGGTTGCCCTGCTTCAGTGCCCTGAATTCCTCCTTCTTCAGCTCCATTATGCCTTCGGGCACATGATACTGACGAAAGGCAGTTGTGAACTCCTACCAACTGATGTCCTAAGGGTGCTCATGAGCAGCGCAGAAGTTTTCCCACCATTCAGCTGCAGTTCCCTCTAACTAATGGGAGGCATAAAGTACTCTCTCATTCCCTTCACACTGAGTGATGTGCAACTTTCTCTCTATCGATCTCAGCCAGTCATCCACCTCCAATGGATTGGCGTTCCCGGAGAATGTGGGCGGACGAGTCCTCATGAACTCTGACAACCTCGATGCAGGCTGCTTACTGGATTGGCTTGATTAGCCTTGATTAGGCGAGAGCTTGGGCGAAGACTGCTACATCTGCTGCATCATAGCATGCGTGCCGAGTGCGCATGACAAGAAAGGCTCCAAAATTTTGCATATCTACTGGCGGTGCTGGTTGGGGTCCCTGTCTTCCATCATCAGGGCTTCCAGCTGAACAAGAACCACTTCCATTTCCTCCCTGGTTTCCACGAGTGTTCACCATCTACCGATTGCTCCAAGGTTTAGAGACAAGAGGGAAATAAGAATAGACGAGTAGTAGAGTAACTTATGCGGGGTCAAAGGTGTAACACAAAATCCAACTTTATTACTTTATTAATAACTAGGTATGGTTGCTCACAATGCCTAAGGGCCATACAACACACATCGAACACTCACAAGCATAAAAGAACCAAATCAAACTAACACTCTGGAGTCTAACGCCTCTAAGGGTGACTCTTATTCCAAGACGCGGCTCAACACAGGAGTCTCAACTGCTAAATCTAACGCTCACTCCTCGAGCCATCCTCCACAGGAACTTTCCGGTGGGTACACTGGCGGGTGCGGCGCCATCGGCGCAAAGCGATCGCCGTGCCCTTCCACAACAGTGGCTGACAACGCAACGTCCTCCTCTGGCTCTGGCTCTGGTTCTGGCTCTGGCTGTGGCTCCTTAGGATCTGGGTCATGCAGCTCCAACACTGGCTCCAGCTCAGGTCCATACAGCGCCATCTCCAGCTCCCTAACCCTCCGGATAGAGTGAGCCAGGTACTCTAGTGTCTCCCGCAGCTGTGTCATCGTCGTGGGTCCTCTGCAGCTCCTGGACCGTCTCGTCGATAGCATCCTCCTGGGCGATGACATATCTCGCCAGGTGGGTGATCGTGGCATCCTCATCCTCTATTGGCTCCCAGTTGTAGCGGTTGTCTCGGCACGGATGGTGACGAAACACAATGCCCTCCAACTCTCTGGAGTTGGTATGAGCAATCTGCCTCATCGCCATACACGATGTCTCCTGGATCCCAACATTGAACGACGACCTCCTGGCAGTGATGCGGATGGGACGACTCGCCCTCGCCCTCTCCCGAGCGTAGATCGTGATCTTAACTTCCCAGGTGTCGATGTACTTTGCACCGGGGTACCCTCTCCGCCCTAAGAGTAGCAGACCCAAGCGGCTCGCGGGTTGGAGGAAGCCCACGCGCCCTGGCGAAGCGACCTAGCGATCACGCCACTTTCGCTGGCGAGTGGCCCACGCGGCCCCCTGGCGAGCAGCCTAGCGATCACGCCCTATTCGCCGGGCGAGCGGCCCACGTGGCACCGGGCGGCGACCTCGCGATCACGTCACTGCTTTCGGGCGAAGCGGCCCACGTGGCACTCGGGCGGCGACTGGCGATCACGCCGCTGCTCACGGGCGGCGGCCCGTGGCCCTCTGGCGATCACGCCGCTCATGGGAAGCGGCCAGCGTGGCGGCTTTGGCGAAGCGAGCGGCGTTGGGCCCCCTTGTCAGGCCATGAAGGCGACCAAAGGAATAGAGGGAAGGCTTCGCTTCGAAGTTTCCCTCCCCAGGCACCTCGTGTCAGGGTCATTAATTATGGGGGGTTCAGCTTCCAACACGACGACAGCTCATTCCTCTAGCGCTTCTACCGACCCGTCGTAGGGGCGTCTTGTCCCGGGCGGACCGGGCGAGGCCTCTCACTGACATTAAATGAGGTTCAGAGGATAAGGCCACGGAGGCGTGCTTAATAAATGAGTCGTGGGTCGACGTGAAAGCTAAATTGATGGATGTAAGTAATGTGTTGTGGATAAGTATAGCGCCCCCTTCTCTCCTGCCCAAGCCGTCTCGTTTATATAAGGGCGGCTTGGTGCATGAAGAAGGGGACCGATCGGCTAGAACAGAAAGCATACATGGAAGAACACCCTTGTAAACGTTTTCCCCATTTTCTTCAGTAAAGAACTAGCAGGACGTAGGGCTATTACCCACGCCGGGGGCCCGAACCTGGGTAAACCACTGTGTCCACCAGCTTGCTGATCCCCAGAGTCCATCGTTGAGAGACATTAGGGTTTCCAGCCATGAAGATGCCCTCTACCGAACCATATTTTCCGTCTAGCGAGTAGATACCCCGTTAGCGGAATCTTGTCAGGTGAAATACGCTGACAGGGGCGCGCCTGGTAGGGGGCAGCGATGGCTCGGCCAGAGCGGTGCCAGTTCACTGCGGAGGCAGCCATGTCACCTTGAAATCTCTATGTGGCTATGCCGGGGGCTGGTAGCCCAGTGGCCTATAATCAGATAAGTTGTTTGCATTTGGAATCATCGACTCATTATTTCTTGCGTCTGTACCTCGTTGAATCGGGTTACGCTCGATTGTTGCTAGCGTTGGGAACCTGACGGCTCCTTGTCGATAAAGGGAGACGCCCGATATTCGTGTCGTGCAGAGTCGGGTGATCAGGGGGTCGAGTTTGCTGGTCGACTCAAACGCGGCCCGTACACCTCGGTTCGGCTTAACGAAGCATCGACTGGTTGTCTCCGCGAGCGCCGCAAGCCCTATACCACCCCTGAGAACCCGCTACTTTGCCGCGCAATGCCGCGGTTGGGCTCCAAGAGATCGCGAGGATAAAATTTCCGAAAGGGCGAAGGCCGGTGACAATCGTGTGTAAAGACTTAGGGTTCTATTTGTTGTTACCGCGCATGATATATATGTATAACTATTGCTTGTATCGTGACAGCTGAGAAATGCTGAGGCATTGACCTAACTCGAAGAAATCAAGACAGCGCAACGCGATCAAGCGTGAGCTCACTGGGGAGGCCCGGAATGGCGTTCAAATCTAAGCGCCGCGTGCGCGCCGAACCGCCTCAATAAGGGCATTCTTTGCCTCGGCGAGCTTCGGGATGGCATCAATTAGCGCGTCGCTGGCAATGGCGTCGTGGGCGGTGGCATCTAGCTCAGCCTACTTGGCCATGGCGAGCTCAAAGTCAGCCCAAAGCTCCGCGAGGAGGACCTCCTCGTCCATAGGCGCCGGTGGTTCACCTCCCCCGGAGCCGAATGCCAACACTTCCGCGAAGAAGGACAATGCTGGGGCTTCGTCATCAGAGGAAGAGAAGCGGGAGGAAGCCATCAAGGATTTGAAAGGAAAGGAGGCTAAATGTTGTAGAGTGGTAGGAAGTTTGAGAGGCGAGTGGTCCCTCCGGTTCCAGCGTTCGAACCGCTCTTATATGCTTAAAGCGCAGAAGCCGAGCGGTTCTTGAATAAATGTGGGCATGGGAAGTCGAGGCGCCCCTGTGTCTACTAAGGGACTGCGCCATTGTAGCGGGAATGGAGTTCTTCAGGCAAAGAAGATGAAAGGGCAACGAGCTAAATGTGAAGGAAACTAGAGGGTGTGAACACTTGCGTGGGGGTGAGCATATATAGACACTGCAAAGACGGTTCGCAACCAAGCAAAAGGCACGGCGTTTCGGGTCCCAAGAAAAATCGGCGGAAGTGAGGAGGACCGAAGCGGTTGCGTGCGCAGGAGTGGTGGGCCCATCTAGGAACGCACTGGCATTAAATAAGGTCTTAAAAGCAGCTGGCGCGCGTTCTAGGACGGCCCGGGCTACTTGTTTGTACTTTGCACCGGTACCCTCTCCGCCAGAAGAGTACCGAGCCCAAGCGGCCTAGCCGGTGTTGAAGCCCATGTGGCCTCGGCGAGCAACTGGCGATCACGCTGTCGTCGGGCGGCGCCCACGCGCCTGGCGAAAGCAACTGGCGGTCACGCCGCTTTCGGGCGAACGAGCCACCTGCAGCCGGGCGGCGACACAGCGATCATGCCCTACTCGGCGAAGCGCCCACGTGGCACTGGCGAGCACTGGTGATCACACCTACTCGCCGCGGCGGCGCCCACGCGCCCTCGGCGAGTAGTCTAACGATCACGCCCTGCTCACCGGGTGAGCGGGCGGCCGTTCGGGCCCCCCTTGTTAGGCCACGAAGGTTACCAAAGGAATAGGGGGAAGGCTTCGCCTCGAAGTTTCCCTCCCCTGGCACCTCGTGTCAAGGTCATTAATTGTGGGGGGTTTAGCTTCCGACATGACGATAGCTCATTCCTCTAACGCCTCTACCAACCCGTCGTAGAGGCGTCTTGTCCCGGGCGGACCGGTCGAGGCCTCTCACCGACATTAAATGAGGTTTGGAGGACAAGGCCACAGAGGCGTGCTTAATAAATGAGTCGTGGGTCGACGTGGAAGCTGAATTGATGGATGTAATTAATGTGTTGTGGATAAGTATAGCGCCCCCTTCTCTCCTGCCAAACCGTCTCGTCTATATAAGGGCGCCTTGGTGCATGAAGAAGGGGGCCGGTCGGTTAGAACAGAAAGCATACACGGAAGAACACCCTTGTAAACGTTTCCCCATTTTCTTCAGCAAAGAACGAGCAGGACGTAGGGCTATTACCCACGCTGGGGGCCCGAACCTAGGTAAACCGCTGTGTCCACCAGCTTGCTGATCCCCAGAGTCCATCGTTGAGAGACATTAGGGTTTCCAGCCACGAAGATGCCCTCTACCGAACCATATTTTCCGTCCACGGAGTAGATACCCTATTAGCGGAATCTTGTCAGGTGAAATACGCTGACACCAGACGATGTCAAGTCCTGCCCGCACTATGGTGGTCCCCCGACAAATCGACCTGTCGAAACCTCCGAGCAGCTGCATCATACGCCATAGCTCAGCGGCGTACGTACCCTCCAGTGCGCTCTCCAAAAGAGTGGATCATCCTCATCTGCCAAAGGACACTGACGTGAAAACTCAGCAATTTAAAACAAGGTGAGAACATGAAAAATTCAGCAAGGGGTATGAAAAGAGAGAAGGGGTAAGTTGAGAATGCGTTCATCATCTTGACATATTTTAACTTTTAGAAAATAGTTTTGTCCTCACTACGACCATTCTAACTAAGGGCCAGTCCCACAGTCAGTATGGCTCTGATACCACCTCTGTCGAGACCCGAATATGCAAATCCGGAACCTCTGTGTATTCAGCACTAGTCTAGGATCACACTAGTGCACACAGTCTCAACATCGGTACATATCACAATCACTACAAGAAAAAGGGAAAAATTCGTGGGTTTTTTTAAATTCGTGGGCCAAAACAAAACCCACAAATTTAAAGATTTAAATTCGTCAGTTTATAAAAAACCCATGAATGTATTTAAATTGTAATACCACAGAATACCCAATGAATTTAATTAAATTGTGGGTTTTTATATCAAGACGAAGTTACTTAAATTGTAATCAGTCCAGAGCCCACGAATTTGTGCCGAGAGAACCGCGCCATAGGCCACCTAATTTCCTCCGACGATCCCCATTTCAGGCTCTGTGTTTGCCCTAGTCTCCTCCCATTCCGCCACGCCGCCGCCCCCGCCTCGCCGCCGCCGCGCGCCCTCGCCGTCGCCACCACCCTTTGATTGATCCCCATTCGCGCCGATGCGGTCCCCCGCCATGCCGCCGCCCGATCGTCGCCGCCCGCTTGATCGCCGCGCCCTCGCCGCCTACCGCCCGCACCTGGTCGCCTCAAATGCGCCCTGCCCGCACCGATCGATCCTATTCCGCACCACCGTCGGCCCCCTCGCCGCCGCCGCTGCGCGTGTCGTGAAATTTTTGTGTTCATTGCTCGTTGTATTTTGGAAGTTTTGATCCGAGTCCCGACACGTATACTTTTCTAGAATTATCATATTTCCTGATATGCATGTCCTTATTCAAGTACTATGAATTTAAGGGACAGAGACATCAAACTCACTTCTTGTTTTCACTTGTGTATTTTCTGCTTGACTTCAAGAATGTTGAAAGATCGGAGGATTCAACGAAGATAAGTAGACCAGGTTATGCGGTAAGTTTTAGTTTTCCCTTTTCTGTGGACATAATTTTCGATCAACTTGCCAATACATGTTGATTATATGCTTAATAAATCTTTCGACGTATCTTGACTACATATATCCAATCAATGTACATCATATATTGGTTATATCTTCTCAGACCGCCAATCGACAAATATAAATCAAAGTTACGACTTGAAAAGTGTAAAATATAGTATGCTTTGAAAGTTCCGTAATCAACTATTGACCTGCTTAGGATGGTATTGGAAATAAACATACCATGCATGAAAAACCAATTTTGGACACCGGTAGTCTTTTAATATCTATTACTCCTTAAAGAGTTAAAATGTGCATGCAAATCAGCGAAGAAGCATTCAACCATAATTGATTAGGTTTTACAGTAACATTTCGTCATGATTTGAAATGTATCAACCAGATGTAGTTAATAGTGGATACTAAGATATCTTGTACACTGCCACATAACTAGCTCTGAAGTGTTTCTCTTGCTTTGTTAAGCACTCAAGCTTTTGGACACTGATTGTTGCCAGTAGAATTAGTAGGAAAAGTAGACATCATGCAATTGCCTGTAAGCATGAGAAATTTGCCGCATATAACTACCAAATTTCTCATATTATTTTAAATGCAATGTTGTGCATACAATTAAGTGGTTTTATCAATATGGGATCACCCTAGTTATTGCAGTAAATCATCATTGGAGTACAAAGAACATAATGCTTCATTTAATTTTTGCGTAATGGACACCGCCAAAGGCTCAATTACTATAGAAATACATAAAGATGCTTCACGATGTTGTGGATAGATTTGTCAACTTGTGGTGAGTGCCTCGAAATTTGTCATAATTATCCCGATATAGACATGCTTTGTTTCAATGTTACATACTTGAAATATGTTGCTCTTTAAACCTAATATACATTGCCAAGTAAAGTAAATGTTATTCTTGACACATGGCATCCAAATGACCAAGTATTTATCTCCTTCTGATTGCTTGACTTGAAGAAGTTTGGTGAACATACCTTCGGGTTTCTGTTTCTTCTCACATAGGTAATTGTCGAAAATTGCGCTTTGAAATATCTATTGGTCTTATCTTAGTAGATGTGGAACATTCTGTTGTTAAAGCTAGAAGTTGTGGAACTCCTCTGTCACATTTGACAATTCACTGACATGCTTATCTAAGGATTTGCTAGAATGTCTCCTTCTGGTTTGAGAGATTGATATATATATTATAACTGCAAATGTTTTTTTGTCTGCTGAGTGGATGTCCTATTTACTAGAGAGGTCATGCCAAAATTTTGTACATTTCTGTATATCCTATTTACTAGAGAGCACATCTATTCATTTCTGTATATCCTAAATTTCTTTGTGTACTATTTTTACAAGTTATTGTTGTCTCATTCACTTTTACAAGTTATTGAAAATTATTTGTAAACCTGTATACTAACTCTTGTCAAATTTGAACAGATGAGTATGTTCAGGCATCAGGTTGACAAGCTTAAAGACAAGTTCAGCGGGTCATCCTCCAGAAGGTCGAGGAGCAGGGTTCTCGATGCTCAGACTCGGCGGCAAGAAGCCATATTCTTTGAGGCTTGCAGATTAGGCAAATGGCGGAGGCGGCTCCAGAGGTGCTTCATGGCGAGCACGAGAACAGCGAGGAGCACCACCAGAGGACAAGGGGGTGGGGGGTTGAGGACGAGGGCCAGGTGGGGGTTGAGGGCGAGGTTGAGGTGGGGGGTGAGGATGAGGACTTGGGCGAGGCGGACGACGAGGAGGACGTTCGGGGTGGTGGCGGTGGGACGACAGATGCAGACGCTGAGGCCGAGGCAGCGGCAGATGCAGAGTTGGTAGCGACCTTAGAGCCAGTTGAAGAGGGCGGATCTTCTTTGGGTACCATCAGGTATATGCGTAGTATTGGATTATCATTTAATGTCCATATTTACATTGTAATGTCTATGAACTAATGATTTGCATTTTAGGTTTCGTAAAACCGTCTCGGTTCGTCTCGAGATGCAACCCGCCGATAGGAGGTTGATAGAGCTACACGGAGCAGTAATGATTATATCTTTCATGTCCTTTCTTTTAGCATGAGCTAAGTGACAACTTATTGTTTTGATGCATCTTTGTCTTGTATTTTGTTGTAGGCCTTTGGAAAGAGCCGGGTTGGACCGAAGGGCCACATTACAAAGGTTAACGCCGTCTTGGAGCCCTTGGCGCTACTACTACCCCGCATGGTTGAGTCAGCAGGATAGATTCATGACCCAATCCTGAAGCACTTGGCGTTGAAGGAGAACGTGGAAGGAGGCGTAACGAACCAAACATGTCGTATGCATGCAGTGCAGCTTCGGGTGAGTTTGCGTTATGTATTTACTCTATTTGAGTATTGCTTTAAATGCAAATACAATTTGACAATGCGTGATTATATGCGGGAGAGGTTCCGCTTGAGAACGAAGACGATTACAACACTTTGAAGAAGGCCAAAAGCATCTTCAATAGAGGCGGCACAAAAGGTTGTCTGGAGATTCGTTCAAAGAATGCACGTTCAAGCCGCCATCAATTTTCACAAGAGGGTGAAGAAGGTGAACATGAGAAGACCAGAGGCGAGGAGGATACACCGACGTAACAAGAGTATCTCGAACTCGGTCGATTGGATAATGAAGGACATGGAGGCTTGGAGGTGGATGTGCGATCTTGGGCGTCGGTGGATTTTCAAGAAAAATCAAATAGAAATCGAGGAACAGGACAAGAAGAATGGGGAAGCACAAGTACAGCAGACGGACACATTGGCCTAGAGCAACGCATGGTAAGTATCGGTATTATAATTATTAGTGAATTTGTCACTATGTTTCTAACTTTGCACCGTAGGAGAATTTGAAAGTGGGAGTACTCCACTTTTGTGGAAGTTACATCCGGGGCACCGAGGCGAGGATCCACAGAACCGGATGTTTTGTGCGGCAGCACGGGCTAGTGCGAGGATGGTAAGTATAAATGACACAATATGTTTTGTGCAAATTTACATCTGGGAGCACCAATATGTTGTTTTGCAGACGTCATATGCAGAAGAAATGACACAACGTCATGGGCCGGAGTTTGATTGGAGGGCCGCGCCGGTCGATGTGGAAGCGTTGTACCACGCTGGAGGGGGCCTAAGGCATGGGTGGTTCGTTAATAAAACTGATTTTAATTGTTTTCGCTCTATGAATAACAAAAATGTTGCATGGTCACATTTCAGTATATATCATTTGTAGGTGGGCCATGGGGGACGGAGTTGTGGATTGCGATCGTCGTCCACGAGGCTCGGCTTCCTCACAAGGGAGTATTGCTCGCTCGTCGAGGTCCACACGGGAAGCACAGGCGCAGGAGGAGGCTCGTCAAGCGCGAGAGGAGGCTCGTCAAGCGCGAGAAGAGTCTCGTCAAGCACGAGAGGAAGCTCGCAGAAGCCGAGAAGACTCAGAATACATGAAAATGTATCTGCAGGTACAATCTCAACTCTAAACAAATCGCTCAATTGTACAATTGTGATTAAAATCTAACAAACAATCTATATATGCAAAGAATCACAATCTCTTGGACCTAATGTGCCAATGTTTCGCCCTCCTGTTATGCCCCAGGTAAAGATACTTGAGTTCATTACTCTCTAATTCACTTAGCTCGTAAAATCACGTTCTACACATGCAGCCACCACCACAAGGAGAAGCATCACAGGGTGCTCAGGCTCCCCCGGCGTCCTTCATAAACCCTACTGGGATGCAGGCACCACCCCTAGGAGATGCACCTCAGGTTATATGAAATTCTCATGCATTCTTTATTTTTAAAAACTCTATTCTCAGATACTTTATATCACAAACTATGATCCACAGAGCTCCCAAACCTCTGGTCCTTTCTATATGTTCACTCCACAGATGCAGCCACCTTCAGAGGAGAGGCACCACAGTAAAGACGGATCAGTTCAATTCGTTATTCAAAATTTGAACGAATGATTTATATGTGGCATAATGTACCTGTCTATGCCTTACAGGGCTACCAGCCTCCAAACCCGTTCTACATGTTCCCACCACTTATGCCAGGCCAAGGAATGCCTATGTACTTCAACCCGTGGGCCCTGCAGCCACCTCAGATGACACCTCAGACGACACCACAGGTATTTGTCTGTTCACTGATGCTTAGGTGCTTATGATGGTATGAATATCAAACATCCACATCATTACTTTCTTTAACAGTATACTTCATTTGTACGGTATAGTTAACTTGTATAACTAGATGTGCTTATGATGTGCTTCTGTTTTGTGAAGTTACTATAGTTAACTTGTATAACTAGATAAATAAATAAGTTGTTAATAGCATGCTGCATAGGGTTGTATATTTGACTATGATTGTTAAACTGATTTCCAGATGTGATACTTATGACCTTGTTCTTACACAAGATTAGATTGGTTTGTTAATTTAGATAGCTTGTGTCCTTAATTGCTATCAGATTATAGAACCTACCATTGCATACTAGTGCATTATATTCCTTCATATAGATTGTTGCCACTGCTTCATATAAAAGATTAGTCTTGAACTTGCAGGTTGATGGGTCACGCCCTCCAGCACGTATTAACAACGACATCATAGAAGACATCTTCAACAAATACCGCGGTGGTGGTAGCGCCATAACTCCAACAACCCGAGGCATGAATTCCATTGTGAGCTCGATTGGTGTATTCTTGTTGGACTTTATGACTTGGTCGTCGACGGATTGTGATGGATAGCTTGTGATCGACTTATTGTCATGGACTTATTGTAATTAATGAAATGTGGATTGTATCTATTGCGGTTGTAATGATGTGTGATTGAATATCTAAGGATCTGCTAGAATGTCTCCTTCTGGTTTGAGAGATTGATATATATATTATAACTGCAAATATTTTTTCGTCTGCTGAGTGGATGTCCTATTTACTAGAGAGGTCATGCCGAAATTTTGTACATTTCGGTGACTTAGTATGAGTATGGTCAAATTGAGTTGCCAATCCGCCGAGATAGACGCAAGTGTGGAATTTGTGGTCAAATTGAGTGAGGAAAATATGAACATAGCTAAGGAAGAAGGCTTGGAGAAGAAATTCAAGTTGACAACTACAAGCTGGAATGACAAACATGCACTTGGTTGACTCGGATGGTAAAATTGAATGTATGACACTCAGGAGAAAAAGTAAGTATCTAGCATCTACCTATTTTGTTGCTCTGAGACCTGCTTGTTTTTGTAGTTCAAAACTTCAAATGATTGAGAATTAGACACTTTCCTTGTTTCTTGTAGGAGGTTCTTTCTTTAGCTAAGAAAGTTTGGTGTCACATATATTGAAAGTCGGAGGAGCTCGGTACAAGGATATTTTATGCTATCTTCTATTCCATTATGTAGTTTAGTGCTCTTAGTGCTTTTTACTTTCAGGCAATCTCAGCCATGGCATGGGGAACAGCATCGTGCAATAAAACAGATTTTTTTTGTTTAACATTATGTATGATTTAACATTATGTTTAACATTATGTATGATTTAACATAATGCCTTTTTTGTTTAACGACCAAGATTTTTTTTTGTTTAACATTTGTTCTATAATCGATACAAACCACCTCTGAAAAAAGTACATACCTCCAAGATAGTCATATATACTTGTAGTACTACACATACATATCCTTCGTTTTACAAATACTCCTGCCTTTGTGAGATATGGCATAAGGAGTAACTACTCCCGTAAGTAGAAAAGAGGCATTGAAGGATTTTGGGTTGGTAATTGGACATTACCATCCATCAAAGAAAATATAAGAGTTGGTATAGTTGATTTGTATTATGTTGTCATATGAGTTAATTTCTAGTGAGCTTTAGTCTTTCGAGAACAAATAGTATTAGATTATGCAACAAAACATGTTAGTCCAATAGAGGAAAACTACACTGTTGTAGTTTCTTCTAGTTTGGAACTCTAAAGAAGATGAAAATATGAATCTGCAGCTTAGGTTACTTATGTTGGAACTTGCTGTACGCATATATTATGCTAATGCTAGTCTTTAAATGCAGAGGCTATGACTTTTGGTGAGGATGGGAATGAGGAGGTACGCACCTTTCTTTTGTTTCTAGGTCTAGATGCTTAGGTATGTGACCATTCTGTGAAACTTGAGAGAATCAGTGACTTTGCATCGATTTCTTGTGCGATCCATTGATGTGAAGGTGCGTAAAGCTCGGAGTGCCCATGTCTAGATCGATTGAAAAAAGGCCCATGTGGTAGCCAATTTGTTGATGCATTTTCTTGCTATCTCAAGAGCACAAAAGAAGAGAAGGTTGGATTTAGCAATTCTTTGAGTACCTTCAAATTTAGGTTTATATTGTTTGTATAGTGACTCGTTTCATGATTTTCACAAGTGAAACACATAGATGACTACGAACTTCATGGTCCATGATTTATCCCATGGTACTATTACTCTCAGTATTTTCAAATTTTGTTTTCAGATATGTCATTTGTTTTAGGGTCTTCGTGCATATCTGTCAATTCTAACAACTAATTCAATGCAATCCTCATTCTATCTGAAGTTGAGATGAAAAATTTGCTGTTTAATTACCAAAATGTCCTGAATTACTCGATGATTTGAGGAAAAAAACTTTGATCTGAAGATAGAAAGTTTCAACCACTTCCAGAGTTCATCGTCAGTTATTTGCAAGGAATAGTAGTTCTGAAATTAGATGCACAATTGTTCATGAACATGCACTTTGCCAATTGAACCTGAACAAAGTTTTCCCAGAAAGGTGGAGCTTGTATATTTTCCTTCTGTTGTATGATGCTGTTCTATGTATTTAACATTATGTGCTCTCCTAGCGTCAAAGAAACTAGCGTTAGATTTTTTTTTGTAACCCACGAAATTATCACGTAAATTCGTGGGTTTTTGCAAACCCACAATTTAATTGTTAAATTAGTTGGTTTATTCAAATACAATTTAATCATAAATTGTGGGGTTTTCAACCCAAATTTAACTATTAAATTGTATGGGGTTTTATTTACAATTTAGCTGTTAAATTAGTGGGCTTCTTTCACCCACAATTTAGCTGTTAAATTCATGGGGTTTTTCACCCACAATTTAACAGATTAAATTAAATCGGTATTTTCATTAACCCACGAATTTAATTTAAATTCGTGGGTACCCACCAATTTAACTAATTAATTTCGTCGAGTTAAATTCGTGAACTAAATTCGATGGTTTGCCCACGAATTTAGCTTAAATTCGTGGGTTTCAGCCTAAATTCGTGGGGTTTTGGCCCACGAATTTTTCCCTGTTTCTTGTGGTGAATCATACTCAACGAAATAGTTAATTACTTTAATTAAATAGTCAAACTGGTTGTTCGACCTTATGGTCAAGTTACAAACGTATGCCTCGCAGGGCGAAGACTTATTAAAATAAGCAAGTGAAGCGGAAATAGAATAAACTCGTGGTGCCAACCAATTTGCCACAGGCAACTGACTGGCTCGCTCCCTGGTTCGTCGGCTCCTCCTGGAACTCTTCATCCAGTGCAAGCGTTGCTTCTTCTTCAACTGTGGTTGTGTTGTTGCAAGGATGAGTACTTTGAGCACTCAGCAAGTCATGCACAGAATGCAATTCTAATATTCTACATGTATGGCTTATTACAAAGGATAGGCTAAAGTTCATTTGCAGTAAGGCAACTTTGATAAATACAGTAATATATTGCAAAGCAGTAAAACACTAGTAAAGGTAATAACTTTCACAAATATTTCACAAGTAAAGTATTTCACAACTTAAGTCAAGTTCATCAATTCCAACCCAAGTATTTTCCATAACAAAGTTATTTTCATGAAAGTCTAACCCTTGACTGTAATCACCGAGCGATGCTCAATTCCGTGAGCACGGCTATTCGAATAAGTTGTACACTCTGCAGAGGTTATACACTTTACCCACAAGATACAGTCAAATGCCACAAAGCCGAGTAACCGTAACAAAGCCTTTCCAAAGATCCGTCTAAACCCAGTACTGCCCGCTAAGGTTTCAACACTAGAGGGACTGGTTACCACACTCAGGGCCCCCCTCTTGCGCCATGTGAGTTTTCACCCGTACATCCGGAACTCACATCACCACGACAGTACCAAAGAATAGATTTCACAGTTTACTCAGCTAGGTCCTCCCCATTCCGGAACTTGTGGTTGTATGAATAACTCAGTTCAAATTCTTGCATGGTTTAGTCCTTAGTTGACCAAGGCAAGACTAACAGAAAATTCATCATGTCATCATGCCATAAAAACCAAATGCAACCGCCCATTTGCCACTCTTGGCCCACCGGAAACAATCTTGCCATAAAACCCAAATACGACCGCCCATTTGCCACTCTTGGCCCACCGGAAACAATCTTGCCACTTGCCCCAGTCTAAATCATTTTCCCACCCCAGTTCTTTACCATGCACCACGTGCCATCATCCACTCAATAACACATGTCACATTCTCAAAAACACGTTCCATATCCCATTAAGTCAATATTAACTTTAATATTCCAAAATCATGACAAATTTACGTGGCAGGGTTAAGCACACTACTTACGATCTAATTAACCCAGGTTGGCAAATTATTATTGTCCAACTATTAATCCATAACCTAGGGTGACAAAGGATTCATGGCCTACAATTATATACAACAAGGTGGCATACAACAACTAGGCTTTTAACTAATCCCAGAATTTATTCAAAATCAATTCTATTAAATTAGCATGCAATAGTTTGAATCAATATAATTTTCAACAGTAGGTTCAACATGATCAAGCATGACTTGCCTTCAAAAAGTACTGGTTCTGGTTCTTGAGCTTGCTCCTGGGTCAAAACTTCTCCTTCGAAACTTTAGGAACCTCAACGTCTACGCGTAACGTAAACAAATAGCAATAAATAAATAAAACAGAGAGCAACTCAAGTCTAAAATTCAAATAAAATTCATAAACAGAAAGATCATGATTTTACAAATTTTTAGAAATTAAAATAACTCAAATCGGAGTTAAAACGCAAAAGTTATGGCCAAATGAAGTTTGAAAATCAATTAAAAAGAATAAACCGAATTTCTATATTTATTTCTATACGGAAAATTTGGAAATATGATGTCAGGATGACGTCATCACCGATTTGAATTTCCACCGAATTATTTTCTAAAGAAAAATTGAATTATTGCGCAAGCATGACGTCAGCCGGTCCATAGACCTGGTCCACGATTCGGGTTTGGTCCACCGTGGACTCGGTCCACGGAAACAGTACCACTGACATGCGGGACCCACGGATGACGTCAGCTGCTGACGTCAGCACGGCTCGACCGGCCGACTAACAGGCGGGACCCACCATGATCTGGGCTGTTCGTTCAAAATTCGACGGCTCGGATCCAATCTACCCCGCACGGGATAAGTGCAACGTGGCACGTCCCGGCGTTGAGCATGTGGCTCAATCTGTGCCATTCATTCCAGATCTACGGTCCTAATTCAATCCAGTTGCAAATAACAGATCTAATCCTAACCGCTCAATTTCAATCCAACGGCTAAGAACAGATCTAACACCCTACTATGCGAATCAATTCAAACCACCCGATCTAGATCCTACGGTTCCAAATGGATCTAGCCTAGGTCTAATCTGGGCCTTTAAATCTCGATCTAACGGCTGAGATGAGATGGAGTTGTTTACTATTGAGGGGTGACGCGGCGAAATCCAGAGCGTTGGCGAGTGATCGAACGGCGAATGAAGCTCGACTCGGCGACGATGGAGTTATTTTCATGAAATTCCCAAAAAATCAAAATACCACTTAAATACAAGGAAAGCAAAAATTGGGGTGTTACACTGAAGTATCCTCATCCTAGCTTGCATGCTTGGTGGGTAGCATATATAGTTAACCCACGTAAACAGTTATATCCTCCTAGGGATGCTGACTACGTCGACAGTACAATGGACGACGAGGAAATGGATGTCTACCTGGAAGAAGATTTGCCAAGATCTTTTCAGGTTGCCAATGGGGCTGGGCTTCATTAGGTAGCCACCGATGCCACAGACCTAATAGTTGAGCCTAGTCCATCAAAGAAATGACACCGGGTTTCTATAAGAATTTGATGGCCCGTGAAAACATGTCTTTCTAGACAACGAGTCGCCAATGAACCTTCAGATGCTGATGAGTTCTGATAAGTATATATCCTCTTGTTGCTGTAATACTACTTTGATTATAATTCTTTCTATTTCCATATTGTTGCTATATTGTTGTTTGAAATGTGCAATCTAACTCTATTGAAATTTTTGCAGATGTTCAAGCACGCGAAAGAGAAGATTGTTGGTAAGTTCAGTGGGTCTAGCTCCAGAAGTGGGGGTAAGGGGAAGAGTCAGGGGTCTAGTGGTCAGGACTCCTCAAGGAGTCAGGGCAGCCTCTTCCAAGGCACGATCCAAAGCAGGCAGAGGCAACATCAGCTCTTAGGGTGCATGGAGCGGGCACGGGAGGACAACGAGGAGTACCTGCCTTCTGCCTTTGACTCCTCGGATGAGTCGGAGGACATAGCAGCAACGGTGGAGGAGGTAGCAGCAGAGTTGGTAGAGGACGCCTCTGGGGGTAATGATGGTGATGATGAGGACCTAGAGGACGCTGGGGCGTCATAGAGCTTCAGGTATTCGTGTTATCAATGTTAATTTTCATGTGCATAGACTTGGGATTCTTATTTTTGGTATTTTTCATGTTCTAGGGATGCAACAATGTCCCCCCTAGAGCTGAAGCTAACCAACGGAGGGTGATTAGGCCGCATGGGGATTGGTAAGTTAATTTTCTCATTTTAAAAAAGTAATTTGTCGAGAATCTAACCAGTTTGATTTCATGAATTTCAGGCAATGGGATGACGTGGCGTGGGAGGTAGGCACCAGCGTTCGTAGGTCAACGTGGTCTTGGGAGCCCTTTGCCGCCACCACTACCTAGGTCTAGCGGCCATCAACAGGGTGCTGCAGGCAGCCCTAAAGTGGGAGCACTACAGGTTGGCTCCTAAGGCATGTCACGATACCTGTGCTGATGCGGTCTGGCACGATTTCTAGGTGAGTTTCTTACCTCTTTACAGTTTATTTATTTATAGGGATATATCGCTAACTCAAGGATTGCTTTTGCAGGAGAGGTACTGCCTAGAGGACGAGGATGTCCCCGCAAATCGTGAGAAGGCCAATAAAGTCTTCAACACAGCAGCCCATAAGGTCGTGAAGGACATGATGTCCAATGCACGCATCCAAGCGGTGTGCTCGTACTACAAGGGGGTGAAGAAGGAGAAGATGACCAAGAATCTCGGGCCTCTAAGATCTACTTGCTCGAGAACGAGTACCTCCAAGCATCCATCCGTTGGCTGATGAAATGCTAGGAAGCTTTCAGGTAAGTGTGTAAGTACTGGGTGTCGGCTGACTTTGTTGCTAGGTCTAACAAGAAGCAAGACAACAGAGAGGCAGATAACTCGATTTTGTACCGGTACGGCCCGGATGGACACCTCCGCTTAGCGAGGCGCATGGTAAGTATCTAGCCTTAGTTCAATGCACTTTTGAATGCATGTCGCTAACTTCAGATTATAGGAGGTTGAAACTGGCATTGCCCCGAGCTACTTCGATGTTTATCTTCGGGGACACCAAAGCGCCGATCCAGAGTCGCTTAGACAGATGTGCAATCAATCAGCAACTCAAAGGATTGTGAGTTGTTTGACCTACTTTGATGAAATTTGTGTTTTGAAACTGTTGTTTCAATAATTTTGGCATGTAGGAGCAATATGGGGAAGAAATGGTTCGGTGTCATGGCCCGGAGTACAACTAGAGGAACGAGGAGCTGGATGTCTCAGTGCTATACTAGAGTGGTGGGGTCAAGAGACATGGAAGGTGAGATCATCCCCCTCATTTGAGTTTTGTCGGAAATCTTGATATGATCAATAGTTGCACTTTTTATGAATGCCTTCGGTTTCGTATATGTGTGCTGCGGGTTCTCTATATTCAACGGGGTTGTGGACTCCGACGTCACTCTGTCCCAAGGAAGAGCGTCGGGGTCCTCACAGAGCAGCGCTCGCTCCTCTAGGGATAATGCAAGGTTGGTGGAGTACGAGGAGCAGGTTCGCCAGCAGCGTGAGGAGTCTTGCCAACAGCATGAGTTGATAGCGAAGTACGAAGCAGAGATGGCGTACTTGAGGCAAACATAGGCATACTTCCAGGGAGCTCTTCAGGTAAAAACTCAAAATCTCAACAGAATGATTAAGTTTTGATATTGCGGATCTAACACTTTGACTATGTACAACAACTCTACGCAACTGCAGGCCCTCAGCATGGCTTGCCTATGCTTCAGCCTCCTCCACTGTTCTACAGGTATCTGCCTCTAGGGTAAGCACCGTAGGTACATATGCTTTAGGTTAATTTGGTTTTAAAAATTATTTGCAATTCTAGACTAACGTGAAATTTCATAACATCTTCTCTACAGGGTTCTCAGCCTCCTCCGCTATTCTACTCATTTCCACCTCCACCACTAGGGCCAGCTCAGGGTTTGACCTCGCAAGCTCCTAATGCAGAAGTGGACGGCTTCTTCACCTCTGGAGGTAGCAGCCACAATTCAAACACCCCGGAGAGTTAGGATTGTAGATAGACTTGTGATGGATCGGGTAGTGTTGTTGGATGAAAACTTGTGATATGATTTGGATATTAATATATGTTGGTGTATTTGCGATAATAATGTGATGCTTTTGCGAATTGAATATTAATGTCAATTTCAAATTATGTGATGCATTTGCGATTGTTCTGAATAATATATGTTGGTGTACGTGAATTTGAGGAAAAACTGTATATTCGTGCTATAAAACAAGCATTGGGGGTCCGGTTTTGCAGCTGGTATCTCCCAGTATTTTCGTCGGCCACAGTGGTCAACGAAAATACTGGGAGGTACCAGCTGCAAAATAAGCAATGGGGAACCAGTTTTGCAGCTGGTACTCCTAGTATTTTCTCCTAGTATTTTCATCGGCCATAGTGGCCGACAAAAATAGTTGGCAATATTTTCAACGGCCAGATGGCCAACGAAAATAATCTGACATGGCAAGACTGGGCTAGCCATTGGGCTAGCCGTCGGCCTGTTGATTTCGTCGGCTAGCTCTAGCTGATGAAAAAAAATTTATTTTCATCGGCAATGGATGAAAATAAACCGTATTTTTGTCGGTAAGCCGTGGAAAATATCTATATTCATCAGGAAACCCCCTTTTTTCATCGGCTTTTGGTTGATAAAAAATGTCCGCATGCCTGTAGTGGCAGAAGGCTCCATGGCAAAGCTCAACAACTAAAAAGTGGCCATTAATTGGTTCTACTAAAAGGGTAACCAATGAATTTCTAGAAACAATGTAACAAAAATAAATTAAGAAAAATATTGCAAATTGCCATATTATTTACTAATGTTTACTGTCCTAATATTCCATAATTCACATTAACAAATGGACACACTTGATAAGCGATTAGTAGCACGTTAGTGTTATCAGATAGGGTTCAATCTCCTTCAATAATGTCATCTTCCCGCACATGACAACGTTTCCTATCCTGACAAATGACGATCCAAGGTGTGCCACACGTGTGGCTGCATGCCCATCTAACCAAAAAAACTGATGCATACACACTACTACAGACTGCTTCATCCGCAACCCCCCATCACTGCCGGGTAGGCCCGAGCTGGCAGTGATAATCTTATCACTGCCAGTTCTAAATTCAACCGGCAGTGATAAGAACAATATAATTTTCCTGTGCGAACGGAAGCAATATCACTGCCAGTTTTAGAGATAGAGCCGGCAGTGATGTATTACTACCAGTTCAATAGTATAACCGATAGTGATAAAGTGATTTGCATAGGAAACGGCTGCGATATCTCTGCCGGATTTAGAGATAGAAGTGGTAGTGATATATTACTGCCGGTTGTAGAGCAAAAGCTGGCAGTGATAATGTGGCACTATATATATCCTGGCTTCCTTCCCCAACCTGTCCAGAACAGAGAGGAGCTCTGTTCTTACTCGGTTGGGGTGGAGAGGGGGCGAATTTTTGCTCTCAAATTTGGTGGAATTCATTTCTAACTCGTGATCTAAGGTTCGTATCTTGATGTACATTTCTTTGGTAGTTATTTAGTTGGATATTACGTTTTATATTGTTGTAGGTTGTGAGAATTATTGATTGCATAGTCAACACAATTAGAGCTCTAATCTAGAGGCTAGATTTGAAATTACCAACTTTTATATGTATAGTGACTGGTGAGATTATGATGTAGGTTGAATTTAAGTATTTAGAGGACTAAATTAGTGATTTCATTTAATACGTTGATTGAATTTAAATGTACCCTTTCGAGAGGTTCATGGGGTTGTGAAGAAATATGTTTTTAATCGACATTGGCCGGAAGGGTGCATTGTCGAAGGTTGGAGAACTGAGGAGGTCATTGAGTTCTGTATTGATTACATGGATCTTAAACCGATTGTTGTGCCCATATCTTGCCATGAAGGGAGGCTACAAGGGAAAGGGATACTAGGTCAGAAATTGATCTGTACGAATGATCGTGCTTCATTCACACAAACACATTTTATAGTTCTGCACTAATCAGTTGTAGTGGCCTTATATGTCAACATGCACAAGAACATGCTACGAAGAAAAAACCCATGTAAGTCTGAGGTTTGGATCGTGAGAGAGCATAGAGATAACTTTGGAGATTAGTTGCTTAGACACATGATGCATACGCAGACAGACTGTGCTCAATTGAGAGCGTTAAGGGACCGTCATATACAATTTTGACATTTGAAGGATACGACATCAATAGATATACATTTTATACGAGAGCACAAGATAACAAGAGCATCAACCAAAACAATGGGGTCAATATAGATGCCTATGACAGCAATGGCAATATGCAGACGTACTACAGATTCATAGAAGTGATTTGGGAGCTTGACAATGGGCCTTTGAAGGTCCCCCTCATTCGGTGCCAGTGGGTCAGTCTACCTAGGGGTGTGAACATCGGCAAGTACGGTATCACTACCGTGGACTTCAAACACGTCGGATACAGAGAAGAACCATTCGTACTTGCTAGTGCCGTTACACAAAATTTCTTTGTAAGGGATCCAGCTGACAAGGAACACCACGTGGTTCTTCAAGGAAAAAGAAGGATTGTGGGAGTTGAGAATGTAGTCAACGAGGAAGACTATAACCAATTCAATGAGCTTCCTCCTTTCGGTGAGAATATCGACATAGGTCTCATGGAAGACATAGAGGAAGCTACATACATACGCCGCGATCATAACGAAGGTCGGATCGTAGCTTAATTGTATAATTATGGATATGTTTTATTTTGTATGAAGGTCAAGCTTCAATTTGTAATATAAACATTTTGTATGAAGGACATGCTTCAATTTGTAATGTATAGAATATTGATTATTATAATTATTC
This sequence comes from Guadua angustifolia, assembly GCA_036346375.1. Classification (NCBI taxonomy): domain Eukaryota; kingdom Viridiplantae; phylum Streptophyta; class Magnoliopsida; order Poales; family Poaceae; genus Guadua; species Guadua angustifolia. Next base: position 48,655,009 of record CM070502.1, on the reverse strand, counting down.
AGAAAAATTTTTCGATATTGTTTGATACCTGTAGAAAATCAATAATAGAGAAATCAATAGTCAATTAGTCAGCTTGTCAGAATTTTACAAACCTCCTCAGGTCAAATCTCATATTTTTATCTTTGAAATCTATATTCTAATAATTCTGACATTGAATTTTTTTTATTTATTTACTTTTAGTTTTTGAATTTTTAAAAGCTTCAAATATAAGTTTTAATTTTTGATCTTTTTACCAAAGATGGATAATAATCCGATGTCAGCATGGTAAAAATCTCAACTTTAGATCTTCTCTAGAGATTTCTACAAAAATCTGACAATTACTATTTACATTGTTATATTCGTGATTTCACATATCTTATCTTTAATAAATGTGTTCATTTTACTTTGGACAGCATGATAAGGGTTCTGGAGAGCTTCAATATTTTAGTATGAGTTTTGCAGATTTCTGTTGATTTATGTTTTTACCTTTTTACTTTTACCATTTCACTTTATTGGACTTTTATTTTTAAAAGCAAAGGCTCAATAAAAACCATTAATGCTAGAAAATTCAGAAAATACAATCCTTGCACATGGCAGCACTTTCGTGCACATGGCAGCACTTGCCGCGGCTACCAATCCTTGCCACGGCAGCAATTTCTACCACACCAGCACTTGGCATGCACACGAGAGTGGGGGGTGGGCTAGGGACTATCACTGCCGGTTCTTTACTAACGTGGCACAGATGGTGAACATCAGTGTTGGTTGACATACACCGACCGACACTAATATAATACATCAGTGCCACATCTTACCCTGCAACCAGCACTGATAGTTCCACATCACTACCGGTCTATATTTCAACCGGCAGTGATGTTGTTATATTACTGTCGGCTAATAGTTATACATCACTGTCGGGTCATATTTCAACCGGTAGTGATGTTGTTATATTACTGCCAGTTCATAAATGACCCAGCAGTAATAGTCCTACATCACTGCCGGTTCTAAAACAACCCGGCAGAGATAATACATCAGTGCCAGCTCATTTGATTGAACCGGTAGTAATAATCCTCCCTATATAAACATCCTCTTTCTCGCACTTAGCCATTTCGCATTCCGTTTGGAGTTCCTGTCCTTCGTCTGTACGCCCTAGCCGCCGCGAGCACTTCGCGTCCCCACACCGGCCCTCCCCACGTCGACTCTCCCCATGCCGGACCTCCCTGCGGCGACCCCTCCCCGCTATCTCCCCCTGAAGCACCTCCCCCCTGGTGTCGACTCTCCCCACGTCGCCCCTCCCTGCGCCGGTAAGCTTGTGCTATGTGCTATGTTCTTGTTCCATTTTGCTATGTGCTATGTTCACTGGATATGTGTTGCTATTTGTGTGTCCCTCCCCGCGTCGCTATGTTGCTATCTGTGTTGCTATCTATGTTCACTGGATAGCTTGTTGCTATGTGCTATGTTGTTATGTGCTATGTGCTATGCGTCTCCCTCCCCGCGTCACCCCTCCCCGCGCCGGTAAGCTTGTGCTATGTACTATGTTCTTGTTCCATTTTGGTCTGTGCTATGTGCTATGTTCATTGGATATGTGTTGCTATCTGTGTCTCCCTCCCTACGTCGCTATGTTGCTATCTGTGTTGCTATCTATGTTCACTAGATAGCTTGTTGCTATGTGCTATGTTGTTATGTGCTATGTGCTATGCGTCTCCCTCCCCGCGCCGGACCCTCCTCCGCGCCGGTCCTCCTCTATGCCGTGAGCCCTTGTGAGTTTACTTCAGTAGTGCACTTGTTCTTATTGGTTGAAGGGATTGGTATTGCTCTTTGATGAAATTGGGTTGTTCAATGAATATGACATTTAATTACATGAAGTACACCTTGAACTGATAGACTTGCATGTTTGATATTATAGATTCAATTCACTGTCATGTTTAATTTGAGTTCATCAACTGCTAGTGTTTACTTCGGTCAGTATCAAATCTCTATTTACAATCTGCCTAGCTCGGTTGGTAATGTTGAATGCTTTTGATCTAAACTTTTTAACTAGGTTCGATTGATACTGCTTATTACTGATAAGAACTTTGTCTATTAGTTTAACTGCTGAGTTAACACTTGCTGGACTGAACCTTAATTGAGCTTATAACAGTGAAAAATATATATACCTATGCATGCTAAGGTGGTAAGAGTTCAAGGTCTAATTCACTAAATTAAATAGTCTAGCCCATTTGTGATTGAAGTGAAGATTCTAATCTTCTTTCAAATCGAATATTCTGAGAGCAATCATATATAATTATCTCCACATTGCCAAAGAAGATATGATTCTGTTCTTGTATGCTCTTATACTCGCATCTTTACACAATAATCTGACAGCAAGTGGTCGGCATTAGTTTGTATGTATCATGTCAAATGTATATGTATCATGTGAATTATTCTAATTCTTAGTGAATTTTGAAGTTTCTATGTATGTCAGCGTATTCCGCCTGACAGGACCCTATCAACGAACAGGGTTGACCACTCCTAGGATGGAAGTTATGGTTCGGTAGAGGGCGTCTTTTTGACCGGAAACCCTAATGTCTCTCTACTATGGATCCGGGGATCGTGAGCAATGGATCTGGTGATGTACCCGAGTTCGGGCCCCAGTATGTGTAATAGCCCTCGTCTGCTAGATCTTTGTTGAGGAAGAGTGGAGGCGATTACAATGGTTCTCCTGGTCTAGTGCTTCTATGTCTCCTGTGAGCCCTTATGTTTTCCGTCCCCCTCCTCCATGCATCGAGGCGCCCTTATATAGACGGGCCGGCCCGGGCAGGTGAGAAGATGACGCTAGACTGATCTATGACTCATTAATTACACCCATCATTCGAGCCTTATCTCACTGACTCATGACTCATAATTACACCCCTCGAGGTCCTGGCTTTGTCCCCGGCGTCCTCGCAGCGCGCCAGACAGCGCCCCCGAGCCTCTGCCTGCCACACTTGCTTGTGCGCTAGGGAGAAGAGCTTGGAGGTGGTGGCAATGTCGCAGGTCGCCATCTTTTCTCGCATCTTGCGGTCGCGAATGCCTCTTCGAAAGGCGATAACGACCGACTGCTCCGAAATTCGGGGGATCGTGTTGCGGCAATGGTAGAATTGCCGAATGAAGTCGCGCAACGACTCCCCCTTTTCTTACTCGAGGGCATGGAGATCATCCTCCACGCCCAGCTGTGCGAAGGAGCTTTGGAAGTTGGCGACGAAGAGGCCGCACAACTCTCCCCGCGAGTGCACTGACCCTCGCAGGAGGTTCAACAGCCAGGACCGGGCAGACCCCGTCAAGACAGTTGGGAAGTAGTTGGCTATAGCCTTTTCAGACCCGCCAGCAGCACGCACCACCGTGGTGTTGATCTGCAGGAACTCCTTGGGGTTGGCGGTGCCGTCATACTTCTCGATTGAGGTCGGGCGAAACCTTTTGGGCCACGCCACATGGCGTAGCCGTCGAGAAAATGCCTGGCATCCGATGCTGTAGGGGGAATCCTGCCATCCACCTGAGCCCTAGCCCAGAGACCGTGCCGGGGTGTGCGGACTGCGACTCACCAAAGAGTCGGAGGAGCGGACTTCCTCCTCGCTCTGAAGGTGAGAGTCACGAGAGGAACTCTCACCCCCAAGGCCCATTCGCCCATCGCGACGCGATGACACTGCAGGTGATCACGCAAATCACTACCGCGTCGCCGACGACGATTCTCCAGATGGGCCCTCAGGTCTTCACAGCTCCTTGTGGAGCTGGGACCTTCCTATTGCACGCCCTTTCCTTAACTCTGGCCCTTCTGGCCAGAGCGCTTCCCACTTGGGCGGCTGGTAGCTTGGGTGCGATCGACGTGCACCCTTGGTTGAGGGGTACCGACGGTCCCGGATAGGTTGGGCATCCCTACGCGGAGCTGGGCCGTGTCCACAAGGCCAGCAATATCCTGCAGCCACGGCGTGGCCGGGGTGTCTCCTGCAAGTTCCACCGGAGGGTGGTCTAGGAGGAGACAGACCGCATGAAGGTTCTGGCCCGGAGTGGCGACCTCCATGGCTAGCCGACACCGAACCGGAAGTTCGGCCACCGCCGGGGGTGGCGCCACCGCCCTCCTGCGGGGGCGACGTGAGGCGATCTCTCGTCCGGCGAGAGTGCCGGGATGCGTTCTGGGCGTTGCTAGCCTCCGCCACCTCTTGTCGCTGCGAGTGTGAACCCGCCATCACCAGATGCAAGGTCCTTGCGGACAGAAGACCGAAATTCGCCAGAGAGATGGCTAGGTGCGCCAACCACTAGACCCCTACCTGGCACGCCCCTGTCGGCGTATTCCGCCTGACAGGACCCTGTCAACGAACAGGTTGACCACTCCCAGGATGGAAGGTATGGTTCAGTAGAGGGCGTCTTCGTGGCCGGAAACCCTAATGTCTCTCTACCGTGGATCACAAGGATCAGCAGAGCAATGGACACGGTGATGTACCCAGGTTCAGGACCCTAGCGCGGGTAATAGCCCTACGTCCTGCTAGATCTTTGTTGGCTTACGCCGCCGGTAGTTCGCCCGATGAGCCAACCGCCTCACGGCCACCGCGCAAAGGAAACAGCTGTCACCTTCCTGTCACGAACGTGTTGCCGGCACCGGGCCGAATAGGGGTCGTGATCGAGCACCGGAGGGCCTCGGCGCGTAATCGGAAGGCGGCGCCTTCCGGGGGAAGAGGATGAAAGTGCCGAATAGTGAATTTTAACTTTCTGGCAATTTTATAAAAAAATTTGGAATTTGAATTTTGATTCAGTCAAAAAGTCATGAAATTCCTTAATCTGGTGAATTTCATAGATCAGGTAATGTGAATTTTGCTTTGGATCGTATGGTAAAATTTGTTTTGTTAAGAAAGTTTGTAACCCCACTGTAATTTTATTAAAATGGTTTGGTTAAATGCGGAATTACCGGGTGCCATATATTACCTTATATATAGGCAAAATTTGATTTTATTGGAAAACTTGGTTTGGATTAAAGAAATGATTATCCAAAATCAAAACCTTTGTAACCTCGAAATTGTAAGTAAAAGGAAAATCGTGTTGGGGCCCAAAGGCAAATTGTTGGGTTTCATTCTGCGTTAATTAAAAAATATTGCCATCGACATTGAACCCTGGCCAAAGAAAATGCGGGATGGCCAGCCTTGAACCTCAGCGGGGAAAAAAAGGTTCCCTGTTAATTTCGAAAAAGAGGAACTTAGTTTTGAAGAGGGTTTAATGAGATTCTTCCCTCCGGTTTTTTCCGGCCAAGTTAATGCCGGTAATGCGCCAGGAATGGTGGACGGTTGGGGAGGCCTCAAGATGACACAGGCAAGGTGTCGAGGAACCGGTTGGGAACTCAAGCTTTTACCCCTCTTGGTGGGCCAGACGCATTATTCAAGAAAAGTTCACCCACATGCAATCCTCCACATCGTAGGCCCAATTCTTAAAGGTTGGGCGAATTAACAAAGTTCTGTTTCTTCAAGAGAAAGTTGGCGGAGTAGAATGATGGAATCCGCCCTGGAAAAGAAGCAAGTGAGAATTATTTGATGGATCTTTTTAAAGTACCAAGGTTGCTTTTGGGTGAATTCTCGATAGGACTAATTAAAGCCACCAACAACCGAAAAGGTTTGGGAAAGGCATTTACCCGGCGTTGGGCACGGGCTAATAAGAAAGACCCAGGATCAAAAAACACAATTTAATGTTTTCAACGGAGGCGTCAAAATGGGCGTCATTTTAAGGTTTGGGTATTAATCAGTGGAAACACTGAAAATTCGGACTCGCGTCCTCAAGGCTCTGTTCTTGGGGTCTTAAGAAAGAATAGCGACCGACCACGCAGCCGTGGTAAGAAGGTGTTTGGCGTTGGCCATGGGGCGAGGAAAATCCGATTAAGGAAAATCTGCGACCCAATCGGGGAGAAGCGGGGAGTCGGGAGGAAGGGGTTTTTGAAGAAAACATTGAAAGGCGGAAGCCAGGAACCCAATGGTCGCCCGCAACCAAGATCGGGTGATTACCAAGCTTCTGCGGACGGATCCCGAGAACCTCGGTGAGTTGCGTAGCCAAAATTTTAAGTATGGCAATCGCCCGAGCGAACATTCTCGGTGCAATCGGGGAAGGGGCGGCTGTTGATAACCACCCTTCTTGGGAGCTAGTTGGGAATTCTGGTAAAGGTTCCCAAAGTTTTTGGTCCCCGGGGCCGGGGAAATAACTTGCCCTTCGCGACAACCCGAAGCCCATAAAATTTCCCCTTTGGCCGCGTTGATTTAATACTGGGTTCTCACCAAAAGCCTTCCCCTCTTTAGCGCCTCAATAAATTTCTTGTCGAGCACGGCCATCAAGGCCCTCAATTTATGGTTTGGAAAGTTTCCTCACCGAACCGGCCAAATTTACCGGAAACGGCTTGACTGTGAAAAGGCACAAGGAATGTTAAGCCGGTGGCCCATCAAAAACCAACACCCAAGGTTGTAAGCCCAAACATCGTTCTCGGCTTCAAAAAGGCGGACGTGGGCAAGAACTCCGCTACCAACCTAAAGCCTTAGGGAACAAAGGTTGGATTAAAGGCGAGCTGCCTCCCCAGAGCTGCCCGCCCTCTAAAAACCAAAGTCGGAAGTTAACCTTTAGGAGTCGCGGACGTTTCTCGCGCCACTTCTCAAAGTTCGGGTACCAAACGGTCTTGGCATCGGACGATTTTTCCAAGCGGCGTTTCTGGAAAACATGCCCAATGGGGCCTTCAAAGGCCTTTGGCGGCATTGGTTGACCGAGCCGAATTCTTACATAAGTTGTTCAAAACATCCTGAAATTTAAGTAAAATGGCACATAAGGCTTAAAGAATTAGTATTTGCTCGGCGGTTAGTAAATTTTTACCAAAATTTGGAAAATTTTGGGAATTATCGCCCCTAGTCAAGTTATCTTGCATGATGTTCTAGCCAAGTTTACAATTCTTGGTGTCTTAAGTCCACGTCACATTTACAAACCATGGATGATAATGTTCAAAGAGTCGCCTCGGGTTAGCTTGAGAAATCACTAATTTGTCTGGTAAACCCAAAATCCCCCAAAAAAATGGATGGTTAAAATTCGGCTTAAATCGGAGAATCCTTCCATTCCGACCTAATTTTTTTGCTACCAATTATAAAAGTTGTGCCCAAGCTTTCAAGTGCGAGGCTTGAAATTTGAATACGTCCTGGGAAACCCAGCTTTTGGCAAGCAATTTCCTATCCCAGTGCTTGGGTCAACTTCCGGGCCCAGACACTTGGTCGATATATGCAGATAATTTTTTCCATTTGACCATTATTAAGTACTCCAAAATGGGTAAGTTAGGTGGGCAAGGCCAGTCCCCAGAAATTGAAGGTTCCAAGCGTAAGTTATGGTACCAAGAAATTAATTAGGGTGGTGTCAAACCACCATGGTCAGTGGCTTCAAGCGTGGTAAACCGTAATCCTTGGTTAATCTTCAAATTGTTGCCTTTTTTTTGGGCCCTTCCTTATTTGGGAACCCTTTAAGGAGTTTTACATGAAAGCTTTACCATCTAGCATCTCTCTGGGACTTCGGGGCGTTTACACTGAGTCCGTATGACTTGTGTGATCCTTACTTGCGTTTGCAAAGAAACACATTTAATCATCGGCGAAACTTCAGAACACCACCCTAACCTAAGCATTCTCGAGCATTTCCGCTAAGCTAGAAGATCGGCCTACTGGCGATTTAGCCCAGAGCGATCATCATGAAATAAGCGAAGCATCACGGGTAATTTGACTAAGAAATATTCAAAGTTATTGCGCGCCGCAGAAACAGTGAACGCCAAATGAAGATAAAACAAAAAAAGCAACAAAACGGCAAGCTCGGCGATCGTCATCGCCAAGGTCGAGCTCGCTCGCCCTCGCCTTCCCCGCCGCGATGGGGTGGAGCGTCCATGATCGGCGGGTCTACTTGCGATGAGGTTCGGCCATGTGTTACGGTTCGCTTGCGCACTGCGCCTCCGCCCAGCGAAGATCCCCCTCAACGTCATTCACCACCACCGCCATGGGATCGGGCGCGTGCGGGCTGGTCTGCAGCGAAATGTGGGTCGCGGTCATGATCGCGACCTCCGTCCTTCTCTGGCGGAGCGGCGGCGAGCCGGCTTCGCGCCGGAGTGCCTCTGCGGCTTTGGTTGGTCGCGGTGGGCTAATCTATGCCACTGAGTCCTCCAACGGCGATTCGGCCACACCCCAAGGGTTCGAGCACCTCTTGGTGCGCTGGAACGCTTTCTGAACATGATGGATGGGTTGCGCCCGCGGCAAAGGACTCGGCTCAAGGTCTTCAGCGCCGTCTCGGCCCTCTCCGCCGCTCTTACGCTTCTCTCGCGCGCCTACATGGCGGCGCGTCGGTCCTCTCCGCGCCAGCAGCCTCCGCCGTGTCGCTCTCACCGCTCACGCGGCGGCTCGCCTCTCCGGCGTCGGTGCTCGGTAGTCTCGGCTCCGTGCCCTAAGCGGCTCCGGCGAGTGTTGCCGTCGTCGCCCAAGATCGCCGGCCGGTGAAGATTTCGGCGTGGCGTGTGGCGGGGAGAAGCGGCGTGAGGCTTGAGCCCGGAGCCGCGGCCTCGCAGTCGGCTCTCCAGCGCCAGCGGGCGGCCGGAGGCGCTTAAAGGGCGAGGCTTCCCGTTCGGCGGGCGCCCATGGCATGTCTCGAGGGGCGTCTTTGGCGGCACCCTCAGCGAAACCCGCCATCTAAGCGTCGACCACAATGGAGAGTGGTGGCGGGGTCCGTGGCGGGCTGCTGGCGCCCTTGATCGGCAAGGCGGGGCGGAGGAGTTAGCGGTCTGCGGCGCCATGAGGCGGTGGCATAGGAGACGGTTAGGCGGTCCGGGCGTTCACCACCCCTGCGAAAACGCCGCCCGCAGGCAGTTTGGCGGCGGAGAGGTTTAGTCGATGGCGGACCCTCTTAAGTCGAGCCCGTGACGTCGAGAACATCGGCGCTTGCCGTGGCCCGATCGCTGGTAGGGGCCGTGTCCCTGATCACCGGGCAGCATGCGTGGCACCACGGCGGCCTGTGGAATCCATGGCGGGAACCGCTGGCGTGTTCAGGCGTTCGTGTCTGCAGATCGGCGGCGAGCGTAGCCAGAAAGATGAATCGCCCACGGATAGCGGCATCGGCCGCGGAGAGCCATCTGCCGATGACTATATCTTCAAGTTTCCGCGCTGGCAAAGACAAAAAATGGTTTGTCGGTTGGTAGAGGGCCACAGAAAAAGAGCATGTCTTGTGAAAAAAGATCGAAAGGATGAAGACTTACGCCAAGACCCGCGTCGTGTACCGCGTGTCGCCCGAAATCTTGCCATCTTGGGCGGTGGCGGCGCAAAGGGCTGATTCTCCGGGATCGAAGTCGAGCCACCATCGCTCCGGTCGATCCGCGCCCGCACCTATTGATCGCGACCGCCATGGCGAGGAGTTCCGTCTCCTCGACCGGCGCATTCGAGTTCTCGGAGGCCTCGCGCGCTCGGTGGGCACTTCCAAGCGTCGACCCAGCTGTCATCGTTGACATCTGACGGTCGCTGCGCCATGCCTTCCAGTTAGTTTGAATGGAAGGCGATGTAGTAAGAGTCCATCCGTCTCGGAGCAAAGTAGCAACTCCCACTACCTCATTATCGGTGGGCGTGTGATGAGGAAGAAGTAGCGGAAGAGAGGAAGATTCGGCATCACCCCCACGAACATCTCGCAAGGTATGCGAAGATAGAGAAAAGACGATGGAGTTGGGGGTAAGGTGAAGATGGTGGATCCGTAGAAATGGATGCGGTGAGAAAAAATCGAAAAAGGGCGGGACCAGACCCGCCATCGATTATAAGTGTGTATAACGATCTCGTTCGAAAAGGCACCGTGGCGGTCCCCTTGGGAAGCGAACGTGCCCTCCGGTGCTATGGCGAAAGGGTTGATCATGTCGTGTGGGTAAAGTGTACCAACTCTGCAGAGTCAAAACTACTTGAGTAGCCGTGCCTGGACAAGGGCAAGTGTGGGCAGCTTTCACATAGTAGATTTTACGGTTTTGGTTTTAAATGGAAAAATGATGATTTGGTTTAAAATGAAAATGTGGTTGGGAATCCGTGGCTGCTAGAGCTCCGGATATTAGTTTGGCGGTTGGAGCCAACCGGTGGTTGGAACACGGAAAATTGTTATACTTCAAATTTAATTAATTATGCTATTTACATTTTGTGAAATCTTTGCTTTATGAAATTATTACGTATTTAAATTTAAATTTAAGCTTATGCAAATGAACCCTATATGCTTCCTTTGTTTCAAGCCATGCATTTAGTTACTTGCATTAAGTTTAGAGACTTGCAGTATGTTGCATACTCACCTCGCTTTTCATTCTTGAGTTTGCTTATTCCATAAAGCGAGATAATGAGGACAGAGCTAGCTATCCAAGGGCTTGCATTCCAGTTCGACATTTGCGGCAAGGACTATGATGAGGAGGATGACTCGATCTTCTAGGGAGCTGCGTACAGTCGGTTGCTGTGGAGCTGCTTGATTAGCTCTTTTTGTTCTACATTTCATTGCTACATTTTCACTTAAGCCGTAAGGCTCCATACTTATAATAATGTGATGATGGATGTTTATGTTGTTACACTCTTTTGCTTATTCTTGTTATTTACTTTTGATATATCGTGTTATCATCATCATCTCTGTTGTGTGTGCTAAATTTGTTCTGGACTATACGGTGGAAACACAGAGGGGTTCGGATTTGGTTAATCCGGGTCCCGACAATTTTCCAATAATGAAAGTTGCAAGATACATAATTATTTAGAAATATATCCTTATATTCAATTATATGCTTGTTTGATGTATATTAATTTAATTTAATAGCGCTACATAACAAAATGAAATGAAAAAATCTTCTAAATAATTAAAAAATGCTAGATAGATATTTAAATAGTGAAAAAGGTTTGATGTATTTTAATATAGGCAAAATTGGTAGATGTATTTGTAAATCTAATCATTTACAATTATATTGTTATTTGCAGTTATGTGCTTATAATGTGTTTATCGTTTTAATTAATTAGCACTGCATGACTAATGTAAAGAATAAATTATTTTGGTATAGTTTATTGATATACTAAAATGTAGTTCGATATAATTAACTATAAATGGACCGAAGGTGGATGTATGACACGGACCGTCGCGGTCTAGAGTTCTTTAATAGTGTGACTTGTTTTCTGAATGCGGCTGCGGCACACAAGTCGAAGAACCTGGCGGACTATATGTGTTGTCCATATATTGATTGCAAAAATGAGAAGCTGTTTTCTAGAATAGAGTCGATACGTGCACACTTGCTTCGAAGGGGTTTCAAGGCTGGCTATATCTGTTGTACCGAGCACGGTGAAGATGATATTGTACATGAAGGGTGTCGGCGTATTTCACCGACAGGATTTCTCCCAGGACGGAGAATAAGGTTCGGTATAGAGCGTCTTCACGGTCGGACACCCTAATGGCACTCCCTCGAGGGATCCGGGGGTCAACAGATCAAAGAACACTCCAATGTTCCCAGGTTCGGGCCCCCAGCGTGGGTAACAGCCCTATGTCCTACTAGATCTTTGTTGATGTATATTGAGCCGGATACGATGGTTTTCCCTTAGGTTTTCTGTTCGTTTTTTGCTCTCTCTTTTTCCCTTTCTTTCTCTCTCAGTTTGTTCCACCCCCCTCTTCCATGCACCAGAGCTCCCTTATATAGACAGGGCTGGCTCTGGATGAGAAGGTGACATCATACTGATCTACGATTCTTTTATTACACCCATCACTGTAGTCTTGTCCCCCAAGCCTCATTCTCCGTGTCGCTGTACGGCTTCACCCGGTCCACCCGGGATGTGACTTTCCTGCGATGGGTTAGGTGTGAGGCATCAGAGGGATGGACCGTCGTCGTGTCGATAGCAGAACTCTTCACAATTGATGGCTCTGACACAGTGTGTCAGGGGAGGGAGGCTTCGAGGCGAAGCCTTCTTCTCATCCTTTTGGTCGCCCGCGTGGCCTGGCTAGTGGGACCTGATCGCCCGCCTGCACGCCAGGCCACCACGTGGGCCGGCCGCCTGGCGAGTGGGGCCTGATCGCTCGCTGCTTTCGGCGAGCCATGCGTCAGGTTAGTCGCCCGTGAGTGGGGCTGATCGCCGCTTGCTCGCTAGGCGCCACATGGGCCGGTCACCCGAGTGGGGCTGATCGCCGCACGCCCGAGCCGCCATGTGGGTCGACCGCCCAATGAGTGGGGCGTGATCGCCCGCCTGCTGCCAGGCCACCATGTGGGCCGGTGGCCTTGCGAGAGGGGCTTGATCGCCCGCTTGCCGCCGAGCCGCGGTGGTGGTGGTTGCGGCGAGTGGGGCCTGATCGCCCGCCTGCTCGCCATGCCGCCACCTGGGCAAGTCGCCAGGCAAGTGGGGCCTGAACGCCCGCCTGCTTGCCAGGCCGCCAGGTGGGCTGGTCGCCCAGCGAGTGGGGCTTGATCGCCCACCTGTTCGCTAGGCCACCAGGTGGGGCGATCACCCGGCGATTTGGGCCTGATCGCCCGCCTGATCACCCGCCTGCTCACCAGGCCACCACGTGGGCTGGTCGCCCGGTGAGTGGCACCTGATCGCCCGCCTGCTCGCCTGGCCGCCACGTGGGCCGGTCACCCCGCGAGTGGGGCCTGATCGCCCGCCTGCTCTCTAGGCCACCATGTGGGCCAGTCACCCGGCGAGTGGGGCCTGATCGCCCGCCTGCTTGCCAGGCCGCCACATGGTCTTACTTGTTTGCGGTGGAGAGGGTACCCTGGCGTAAAGTACGCCGACAATAACCCCCGAGTCCGTCCTGGAATGCTCGCCAGTTTCTTTTTTGCCTCATTTAATGTCGGTGCGTTCCTAGATAGACCCACTGCTTCTAAGTACGCAACCGTCTCGGTCCTCCTCGCTTCCGCCGATTTTTCTCAAGACCCAAAACGTTGTGTACTTTCGCCCTTTTCGTGAACCGTTTGTGTGAGGGGCCGATATATACACGCATCCATGACCAGCGGTTCACACTCTTTCTGATTCCTGTGCACTTTGCTCTTTGCCCTTTCAACTCCCCCGTCTAAAGACCATGCTCTTGCTCCAATGGCGCAATCCTTTCCATCTTCTTCTGTCGACAGGGAGAGGGCGGCGACTCTCTCCAAAATTGCGGCCGAGGGTTCCCTCCACCTTCGCCATGGAACCCTTGCACCACGGTGCGAACCCAGGGAGATCGTCGTCTTTGCCTGGGGATTACTGGCGGGCCTGGTGCCGCCCTTCTCCGAATTCCTCTTCACCGTCCTCCATTTCTACGAAATCCACCATCTTCATCTCACCCCCAATTCTATTCTCACCCTCCCCACCTTCGCATACCTACAAGGGCGGCCCCCCAAGGTGCTCCGGCCAAGCAGACGCCCGCAGCACCAATTGACACAACGGGGACTTCTGCCTAGGGGCCACCTGGCGCCTCTGAAGCGGCCCAAGTGGACGTCGTCGACACCAGCACTGCCGCCCACCCCGCTTCAGTCGTCCTCACCGTTTCAACCTCCCGCTTGGCTGCGCTGCTCACCGAACTTGGCGAGGTGTACACATCCTCAGACGCCCTCCTCACGACAGCCACCCAGCTCGAAGCGCAAATGTCGCAGCAGATGGTGGCGCTGAGCGAGGAGCTAATGCAAGAGAGGGAGAAGGGGGAGGTGCTTCTGGCCCAGGAGAGGGCGACTGGGGCAGCCTTGCTCGCCTGGGCGCAGGAGGCCGAGGCGGCGCAGAAGCAGGAGGTGGAGGAGCTACGTCGCACGCTGCACAACCTCGCCGTCATGCTCCGGCCAGCTTATTGGCACATGGCGAGGTGCCTAGAGCTGCTGGGGGTGGACCTTCACGAGCTGCTCGAGTCTTCGGCCCTGCAGTACGCCCATGGCGTCACTCGGGTCTTCGAGGCCCTCAGTGGCTTGCCTGCCGCCTTGCCCGCTCGCTCCGCCCGAGAAGGGCGGGAAGTCGCGGTTGCCACCGCGACGTTCGTGCTGGCCTGCTGCGCCAGCCGCGCGCCTCCTTCAATCCGATGGTCGTCGTGGTCGGTATTAAGGGAGAAGGCCAGCGCGGCGCTGCGCGCGCGAACAATGGAGCACGTGGCGGTGATGCGTGATGGGCCGGACACCGACGTCGCACTACCGGAGGAGGAAGCCGAGGATACCGCCGGGCATATCCAAGTCATTAATGACGAGTAGCTGCCCAGGCCTCCACCTTTCTTTCCTTCATTTCTTCTTTTTCTTGTCTTGCCTTTCTGTATGCAAAAACTATCTTAGTAATCACAATGAAATTAGCACCTTTTGACTTTACCTGCATGTTTGTTTGATTGTATTCACTCGAGTTTGCTTGATCCAACCGTCGGGCGACCAGCCTCCAGGTTTGCCGCGATGCAATCTCGAACGTTTAAATTAGGCCAGTGCTTTGGCACTTCATCTGTGATTGCACGTAGCCACTGCAAACACAAGTGGACGTTACACGGGGCATGTGGAAAATAGACTAAAAGAACATAAGTCCCCGCAAGGGGTTGTCATGGTCCCTTTCTTTTTGGAACTTAAGCCCTTGTGATTTTTCTCGGAACTAGACCGCGGCGCTGCGTGTCAAGGTAGCGGGTTCTCAAGAGTGGTTTTGGGCCTGCGGTGTTCGTGGTGACAACCCGAGGTTTGCTAGCCACATTGAACCACCTTGCCGCACTCGCCCCCTGGTCACCCGTCCCATCCCGACACGAACGCTGGTTGTTACCATATATCAACAAGGATCCACCAAACTGTCGGTACCAATGACACCCATGCCAAATGATACCCCCAGGGCATAAGTAGGAAAGACAAAAAAGATAAAACAAAAGCCTTTAAGGCAAACAACTTCACTAACCGTTAGCAGTCACCGATCAGCTATGGGAGAGCCCGCCCTTTTAGCTGATCGGAGCGAACTACCAAGTACTTACAATTCTTAGGGATAAAATTTTCGCAACATTTCTAGGTTCTGGGAGTTTGCCAATTCTTGACCGTCCTCAGTGACCAACCGAACCGCCCCGGGTCGAGAGACTTAGACCACCTTAAAGGGGCCCTCCACAGGGGAGACAGTTTGTTGTGACCGGCATGCGCCTGAATTCTGCTCAAGACTAGGTCGCCCACTGCTAGTGTTCTCTCCAGGACCCGGGTGGCGTGGTACCATCTAATACTCTACTGGTACCGAGCAGCACGCAAGACCGCCCGGTCGCGCACCTCCTCCAGAAGGTTGACTTCTTCTCTGCGGTGGTCTTTCTGGCCCCCCTCACGGAACGCCGAAACACATGGGTAGCCGATTGTCCGTGAGTGCCATTGTCCGTGATGATAAGATTGGCGACTCCAAAGCGGGTAAAGATTTTGTGCATAAACTTGATAGCTGTGGAAGCCGTGATGCCGTGCACAGCATCGGCTTCAACCCACTTGGTAAACTTGTCGATGGTGACGAACAGATGGGTGAAGCCCCCTGTGGCCCACGGGAACGGGCCCAGGATATCTAGCTCCCAGACCACGAACAACCAAGAGAGCGGGATGGTTTGCAGTGCCTGGGCCAGTTGGTGGGTCTGCTTGGCATGAAATTGGCACGCCTCGCAGCTCCTCACCAGCTCGCAGGCATCCTGGAGGGTAGTAGGCCAATAAAATTCTTGGCAGAACGCTTTGCCGACCAGCGTCTGACTGGACATATGGCTCCCGCAGATGCCTCTATGTATATCAGAGAGCAAATTGCTCCCTTCTTCCCGAGTGATGCAGTTCAGAAGAATTCCATTTCTACTACGGCGATATAGGTCCCCACCTACCAGAGTATAGCACTTGGCCTTGCGTGCAATTTTCTCGGCTAACGCATCATCGTCGAAGATCACTTGGTCCCGCAGAAAGGCTAGGATTGGATCCATCCACTGCCCTTCCCGGCCAAGTGTGACTATCATGGGGTGATTGTCTGGGTACTCCGTCTGGCCAAGCGTTTCCCACGGCACCGCTCCAGCGGTGCCGGCGTCCTCCCTCCTAGAAGCGGGGGTTGAGGCTGCCGCACTGTCCTCCCCTCCAGAATTGGGGGCTGAGACAGCCACGCTGCCCTCCCCTCGTAAATCGGAGGCCAAGACAGCCACACCGTCATCCCCTCCATGTACGGGGGCTGCGACGGACGGTTGCGTAAGCCTTTCTTCAAAGACCCCGACCGAAACATCAGATCTTGATGACGCGAGCTGTGAAAGCCTGTCCGCCATATGGTTGTCCCGTCGAGAGATACGGATATATCCCAGTCCTTCGAAGTGCCGTTCCATATTTCTGACCTCCACCAAGTACATGGCCATGGTGGGGTTAGAGCATTGAAATTCCTTTCGCACCTGATTGACGACCAGCAGGGAGTCGCCTCTAACTTGGAGGCACCGGACACCTAATATCGAGGTGGCGCACAGCCACGCTAGTAGGCCCTCATATTCGGCGATGTTGTTGGTGGCCTTGAAGTCCAGGCCACCACGTACTGGAGGATGTCACCGGTCGGGGAGACCAGGACAACTCCAGTCCCCGCGCCTTCGAACCTGAAAGAGCCGTCGAAGAACAAAGACCAGGGAGAAGGCGCGGGTATCTCTTCAGCTTCAGGAGCGGCGGGAGTCCATTCGGCAACAAACTCTGCCAGCTTCTAGCTTTTGATGGCGGTGCGGGGTACAAACTTGAGACAGAATTCCCCCAGCTCCACCAACCACTTGGCGACACGGTCTTCAGATTCCCGGTTGTGGAGGATCTCTCACAGAGGGTAGGTAGTGACCACCGTGATCTCTCGCCCCTGGAAGTAGTGTCGCAGCTTCCTGGACGCCATCAGGACAACGTACAGCATCTTCTGTGCTTGCGGGTACCTGGTCTCCGCCACGTGTAGCACCTTGCTGACGTAGTAGACTGGCTTCTGGATGCCCTCCCTCTTCGCCATCAGTACGGCGCTCACTACCGCAAGGGTAGCGGCGATGTACAGGAGCAATGGTTCGCCAGGCCTGGGGGCGACCAGCACTAGCGGGAAGGAGAGGTACTGCTTCAAGTCTTCAAATGCTCGTTGGGCCTCTTCAGTCCACTTGAAGTGGTTGGTCTTTTTCAGCAGCTTGAATAGGGGCAGGTTTCTTTCTCCCAACTGGGCGATAAATCGTCCGAGGGACGCTAGGCGACCAGCAAGGCACAGCACCTGCTTGAGCCAAACTGGTGGCTTCATGTGCTCAATGGCCAGTACCGTGTCAGGATTGGCTTCAATGCCCCGACTAGACACGAGGAATCCTAACAGCTTCCCAGAGGGCACGCCGAATACACATTTCTCGGGGTTGAGCTCTAAGCAATTCTTCCGGAGGTTAGTGAAAGTTTCCTCTAGGTCTTCGATCAGTTCTTCGCTCTTCTTAACTTTTACAACCAAGTCATCAACTTACACCTCAAGATTTTGCCCTATCTGTGGATGGAAAGAAATATGCATAGCGCGTTGATAAGTAGAACCAGCATTTTTTAACCCAAAAGTCATTCTAATATAGCAATAAACACCCATTGGGGTTATAAAAGCGGTTTTTTCATCGTCTTCCACCGCCATGCTAATCTAGTGGTACCCAGAGTACGCGTCCAGAAAGCACAGCAGCTCGCACTCAGCCGTCGAGTCAACAATGAGATTGACGCGCGGCAGGGGGTAAGGATCCTTCGTGTAGGCCTTCTTGAGGTCGGTGAAGTCGACGCACATCCGCCACTTCCCGTTGGATTTCTTGACAAGCACAGGGTTGGCAAGCCCCTCGCGGTGAGAGACTTTCCTGACAATCCCTGCACGCAGCAGCTTCTCTACCTCCTCCCAAATGGCATCTTGCCGCTTTGGTGCCTACCTCCTGACCTTTTGCCAGACTGGGCGCACTCCTGGGCGTTGCCAATCGGTGCTCTATCACCTTCCTAGGGACCCTAGTCATATCGAACGGTTGCCAAGCAAACACGCCGAAGTTAAACCGGAGGAAGGTAACGAGCGCGTCTTCCTATTTGGCGTTGAGGTTGGCGCCAATGCTGACGATCTTCCCGGGCTCGCCCTCGCTTAGAAAGACCACCTTAACCTCACTAGCCGAGCTAGGCGAGGCACGGGCCGTCGCCAGAGGGGCTCTCGAATAGGCGGCATCAACCTGCCTTACACAGGTGGCACCGACCAGGTCCAATGCGTGCTTGTTGTAGCGCAAGGCTTCCGGCCTGTCCACCTGGATGACTATGGGGCCACCAGGCCCTGGTATCTTCACCACAATGTATGCATAGTGAGTCGCCGCCATGAACTTGGCCAACGTCGGTCGGCCAAGCAGGGCATTGTACGGGAGGTCGAAATCGGTGGCTTCGAAATCCACCATCTTCGTACGGTAGATGCTTTCCTCCCCGAAGGTAACGGGGAGGCGCACCTAGCCCAAGGGCACTGAGCCAGCCCTCCGAGCGATTCCATAGAAGGGCAAGGCCGGGCGCAACTCCTGCCGTGATATCTGGAGCATCTGAAATGCCTTGGAGTACAGGAGGTTGATGGAGCTCCCTCCGTCCACTAGCACTTGCCCAAGCTTCACATTCTAGATTGTGGGCAAAACCACGATTGGAAGGTGACCTAGGCCGGCGGTGCTCTCAAGGTGGTCGGCCTAACTGAAAGAGATCGGCTCCTCTGACTACATCAGCATTCGACCGCCCTTGAGCTCGGCACCGTGGCGCAGACTTCTCTCCTCAGCCGTTTGTACGTTGGGTTAGAGGGGTAGGTGGCCGAGCCACCATGAATGTACGCCATGGTGATCTACCTGCTGGAAGGCCAGCGGGGCAGGGTTTTCGTCCTGGTCATCATCACGGGGGTGGCGCTCCTTAAGCCGCTGCTCCACTATCTTACTCACAACCTAGCAACTGGCCAGGTCATGGGTGTTGGACCTGTGGATCAGGCAGTAGGGCATGCCCTCCTTCTCCTCGTGGCAGTCATTTCTCTGACCACGACGATCATCTCACTGGTCACGGCGGTCGCGCCCTCGCGGCTTGGTATCCCGCCTGGTCTGAACTGCCTCACGCCTCTTCGCCTTCTTGCTCGTAGGGCTGGGACCCCTCGAAGTCCCGGCTTCATCTGCGCCGCGACAGCCCATGGGACCAGACATTGGTCCCCGAGCTTCCACCGCCGGTGCGTACTTGTGCACCAGAGAGAAAAGCTCGGAGGTAGTGGTGATGTTGCGGGTGGCCATCTTCTCCTGCACTTGTGGTCCCGAACGCCTCTCCGAAAGGTAATGACGACCGACTGCTCAGAAATCCGGGGAATCGTATTGCGACAATGACTGAATCATCGGATGAAGTCACACAACAATTCCCCTCTCTCCTGCTCGAGGGCATGGAGATCGTCCTCCATGCCCGGTTGTGTGTATGAGCCTTGAAAATCGGCGACAAAGAGGCCGCACAACTCCTCCCACGAGTGTACCGATCCTCGCGGGAGGTTTAACAGTCAGGAACGGGCGGACCCCGTCAAGGCTATTGGAAAATAATTGGCCATGGCCTTTTCGGACCCGCCAGCAGCCTGCACCACCGAGGTGTAGATCTGCAAGAATTCTTCCTGGTTGGTGGTGTCGTCGTACTTTTCGATGGATGCCAGGCGAAACCTTTTGGGCCACGCCACACGGCGTAGCCGTCAGGAAAATGCCTGGCACCCAACGTCGTAGGGGGAGTCATGCCGTCCACCTGAACCCCGACCCGGAGACCATGCTGGGGAGTGCGGATCTCGACTCCCCAAAGAATCGGAGGAGTGGACCTCCTCCTTGCTCCGAAGGTGAGAGTCATAGGAGGAGCTTTCATCCCCAAGACCTATCCACCTGTCTTGGCCTTGCCCCTGGGCGTGACAGCGCTGCAGGTGATTACACAAATCATCGCCGCGCCGCCGGTGATGCTTCTTCAGATGAACCCTCAGGTCCTCGTGGCTCCCAGCGGAACCGGGACCCGTGTCTTGTACGCCCTTTCCTTTGCTCTGGCCATCCTGGAAAAAACGCTTCCCGCTCGGGCGGTTGGAAGCTTGGGTGCGGTCAGCATGCACCCTTGATCGAGGAGTACCAACAGTACCTAACCAGTTGGGCATCCCCACAAGGAGCTGGGCCACGTCTATGAGGCCAGTAATGTCCCGAAGCCACGGCATGGCCAGGGTGTCTCCTGCGAGTTCCACCGGAGGGTGGTCTAGAAGGAGACGGACTGCATGCAGGTTCTGGGCCGGAGTGGCCGCCTCCATGGTCAACCGTCACCGAACTGAATGTTCCGCCACCGCCAGGAGGGCGCCACCACCTCCCTACAGGGGCGGCGTGAGAAGATCCCTTGTTCGGCGGGAGTGTCGGGACGTGTCCTAGCCTCCGCCGCCTCTTTTTGTTGTGAGTGCGAACCTACCATCACCAGACGCACGGTCCTTCCAGACAGAAGACCGGGATCCGTCGGAGAGATGGCTGGGTGAGCCAACCGCTAGCCCCTTACCTGGCGCGCCCCTGTCAGCATATTTTAGCAGCAGGATTTCTCCCAGGACAGAGAATAAGGTTCGGTAGAGGGCATCTTCACGGTCGGACACCCTAATGGCTCTCCCTCGAGGGATCCAGGGGTCAACAGATCAAAGAACACACCAATGTACCCAAGTTCGGGGCCCCAGTGTGGGTAACAACCCTACGTCCTACTAGATTTTTGTTGATGTATATTGAGCCAGTTACAATGCTTTTCCCTTAGGTTTTCTATTCGTTTTTTGCTCTCTCTTTTTCCGTTTCTTTCTCTCTATGTTTGTTCCGCCCCCCTCTTCCATGCACTAGAGCTCCCTTATATAGACAGCGCTGGCTCGGGCAGGTGAGAAGGTGACATCATTCTGATCTATAATTCTTTTATTACACCCATCACTGTAGTCATGTGCCCCAAGCCTCATTCTCCGTGTCATTGTACGGCTTTGCCCGGTTCGCCCGGATGTGACTTTCCTACAATGGGTTAAGTGTGAGGCGCCAAAGGGATGGGCCATCGTCGTGTCGACAACAGAACTCTTCGCAATCAATGGCTCTGATCACCCGCTTGCACGCCAGACCGCCACATGGGCCGGCCACTCGGCGAGTGGGGTCGGATCGCCCATTGCCGCCGCCAGTCGCCCGTGGTGGTCACCCGACGCAGTGGCGCTGCTTTCGCTTCGCTCGCCCGAGCCGCCACATGGGCGATCGCTGGCAAGTGGGGCCTGATCGCCCGCTTGCACGCCAGGCCGCCATGTGGGCCGACCGCCCAGCGAGTGGGGCTTGATCACCCGCCTGCTCACCAGGCCGCCACGTGGGCCGGTCGCCCGACAAGAGGGGCCTGATCGCCCGCTTGCACGCCAGGCCACCAAGTGGGCCGGTCGCCCGACGAGTGGGGCCTGATCGCCCGCTTACGCCAGGCGCCATGTGGGCCGACCGCGGCGAGTGGGGCTTGATCACCGCTTTCGCCAAAGCCGCCACGTGGGCAGTCCCCAGGAGAGGGGCTGATCGCTGCCTACGCCCCAGCCGCCAAGTGGGCGATCGCCCGACGAGTGGGGCCTGATCGCCCGCCTGCTCACCAGGCCGCCACGTCAGTCGGTCGCCCGGCGAGTGGGGACTGATCGCCCGCCTGCATGCTAGGCCGCCAGGTGGACCGGTCTCCCAGCGAATGGGGCCTGATCGCCCGCCTGCTCGCTAGGCCGCCAGGTGGGCCAGTCGCTCGGCGAGTGGGGCCTGATCGCTCGCCTGCTCGCCAGGCCACCACGTGGTCCGACGCCCGGTGAGTGGGGCCTGATCGCCCGCCTGCTTGCTAGGCCACCAGGTGGGCTAGCCGCCTAGCGAGTTGGGCCTGATCACCCGCCTGCTCGCTAGGCCACCAGGTGGGCCGATCGCCCAGCGAGTGGGGCCTGATCGCTCGCCTACTTTCCAAGCCGCCACATGGTCTTACTTGTCTACGACGGAGAGGGTACCTTGGCATAAAGTATGCCAACAAAGGGCAACACATTGATGAAGATGATAGAGACAACGATATGACAACGGTGGAAGATGCTCTCGTTGATAGCCACGAAGATGATCTAGATCAAATGTTGTGTGATGGGGAAGGGGACTTCACAAGTGAAAGGGAGTTTCAAAAGTTCCAGCGTATGGTAGAGGACTCTACAACGCCATTGTACCCGGGCTGCAAGGAGGAGCACAAAAAGCTGCATAACGTGCTTTCACTACTACAGTTGAAGGCAAGCAATGGTTGGTCCAATAAGAGCTTTACTGAGCTGTTATGTGTCTTGGGGGACTTGCTTCCAGAGGGTAACGTATTGCCTGTAACTATGTACCAGGCCAAATAGGTTATTTGCCCGTTGGGACTGGAAGTACAAAGAATACACGCATGTCTAAACGATTGCATATTGTATCGCAATGAGTTTGCAGACATGGATGCATGTGTTGTTTGCAAAGCAAAGCGGTATAAGGGCAACAATGATGATATCGAGAACAATGATGTCGGGGTAAAGCGTAAGAAGAAGAGGTGTCCCCGTAAGGTGGTGTGGTATTTCCCTATAATCCCTCGTTTGAAGCGATTGTTTGTGAACAAAAGGCATGCCCAATTGCTACGATGGCACGCCGAAGAATGTAAGAAGGATGGAATACTCAGACACCCTACTGATTCTATGCAATGGAGGAACATCGACAGAAAATATAAGAAGCACTTTGCATATGATGTGAGGAATATAAGGTTCGGGTTGAGTACGGATGGGATGAATCCTTTTGGCAACATGAGTAATCGTCATAGCTCTTGGCCGGTGACTTTATGCATCTACAACCTTCCTCCTTGGCTTTGCATGAAGCAAAAGTACATTATGATGCCTCTACTGATCCAAGGGCCCAGGCAACCTAGCAATGATATCGATGTGTACCTCGAACCATTGGTTGAAGATCTTCTAATATTGTGGAACGATGGTGTATGAGTATAAAAGAGAGAACTTGATCCTACGGGCATTGTTGTTCGTAACCATCAATGATTATCCTGCTCTTGGCAACCTATCGGGCCAAACGACAAAAAGCTTCGATGGATGTGTCCAGTGTTTGGATGATACAGCTAGCTGGTGACTGAAGAACTGCCGAAAAATAGCTTACATGCAGCATCGTAGGTTCCTTCGCAAGGATCACCCATACCGCAATAATAAGAGAGCTTTTGACGGAACAAAGGAGACTGCCTTAGCTCCGAGGAATCACACTGGGAAACAGATATTTGCCGCCGTAAAGGATCTTACAATTATTCACGGAAAGGGAGCTGGCAATACATCTATCTCGAGTTCCCAGGACCAGGCTCCTTTGTGGAAAAAGAAATCAGTATTTTGGGTCCTACCTTATTGGCAACACCTGGAAGTTCAACACGCAATCGACGTCATGCACATAAAGAAAAATATGTGTGATAGCTTGCTTGGTATCTTACTAGACATACCTAGCAAAACGAAAGATACATTGCAAGCACGGATGGATCTCGAAGATATGAAACTCAGGAAGGAGCTGCATCACGAAGAAATGGACACAGGCAAAAAGTACCTTCCCGCAGCCTGCTACACTTTGAGCAAGAAAGAGAAAATTAGTGTTTGTGAATGCTTGCATGGAGTCAAAGTTCCGTCTAGTTACTCTGCTAACATAAAGAGACTAGTCTCAATGAAAGACTTAAAATTAATTGGTATAAGTCTCACGATTGCCACGTGATGATGACACAAATGCTTCCAATTGTAATTAGGGGTGTTCTGCCAGAGAAAGTCCGAGACTCTATTATCAAGTTGTGTTCATTCTTCAGCGCGATTTCACATAAGGCCATCGATCCGTTAAAACTAGATAAGCTGCAGGAAGACGTGGTCCACACTCTGTGCTGGCTTGAGATGTGTTTCCCTCCATCTTTTTTTGATATCATGGTACATCTCATTGTTCACATTGTGAAAGAGATACGGATTCTTGATCCCGTACTCTACATCAAATGTACCCTTTCGAGAGATTCATGGGGGTTATAAAGAAATATGTTCGTAACCGACATCGACCGGAAGGCTGCATTGCCGATGGCTGGGGAACCAAGGAGGTCATTGAGTTCTGCGTCAATTATATGGATCTCAAACCGATTGGTGTGCCTGTATCTCAGCATGAGAGGAGGCTACAGGGGAAAAGGACACTAGGCGAGAAATTACTACGTACTAGCAATCTAGCTTCATTTACACACACTACTAGAATTCCGGGCTTTTGCAACGGCGAGAAATCGTTGCAATAGGGCCCATTTCGTTGCAATATGTACCAATAGCCACAATATGACAATCGTTGGCAGGCGTGGCTATTAGTTGCGTGGTCCAAAGTTTGGGCCACGATTTACGTTTTGTTGCAATTGTAATGCTAATTGCAACGGGAATATGCGTTGCATTAGTCCGTAGTTGCAATGACGGTTTGACGTGGTAATAGTCTCAATTGTCGTGGCAATAGTAGTCTCTATTGCCACGCTCTCACGCGTTGCATTAGATAGTAGTCGCAATGACCTTAATACCGTGGCAATATTTTTTTATTGTCGTGGCAATAGAGATCTTTATTGCCACGCGTTTAGGCATTGCGTTAGACAGTAGTTGCAACAAAAACCAATCCATGGCAATAAGTGAGGTCGCAACGAAATAATTTTCGTGGCAATATGATGTATTGCAATGAAATAACTTCGTTGCAATAAATTATAACAACGATCTATATCTGTAGCAATTCATTTTGTCGCAACGAGGCGTCAATGCATATTGCAATAATATTTGCTTATATACCATTGTTGCAAAAGAAATGTACTCAAATTAGAAATTGCACGAACAGAAATATCAATTATAGGCATCAAATCATATATAAGAGCATTTGTAACAATCTTTTTTTGTATGTACAAACATCAAGTAAAAGAGACCAATAATAGAATAATTTAAGTAGTAATCTCGAGCGAAAACTTTAAATTTCTCAACTAAGATTGCGATAATGAACTAATCTATTGACTAGTGACTTGAGAATAGGTTGTTCCACATTGTAGACTTGCTTGACTTGACCATGCGATGAGACCAGACGCTCCACTCAAATTGTATCCTCCTGTTGAATAAAAGCACGGTTTATTCTTTTGAGCATAAACAAATAGTGGATCTGTATATTATCATAATGTACAGTGCATTGCTGAAAAATAAACTTTGCAATTCATACCTTGTTCAGCCCTTCACCGACCATGATTTTTAGCAACTTGCCTCAACTGCTAGGTAGTTATATAACGCGGTGTCCCATTGGAATCGTTATTGAATAGATTATGCTTGACATTAGAACTTCGAGTGTTGTGATTATTCTTGTCCACAACTGTCCTAGCTGCATCATTACTTGGGATGATGCTTGTTGGGTTAGTCTGCATTAGAAAAAAAATAAGGTCGCATATAATGTGCAAAACCATCATTGAACTAAATTGTTTCCAATTTCTTTACCTGCTGTATTGATGCTTCTCTCGTTACGCAATCAATGAAAGCATCTCTTCCCGATGCAAGCCTTGCATTCGCTCCTCTTGAATCTATCACCTACTTTCTTACGCTATCCTATCCTTTTCAGAATCTCATTTGCAAGTTGCTCTTTTAACTTTTGAACCTCACCTTGGAGCTCAACATTTTGTAGTTGGGCTGCAGTATAACACTGGGCTTGTTGTTCGATTTGAGCTGCATCCTTTTAGTACGTGTTCGACGTTTCACCAAGTATCCTGTCCGTGAAGTTGGGATGTTTTGCTTGATGTGAGTTCCTTGTAGCTTGATTGGAAAATATTGTTTTCTGTTCATGTGAAAGGATGCCATTGTCTCATTGTAATTCTACCTCACAAATCTTCTCGCATGCCCCGTCCTAAGTGACAGAACACAAGTTAATCGAATATTGAAGTTCTGAAAGATTGTAAAAAATTACAAACACATTATGAGTCCAATATTAAAGTACTCACATAAACTTTTTAGATGCGACATCGACCATTGCCCATTCTTCATGTGAGTGCTCATCGAGGTGCACATCATTTGGCTCTTCACATTTACGGGTCTCTCTAAAATTGCAAGGACATGGCATATTAATCCTACATCATTTATGAAAAGAGGAGCATTCAAACATATATTTACTGCTCATAGCTAATTTGAGAAAAAGGTTTGGAACCCATCAAATGCTTGGTCTTTTGTTTTTAGCGGTTTCGAGTTTTGATTGCTAACCTTCATAGTAGGTGACAAGACAAAAAGATTCTGAGCGCACTTTATGTAGCGATGTAAAATATAAAAAAGAAAGTACAAGATGCTTGGAATAGAACTCTAAATCTTGTAATAGAGAAAGAAAGCACTATATGTTGTATGCAAAATAAAAGGTATGTATAATTTCGTTTAACCTTGAATTGTTCGGACCCAAAATATAAGTTCAAGTAGTGCCACTCAACAATGACATCTTAGGGCTTTTGTTTCATTCTCTCATTATAAGTACTATACGCCTTGTATGTAGCACTCAATGTTGACCGCCATCCCCTGTAACGCTCTTTGGCAATATCCCATATCTTTTCCTTTGCATTAGGGGTGTTTTGAAGGTCCCATTTATTCTGTGTTGAATGAAAACACAGAAAGAAATCAAAGTTTTTAGTAACTAGAAATATATACATGGAACGAAACAAATAACATTATCTGAACCATGACATCTGTAGCTATAGAATTTTTTACTATTTCTTGTAAACATTACCACTTCTCGACAAAGGAGCGGCGTTTGTTCCTATGGGCCCTCCCACCTCATGAAAAATTGTATTTCCATTTTTTGAGTGCCCATTTTTATTCTCTTATTGGCTGCTGCTAGACCTTTGAGTGTACCACGACCAGTTTTTTGCACCCTTGATTAAAACCTGCTACATAGCATGAAGAATATAAACAAATATATTCACAGAGGCAAATTTGAGCATAAGAATATAAACAAGTACCATTTTTTAACACTTTACAATCAGTTTTCTGCTTTAAACGACGAGCATGAGATGGCCGGCTTGTTGTTGATGGGTTGCTGTCATCGATTTCCCTGTCAGGTATGTTAGGAAGATCCTTGCGATGCTCCTGTACATATGCAGCAGAATACAATGCAAACATCGGTAAGTAATTATGGACAATACAATATATCGTGTATTCAGTGCGAGAAAACCAATTACTAATATTTGGAAGGTCGCCTTGCTGCCTTAACCATTCCTTATATGTTCTGATTGTATCCTCTCTATAATCATCCTTAAATTCTGCAATTCATCAGCATGTTAGCTTTGTATGGTCAATGCATTATATGGCTAGAAGTGCGAAAAGTTCAGCAACATAGCTTACCTGTATCTGGTTCTTCACGTTGCAGCTTCTCAAGCCATAGCTTGTATGCATCAATATTCTCATCTCAGAATAAATTTATCCTCATTGGTGCCTCCTAGGCGCTTTATGGGTGTAATGCTAACTTTGCATCTCCCTCGGCGGATCCTTTACCATTAATAATCGAACCTTCCTCTCTACCTCGTTGTTTGTTACCATTCTAAGTGCTTCATGTTCAAAATCAATCGGCTCAAGAGTTGCGACATCCACCGCCACATCGTTTCTTATAGAACAAGTAATCTCTCCTGAGTACCCAAACTTTGATTTCAAACACATCAAGTTGTAAAATGAGATATTAGCTCTATCCATATCCATTTCATGGAATTCTTCTCCTACAGTGCCCCTCACCTTTGAAATAGTAAAGTCCAACTCTCACTAGTTAGCACGCAAAATATATTTTAAAATTAGTTGAATTACATAACATTATAATTTCATAAACTTCTTATAGAACAAGTAATCTCTCCTGGGTACCCAAACTTTGATTTATTTTGTATCTATTACATCGGGTAAATATTATAGCTGCAACACACATGTCTAGATGCTAGTCTAATTATGTCGAGGCGAGAAATGACAAAACAAAACAATTTCAAATGGTGGATTGCTTTTGGAGGGTGAATTTACCCGCCAGGTGGATCAAAATGGGGCGCTGCAACACTAACGATGAGGATCACCAACGCCATTCTCAATAGTCATGTTCGATTCACAAGACCTTCTGAGTTCTTTGAAACAAGGTGCAAAGAGGTAAGACAACATGCGATAATAATGCAACAATGAATAGTATTTGAAGCGTATAATGCATTCAACAAGAAAATTAGCTGTTACTCATCATGACTTTGTTGTTGCAATGTTGCCAATTACCAATCAAACCAGTTAGAGCAGGAAAGGAAACCGTTGAAGAAATTAGATGTTGAGCAGGAAAGGAAACCTGAATTCAGATGTTGAGCGCTCTAAACTGGAGGCAACCGTTGAAGAAATCAAGGCTGGAAATGAATCTGTGATCACAGAAAATCATTCAGCTGAAAGAAAACAACAGCAACTGGGTAGGTCATTTTAATCCTATGCTCAATTGGACAAGCAATGTGTGGCATATTTATGGTGTAATTTTGATCTGCTCTCAAAATCCGAAGTGGAGAGCAACAGAGTCATCTCATATATGGGAAATAGGATCACTTAAGGGTGCTTAATAACTCATAATAGTTGTTAGCCTGCTGCACATTGAACTGCTTTGCAACTAGCAATCTGTGGGCTCTTCAGGTATAAGCTTGAGAAGTTGTTTCTACTGGACAAACTCTATCGAGTTGAAGCTCGAAGCGGGCGATTAATCTGAAAAGTAGCGAAAAGAGAGAATAAACATAATCTAAGAAAGAATGAAGATGGCCCATCGTTATTTTCATGGTTGTCATGGTGCACTAGGCGATCATGGCATCTGGCCTTTGTCCACTAGTCGATTAGGATGTCGCCTAATGATTGTGCAGGCAACACCGAGCAAACATAAACGCATGCATTAAACAACAAATTATAGAGGTCACACTAGAAAGAGCATCAAGAGTACTACACTTCTCTGATAATGAAGAGGGTCACAGAGAGGTGGCAGAGCGAGAAGCAATGGAGCGAGTGGAGAAAGAGGAAGTGCATCGAGCGGATCGGAAGAAAATACAAGCGAGAAAACGATTGTATATGACCCGATTTTAGCTAGTCCGGTAAGTGAGGCTTGTCGCGCTAACATCTTCCATAATATTGTTGCATCCTCATTTAATTATAATCATACAAGTGTTAGGACATTCATCTTGCATAAAAGAGGAGTTACAAAATCCTAACAATCACTTTCTAAAACTGCACACATGTCATTTCACCTTACTCCATGACATGTGGGCCATGTTTATAGAGAGAGAGAGAGTAGGCTGCACATACCTACCATACCAATTCTTACTTTACTCACCTCTACCCACCTACCTAACTAGTCTATGACACATGGGACCTACTTTGCATTGGAACTTGTGGGCTGCACATCCTATCCATGCCTTTTCTCACTCCAACCACCCATACCCACTCTTCCACCTACCCTATGACATGTGGGACCTAGCCCCACATGTAAGGCATGAATGGGCAGCCATATATAAGTCTCTCCACATTGTTTTCTCCTCCCACACTGCCCATTTGTTCCTCTCAATCCAGAAAAACAGCAAGCACCTTTCTCCAACCCTTGCCATTTCTTCCCCCTCAAATCTTCACAAGATTAAGGTTTGAGCTTGTGCATGCTATACCATCTTGAAGCCAAGATCAAGAGCTTCGAATCCATCCAAATGGATTCTTGAGGGACCAAGTTTTGGGTAAGTGGCAATCGTTTTTCTTTCTACCCATGTTCTGAAATTTTGCTCCTTGTAACTCATTGCTATTTTCCCCATGGAATCCATCATCAAACCTTGATTCGGGTCGTGCATGTCACTTGGAAGTTTGAGGAGGAAGGCTAGACGCCGTTGCAAGCACGAGCAAAGGAAGGCATTGTCGTCTACGCGAGCTAGGAGGAGGCGAACCGTGAAGAACCGGCATTGTGACATTTTTCATCATCCCCTCGCCGGAACCAACGTTCATCAAGTGCAAAGGCAACATTGTAGTGGTAAGAATCTACCCTAGTCCATCCCTTTGAAACCCTAGACCCTTCCTTTGAAATGTAGGTGACAATAGGCAAATAGCCGTTTTGAAACAGAGACGCCCAGCTCGGATAGTCCGAGGTATAGCTCGGACATTCCGAACCATTCGGATACTCCGAACCACGTTTGGATAGTCCGAATAGGAATTAACGAGGGCTGCATTGGCTAACTGAGAAGGTCTGCTCGGACATTTCGAGGTAACGTTCGGATACTCCGAACATACTTTCGGATACTCCGAATCAAATTTCGGATAGTCCGAACATAATTCAACTTCGTACCGAGAGGGTCCGCTCGGACAGTCCGAAGTGACACTCGGATACTCCGAACATAAATCAATAAAAGCCTTAAGACTTGAACTTTTGACGCAAAAACTCAATTAGTACTCTCATATTATGATTAGTATTGCACGTCATGAGCATTTCATGCATTCTTTACTCATGTGCATCATTGGAGTTCTTGAATTGGTGTTTATTGAATTGAATTTTCTCGATTAGGTGTTGGCGTTTGGAAGGCACTCCGAAATGCGACTATGCTTTGAAGTCAAAACGAGCAGCAAGGCACTATCTTACTCCTTGACCATGATTGCTCCTACTATTTGCAACTTACATCTTTGGAATTATTTTATCAATTGCATGCTTACTTTCAATTACAATTATGATTGGGTAGAATTCTTAGCTATTACCATGTTGTGTGTTATACCCTTAGCATGTTCACTCCATGTTCCATTGTCGCCCTAAGTGGTTGGTTTATTATTATATATGGGTTCGTGCGAATTGCTTAGCCATGCTTAGAACAACGTTAGAAACCGCGATAGATGGACTTAATCCATCGGTCGCAATGATTGAGAATTATTATGATGATGTTGATTTCAATTGTTGATTAATGAGTAGAGATATTGGTTAAGGACCCTAAGGATTAAATCCTGGTGACGTCTTTTTGAGTAACTATCGTGCGAACCACACGCCGTTTATGGGACCGGTGTAACCAAGTACTTGTGTATGACTAGGGTATGTAAACCATGTGCACTCGGTATTCCTTGAGCTTAGTGGAGCGTCAAGGAATGTCCGCCGGAATTCCTTGGGCTTGGTGGAGCGCCAAGGAATATCCTCGGAGTCCCTCGAACTTTGTTGAGTTGGGGATGTCCAACAACGGGTGTACTCCTTGATCCACACACACCGACCTTGAGCACGCGACCAAGGGTCACGATCATCCGGATGGTTTATATGCACTACCATGCATCTTTGGAAAATGGTTTGTCACGTTCACCTCGGCGACACATCTAAGGAAATGTGTTAATAGCTTGGCTCATGAGTGTGGCGTGTCGTGTGGGTAAAGTCGTACCTCTGCGAGTTTAAACTATTGAATAGCGCGTCCATGGTTAAGGGCGATCTCTTAAATTGTCGATCCTTTGGCGAGTATTAAGGACTTGGTAAGAATGGGATGGGAGTGGGAAAGTAGACACAAGTATTGGAGTACTTGTGTGTGTAATTGAACATGAGCGATGGAACTCATGGTTCGGAGAATGCTTGAAGGCATGATATGAATGTGAGTATGATGCTGTTATATTATGTATTAGCTTTTGCAAATATTTACTAAATGCAATTTGTCAATCTATACTTGTTTTACGATTTACTCCAAACATTGCTTTATGCTGAAAATTGCCATTTGCCTTCCTTTGATGTAGCAACCACATGTAGCTAGAAATCAGCATGAAATGTATATTATTGTGCGAGTACACTCTTTGTACTCAATCGTATTGTCCACTTGCTGCAGGTGAGGATGAGGCATTACCCGGGGACTTTTACCGGGCAGATTTCGACAATGCTAACGTTTAGTCGCCGTTCTTGCCCCAGTCGGTTGCCTGAGGGTTTGGGGGCATCCCATGCTGGCCCTTTTGTTGTTTATCTTATGATTTCCGCTGCTACTTGATGTAATAACTCTAAATATGTCGTTGAGGACAGCAGTCCTACTTTTGGAATGTAATGATGCTTATGCTTCCGTTAATTGTGTATGTGTTGTGATGTCAACTGTTGGATGAGAATACGCGTGTTGGCGAACTTTCTGGGACCAACACGGTATAATCATGAACGCATGAGGTTCCTTGATTCACTTGAGATGTACTGTGCATTTGGGTGAATCAGTGGAGTCCCGGGGACGGTTCCCCACAAGTATCTATGCTACCAATACAACAGAGGGCTCACATACATGCTCGACTGGTGCCTCCCTAGAGCCTGTTTCTGAGCAAGTCAAATATAACAGTAAAATTTATCAGTCGTGCAATTGTCAAGTATTAGTAACAAATATACATTAAACATGTATGTTCCCTGACATAAAAAAACAAATATTATTAGAAAAAACAAAAAGTATTAGTAACAAATATATAGGTGTCCATCAGTTTAAGCGCTACTTATTAGAAAAACCATTAAATTTTTATTAAAACGAATAATTGTGAAGTCGATTTTCCAGGAACCCCAAGTTGTAAAGGTTTCGGCATCACCTAATCAATTTCTCGCCATCGAGATTAGCAATACTTCAGAATTTGCATAATTCATTCATACTAAAGTTCACCAATCAATGCACATAGATTCATAAAACGGTCAACTCAAAGTAAGGGCCCTAAGACTGAAGCAGCCACCACTTCAATAGCCAATCTTTACCATAGCATTCGAAACATCCTAAATCCAACCAAGCAACATCAAATCAACTAAAAGTTAACCACGCGAGGACCAAAATTTTTGGCACCAATTAATACTCTTTGTCAAGCAATATTCACAAATGTAATTGACAAGACTGACACAATTTAATTCAGGTTAAGTTGCCAAATTTTCTACAAAATGTTAGGACGTCGATCTACTCTTTTTCACTAATCTAATATAGTGGAAATAAGTAAATATATACCACTTGAAGCAAATTTGCTCGATTTAATAGTTAAGCAATCATAAATTCACAACAAAGGTTTCACCGCTCCAATTACCTCTCTTCCCCCACAAATATCAATCGAATGCGCTCAAATTAGGACCACAAAGGCAATCCATTTCATCACAATGCACCAATTACACATCATTTGACACGCCCCTGAGGCACTAGATCTTACCATCTGCTTAACGCTCGCTGATGAACAGGGGAAATCAAGCCACGTCTCAGACCTCGTCGAGATGTGCCTCACGAACACCACCACCTCATCGGTCACACTGACCACGGGTCCCCCTCGTCCGCCTCCCCTGCCCGAACGGCAGGAGCGAGGACGCAATCTTGGAGATCCCCGCGGAGAAGTCCCCCCGGCGTCCCTCGGAGAAGTCCCCCTGGCGTCGCGTCGGTGCCCAGTGCTGAGGGCGAGATCGCCGGGGAGCTTTGGAGATTTGTTTTGTCACGTCGGTGCCCAGTGCCGAGGGCGAGATCGCCAGGATCCGTTTCGGAAGTAGCTTTGGAGATTTGTTTTGTCGCGCGAGTTTGGCGGCGCTGGGCAACGCAGAACCAAAAGCGTAAGGGGGAGAGTGGTAGATGGGGGGGCTCGGATGGGAAAAAAATGGAGGGAGACGCTTGGCAAGACAAAATATCGCAGAAAATCGAAACAAAAAGGAGGGAAAGAAAGACCGAAGCTAAAATGCAAACAATTAGAATATGAGAAAATAATTTTTTTTCGAAACATAATACAGTCGTCGACGCACACATACATGCTTTGATTCACACTTTATTTTTGCAATTTATTTTACCAAGTTCTAGTATACCCTATACGATGCACATATGTTTTTTTATCATATATGTTTTCCTGTACTGCACAGAATTTCTGTTACATGTTAGAAGTGTAAGCAGGAATCCTCTGAGTAATTTTTAGCTCATTCGGAGAACAAAGACTAGCTTGAATAGGCCGATAGAGCAAAATGACATAAGCAACAGAGGGTGAGTCGACTTCTATGATTTTTTGTGGGCAATATAGAATGAATTCGAATGGCGAATTTTTGTGGCACATTTTTGGTGCAAGTGGGAGTTCTCTGCAAAATTGTTAGCTCATTCAGAGAACAAATGCTCGACTGAATAGCCTAATAGAGCCAAACGGTGTACGCAAAAGAGCGTGTGCTGACTTCCATGATTTTCTTGGGTATCTGAGAATGAAATCGGCGGCGAATTTATGTGGTAAGGTATCACTGCAAGTGGGAGTATATCATGAAATTTTCTCCTTATTCGGAGAATAAATGCTCTCTTGAATTGGCGATAGAACCGAATAGCATAGGCAAAGAGGGTGAGTCAACTTTTATGAATTCGTCCTGTACTGTACAGAACGAATTCTAGTGGTGAATTTATGTTGCATGTTAGAAGTATAAGCAGGAGTCCTCTGAGTAATTTTTAGCTCATTCGAAGAACAAAGACTAGCTTGAATAGGCTGATAGAACAAAACGACATATGCAACAGAGGGTGAGTCGACTTCTATGATTTTTTGTAGGCAATATAGAATGAATTCGAATGGCGAATTTTTGTGGCATATTTTTGGTTCAAGTGGGAGTTCTCTGCAAAATTTTTAGCTCATTCGGAGAACAAATGCTCGACTGAATAGCCTAATAGAGCCAAATGGTGTACATAAAAGGCGTGTCTTGACTTCCATGATTTTTTTGGGTATCTGAGAATGAAATCGGCGCTAATTTCTGTGGCAAGGTATCACTGCAAGTGTGAGTATATCATGAAATTTTCTCCTTATTCGGAGAATAAATGCTCTCTTGAATTGACGATAGAACCGAATAAGCGTGGCAAAGAGGGTGAGTCAACTTTATGAATTTTCTGTCTTGCCTGAGCGAATTCTAGTGGCGAATTTCATTGCATGTTAGAAGTGTAGCGAGAGTCCTCTGAGTAATTTTTAGCTCATTAGGAGAACAAAGACTAGCTTGAATAGGCCGATAGAGCAAAACGACATAAACAGCAGAGGGTGAATCATTTATTTTCAAATCTTTGGGGCGTATACCAAGAATATCATTTCTAAATTTGTTTTAATATTATGAATGCCTAAATTCATGTTAGAGGAGAAACCATAAAACTTATGTAATCGGGAGAAATAGATGTTTGATTTTATAGCACAAGTTTCTTTTGTTGTTTGAGCTTTATGAAAAAATAAGAAAATAAAATAGGAGATTAAGAACTTCTAATTAGCTGCATTAGAAGTGCGACATGGGAGGAGTGATCAAGAAGGTGCTTCAGGTGCGCGCCTAGGCGCAAGACCGAGGCGTGGCGACTCTGGCCAGTTCAGCTGCCATGTACATCGGAGAGGGCTAGGAGCAGAAGGAGCAGCGCCGGCGGCGGCACAAGCACCGATCCCATCGTCCTCATAGAGATCCCCGACACGTCATCTTCGGAGGAGGAGCAGGTCGGCTACGCGACATCGGCGGACGAGGAGACTTGTCGGAGGAGGTGAGCAGCCATTCGTATAGTCAAATTTTGAGAAATTTCTCCATGCGCTCATTCCATGTCGATCTGAGATCAGAGATTCCATGTCATATATGAGAAGCATTTTGTGCATTAGACATCATCTGTTATGTGTTTTCAGCTAAGCCTTTTTTACTTTGACTGAATACACGAGAACTGACTATAACAGATTTCACTGAAGGTGTTCTGCTCTTATTTCAGAAACCAGAGCAAAGCTGCACAAAGAAACAAAGCCGAAGAGATGACTTGGAATCTCTTGGATATGTACTTATGTACTTCCTAAGGGGAAGTCTTCCTTGGCAAGGTCTGAAAGCAGGAACAAAGAAGCAAAAGTATGAGAAAATTAGCGAGAAAAAAGTTGCAACATCAATTGAGGCACTATGTCGTGGGTATCGTACTGAGTTTGCATCATATTTCCATTATTGCCGTTCACTGCGGTTTGGTGACAAGCCTGATTATTCCTACCTTAAGCGACTATTCCGTGACCTTTTTATCCGTGAAGGTTCTTCGGTGCTCTTCTGACGGCGACAATCTTCTAAGCGAGGCAAATTTGCTATGGTCCGATCGGAAGGCGGCAAGAGTCACAAACCAACGGGCGGCCACAATCGGCGCACGCACGCTACTCGGCGAGCGGGCGGCCGCACGGATCCGTTGTTGGGTGGCGCCGGCGAGACACGGCGAAGAAGCGGCTCGAAGATGGGCGCCGATCAAGCGGCTCCGTTGGCTTGTGACTCTTCGCGCCTTCGATCGGACCATAGCAGCGCTTGCCTCGCTCGTGAAGATTGCTGTCGCTCGTAAAGAGCACCGAAGAACAACTCACCTGTTGAAGATTTTTTGATCTGCAATCAGAACCAATCCGGCCATTCCAATTAAACTATTTTTCTCTGGTTCGGGTCCAGCTACAGAGACCGGCTTGATTCGAAACCCCGGTGGGCGGATATGGCGAAAAACACGATGAGGGCTCGGTAAGACAAGCGGCCAGCGCATCGCAGCGTAGAATAGGGACAAGAACTCGGAGAAGAAGAACATAGGCATGTATGGGTGGGCTGAATCTATAGGATTTATCCGATACATGTCGTGACCCATATGTAGACTTATTGCCACGTAAAAAGAAATCGTGGCTATAAAAATAAAAATAAACTACGAAATAAAATATTATAGCAACAAAATTTACCCGTGGTAATAAAATCTTATTTAATGCAACGATTTTATTTTTTGTTGCAATCGACCAACCTTTTGCCACGACGAGTTAACAATATCTAGCGTCTGATGAATTGTGGTAATATATTGGATGTATCGCCACAATTTTTCAAATCGAGGCAATAACACCACTCTAATGCAACAGAATTTATGGTGTTGTAAAAAGTTTCGTGGCAAAAGCCTGGATTTCTAGTAGTGACAAGCATGTTTCGCAGTTTTAGGACAATCAGTTGTGGTGGCCCCGTATGTCAACATGCACAAGAACATGCTATCCAGAACAAACCCAGAGAGGTCAGAGGTTTGGCTCACGAGAGAGCACAGAGATAAGTTCGGCGATTGGTTGCATAGATACATGATGCATACGGAGACAGACTGCACTTAGTTGAAAGTGTTAGCTCAGGGACCGTCAACTACAATTCGGACATTCCAAGGATATGACATAAATGATTTTACATTTTATACAAGATTGCAAGATAAAAAGAGCACCAACCAAAACAGCGGTATCCGTATAGATGCCTATGACAGCAATGGAAATAGGCAAACCTACTACGGATTCATATAAGAGATTTGGGAGCTTGACTATGGACCTTTGAAGGTCCCTCTCTTTCGGTGCCAATGGGTCAGACTTCCAGGGGGCGTGAATATTGACAAGTACGGTATCACTACCATGGACCTCAAACTCGTCGGATACAGGGAAGAACCATTTGTACTTGCTAATTCTGTTACACAAATCTTCTTTGTAATTGACTCGGTTAACAAGGAGCACTACGTGGTTATTCAAGGAAAAAGAAAGATTGTCGGAGTTGAGAATGTTGTCGACGAGGAAGAGTACAACTAATTCGATGAGCTTCCCCCTTTCGGAGAGGACGTTGACCTAAGTATCATGGAAGAGAGTGACGAAGCTACGTACATATGCCATGATCATAATGAAGGTCGAATTGTAGCTTAGTTGTAGTAATGAAATATATGCTTTCTTTTGTACGAACGACATGTTTATTTCCTCATATGTAACAATTAATGTAATATATGCAATAACAGAAATTGACGTTATGCTCCGAACTGGTTCGCTCTGTTCTTTGGGGAAATATTTAAATAAAATATTAGACGTCCTACAATATGCCTCCAAAATTTTCAAAAAAATTTGATCAAATTGAAAGTTTCACTTAATTGGCTAGAGACTAGCTTATCACTGCTGGTTGCTAGTATCAACCAGCAGTGATAAGCACTATCACTGCCAGGTGGATCTCCAAGGAACCAAGGGCAATACCTCATTTTGATAGCATGTAAGACACGCCACTGGAGAAGGATGAAGGCAAGGATTTCTGGACTTCTTTAACATAGGAATGGAGAACATTGTAAACACATGAATGGCGAGGTGGGCCAGCCTAGTACGGGCCCATCGTGCCCACCGGGTCAAGTTAAATAATTTTTGAAGCATTATTTGATTTTTGAAATATTAAAACTATTAACATAGTGAGCAATCTAGATTTTTATAATTTTAGGACTTGATCAAAATTTAGGGAAATATTTAAATAAAATATTAGATGTCCTATAGTATGCCTCCAAAAATTTTCATATTATTTGGATCAAATTTGATAGGATTTCAAAAATCCCAAAGCACTTAGCCTTTGAAATGAAATAAATTGAAAGTTTCAATTATTTGGAGAGACAAGCTTATCACTGCCGGTTGTTCATAAAACCGACAGTGATATGGTTTATCACTGCCGGTTGTTTATTGAGCCGGCAATGATATTATAGTATTACTGTCGGTTTGTAAATTGACCGGCAGTGATAAGTACTATCACTGCAGGTTAGATATCCACCCGTTAGTGATATTATAGTATCACTGCCGGTTTGTGCATTGGGCTAGCAGTGATAAGTTATATTATTGCCAGTTCTATTTCTGGACCGACAGTGATATTATATCACTGTCGGTTCTTGTGGTGAGCCGGCAGTGATAGTACACCCCTATATATTCATAGGCCGAGCCCTCCTATCATTTACCCTAACTTAGCCCTCGCTCTCCTCTCAGTTCTAGCACCGTCACCTCGGCCATCTCCGCCGCTGCCTCACCTTGGGCCACTATCTCCTCCCCTCGGACTGCCACCATCGCATTGCCTCGGAGCTCGCCACCGTCGTCTCACCTCGGGACGCAATCACCTCGGAGCTCGCCATCATCGGCTTCACCTCCCCATCATCTCCCCGCCGTCGCGTCGACCTCCCAACTGTCACATTCACCTCCTCGCGATCTCCCCGCCGTCGCATTCACCTCCCCGCCATGGTACAACTCTTGCTAACTTGGTTTGTGACAGAGAACTTGTGGCCTTGTGGGATGTAATCAAAGTGATGTTTGATGTGGATGCCTTGTGGGATGCAGAAAAAGTGATGCTTGAACTTGTGGCCTTGATGCTTGTGGGATGCAGAATGTGATGATTAAGTGATGCACAAACTGTACAATTTTTGTATACTCCCTTATGGTTCTTCTGTTTTTATTAGCTACTAATAGGTTATAAATACATCATGCGTGCTTTCTCGAGATCATATGCAGCTCTGTGTCTTAGAGAACCAACTTATGATGCATTTCTTTTCATGAAGAATATGTGGAGTAAACAAACGATATTAAATTTATTGCATAACACCAATGTTAGTCAATATTGAAGTTGTACAAAATGCTAAAATATCTTTTATTCTATTCACTTATGTGCACTGATACCTTCTATAGTTGCAGCAAAGCTATATAGAGCACTGCTGCTGGTCTGATGCTATATGATTTCTTAAGCAGTAACACTTGTTTAAGCAAGTTGTGTTACCAAATTCATGTTTCCAAGAAGAGATTATTTTTGAACTTGTGATGCTTGATGCTTGTGGGATATAGAATGTTTGATGTGGCGCACCTTGTATGTTATATTTGGGATGATGCAAGAGATGCTAATCAACCTTTTGGGATACAGAATGTTTGATGATGCTAAGAGATGTATATTACACTCTGAAAATTTATGAAACTGTTGTCAATTCTTATTTAGATAGATGTTTCCAATAGTATGCTTATTGCCATGTCAATTCTTCTAAGAATAGAGATTGCTTAGTGTGGCATTGTTAGGAGTTTTGGTACTTTTGGTACTTTTGGTAAAACTTATGCACTTTTAATCTCCTATGTATGTGTATATATCCTGTGTATGTGTACATGTTCTTGAAATATGTACTTTTGGTAAATCTCTTATGTATGTGTATATATCCTGTGTATGTGTACATGTTCTTGAAATATGTACTTTTGGTAAATCTCCTATGTATGTGTATATATCCTGTGTATGTGTATGTGTACATGTACTCTTGAAATATGTACTTTTGGTAAATCTCCTATGTATGTATATATATCCTGTGTATGTGTATGTGTACATGTTCTTGAAATATGTATATGTGTCATTCAAATATTTGTATGTGTCCTTGAATACTATGCATTTAGATGATTACATCTTTAGTCGTATTTAGATGATTACGTCTTACATATTTGATGATTGAACATGTAAGTAAAAATTAACAAGGCACACAAGCTTTAGTGTAGCTAACTTTTAGTGTAGTAAAAATTAACAAGGATCAATTTTAATTAAGATACCAACCTTTAGTGTAGCTAACTGCTACAAACCACACAAGCTATGGAATACTCCCTCGAATCACAAATAGTTGCCATTTTGAATATAGATGTCGTTGAACTTTCGAAATTTTGACCATCAATATCTTCTAAATATTTAAATTGGATAAATAAAAATCATATGTGTAGATTTATCTTGAAAAGTACTTTCATCATATGTGTTTAGTCATTTGATTGATTGTACCAGTATACATCTTTTATTCAACTTGAAAATCATATGTGTAGATTTATCTTGAAAATCATATGTGTAGATTTAGATTATGTTTGAGTATTGGTTATCTATTTGCCGATTTGCTCTATGGTCAGTCAAACATGGTAATTGTCAAAAGTAAGATACATGGCCGAACATGTTTCTGAAAAAAGAGAGCAGATGCTTGTGTAATTCTCTCTTTGCCCAATATGTGTTAAATAATCAATTTCTTATATGCTAATATTCTAGTGTAATAAAATACAATAGACTACTAAGTTATAATTACACAAGTGTAATTAAAACATGGAGACTTATATAGACAACCCATTGTAGGAGATATCTTTAGTGTTGCCTATAGATGACATAGTAGGCTACTTACTATAGACAATAGCTGTTTGAACCACTTCATGCCCTTAGCAAGGAAAAACTAGTTGGCAAAGGTTTCAATGTAGCTAGCTTGGAACCTGAGGTGCTAATCACACTGATTAAAAATGTGCGTATAAAGATCAAAAAATATATATGTGTGTATAAAGATGTTTGTGTATAAAAATATATATATGTGTTCTTGAAAGATGTATATCGCAGTCTCGAAAACAACTGTAAAAAACACTATCATGTGTCTATGCCATCGTTTGAATTCATAAGTTTGACATTATGCGCAAAAGAATAGTCTAGCCGGCAATGCGGCTATACTTGGGCTCATATGCTTTTATGTCTATTTTTACTCAATACATCTATCTTCATTTCCTCGTTACGTCTTTCTTCGATACCACTGTATGTATCCGTGGGTTGTCGCGACATTTTTACATAAAATGCAAAAATGGAAATCTCACGTGCACACAGTACTAGTCCCTAGATCAGTAGCTAGTACACACATTTACAACAATTGATATCACATCCATACTCTTTATTGTAGATAATAAAGGTAATTTACATAATAATCCCTAGAAAAACTCGTTAACATTCCCGAATCCTGCGACGAATAATTTCATCAAGCTATTTTGATTCTTCACCCTAAAAACCACGAATAAGCAAGGGTGAGTACTTGCGTACTCAGCAAGACTTTTTCAAATCCTATAATATATGCAGGCCATTCAAAGGAAAGGCTTTAATGGTCAATTTGCAGAAAACTAATTTGCAAAAGAATTTACTGAATTGTAGAACATAAACGGAATTTAAATAAAAATAGTTTAATATATAAGTATAAACCAGTAAATTTCACAAACCTCAGTTCCTTTGATCATCTCCATGAATCAATCATTGACAACACA
The DNA here is from genome assembly GCA_036346375.1 of Guadua angustifolia. Taxonomy (NCBI): domain Eukaryota; kingdom Viridiplantae; phylum Streptophyta; class Magnoliopsida; order Poales; family Poaceae; genus Guadua; species Guadua angustifolia. The sequence continues at coordinate 48,613,325 of CM070502.1, read as the reverse complement.
TGTCAATCCGAAGTAATTCCTTTCCAACAAGGATATCTAATCCAAATCATGGTGCTAGACAGCACATATCAAAGTCCACATTTTGTAAAATGAAACAGCTAACTAATGCAGGAGCACCAAGTATCCTATGACCGCGGGAACGGCTTTTCGAAAAGATTTATACTCTGCAGAGGTGTACAGCTTTACCCACAAGACATGACTTAACTCTTTGTGCAATCTATTAGCACACTTCCTTCGGTGTGCCGCAGAGTGTCATGACATAACCGTTACATTACCTAACCCTAACTTTGCACCAGCCCGGGACGTAAAACCCATACTATGGTAGAAAAACTCAGATCATAGAAATGATGGAACTTCTCCATAGTACGGTGTACACCATTGTATCAGCAAACGTGACTCCCAACACCTCGGTGTGGGCGCCCCTCTGAGCAATCCATTAAGAAACAGCTCGTACTACTCCAGCCTATCAATGTGCAAAGCTAGTTTTAAGTAACTTAATAGGTTAAGGCTGTCCCATACCAGCACTTGTGGTTGTACGGAAATACTTGGATATAACGTACAATTAGTTCGGTCCTTAATCCGACACGGGCAATAATCTCCCCCTAATCTACGTGCAAATCCATGCACCTTCGGCTATTGCCAATAATTGCCCGCATCAACATTATAATTTTATTTTCATTTTTCATTAAAATAACCAAAAATCACCATCATGTCTCAACATGTCCAAGAATCATCATCATGCATTAGCATATCCCAATATCATTTGATCAATGTCTTAATTCGATGTATACTAAGTCTAAAGCATGGCTAAGCAAGGTTATTAAACATCGTGTATACCCAGAGTGACATTATATATTGTCTAACCATGATTCTAAGGTATCAAGGTTCACAAATTCATTTATATCAAGGAGGTTTCAGGAATCAACAGGTATAACTACCATTACCCACAATATAGCGAGTTTAATGAATATCGCATGCAATCAAAACATTTAATGAAAACATTTATAAAACTGGGATCAACATGGTCAAAGGGGTGCTTGCCTTGCTTATTTGCTGTTTCTGACAAGTCGTAATCGCGATTGACGTTGTCGATGGCGAGATTAATAACGTCGAGTTCTACACGTTGCGAACGAAGAACATAACAAATGACAAATAACAAGATTTCAATAAGGACAAAAAGAAATTAGATGGAAATCTAAATACAAATAAATCATAGAAGGCAGGCATGATTTAAAGTTGGGTTCTTATTTATAACGGTGTCATGCTAGGGTTTATTTGTACTTTTAAATTCAAATATAGCATCAACTGAGTTTGAATATTAAATATTTTTGCACAAATGAGTTTATTATGGATTCAGGAGCATGTATAAATTATTTTATCATTTTAGGATTTATGATGTACAATTTTTATTAAGGAACAATAATAGAGTTTATTTAAATTTCTATTTCAAATAAATCAAACCATGCATGATAATTAAATATTTTTGTATATTCAAGTTCCTAATTCCATAAGGATTCTAACAAAATTTATTTTATTCAATTTTGAGTTCATATGCAAAATATTCATGTATAACATATTTCGGGTCTTTACTTTAAATTTGAATTAAAAATTTAAACAGAGTTGAACTTCAAAATATTTTTGCATATTCTGAATCTACATGAATTTAAATGAATTTAGGAATTTATTTTGTTCCATTTTGACTATTGGTTCAAAAGTTATAAGCATATGAATTTTATTCGGGTCTGAAAATACAGGAAAAATAGGAGATTACCTAATTTGGAATGTACGCTTTCAGTCTTGGATTACGCCTTCTCTTTTTGTCTGGCTTGGGCTGAGGAACTGGTAATTGGGCCCGTGAAGTCAGTGACGCGGAGCAGCCGGGCCCGCATGGCAGCGAACAGAAGCAAGTGGCTGCGACTGACCATCGGGTCCCGCTCGGCAGCGACTGATTGAGGAAGATTGAGCGCTGCGACTGACCGGTGGACCCCGATGTGCAGCGACAGAGAACAGAGGGGCCGATGGTGAAGCTCGCCGACAATGGAGGAAGGCCGGAACGACGGAATCGGTTGCACGGTGATGATCAGCAGATTATTCCGCATCTAGGGGTGGTACTGGCGTGGCTGGAGTTGGCCGGAGGTGGGTCGCCACCGAGAGCCAGCGGCGGCGCCATGAACGGAGAGGTGGAGCTGCTGAAGCAAGGCAAAACTTGGATCAACAACACCGAAATGAGCATCAGTGTACCCTAGTGATCGTGATTATGCATTCGAACGAGAAGAAGCACTACCGACTTGAGCTCCCACCATGCACGGCCATGGCGGAAGGGAAGAGCTCGGAGCGGCTGCTCACTGCAGAAGATAAACTCGAATTGGCGATGGGGATGGACTCCAGAGGTCACAAGGAAGTTATAGCCCTAATAGTTTGGTTTGATTTGGAGCGTGGAGGTGTGCGGGTGGATTTCCCTCTTTCGCTGCTTTTGCCGAACTTGAGGAAGAAGATGAGGTTTGCTCGCACGGGAGGAGCTCAGGTGTGAGGCTCTAGGTTTGTATATGGATTAGGAAGGCGCCGCTCATGCTTAAATAGCTGGATGAGGTGGTGCGAACTGGATTTGAACACAAACCGATCCTTGCGGCGAGTTGGGCTAGCGCGCAAGGGATAACGTTGCCGAGGCAGAGCTTTTCCAATGAAATGACTGCCGTGGCAACGTTTTGACAGGGGTTGGTCAGGTCGGCACTGCAAATTGTTGCCATGGCAAAGAGTTCACCGCTAATCGCTTGCCATGGCAAAGAATTCTCAGTGAAGACGTTTGTCGTGGAAAAGATTGGCAGGAGAGGCATGGCAAGTTGGATCACCAGCTTGTGCCAACCTGTGCCGTGGCAAAAGAATGAACGGACGAGGCTTGCCGTGGCAGCGAATTGGCGGAACGGGAGAGAAGAAGGGAGGAGAAGGCACAGGAGAGATGGCCGACGTGTGGGGTGAGCTGGCTGGGAGAAGTCGGCAGGGGACAGCTGGTTTTCCTGGTCCCACATGGCAGAGAAATGTTGGCCGGTTGGCTTGTCCAGATTAAGGGAGGGCCCACATGTAAGCGAAACAAGGAAGAGAGCTCAAGAGAATTCTGGACAGGTTTGGCTTGGTCCGTAAGATTGAGCTATCAAACTATCTTGAGATTTTATAAAAAATTTTGTAGAGATTTTTCAGGTGCAGATGAAGGTCCAGGAAAATTTTCAGATAAAAAATCGTTGCAAATATTTTATTAAAATTCTGACAATGTAATATTTGAATTTTTAGCGATTCTGTTTTAGATTTATTAAAGTGACTAAATTATTTTATTTATTTTTGATTCTTTTTTCAAATTTGTTTGAGCTAATAATGCTTATATAAAATTTTCAGATTTGTATCTTTGATAATTAAATTTTAATAATTATGGCATTGCTATTTTCAACTTTACTAGTTTTACATTTTTGAATTTCTAATAGCTTTAAATATAAGTTTTTATTTCTGATATTTTTACCAAAGGTATATAAGGTTGTCAGGATTTTAGGGTAAAAATTTCATAATTAGGCTTTTAATATTGCTATTCATTATTTTCTTAAAATTAGAATGCATGCAAATGAGGAAAGGACATTGTTTTAAATTAAAATTTTGATTTAAATTGAAAATTTTATTTTATTCCATTTTTAAATTTCAAAATTTTCATTTTTGCTTATTTTTGATTTTTTCGGGATGTTACAGACTACCCCCCTTAACAGGAATCTCGTCCCCGAGATTTGCCTGGTCAAGGGAGTGGCAAGAGGTTACATAAGAATTGGTTTGATTATAAGGCAACGTTTCGTTCTTTTAAAATATTTCCAATTAGATTTTCTTATTATTTCAGGGTTATCGCATCACGAATTTCCAACCGAAGGGTTATTCATCCACGAGAGTAACCCGAGAGGCAATACCAAAAATTACACATCAAAAGTCGAGCAATCAAAATGGTTCTCACGCAATGCAAATAAGGAGGTGTAAATTTTAATTTAACAACTAGCCTATTCTAGTGTTCCTTTTTCTGCCTAACAATACCGATTCTTCATGAAGCAACTTGGCGTCATCGAAATCTTTTAGGTCTTCTTTTCCTTCTTGGAAATATAAATCCACCTTGGCTTCGACTTGTAGTCTTCATATACACTCCAAGCGAAGTGACGAGATGGTATCTTCAAGTTCAATAGCATGGTTAGGTAATATTTGTGGAGAAGATTGAATAGTGGCTGGTTTTAACGCAGTTTAGGTATTCTCATTGGTTACTGGTATGGCACGATCTTTACCCTAGTTCATTTATGGATGGTTATGGATTTATGTACATCTGGGGGGTGACAAAGGCTATGCTGTTATATTAACTCTGATGGGGAAAGAATAGGAACTAGAATATACAGGTGAGAGGTAGAAAGAAGAAATAAGCATGTGAGAAATTATATAGAAAGAATAGAAGTAATTTTATAAATTTTCATTTTTAGCCTATGGGTCGAGGTTTCTGGATTCATACATAAGGGCAACTCATCATGAAACTTTAACCTAAAGGTTAAGTTCACATGAAAATCAGCCTGGACAAACAGTAAAAACCAATTGCAAATAACAAGATATAATCACTACATAAGAATGCTTACACAGCTAAAGCGGAATAATAAGACTATGTATAGGGGTTCCTTTCCTAACGAAGAACCAAATATACTCTTAGTCTTCTGCCTTTTATTGTTGGATAATACCAGCTCTTTATGAAGTAGGTCTTCAGGCTTTACTTTCGCCTTGTGGGGGGTGGCAAGAGTAATGTCCATCCTCTTGAGGTTGTTGGCATCGACGTTGTAGTCTTCCTTGATTGGCATGAAGAATGATGGCGACATATCTTGGAGATCTTCAGAAGCAACCGTGAAAATAAACTATAGGTGAGAATTGTTTTAAGCAAAGAAGAATTTGTTTTATAAACCAAAATGAAAGTAGGGGTAAGAATGAGAATCTTAGGAGTGAGGAAAGCATAGCAATGACTACATTTCGCAAATATAGTAGCTTTTGAAAATAGTATTTTGAATTTATTTCATTCTAATGCTAACGACCATTCTAGGGTTTATCCTGCAGTCAGTACAGCTCTGATACCAACTGTAGTGACCCCCATTTTTACATAAAATGCAAAAATGGAAATCTCATGTGCACACAATACTAGTCCCTGGATCAGTAGCTAGTACGCACATTTACAACAATTGATATCACATCCATACTCTTTATTGCAGATAATAAAGGTAATTTACATAATAAAGTCTTACAATTCAGAGAAATGCAGCGGAAATAATAAAAGTCTTGTAGTATGCCCATACAATCCCTCAAGCAACTGACAAGATATAATCCCTAGAAAAACTCGTTAACATTCCCGAATCCTGCGTCGAATAATTTCATTGAGCTATTCTGATTCTTCACCCTAAAAACCACGAATAAGCAAGGGTGAGTACTTGCGTACTCAGCAAGACTTTTTCAAATCCTATAATATATGCAGGCCATTCAAAGGAAAGGATTTAATGGTTAATTTGCAGAAAACTAATTTGCAAAAGAATTTACTGAATTGTAGAACATAAACGGAATTTAAATAAAAGCAGTTTAATATATAAGTATAAAGCAGTAAATTTCTCAAACCTCAGTTCCTTTGATCATCTCCATGAATCAATCATTGACAACACATGTCAATCCGAAATAATTCCTTTCCAACAAGGATATCCAAACCAAATCATGGTGCTAGACAGCACATATCAAAGTCCACATTTTGTAAAATAAAACAGCTAACTAATGCAGGAGCACCAAGTGTCCCATCACCGCGGGAACGACTTTTCGAAAAGATTTATACTCTGCAGAGGTGTACAGCTTTACCCACAAGACATGACTTAACTCTTTGTGCAAGCTATTAGTACACTTCCTTTGGTGTGCCGCAGAGAGTCATGACATAACCGTTACATTACCTAACCCTAACTTTGCACCGGCCCGGGACGTAAAACCCATAATATGGTAGAAGAACTCAGAGCATAGAAATGATGGAACTTCTCCATAGTACGGCGTACACCGTTATATCAGCAAACGTGACTCCCAACAGCTCGGTGTGGGCGCCCCTCCGAGCAATCCATTAAGAAACAGCTCGTACTACTCCAGCCTACCAATGTGTGAAGCTAGTTTTAAGTAACTTAATAGGTTAAGGCTATCCCATACCAGTACTTGTGGTTGTACGAAAATACTTGGATATAACGTACAATTAGTTCGGTCCTTAATCCGACACGGGCAATAATCTCCCCCTAATCTACGTGCAAATTCATGCACCTTCAGCTATTGCCAATAATTGCCCGCATCAACATTATAATTTTATTTTCATTTTTCATTAAAATAACAAAAAATCACCATCATGTCTCAACATGTCCAAGAATCATCATCATGCCTTAGCATATCCAAATATCATTTGATCAATGTCTCAATTCGATGTATACTAAGTCTAAAGCATGGCTAAGCAAGGTTATTAAACATCGTGTATACCCAGAGTGACATTATATATTGTCTAACCATGATTCTAAGGTATCAAGGTTCACAAATTCATTTATATCAAGGAGGTTTCAGGAATCAACAGGTATTACTACCATTACCTACAATATAGCAGAGTTTAATGAATATACGCATGCAATCAAAACATTTAATGAAAATATTTATAAAACTGGGATCAACATGGTCAAAGGGGGTGCTTGCCTTGCTTATTTGCTGTTTACGATGAAGTCGTAGTCACAGTTGACGTTGTCGATGACGAGATTAATAACGTCGGGTTGTACACGTTGCGAACGAAGAACATAACAAATGACAAATAACAAGATTTCAATAAGGACAAAAAGAAATCAGATGGAAATCCAAATACAAATAAATCATAGAAAGCAGGCATGATTTAAAGTTGGGTTCTTATTTATAACGGTGTCATGCTAGGGTTTATTTGTACTTTTAAATTCAAATATAGCATCAACTATGTTTGAATATTAAATATTTTTGCACAAATGAGTTTATTACGGATTCAAGAGCATGTATAAATTATTTTATCATTTTAGGATTTATGATGTACAATTTTTATTAAGGAACAATAATAGAGTTTATTTAAATTACTATTTAAAATAAATCAAACCATGTGATAATTAAATATTTTTGTATATTCAGGTTCCTAATTCCATAAGGATTCTAACAAAATTTATTTTATTCAATTTTGAGTTCAGATGCAAAATATTCATGTATAACATATTTCGGGTCTTTACTTTAAATTTGAACTAAAAATTTAATCAGAGTTGAACGTCAAAATATTTTTGCATATTCTAAATCTACATGAATTTAGGAATTAATTTTGTTCCATTGTGACTATTGGTTCAAAAGTTATAAGCATATGAATTTTATTTGGGTCTGAAAATACAGGAAAAATAGGAGATTACCTAATTTGGAAAGTACGCTTTTAGTCTTGGATTACGCCTTCTCTTTTTGTGCGGCTTGGGTGAGGCCGCAATTGGGCCCGTGAAGTCGATGTGCGCGAGCAGCCCAGAGCCCGCATGGCGTGAAACGAAGCAAGTGGGCTGCGGCCGACCATCGGGTCCCTTCGGCGGCGGCCGATTGAGGAAGATCGCTGCCGCGATCGACCGGTGGACCCGATCGCGCGCGACAGAGAACGAGAAGGGCGATGGCGGCTTCGCGGCGACGGAGGATGCGGAGCGGTGGAATGGTTGCACGGTGATAATCATCAGTTATTCCGCATCTAGGGTAATCTTGGCGTGGTGGAGTTGGCGGAGGTGGGTCGCCACCGAGAGCAATGGCGGCACCATGAACGGAGAGGTGGAGCTGCTGAGGCAAGGCAAAACTTGGATCAACAACACGAAATGAGCATCGATGTACCCTAGTGATCGTGATTATGCATTGAGCGAGAAGATGCACTACCGACTTGAGCTCCCACCATGCACGGCCATGGCGGAAGGGAAGAGCTCGGAGCGGTGGCTCACTGGAGAAGATAAACTTGAATTGACGATGGGGATGGACTCCAGAGGTCACAATGAAGTTATAGCCTTGATAGTTTGGTTTGATTTGGAGCGTGGAGGTGCGGGGTGGATTTCCCTCTTCGCCGCTTTTCTTAGAACTTGAGGAAGAAGATGAGGTTTATGTGAGGAGGAGCTCGGGGTGAGGCTCGGGTTTGTATATGGATTAGGAAGGCGCCGCTCATGCTTAAATAGTTTGGATGAGGTGGTGCGAACAAGATTTGAGCGCAGACCGATCCTTGCGGCGAGTTGAATTTGGCGCGCAGGGATAACATTGCCGAGGTAGAGCTTTTCGATGAAATGACTACCGTGGCAGCGTTTTGACGAGGGTTGGTCGGTCGGCCTTTGCAAATTGTTGCCGTGGCAAAGAGTTCACCACTAATCGCTTGCCGTGGCAAAGAATTCTCGATGAAGACGTTTGCCATGGCAAAGATTGGCGAGAAAGGCACGGCAAGTTGGATCACCGGCTTGTGCCAACTCGTGCCATGGCAAAGGAATGAGCAGACGAGGCTTGCCGTGGTAGCGAATTAGCGAGCAGGAGAAGAAGGAGGAGAAGGCCGATAGATGGCCGACGTGGGGCGAAATGGGGAGAAGTCGGCGGGGATAGCTAGTTTCCTGGTCCCACATGGCGAGAAATGTTGGCGGTTGGCTTGTCCAGATTAAGGAAGGGCCCACATGTAAGCGAAACAAGGAAGAGAGCTCAAGAGAATTCTGGACAGGTTTGGCTTGGTCCATACGATTGAGCTACCAAACTGTCTCAAGATTTTATAAAATTTTTTGTAGAGGTTTTTCAGGTGCAGATGAAGGTCTACGAAAATTTTCAGATAAAAAATCATTGTAAATATTTTATTAAAATTCTGGCAATGTAATATTTGAATTTCTAGCGATTACATTTTAGATTTATTATAGTGTCTAAATGATTTTATTTATTTTTTAATTTTTTTTCAAATTTATTTGAGCTAATAATGCTTCTATAAAATTTTTCAGATTTTTATCTTTGATAATTAAATTTTAATAATTACGGCATTGATATTTTCAACTTTACTAGTTTTACTGTTTTTGAATTTCTAATAGCTTTAAATATAAGTTTTTATTTCGATATTTTTAACAGAGGTATATAATGTTGTCGAATTTCAGGGTAAAATTTCATAATTAGGCTTTTAATATTGCTATTCATTATTTTCTTAAAATTAGAATGCATGAAAATGAGGAAAGGACATTGTTTTAAATTAAAATTTTGATTTAAACTGAAAATTTTATTTTATTCCATTTTTAAATTTCAAAATTTTCTTTTTCCCTTATTTTTGAATTTTTCGAGATGTTACATGGGTCAATTTGAAATTTCTGATAAACTTGTTAGGAATGGCCTCTAATTAGGGACAAGTGCCAGAGGGAGTTGGGCCCTCGAATATAGACGAAGTAGGAACGAGTAGCCCAACGTACTACCTGAACCTACAGGATATTGATATGGAGCAACCTGGCGCCTCTGCCATGGACCAAGCTGACGCCACTGCCATGGGTGAGGTAAAGTATTAGTACGTTGTCATTCCCAAAATATTGTAGGGTCAGACAACTAATAAGAAAATCTAATTGTAGGCTCAGACATCTGATGAACAAAGGCGGCGCACAGGCCGTGGTCCGAACAAGATGCCTAAGGGTGTTCATAATATAGTAGAGCTCTCGGCAGTCGGGGAACCTGCTATACCCGCGTCATCGTTGGGGCCGTATTGTCGCATGCTGAGTACTTGCTAGGGATTATGTGCCCATCAGCTATAGATCATGGACCAGCCACCGAGGTGATTAGTGGGTGGTTCCCGATGACCTGAAGGACTTGCTGTGGGACAAGCTAAAAGAAGTATTTCAGTTCCCCTAAGGGTCCGAGTTGGTTGCAAAGAAACGTGCACTAAGTATCATGTGCACATCGTGGAAGAATTGGAAGATGATGTTGAATAAGAACTATGTGAACAAGAATGAAACACCAAATTTTAACATGTATCCAAAGATAAGGGAATTTTGGGAGGACTTTGTGGCGTATGAGAATTCTGAAAAAACCCAGATAGTGAGTCAGAAGAACAAGGCTAACGCAGATAAGAATATGTACCCTCACACACTAGGCACTGGTGGCTACGTGAAGAAAATACCTGCATGGGATAGGTACGAAGAAGAGTTAACCCGTAGGGGCGTCATTCCTACGACGGCCGAGTTGAGTGAACGATCTAAGCACTGGTTGCTTGGGAGTAGGGCTTCTGTCTCGAAAGATGGCAACTTAAGCTTCAGGAGCAATAGAGCCCAGGAAGTGTCGCGGAAAATAGCAGATGCTCACGTGTAGTCTTCCCAAGGCTTTTTAGGCCACGAAGGAGAATGACGAGCTAATCTGTTGCCTGGGTAACAAGGAGCACCACAGTCGCTTTTAGGAGTTGGTTTAGTGCCGTGGAAAGAAGGCTTCTAGCTAACGTATCCTTTGTAAGCGGTAGAAAAGAATAAGAGAAGATCAAGCTGGATCACAAATACAAGATCTTTGTGGCGAGGCGTTAGCGGAACAGAGAGCGGAGCTGGTTAAAGTTGTGGAGCAAGCAGACTGAAAGCTCTCGACTCACGACCGCCACCGATGGCACCCTCGAAACTTGATCCGCGGTGTCCGTAAGAGCATTTGTGCATCCATAGGGATCCTCGAAAACATGGACTCCATTTTTCGATGGATGACATCACGCAGGCGACACCGTGCAAGCTGCATTTATGCGCACATGGCATTACCATCAAGGTGGCCGATGGCGGGGTTTGGCCATGCGGCTCCTCGCAGGTTTTGCACTGCCGCCTGATACCGCTGGGATTCGCTAGGGTCGAAGTGGACAGTGTAGTCCAACAATATCGCAAAATAGAGGTAGAGATTCCTGGCGAGGACGGAAAAAACAAACTTGGAGAAAACGTGCATGGCTTCCTCGCGTGGCGCAAGGCTTGATTATGTTTGGCTCGGACGATGAGGATGACAAAGACGATGATGATGATGATGATGATCAGCCGCACTCTCCACACGCAGACTTGTCGCCTAGGAAAAGTGCAACTCCTCTGTCGGCACTAGCTAGGAAAAGTCCAACTCCTCCGCCAGCACCACCCAGGAAAAGTCCAACTCCTCCGCCGGCATATAAGAAGAATCGAACATCAGCACCATCTCGGAAGTCCGCACCGTCTTATAGAAAATCTCGGTCATCTGTGAAGTTAGCACAGCTCAGAAGAAATTACCAGCTGAGATGACTGAAGAAGAACGGAAAAAGGAAATAAGCGCATGCGTAACATCTCACTTCAAAAAGGTGCCATCACCTGAGAAGACTAAAGTTAATGCTAATGCGCAGAAGTTTTTCTTGAGTATGGCAAAAGTCAAAGAGACAAGGTGGGCTTCTGAACCTTCCAAAATGTCGGACTACGAGCGCATCTCCAGAAAGCAATACTTGAAGGCGGCTAATGCCAATGCGTTGATATTGCAAGCTGAAAGAGATGCTGCTGAACAACTTCGTGCTCACGAGCGAGGTCTAAGGTGGATGTTCTTTTTGGGGCAACCGCTGGTTGAACCAGCTCATTTAGACCACCTAAGCACACAATTGCGGCGCGTCCATCAGTGGTACATGCAGCAGTGCAAAAATGGTATGGAGGCGCTCCCAGTTAGATACAAAGAATCAGATTTTCACAATGGAGATAACATCTTTTGGGTGTTATTCACTGAATTGTATATGTTGTACCATCAAGATGCCCTGGACGCGAATGTACTCAGACTGTGGACTTTGTAAGTCTCTACGTATATTATTGTATATTCTTGTACTATTTAACTGCATGTCTAACCACTACAAGAAACAGAGAAAAATTCGTGGGCCAAAAACCCACGAATTTAGGCCAAAACTCACGAATTTAAGTTAAATTCGTGGGCAAATCATCGAATTTAGTTCACGAATTTAACTCGACAAAATTAATCAATTAAATTCATGGGCTGAAGAAACCCACAAATTTAACTGCTAAATTCGTGGGCTGAAGAAACCCACAATTTAATCATTAAATTAGTGAAATTTGAAGAAACCCACAATTTAATCTGTTAAATTAAGTAGGCTGAAAAAACTCATGAATTTAACTTAAATTAGGTAAATGAAAAAACCACAATTTAACTTAAATTAAATGAAATTTGAAAAAACCACAATTTAACTTAAATTCATGGGTACCCACAATTAGCTAATTAAATTAAATGGGTTTTAAATCACGAATTCATTAGACATTTATACATATATATATATATATATATATATATATATATATATATATATCACACTCAATACATATAACCATATCGATCACGCATATATATATATCGATATGCATCTCATTCAACACAACCATCTTCACATTCAATCTTATTCAACACATCGCAATATTACCTCTACTAAAAGATTGAAACCAACCATTTAACTCTTTAAAACCGGCTTAAAACTAAGTCACCGAAATATACAAAATTTCGGCATGACCTCTCTAGTAAATAGGACATCCACTCGTGAGACAAAAAACATTTGCAGTTATAATATATATATCAATCTCTCAAACCAAAAGAAGACATTCTAGCAGATCCTTAGATAATCAATCACACATCCAACGGCAATTTGTAAACTACACAATGACGTACAACACATTACAACCGCAAAACACACCCTCCTAATCATGCCTACCAAAAAATATAATCGGCTAGGATGCTAAATAGGATTAGTATTGCACTTGGAAGGATTACTATCACGCTTATTCGGTGATGATGATTCAGGCCTTCTTCTTAGCATTCGAGCTCCCGGGATAGGTTATCTTTTGAATTCTTCCTCATGCTCCTATCCTTGAGCTCCGCAATTTGGTCTTCCCAAGATCTCCTCTGCCAGACTTCTTTTCTGGTCCTATGGTTAACACAGGTAGAGCGTTAGTGTGGAAACAAAGCAGCGCTAAATAGCCCCTTTCCATCGTAAACTACTATCCCATCTTTGTTATAGATGCCAAGGGAAGATACAGCAGCAGAAAATGCTTTCTCAGATGGCAGCATGTGTGGCAACTAATTCAAAGAAGAATACATTACAAAAAGAAACAATTAATCAGTTGAACAATCAATACGAAGAAACAAGCAGGCATGCCATGTTTGGCAACTTATACTAAATAGTGATACCTACACATATTTGATCACCCTGACCAAAACAGGTCATGTCTACTTTAATGTATATAAGCTGAAGATTCTAAGGATTAAAAAAAATGTGGATTTCATGTGTTGCTTTCAGTTCATGTGAAGGTTGACAATAGCAAGTGAAAATATAGACAACAAGAAAGGACATAGGATTAGCAATATTCAGGTGACCACAAGGGAGCAAAGCAGGATGCACATCAAGCAAAACTATGGATGCAGTGGAAACATGAATTGCAGTTCAAACCATAAAAGCAACCTTACCATCAAAGACATATGGTGGATTTGCTCCTCAGTGTAACATAATTATGCTTAATCAATCCATATTCTTGACCTTGAACCCCTGTACCATGGATCCATTGGTTCAACAGTGGGTTCAATCGATTGCAATCTTCATTCAAATAGTTAAGAAGAATGTCGTCATCCTTTGGAAAAATCACACGAGTGATAGGTGATAATTTGGTGAAGATGTACCTAGCACTAGCAGACATCTTTGCCTCCACGAAATGAATATAAACACCCAAAGATGCATGAGAAGAATGGGTTAGAAAGAAAAAGGCCAATAACTTAGCTTTTACATCGTTGATTATCCTACCTGATGTCTGGTCCCGAATTGGCCATTGGGCTGCAAAAGGTAAGTTCCCGGCTAAAAATTTTGTTTCATCAGTATATTGTTGTAGAACTAGTGAATAATTATCAAGTGCGATGTAGATTTTTGCAAGAAGATCTGTTAAGGCCTCAACCTCATCACCAAGTAAATCCACCGATAAAAATTGAGAAATTGCAGCATAGCACATAACTCTCTTTTTCCTCCCCTTTGTAGGGTACCATCTAGCATCTAGGTTGTATGCCTTGTTGCCGTTTTTGCAGGGTAAGCAGTATATTTGGATAGAGGTGAAGCTTTAAAGCATAATTCACAAACACATTACCTCAAGCTCAGCTTTCTAAAGATTAGAGCCCCTTGTCTCATATATCTCCTTGAATCTCAATGCCTTCTTTCTTAAAAAATTGCATTCTTTCACAAGGTGTTTACACTGTTCTTGTAATAAACTAAACCTGTCAAACAAAGGGACGCTACCCACTTTATTCACAGAACTACAACAGATATAGTTCTAGTGCTAAATATATATAACATATGCAGCGAATATAAAATGATATGAAATAACTTCAAACGATTTAATCATTTCACATTGAGACTAAACGAATTAGAGAACAGTAATATACATGGGAAATGATGCATAATCTCGCTACTCTATTACTATGATTATCCTTAAAATAAGCGAAGCATACCACACAGAAAGAGATAAAAGATCAGCACAATACAACCTAAGAGAGCGGAATCTGAGGATCGGTGGCCTCTTTCTAGTACATCTCAAATTCTCAATGAGTCGTTAGAACTTCTACCAATTGGAACACATAATTAAGTGAATCGGTGGCCTCTTTCTCATGACCAAAGAGTTGACAAATTCTGAGTTTGAAGTTATAGAAAGAAATGTTTCTTCTAAAAGTAAATGCTCGAGAAAAGGTAACAGTACACTAAATCTAAAAATCAGCCTGACATCACGAGAACCATGCATTGACTTACCATACTAATAAAAAGGTAGTGACATAATAGATGGTATTAAGTAGTCCATAAGACAAAACACCAAAGACACCATATCTCTTTAATTTCTCTAGCAACTGACAACACCAAAGAGAATACATAAGGAATGATGAACTCTCACTATAATATAAGATTAAAAGAGTACATCGAATATGTCATTCCAAGTATTGGTATCATGATTCATGAGAAAGGCTGAAAGCTTGAATCTGAAATTCATTAATCTGAACAAGATGGATATATGCAAGGTTCATCTATAATCGCTTAACATGAAGGTAATATTCCCACTGCCATTCCAAGCTATATATTGGCCCTAGCCTCCTGTTGGAGTAATAGTTCTTTCTGTCAACAGCTACTCCCTCCAATGATAAATATAAGGCCTATAGTTTGAATAGTCTTGTTGAAAAATATAAGGTGTGCATGTAGATAATGAGCCTTTCCACCTATACCCCTATTTATTCTCTCTCAACTATATACATTTATTCATTACCACCTACACAAAGTATTATTTCTCATCTTTCAAGACAATTAAGAGGGATATGTAAGTCATTTCCTCTCATGTCTTTCTCAATTTCACCACAACCTTAATCCTTGTGAAAAATCAACATAAACCTTATATTTACGAACGGAGGAGTATTTGCATAAAAGAGTAAAAGAATAACTACAGATCATTGCTTATATTAATGAAAAGCCGGATAAATAAAGAGAATCAACTTCTCTTACAGGAGGTCTTCGCCTCTTTGAGTACATTTTAGGCGCAAAGTGCAAGCTCAAGCTGCAACTTCAATGAAATTTACATTGGAATACTATAGCTCATCAAATGCATGTATATCAAACGACAGGTATTATTATCGGTCTTTGGATTTACAGTTAGTTGTGAATACTCTTTAGATGAGAAACTTTTCGATGACTCTTTGACATAATTTCTTGGACCTGTATGAAAAAAAAATCAATTCAGCCCTATGAAGAAATGCAAATTGATGAAGAGAAGCAAGTACACGCCACAAACATCATACCAGTGGAGCCTCCTTGTGGCTGCTTTGGTTCTTCAATATTAACTACGTCAACCTAAAACGGAAATGCAGATCAGTGTACACATCAATAAAATGTACTGAAATCTAAAATATCTTCCCATCAGAGTTTCTTTTTAAAAATATTTCATTAAGCTCTTATACCCCCAAGGAGTGGTTTGCTTAACCTTAAACACCTATAGAGATTTACAAGAACTCATGCTTTTCATCAATATTCCATTTCCGATAATGCAAAATGAATAAGCGAAATTATACAAGCATGCATTGCAGATGTGCTTTCTCTACACACCAAAAAGCGTAAGTAATTTTTGGGCTTTTGGCAATCAAAGAAGCACCGTGATTGCGTCTACTCTTATCACACTACAAATCCTCTTTTAACTTCAAGACATGCATGTCGAATTATTATCTTCTGATGTCGGAAAAAACTAATGCCACTTTGTTTATAGTTACCACTCCTTTGGTGGTGGTGTGCCTGACCTAGTTAACTTAATGTCATCATTTTCACATCAAATGAACAAAATTTTAACATATGGGGCATCTGCTAACATAATTCTTGAAAGGCGAAATTAAAAACTTTCATGATTATCATCTAGAGTCTATGCTATGAAAGCGAGAATAACCGAATGATGCCTACATCGCACACATTGTCCAAGCGTGCAAAATTCTTCTTCTCACAAACAATCTGGTTCTGAACCGACAAACAAGGTACAAGCATCTTGTCCAACAAACACTCATATTTCCACGAATGAGTACCATATGCTCTAAAGTTCGCATCCACAGTTCCACACCAACAACCTGAGCCTAGAATGAACTCTCCACATCAAATCAATCATATGTCAAACATGGTTAACAAGAACTAACATTTAAATTTTCCCCAGAACAGTTGATAGATTTAGCGAGCATTGTCCCCATTCCCCAATCTAGTAAACCGAAATGAAACCCACGCATTACCATTCAATTAAAATCGAGTAAGAGGAGAATTCACTACCTCGCCAGAGTTTTGGGAGCACCAGATGGGACTCAACATGTGGGACCTTCGTTGGGAGGCGGTCTTGGCCGTTCTTTGAAAGAGACGGAGAAACCCTAAATGCGCAAAACACGAGGAGACCGCGAGGAGACAGAGAAAAGGAGGTGGAGGATATCTTTGGGGTTGGGCATACACGTCGGCCGGAGGCGATTGAAGCGGTCGGTAGGTGAAAGCGAAGACAGCGATGCCATGCTTGTGGCAAGGTCACGTCAGCGACTCTGAAGCTCGCCTCCTCCTCAACAGCGGACCGACCGCTCGCCTCCTCGAGCAATGGCGCGGCCTTGGCCGGCCTGTGATCGCGAGCGGGCGGGCGGGCGAGGCGGCGCGCGTGAGAGAGGCGGCGCGTGAGAGGAGCGAGAGAGAGAGACGGCCGGGGTTATTAAATTCCTATATAATAAATTCGTGAGTTTTTTGGCCCACGAATTTAAGTAAATTCATGGGTATTGTATAAACCGAAGAATTTAAATATATAAATTTGTGGGTTTTTTTTGGTTCCACGAATTTAATTAAATACATGGGTTTTTTTTATAAATCGACGAATTTAAATATATAAATTCATAGGTTTTTTTTGGGCCCACGAATTTAAAAAAACCCACGAATTTTTCACTGTTTCTTGTAGTGAACTTCTTTTTTATATATGTAGAATGGAGATACAGACATATAGAAGAAATGACAATGACAAGTTAGGATTTCTTGATCCAGGGCTTGCCAATGAGAAAATTATCCTGCAGGATCCACAGTTTGTTGAAAACTATTTATTTAATACTTTCTTGAAGCTGCAATACAAAACCTCCATACTTTTACCCTATAACTTTAAGTATGTATTACCCTACTTCTAATATTATTTTACCATTTTTACGTGACACGATGTGAGACTAATAGGCTATGTTAACATATATGTCCAGGTTTCACTAGGTCCTTCTCGTCATCGAGTTAGATGCTAGCAGGATTTTTGTCTTGGACTCGATGAGAAAACCACTTAATATGTATCAAAATTTTTGGGACATGATGAACAGGTAAACTCGATCGTTGCTGTAATACCGCAAATCTTCTTTGCCTGGGTTTCCGCCAAAATTGTTTTCCACTTTCTTGATTTAAGGTTCAGCTGTCACGCGGTTATTAATTCTATTAAAGGTTTTGGGTTTTTCCGTGAAATATTTATCGGAATGGGTGTTTTCTTCGTGCCGTTTAGTTTTGCGGCAAGTTGTCTATCTTGACAATTGTCATTTCGCGCCAAGAATGTAATAATGTGGTTCGCGCTAATGGTTAAAAGTTGAACTTTTTTTTAGGAGGGGTTGTTTTGGAATTTTTTTTCCCCCTCACCTAAACCCTCTCTTTCATTTTGTGGCTGAGATTTCTTGGAGGAGATTTTTTCCCTTGCCAGCCGACTCACTTCTCTCAGCCGAGCACCAGTATCCCTGGCGTCTTCTTTTCCTGGCCGAAGCCCCTGGCGCCTGCTCCCAATCTCCTCCTGGCGATTTCCTCCCCCAGCCGAGCGCCTGCATCCTTGGCGAGTTTCTTCCTAGCCTCCTCCTCCTGCGCTCTCAGCTGCTGGCCGGCTACCTCCTGGTGCCAATCCCTGGCCAGCCATGTGCCTCCCCTGGAGGTTCTCCAGCAGCCTCCGGCGAGCCTCCTCCTCCTCCGGCCAACTCCGGCGAGCTCTCCTCCGGCGGCTCCTCCTCCTCCCCCGGCCGGCGTCCTTCCTCCCTCATTCCTCCATGAGAAAGACTTGAGGTAAACCCTAGGTCTTTGGGGGATTTTAAGGCTTGCATACAAGGTGTTTGTGTTTATGCCTAGCTAGATTGCATGAGTATGTGATGAAACTCATGGGAATGGAGAGATCAAAGTAGTGGGCAGATTCGGTTTTTGCATTTAGGGTTTTGATTGGAGGATTGTAGATTCATTTTCGGTTGATCGTATGAAATGCCTAGGAGGTTTAATGTTGCTATTTGGTTCAATTGGTGTGACGATAGCATGAGTGCAAATTGCTAGCTTTGCATTTGGTGATAGGGAGCTAACAGTGCATTTACATAGGTTGCCCTCTTCGCTAGCCTGAAAGAGGTTTGCTAAAATATTCATAGCATTGCTTTTCAAGTTGTCAGCTTTGGTCAAGCTCCAGACTGGAAATGAGAGTAGTTGACAGTTGTCGAATTCTATAAGAAAGGAATGCTAGAAATAAAAATTGTGCATCAGTGTTGTTACTATAAATAGTGGGAGATGGGGGTGGGGCATTCTGCGGTTTGTGCAGGTTTCTTGGGTTAGAGATTAGTTAGTTTTGACTAGCATATATGTGCTTACTTTTGGTGCTAGTATGGAATATGGTTATGTCTTCCTTGGAGGTATCAAGGAATTTGATATTCGACTCAGTCATCCAATAATAATTCTGTAAGCCATCATGTTTGCAATAAAATTGTTTAAGCAGCCAAATCATTATGGCAATGGTAGAAGTAAATCACCTTTTGTGCATCTAATGACAAGACCATCTAGCCCTACTATTTTGAAGCCGAGACTTGGATGATTGTTATCTGTTGGCATAGGAAGAAAGAAATCACTGAAATAAATTCACATGCATTTCTAGATAAAGTCAACTTTGCAAGCCAGAATTTGTTCAGGAGGTAGTGTTCTTGTAATAGTCCCAAACATATGTTGAGTAAACTCCTCTCTGGTACTGTATGCGTACTCATTTACGTGTCATCTGAGATCAAATGGTATAAGTTTTAGTGATTTTATTTATATGTCTGCATTGATGCTATACTGACTATCCCCGAATTCACTGCATATGTTTTCATGTTGCCTCTTCCTAAGTTTAAATGGTACTAGTTCTAGTGATTTTGTTTAGGTGGTTTGTTTTCTCAAGTTATATTATGTGTATATGTTCTAAATTCAGGCTTTCTTTAATCACGGAAGTCATCTGACGCTAAGATTCCAAATGCCGCTCCATTTTCCATCGGTAAAAGGCAAGTGCAACTCCTAAGCGTTGTTAGGATGTTAAATGCTTTGTTTGCGATAAGATTATGAAAATTCTAATGAAGTGATTATGGTTATTAGCATGTCTAGAAGTTGTTAGTATGGTGATGAGAATGGATGAATGTTAGCAAATTGGTAAGTTACTCAATTCCCATTTATTGCATTGCATTACAAAATTGTACGAACGAGTATGGTTAAGTTGATGCAAGTGTAGGGACAAGCTTGCACTATAATCACCTAGTTCATATCTGTAAATTTAATTTACTTCATAGAAATTATGTGATGCATTTCCCTGAATTTTATTTATGACTTTATTTACTCTCGAATGAATCACATTGGGGAAATAGCAATTTAATTGGTACTTCCATATTGGTTATGGCTATGTGTGGTGAAAATGAATGAGGGATGAAATGCGTTCACGTCAATTGCATAATTGCATTCATGATGGACGAGGCGTCCCAAGTTGATGCGGGCCTCGGTGCTCACCGTAGTGAGCACAAAAGTCCTACCTCGTAGTCCCATTCATCGAGGTGAATGGGAGCGAGTCGATAAGAGTAGGCGCGCGCCACTGGATGGGTGGGATTGAGGGTGCACACCGCGGGTGTGCACTCACTATCTGGGTATCACGCTATGACAATGTGCATTAGGAGCATGCATGGTGCATTCATTGTTTTGATTCATGAGAAAAGGGATGAGATCATAAAAGCATTGCATTGTGTGTTGCAATTGGTAAATGCTAATTGATGAGAAGGAAATGACAAGTTGAGGATTTAGTCATGGACTCATCTGGAGCGATTATTGAGGCGTGAGTATGGTTTAATTCGTTTCCGAGTTGTATGTGGTAAATGGGGATGAATCTTGCTTCTTTTACTAGATGATTTCAATTAAGTATTGGTTATGTCAAAAGATGAAGTAGTTGTGCTCTTATGTTTGGTTGTATATGAATTCAAACTGTTTCTTTTATTTACTGGATATCAATTAAAGAAACTTTTACTTTATGTCTTGTAGCATTTATATTCTAGCCGAGTTCATTATTTGTTTATGCTGATTAAGCTTTCTTGAGTCTTGGACTCACGCTTGTTTGTTTTCTTGTTTTAGGTACT
This sequence comes from Guadua angustifolia, assembly GCA_036346375.1. Classification (NCBI taxonomy): domain Eukaryota; kingdom Viridiplantae; phylum Streptophyta; class Magnoliopsida; order Poales; family Poaceae; genus Guadua; species Guadua angustifolia. The sequence continues at coordinate 48,592,352 of CM070502.1, read as the reverse complement.
TTGAAGCTGGCCCATTGGGTTGGGAGTAGTAACACGCTGCGGCTTGACCTCCGACAATTCGTTTAAGCGATTCATTCGGTCTTGATGTATCTAATAAGATTGTAATGTGTTATGCGTCGTGGTGGAGTTTATTAAATTCTATTGGTTTTGTGATTGGTTAACTAAGGACTGCTAGAATAATATCCTCTTGCATTGGTTTTACATCTTTGAGTGGATGTCTGTTTTCTAGGAGGTCATGCGAAATTTTCTAAATTTTGGTGACTTAGTTTTAATCTGTTTTGGGGAGTTCCAAGGTTGGTTCAATTTTTTTTGTAGAGCTATGAGGTTTAGGGTCTTTTGGTAGCATTCACGGTGCAGTTGGCACCGGGGTGTTACAGTTGCGTTATTGCTCTAGTAATATTTTATTCTATCACATTTAAGCTTAATTACTATTTAAAATCATTCACAGAGTATTCGCACGATATTGCAAGAAAAGTCATTGGCATTGTCCCTACAAGAAAGATTTCCAAATAATAACCGACTTTCCATGCATGAGACAGGACCAGGGAAATAATTTATGTGTATACTACGTATGTACAAATATACTTTCAATTGTCACGGAGAGTGTCGGCTATAACGAAGCCATGGTCTATAATTACATATTGATGCCTACTTTTCTTTCATTTAACATATATCATCATTAATTAAATTTCTCTTTTCTTCAATAACAGCGCTCCAGGATGGGAACCAATAAGTTACTGCTAACAAAAATTTTAGCAATTCAAAAGCAGATCGCTGGATTTCTTCACGATGAGAACATCAATCCAAACGGCAAGTTTCATGAGCAACTTTAATTCTACTGGAGTCGTTGAAAAACCAAAGTGAACGAGATGTACACACACTACATCTATAAACAGACTATTGTAAAAACTAAATATTGTGATGCTTTAATATATTTGAGTTATGATTTAACGACGCTTTATATGCTATATAATTTGAAGGCAACATATCCTGTGCGCACAGGGCTTCCTGTGTACACACCGCGCACACTAACTAATGAAAGTCATGAAAAACTCTGAATTTTTTTTTAAATGTACTGCATAGATTACTCTACCTATGTATAAAATTGCAGGTTCAAATTCAATACATATCAAGAGTTACAAAAAAAAGAAAATTCTGACACTTGTTAGAATTTTAGTGTCAGAATTTTCTCTCTTTTGTAAGTATTGATATGTATTGAATTTGAACCTGCAATTTTATACATAGGTAGAGTAATCTATGAAGTACATCTACAAATTTTTTCAGAGTTTTTCATGACTTTCATTAGTTGGTGTGCACGGTGTGTACACGGGAAGCCCTATGTGCAAAAAATTTGAATTATAATTTAACAATGCTTTACATTAACACATTAAGCCATATTTGAATTATAATTTAACAATGCTTTACATTAACACATTGCACAAAAAATTTGTATCAAAATATATAATGCAAAGAAAATATGCAATAAAAACATTTTGTGCATGGCTTATCACTGCCGGTTCATCCAAGAACCGACAGTGATATATGTATATTACCGCTGGTTCCTATTTAGAACCGGCAGTGATATATCTATATTACTGCTGGATTTTGGTGTGACTCGGCAGAGATAATCCAATATCACTGCCGGTTGTATAGAGAACCGGCAGTGATAGCTCTTATCACTGCCAGTTCTGGCCGGCGATGCACTCTGATAATCCTAAAAATTTTAAATCGACCGGTATACGAAAAAAAGACCAGTTATTTTCGTTGGCAATAGCCTTATTTTACGTCGAGACCACGGCCGTCGAGATAAGGAGCGAAAGTTAGCTTAATTTTTGTTGAAACCGAGCGAAAGTTAGTTATTTTAAATCGGCGAGAACGCCAAACAAAAGTAATCGCTTGGAAGCCACAATTTTAAATTTACCCTGACGGTACGAGAAGTAATTAATTTTCGTCGGTTTTCGTCTACCCACGAAAGTTAATAAGGTTTATTTTCGTCGGTATTCGAATAGCCCACGAAAGTTAATAAGGTTTATTTTCGTCGGCTTATTCGGTCCACGAAAATAAATTAGGTTAATTTTCGTGGGTTTTTTTCATGGCCCATGAAAATTATTTTGGAGCAGGGACAAAAAAACAGCCCTTTAAACCTATTTTTCACACAGATTTAAACAAATATCATTCATAACAATTCATGCATATATATATATATCATCCAATTCATCCACACATATATCATTCATTCAAATCCACATCATTCATTCATTTATCCATATCATTCATTCAAATCCACATCATTCATTCATCCATACACAAGCACTTCATACACATATATCATTCATCGAGATTACATAATATGAGATTCATCCACACATAATCAATCTCATTTCACAGATTATTACCAAACATCTCAAGATTACATAACATGAGGGTCATTTGAGTTGTGGCGCTACTTGCGAGCCAAATAGGTTTTGAGCAATTGAGATGGCCTCTCGAAATCCTAAAGATCAAAATTCACGATTAGTCAAAAAATTATGGGAAGTAACAAAACTAACCAAGAATATGATAAGTGACAAATTAACGAACATGCTCTCCAGTCTTCTTTGGTACGTGGCGGTGGAGTTTGGTAAACTGGGCGTGTTGTCCCGATCCCTCGATCTGATGAGACCAAATTTAGCTAGATTAGAGTAAGTTCTGCTAAATTGACCAAATTTAACTAGAATAGCCTAAGTTTAGCTACAATAGACTATGTTTAGCTAGATTGACCTAATTTAGCTAGAATAGACCAAGCTTAGCTATAATAGACTAAGTGCGTCTACAATAGAGTAAGTTTAGCTAGATTGACCAAATTTTTGCTGGAATACATCAAGTTTAGCTAGACTTAGGCAAGTTTAGCTAGATTAGAGTAAGTTTATCTAGAATATACTAAGTTTAGCTACATTGACCAAATTTAGCTGGAAAAAGACTAAATCTAGCTAGATTGACCTAATTTAGCTAGAATATACTAAGTGTGGATAGAATATACTAAGTATAGCTAGATTGACCATATATCGCTAGAAAAGACCAAGTTTAGCTAACTTTGAGCTGCAGGAGAAGGTGCTTGGAGGATACATCCCCATTGTGGCGGTGGTGGTGGCGGTGCCATGTTGGAAAGACAATGGTGCAGCCTGCTTCTTTGGAACATTGCTGTAAATGCAATGTGTCGGGTTTCATATATTGTTGCATGCTCGGAATGCTAACTGTTGAGGGCTCAGACTTACTTGAATAGCCGCCTGCTGCTGTGCCATGTAATTAGCATAGTATGCCTCCTGCGACCTTTGATGTTCGTCCCGCTGCCTTAGCTCCTCGCGCAGCCTAGCAACCTCTACCTCCTGCTCTGAGGGGCGACGGCTACAAACCCCCAAGCTCTGCGAAGAAGACCCCCTCTAAGCTCACACCTCCCTCGAGTCAATCACTCCAGTGAACATGGAGTACCTTCAAAATACAGAAACACAAAGGCTTTAGAACTTCAATTTATTGCTCGCATTAACAAAGTTTGAGAAACTATGACATTTTACCGTCCATGGCCCTTTCCGCCTCCGGTAGCATGCACGGCCACGCCATCAATATGTTCCTTCCGCCAATCGTAGCCTTCACCATGATGCCTGACCATTTCCTGCCCATATCTCTCCTGCAGGCAGAAGCGAACCATACAACTTAGAGCACGAAAGTTGATGAGAACTCAATGAAAATTATGGATAACTCACCAGTTGATATGAGGCCATCTGAGTGCACAGCTACTCGGGGTGTGATGGGTCTCGTCCCCTATGACCTCGCACATAAACTTCGATGTCACTCGGCTCAACATCACTTTGAGCTTCCTTTAGCTAGGGGTTAGTGGCATACATATACTTGTGAATATGTTCTTGAAAATATTTGGTAAGACCTGTCTTACCATGCGTTTAGCCATACGGATGTGTCCATCACCACCATATGTATGGCCTCTGCCTTCGCCTCTGCAGTCTCTGTGCTTCCTTGACTTCGCGATCCATTCAGGAGAAGCCCATCGCTGACAAAGAGCCTGATAAGCATCTGGACGGTCATCCATCCACGGAAGTGTGACCTGCACACATGTGTTAATACATCAAAACAATATTAACATCACAACCTAATGACCATGAACCCTAATATGCTTTACCTGCCCATACTCTTCTTCGGTCAAGTAAGTTTTCGAAGCTGACCGAAACTTGCCCGTTCGACGCCCTATGCCCTTCAAGTACATAATTGTTGCTTGAATCTGGGCATTGGAGAATGCATCCCTGCCTACCTTCTTTGCATTGGCATGGAACACATTAGTCGTGTGGCCCAATTCGGCAGGATCAGCCAAACGGTAACGTTTCTGCAATGTCAAATTTAAGAATTGTTATTACAAAATTATAGAACTCAACAATTTCATGCCTCAAAATCATCCAGGATGCAACATATTCTCTGTTTCATCACACTTATGTAGTAGTAAAAGTTAGAAGAAACTTTTGACACAAACATATAAGCTGACAATCTTGCACTAGATCAGTATTATCCCAACAAGGAACCATAACTGTGTGGACAACTTAAAGAGTACAAATTGTAGTATATGCAAATCTTATAACAGATGCCAGCAGGCAGTAGATGGATATTGTTGCACATGAAATCAATGAAGTGAAGACTCACTTGCTATTACTTGCTACATGACTTCTAGATTTTTGCTCCTACAAAATGAGTAAACACAATTTCTCATGGGAAGTAGAAATCTTGACATGAACAGAGAATCGCACTGGAGTGAACCTATTAGATAACACGTCTTGTAAGCTAGCGTATAGATATAAATAAAAACTCAACAAACAGGGAAGTTCAAGGAGAAATCTATCTAAGAAGCAAATTTTATGTATATCAGCATAGCTTGTACAAAGAAGTTTAGCCGGAGTAGATGAATATACATTGAAATCCCTTGAGTTAGGAGCAGCAAAGACAAGATGAACTAGTAAATGCAAAGCCTTTGATCAATTGATCCGCTAGGAAGATGAAATACTTACTTAAACAGAAATGGATCACTGCCCATATGGGCCAGCATATATTTAAACATATGACAATCACAAACAGTTTAACAAATGAAGATAGCTGGTCCTTACCAGATATGCATAAAACTGAATTTCTCCCAAACTGAGACCGCTCTACTATTAAACAATACACAATCTCTTGAGCTACTCCTTTTTTTACATGCTCTTGAACTGCTAAAGATATCCGATGTGATTTCCCTACTTGTGTTGCCAATTCTGAGTTGGTAACTGATTTGTTAAATAAAGAGTAAGACAAATTTTTCTCATTACTTATCACAATATTAACTTTCAGGAAAATGATTAATACACAGTTGAAACCATAAAGACATTACAATATTGACGACAATTTTATCATTCTAGAACTAAGAGAAAAACAACATATAATGAACTAATTATCTTATAATAGATATAAGTAGTTCAGAAGGGCCAAACTAGGATGCAAAACAAAATCATGTTGTGACATTCATATAACCACATATTCTATGAGACATGAATCATACTTCATCTTGATTCTTGAACAAATTTCGAAAGTTTTGGATGTTGATGTACACAATGATGCATTGACTACCTCTATAGATCATAATATTGTGAAGTTCAGTAGTAAAAAAAACTTCTGAAGCAACAGTTGAACTAAGTTAATGAAGTGATGGATCTCTAAAAGTTTCAGTCGAAGTAAAGGAAATGATCTCCAGGCTAAAGTAAGGAGGCGATCACAGATGAACAGTACATATCCAAGGCCAACAAACACTGACCAAATTAGTTGTCTAAAACATGTAAGTTTAAGTGAATAAAATGAGTTGTGGTCTCATTAGGCATGCGTATGGTATGGTCAAACAAAATGAGTGAGCTTCATATTAATGGTAGCAAGAACTGACAAACTAGCTACACAACTCTAACCTAGAAGCAAAACAAGGTATGAAATTTCAGTGATATCAGATTTAACAAGAAACTCTTATGACTCATCAAAGTTAAAGGGCAGCTGAATGCAGAATGTCCACCCCATTTCCGTCTACGAAATGAGTTATACCACAGCCTTCTATACATTCTACAATATGATACAAAACATTTTAGACAAATTACTCTGAAATTTCAATTCTTAACTAAGTTTACCATGTCCGAAGCAATTAAATTACAATTCCCTGGATTAGCCACTATAACAATGTCAACCAACTATCATCCTCCATAAGTGACACTAGGCTAAGCAAGTTCGCAAGTTTATTTAGCAGAATGAAGAGCAGTATCTACTAAATGCAAAGCAAACACAGGTACAAATAAATAAAAAATGAGGGCACCAACCATGTAACATCCCAAAATTCATCAAAAAAGTAGAATTCAAGCATAGACAATTCATGGTACAAATCGTCCATAAAGTATCACACATTTCATGGCATCACAATTGTTATTACAAAATTGCTAGTAAATACAAATCCAGCAGGGGTTATAGAAAATCTTACCCAGAAGTCATTCCACACTGCTCCCGGAGCATTTACATGGTTCGCATCAGGAGATAGCTTGTAATGCTTCCAACTTGTGGCGAGAATCGCTCACCGATACTGTTTAATCACCATTCCCGGGTAGTGCAAGCAGCAGAGGTTACCAGTCTGGCGTTAACTCGCCTATGGTGTCCTCTGCCGTCGAAACCCCTATCATCCCATGAGCTGCAAGAAACACAAACTCTATAGATCTAGTTCTAAAGTAAATAACATAAAACAAACATAAATAAATGTTCTCACCTATCGCCAACTGGTCTGATCACAATCTTGTCCTCCTCGCGCGCGGGCACCGGAGGAGGGGCGACAACATGGCCCCTCCTAGTCCGCCTCCGCACTACGCTAGAACCTTCAGCCGAATCCTCCTGGTCCTCCTCATCCTCCTCGGCCGCATCTTCATCCACTTGGTGCTCCTCGTCCTCCTCAGTCGCATCTTCATCCACCTGGTACTCCTCATCCTCACCGGCCGCATCTGCACCGGCCACTTCTTCCTCCGATGTTGTGTCATCCTGCGAAATTATATAAGAGATAAGTACATATGAAATGCTAGGTACATATAAGAGATTAGTAGATATGAAATGCTAGGTACCTCGGTTCTTTGAAGTGCGATCGGTCGTCCCTACAATTCCGGTTGCACGTGTCTCAACAAGTCCTGGCGTCTTTGGCTTCCTGAAGTACTGCCCTGAAAAAGAGACTCCTTGCCGCGCCGACCAGGTAGCATCTTGCTCGCAACACTGAGGAAGCCCTTCGCCATTTGCTTGACCTTGCGTGACATCCTGTTCAAGAAACAAGTACAAGGTAGTAATACATGAATATAATAATAAATGGACAAAATAATTGCTGAACAAAATAAGAACTATAAATTAATGTTTACTTGTCAAAATTCATCAGCATCACGATCAAGTAGTCTCCTTTTACATAAAGACTGCCACGTAAATTTTTTCTTCACTGGCTGTCGTTTTCGTTTCTCGGGAACAATTACATCGTCACGGTCTCCAACTAAGGAATCGAATCCTTAACCTCTGGTGTAGGCGGATCCTCGGATGTAGTTCGAACTCCAGCCGTATAGCTTCAAGCATCTCATCCATCCTATCATCGCCCGCCTTATCATCATCTACCACTTCTACTTCAGCTTGAGAGAATGACTCGCCGTGGTGCACCCACAGCTCATAGCTTGGCATGAAACCGTGCCGACAAAGGTCTAGCGTCACCTTTGTCTTGTCATGTTTGGACAAATTTTGGCACTTGCCGCATGGGCACCTCACCTTATCGGTACTAGACAAAGAGAACGCACGGTTCACAAAAGCCGTAGTCTTGGCCACCCACTCATCCGAGTGAACCCCACTCTTATCCCAACCATCATACATCCATCGCCGATCGTCACCCATGGATATTAATATTTTTTTTTTGGATTGTAACATTTTGGCGAATGTCATGCACCCATGCCCACATTTCTTCAAATCCAGTATTATTGTTCATCATATCTTTTTTTTTACTGTGCAAATGAACATGTGCCATTACAACAACCTTTGTTATTATTACCCTGAAAGACAAAATATTTGTTATTATTTCAGTTGGGAAGACTATTTCAAATGCTTGAAGCGGTTGGTACATGGATTGAGAAGGAAGAATTATTATTGAAGTGTAAAAATCATGAGCTAAATACTGTTGGTGTCGACGAGTGGTCTCCGCTTGCAAAGAAATTGTTGAAGGCTCTTCCTTATTCGCTTACTCCTAGTCAATTAAATGCTGTTAAAGAGTTTATATGGGATCTCAGAAGACCAATTCCTATGAACAGACTCTTGCAAGTAATTATAGATTGTGCATTTTCCTCTTAGTTCCTAGCTACTATGAATATAGATTGTGCATTTTCCTCTTAGTGGTTGTTTTGATGAGGGATTACTTTGGAAATTTCTGGTAGTTAATTAGTTCAATTCCTAAGAATTTGAATCCAAATTCCCCTATCTAAGCCGGCCCTCAGTAGTAAAATTGTAAACCGGAAAGGCTCCATTACACGAGAACGAAAATAGACCTATTGGATATTGTGTTGGCATTATTATAGCTACAAGCCTATACAAACCCACTACAGGAAGTAGAAATTGTTAGAGCACTAGATGGGATTTGCATGTGAATATTCGTTAGATTGGAGCATTGCCTCAGCAAACTCTGTCGGTACATACAACTCGCAATAGTGCAGAGGAATCCTAGTTCTCTGGTAGCAAGAGCAGCTACAATTGGTGCATAGAGAATGGCCAACTTTTTTATACACCTAACAAAGTGTTGATATTAATGATTTTGCGTTTTGGCTTTTCCTACGGATGCACTTCTGTTAGTAATTATGTTCAAAACTTTTTCTTCACTGATCACAAAAAGAAAAAAGCTTTTTCTTCACAATGTTGAACTGAACATGTAACTTAAGAAACAGAATGAAACTGAAATGAACTTGAAGACAACCCTTTCTCCTGTGTTTAGTTAGAATCTCACATCTAAAAGATAAAGCTGATCTCACAGACAAGAAAGAAGGCAATAGTTAATCCTACAGATTTAGCTCCTTAGCTAATTACAGTAGTTCGCATGATCCCTATTATATACATGTAAACGGTATGAACTTCAAGTGAAAGATCAAATAACTACGCAGATTGATTTTACTCCTCATTTTGGTGAGGTTTTAAGTTGTTTTTGAGGAAGTTCGTTTTGATTTTAGTATGACAAAGAAATTTTTTATTTAATTGCAAAAGTTCCCTTGCATGTCGACATCTCCTTTTTTTCTTTGACCAGATAAATACAAGCCTGCAATTTTCTGCCATATGCAAACCAACTGAAACTGAGCCATCAGAAGATTTTCATATCATTGAGATCGGAGACTACACATACTGGCACAATTACCCCCTCCCCCCAAAAACAAAAAAGTTGGTAATTAATTAACACCAAAACTTCTTTTCACCAAATGGATTTTGGCTTCTTCATCCTAGCTAGGAGATATGCCTAAACCAAAATCCCATATAATGAAACAAGCAGTAGTAGTAGCACTCTAGCTACTAGCAATTAATCTTCGGATCAAGGATAAAAGTAGAAACAAATAGAGTGGGGTACCGTATACCTTGGTCGGAGAGGAGGCAGCGTCGGAGGAGGAGAGGAGATCACATGGCGGCGACGGCGGCGGCGCGGGCCGGCCTGAGGTGAAGGTGGCATCGAGGCGCTGCGACGACGGCAATGACATCGGGGTGACGGCGTCGTCGCTGGGCGGGCGGCGGCGGCGCGGCTGGGCGAGGGCAACGGCGGCGTCACGCGAGCGAGGACGACGGCGGCGGCGCTGAGCGGGGTGGCGCGAATGGGGGGACGGCGGCGTCAGGGGCAGCGGCGGAGGGCGCGCGGGAGATGAAACACGTGAAATTGCCGAGCCGAGCCGAACCGGACTTCAATAAGTCGTGCTATTTTGGCCAACGAAAATTTTCAGGATTCCTGTAGTGGTGATAATCCCGAGTATCACTGCCGGCTTCCATAACCGACAGTGATGACGTTTTGAAGCCGACAGTGATGTACTGTTCTGTACGTAGTTGTGTTATGCAAAAGAACGAGCTAGCTGCAACATCTCGAGCTAGCCTATTCCCCATGGACCAAAGCCAATGGAAGTTGCATGCAAAAATTCCCATTTTCACACCGTGGCAGGGGGAGAGAGAGAGCGCGTACCGAGTAGATCGCTCACCGACATCGCGAACCATGTAGCAGGTCGTTTTCAGCAATGGCATAGGGGTAACAAGAGCTAGTCATGATAAAAAGATCATGCTCAATGATATGAATTAAAAAAGAAGGCTCTACCTGATGGTGGAGTGAGTGCACTAGACAAAAAGGGACTTGAGAGAAGGCATAAAACAGCCGAAGGAAGAGAGGAGAGAAAAAGTCCACATTTTCAGCATTAAGAAACCCAACAAAAAAAGGACTTGGGGCACGGCTCGACACTACAGTGGATCGAGCATGCACAAGTGGTTCGAAACCGCTTTTAGAAGCGGTTTTAGAACCGCTTGTAAGCAACCGCGAGTGATACCCCATCGAGTATCACAAGCGGTTCCCCGAACCGCTTCTGGTTGGACACTTTCACAAGCGGTTGTGGAGAGGCTCTCTCCAAAAGCGGTTGGTATTACAAACTGCTTGTGGAGAGGCTCTCTCCTGGCGATTATAGTTACCAACCGCTTGTGAAGAGGCCGACAACCGACGCGCTTTTGATTATATTCAATATAGAATTTGTTTTCGAGAGGGTTTTTGATATAGATTTTGACAATTAAAATAAATAGAACTACTGAGTTTTTTTGACACAATAATTAAATATATATTATTCATGCGTACTCATTCTAGATAATTACAGGTTCATTTACAGAAAAATACGAACTTAATAGACTAAAAAATGAACAAGTGATGAACATATGAAATAATAAGCCACTTTTACAAGTTTCAAAGAATAAAAGGGTGAATCTTGAGCTCATTTCTTGCGTGTGTCGCTCTTTGTGCCCTTGGTCGATATTGATGTCAATTCACCTGTCCTTATTTCAGGACAAGGTCTCCAACCATTTGCGTGGAACTCGCCTTTGGTGGATACAATCTCGTCGACAATAAAGCCGATGAGTTGTTCTTGGATTCTTGGTAACCGGTGCGGCGGGATCACGCCTTGCTCATCGATGTTGGGCTGACAAAGTGGGAAGTAAATAAATCTCTGGACATGTAATTAAAGTGTAATTAAGTACTAAGAAATTGACATGTTCACACTACCTCGGCGTTGGTTGTCGGCACATCGTCGTGGGTAATACTTTGCATATAGTGGCACACATAATAGCCACATAAGTTGTTTCATTCCGTCTGTCGTAGAACCTGCGATGAAATTTGAAAAGAAAACAATTATTATTGGGATGAAAAGCTGTTACGGCATATTAATATTCTTTAATACGTACTCGAGTGCTTATTTGTACATCAAATTCGTTCTTGAAATCTCCTTGTTGCTTCTTTCGGAACCTTGCGAATGCCCTGTGTGATGCGTTATTACGAGTATTATCAGAGTTGGAATTAGCAAGGTATTTCAATATATATAATAAGGAATTAATTAAAACTATCGTATATATATGTGCTATATACCTGTTTAGGGTGTCAATGATATATTGATAATTTTCCACCGAGTCCTTTTGAGTCTTGAACAACGATCCGGTCGCTATCAAGCTTGATGACAAGAAGGATCGATGATACCTATTCATGTATTGCAACATATATGTAACTAGCTAGTAGTATTATCAATGCCTTGGAAAATATAAGAACGAGAGGTTGTATATATACGTGCGAAGTTGAAGGGCGTATATATACGGTTTGTAGTCTTTGTCCCAAGAATGCATCGAGAATGTAATCTTCAACATCCTTTCGCCATGGTTCAATCCAAAGACGTGCTCGTTAACAATCTCGGGTCGATGAAGCCCACGTTGAAGATGTTCTCTTTTTACATCGTTGTATCTCCATTCTACATAGAAAGGTATAAGTTTAAGAGTTGCAATTTTATTGTGCGAGGAAACACACGGTAAAGGTATGAGGTTGACACTTACAGCACCGGACTCATGAGAGACACGTTGATGGAGTCGGCATGGTAAATATTGTAGAAGTCGTCGAATTCGAGCCATATCTTTGTCGTCCCCGCGATAAAAATCTTCTTCTTTGAAGCGGAGGAACATCGTTCTTCCTTGAGCGGACTCTGTCATGTACAATTCGTGAAATTGCCGCATCTTGGTTGGCAGATCCTTTATCTCATTAGGGTCAATCAGCTCCCGGCCCAACTGATATTGCCATTTGACCTTTGCCATTGGGAGATCATCTGTTAATCCAAGAGGTGCAGCTGCAGAACTGAGTCCTGCACCCTTCATAAATTTCTCGAGGTTCTCCTGATCTTGGTCTCTCTTGTTCTTTGCCGCCGCGATGACCACGTTTATTCTTCCGTAGCCTTCATTATTGTCCGTTCATTGTTGGGCGGCACAGCAATAACTTTGCGGCATGTCGCGAAGTGTTTCACCGCTTTTGGATCAATTGGTACCTTCTTTGGCTCGGCTTCTTTTTTGCGAAGTGTGCGTACCAATGCTTTCTTGACGCGTCACTCTCCTCCTTAGTCATATCATATGGCCTCTTTGGAGGTTCCTTTGTCTTTGTTGATCGGTGGAGGAGGCCTTCTTGGGAGCGGGTGGAGGAGCCTTTCGCTATCGAGCTTCTTCCTTGGAGGAGATGGTGGGCGTGGTTTTCCTAGGGGGTTCGTTTTTGTTTGAGATGGTGGTGGCGGAGTAGGGCTTCTGCGTGGGCGGATGGTGGAGGAGGCGTGCTCTCTTTTGTTTGGCGAGGCATTGCGTGGAGGTGACGTTGGAGGCGTGGGTTGCCGTGGTGGAGATGACACTTCCACACCATCCGGAAATATGATGTACCGCTTTGCGCGAGAGGATGATCTTGTGGAGGGCTGTCCAAGCTTGGTCACGCCGTCGCCTCCAAAGCAATATCGAGGTTAAGTTCGTCAAATCCGCTCAGCACCTCCTCCATCGCGACCTTCGAGTAACCCGGGGGTATCTTGTTGCAGTGGAACGTCTGGCCCTGCTCCACCGGAAATGCCATGCCGTAAGCCACCTTGATGGAGAGGTTACGCGCATCAACGTGTAGCTCACACTGGCGGCGAACCCTTATGTCATCCACAGGGTAACGGGCTAGCAAGTTCTCCGCTTCAAGGGCCCCGGTGGACACGCAGGAGGGGCTGATCACGACGTCCGGCTAATTGCTCGGACCTAGTCCCTGAAGGTTGCTGAGGGCAATTTGTACTTGTTGCGCAATTATGTCGCCGATGCTAGCCTGGGTTGCTCTCAGCTCTTGTTCCAATTGGTATACTTTATATGATTCTCTTGTTTTGCTTCTCTGTCGGCTCCTATACGTATCCGCATCCTTCACGAAAGCGTACTTCTACGGCGTATGCTTGCCCATACCTCGTGTCCGTCCCGGATGCTCAGGGTTTTGAAGGGCATGTGTTAGCACGTCATGCTCCTGTCAGCCGCACGTACGCACTGCTCGAGATTTCGGCGGCTTGTACAATCCTTTGACTAGGCTCTTGCACTCTTGGTGCCATCACCAAGCTGCCGTCATCTGAAAGGCTCCCCCCGTGACCCATAAACCAATTGCGCAGGTGCTCATCCCACAAAGTGGTAGCGGTGTGGCGTCATTCGCCATTAATTCTTCTTCCGCTTCTCCCATTTGATGCACACCTTGAGGTAACCACGGTGCCAAGATGGTGGTGGTATTTCTTCTTCGTGAATTGGCCTTGTTCTTGACTTGCGGTCGACCTTGGTGACAAATGTACTCTCGAATGCTTCCCAGTGATCCGCCAGCTTAGGAAATTGGTTGAAGTCAGGTCTTTCTCCCTTCTGGACATACTTGCGGCTGAGAGACGTCTTCCACGCCTGAAACATTGTTGCCATCTTCTTCAGAGTGAATTTCTTGGCCTTGTCTTCGGACCCTTGAGGAAATGTGAAATTTTCCTTAATATCATGCCAGAGCAGATCCTTGGTAACTTGAGGAACTTCGGCCCATTTTCTGATGCTAATTGCGACGTGATCCCTCACGTGATAACCGCAAGCGTTGTTGTACGGCCCAACTGCTGAAAGAGGGGCCACCGGCATCCCTTCGTTGTTAACGTCCGTAAACACGTGATTTGTGGATGGCTTCTTGTTAGGTCCCCGATGCTTGGGTTGGTTGCTCGATGTACGAGGCTTGAAATACACAAACATATGTATAAACGTGTCAGAGTGTATTATATTAATGAATTGCGATTAATTAACATGTCTACGGGGATTATATTCTTCTGGCTATACCTCATCCTCGCCAGAACCAGTGTTACCGGAACCAGTGGCTCCAGCGTCAATGCCTTCATCGGCTGCAGCCTCAACGGCCTCACCGGAACCAGTGGCTCCAGCGTCAACGGCCTCACCGGAACCAACATTAGCCTCAGCGGCATTAGCGCTACCCAGCGCGATGGAGTCCAGCAAGAACTGTTCTCCCGCATCGAAAGTAGGGTCACCACGTCCTGGTTGCTCCATCTATCCTAATTCCGAAAAAATGTTGACATAAATAACCATATTACAGATTACAACACAAGCATATTGTAATAAATTTGACATTTCACATATACTTATACAATTGACAATTCACATATTATTGCTTATTTGCTCAATAAAAAAATAATGATTCACACGGTCTCCATTCCATGCCATCATTTCCAAAAAATAAAAAAGGTTATAAATACAACAACTAGAATGTTAGTAGTCTATTTTTGGAAATGATGGCATGCAAAAGAGACCGTGGTGATTCATTATTTTTTATTGAGCAATACAATAATATTCTAAAGAATATATGAGTTGGGCCCCTGTCTCTTGGGCGCCTGCCCCTGCTGACGACACTGCAGTTCAGCAACATTATGTCATTCATATAATGAATCATGACTAATACATGATTAAGAAACACATAACACCTAAAATCGACATAGATCACACAAATTAACTTGCGTTATAACGCTGGAGACAGAACATAAACACCAAAGCGCTTTTAAGCCCTTTGTACCTATAACCTTCAAGCGTTTAGAACTTTTTGGTGCTAGCTCAATAGACGACTTGGTATATACCTTCTAAGAATAGTAAATTAAAATTCTCTCATATTATATAACATCCGGGTCTTAATTAACAAAATCAGAAAGAACCAATGACAATAATGCATATATATAAATGAAACATCAATGAAGACTTAACAAGCTAAAGTATCCAGTACGAATAGGACCCGAATTAGGTAAAGGTACTGCTGAAGAAATTAACAAGTAGTGCGTGGCCAGTGCACGTCTCTCTTCCCCCTCCTGCCACTTAATTTCTTCCCAGACAGCAAGCTCCAGACGGGATTTCACTCCAGACCCTGGCACCCAGCCCTTCTTCCTCACTCCCTCCTTCTTCTTGCTCCAGACCCTGGCGCCCATCCTAGCCGGACCACTCCTCAGGCATTTCGCCGAACACCTTGCGGGCAGTGGGATTAGAGAGGGAGGAGGAGGGCGTGCGCAGCTATACCTCGGTCCTCCGGGGTGGAATGGTGGGGCGGCGTCGAGCGGTGGCAGAGGAGACGATGGCGAGGTGGCGGAGGAGGCTACGGCGAGGTGGCGTCGGCGAGGTGGCTGAGGAGGCGGCGACGAGGTCTGAGAGCGCGCGGGGACTTAGAAAATTTTTGGTCTGAGAGCGGGGACTTGGAAAATTTGGTCACATTGGCGTTTATACTGTCACCTCTACAAGCGGTTGGTAGTAAAACCGCTTGTGGAAGGAGCTTTACAAGCGGTTGGTATTACTGACCGCTTGTAGTAGTGCCTAGGGCTCCGCTCGGGCGCCAAATATGAGCCATCGATGCGGTTGGTGTATTCAGCGATCGATGAGTCATCGATCGGTTGAATACACCAACCGCATCGATGGCTCATATTTGGCGCCCGGAGCCCTAGATTTTTTTTTTATTTCTTTGTGGGAGCCCTAGGCACTATCGGTCCGGTTGGGGTATTCATCCGGACCGATGTCTCACTGATGCTTGATCGTTCGTCTTCCCAATGCTTGATCGTTTACGTCTTCCCAAAGCATCATCGGCGAGAGGCGTTTCATTTCCCAATACAAATTTGCGCCTATAAAACGAGAGGCTTTTCGACTTGATCGTTTCGTTTTCCCAATGCTTGATCGTTTGTCTTCCGGTGCATCATCGGCGAACGCGAGGCGTTTCGCTTCCCAACACAAAATCGCGCCTATAAAACGAGAGGCCCTTAATTTTCGCGCCATCATCGTGAAAAACACTCCGACGCCATGAGCTCCACCCCACCGACAGTTCCTCCTCCGATGGATCCGAAAAACAGCTCCTCCGATAGCTCCACCCCACCGACGTCGCCACCTCCGCCGCCCAAACCCGCCGGCATGACCATACGCCAATGGCTGCGGCGCTACGCCGACGCCATCTCCATGGCTGCTCCGCTTCCTTCTACCGGCGCCTCCGCCTCCACCCGCGCCCCTCCGATCGACTCCGCCTCCTCCCGTGCCCCTTCGGCCGCCTCCGCCTCCACCCTTGCCGGGAAGAAGCGCCCGCCGTCCTCCTCCTCGACGCAGCCAGCTACGACTCGTCGGAGGGATATCGCGACACCGAGCCGGAGGATGACCCAGATCGAGCCGGCTCGGCGAGGACCCGATGGCGCAGCGAGACTCAAGCGACCCTCGGCCTCCTCCTCCGACAACGACGAGTAGCTAGTCTTTTGTAGTTAAAGTATTTGTGTAATGCTGCTTATAATGCAATCTATAAAGCATTATAATGCTTTCTATAATACTTTTGTAATTATCTCTTATATATATAATGCAAGCTACTACTTCTCATGCAATCCAGTAGTCTTTTTGTATGGCGCGCATTTGCTGATTTCAATTGATCATGAAAGACGGTTCTGTTTTCAAACCGCGCATCACTACCGGTTGGAGACACCAACCGGGACTGATGACTCACATCAGTCCCGGTTGAAAACACCAACCGTTTCTGATGTGAAGAGTTGCTACAAGTCAAAGAAATTTTGGTGCCCTTACTGGTTAATAATAAAATCTAAAAAATTCATAATAAAATATCAGAATTTTTAGAATCTGAAAAATATCGAATAAAAATTGAGGATTTGTAGAATTCATAACAAAAATCTAAAAAATTCATAATAAAATATCAGAATTTTTATAATCTGAAAAATATCAGAATAAAAATTGAGGATTTGTAGAATTCATAACAAAAATATGAAAAATTCATAATAAAATATCGTAATAGTTTGAAAAATTCATAATAAAAGGTAGAATGCCTTCCACAAGCACTAGGCGTATGAAGGCAGAGAGAGTGAGTAGGAGACTAGGCGTATGAAGGCAAAGAGAGTGAGTAGGAGACTACGCGTAGTAATCTTGCCACGATTTACTAGTACAAAAAGAAAGTGAACATCATTGCCACTTGCCATCATACAAAGGAGCATTAGTTCCTTATGAATGTTTCATACAATGAGTGGTACACATACATAGTTCATCTGAGAGTGGTACATCTCAAGTAGTCACATACTTTGTCTTTACAAGTGTTCCTTCATTATGATCGCGACGTATGAAAGGAGCATCCACGCTCTGTGTCATTGAGGAGGCTTATGTCGACATCCACAAATAAAGGAGGAGCTCGTCGAATTGACTATACTCTTCCTCGTCTGTGACGTCCTCAACTCCAACAATCCTTCGTTTGCCTTGGAGAACCACGTGTCGCTTTGGCTTACTACTACAATCTTTATGCTTGTCCTTCTGCTTCTTAGGTTTGCTTGACATGTCCATTACGTAGAAGACTTGTCTCACATCATTCGCGAGGACGAATGGTTCGCGCTCAGAGTGACTTGCATGAGGTCCACGATTGTCATACCGTATTTGTCGACCTTCACGCTTGAAGTCGGTTTGACCCATTGGCACTTAAATAGAGGACCTTCAAAGGTCCATAGTCGAGCTCCCATATCTCTTCTATGAAACCATAATATGTATCCACCTTGCCTTTGTTGTCTTGGCATCTATACGGACACCGCTATTCGGTTGGTGCTCTTGTTATCCCGGGATCCGTGTAGAATGTGTAACCATTTATCTCGTACCCTTTGAATGTCACGATTTCACTAGATGGTCCATGAGCCAAGCGTTACAAGCTGCTTCATTGTCCGCCCTTTCAAAGGGATGTACTTCACGTAACCAAGCGCGAAAGAATCCATGTGCTTCATGTTATCCAATCCTCGAGACCCCCGGAAATCGTGTCATAGAATACTCTTGTGCTCATGGACATCACGGGCCACTACTGATTGATTGTTTCAAGACCGTGAAATGTGCTTGCTTAAATGTAAGAAGATCATTGCATGCAATTGCTTTCCTTCCTAGTGTCCCTTTTCCCTTAGCCTCCCTCATGGCGTGATATAGGGGCGCCGATCGGGTTTAGATCATTAATGTAATCCACACAAAACTCAATCACCTCCTCTGTCCCAAAGCCCTCGGCAATGCATCCTTCGGGACGAGAACGATTCTGGACATACTTCTTTAGCACACTCATGTACCTCTCGAAGGGAACATGTTGTGCGAGATACTGGTCGAGAATACCTATCTCTTTGACAAGGTGAGCAATGAGATGAACCATAATATCAAAGAATGCAGGAGGAAAGATCATCTCAAGACTAACCACACTTTGTACCACGTCATCCTGCAGCTTACTTAGTTTATACGGGTCGATGACCTTCGTGAAACGCGTTGAAAAAAGAACACAGCTTTGTGATTGTCCTCGTACCCACTCGGACGGTATGCCTCTCACGACCCATGAGAGCAATCGTGTCATAAACACAAGACAATCATGGGATTTCATGTATGCGATTTTATTCTCTTTCGTGTTTATGAGTCTCTTTACATTGGAGGAGTATCCGGAAGGGACCTTCACACTGTTCAGGAACTCTATCATGCTTTTTTTCTCTTCTTTGCTTAGAGTGTAGCTCGCAGGATGTAGGTAATGTTGTCCTTTCCCTCTTTTTTCGGGATGTAGGTCGTTCCTCAGTTCCAAGAGTTTAAGGTCCTTCCGAGCTTGCAGTGTATCTTTCGATTTTCCGTACATATCTATGTAGCCTAGTAGGTTCAAGCAGACATTCTTCGTGATGTGCATGAAGTCAAGTGAGTGACGAACCTCCATGACTTCCCAATAAGGCAAGTCCCAAAATATTGATTTTTCCTTCCACATGGGTGTCTGACCATCCTCATTCTGCACATGTTTGCTTCGAGGACCCTTTCCAAATACTACTTTCAAATCCTTTACCATAGCAAACACACGTGTCCCACTACGATCTTTGAGGCCTTGCACGAAGGTTTGGTTGCAGTTAAATTTCCGCCTTTCTTCTGCAACGGGTGACTCGTAGGAAGAAACCTCTGATGACCCATGTACACAACCTTCCGAGAGTTTTTCGGTACATGCCGTCCGTTTCATCTAAGCCTTGCATGCGAGCTCTATATCCTTTGACATTAGGCGGACGACAGTTACCGAGAGCAAAGCGATCGTTGATTGTTACAAATAACAATGCATGTAGGGTGAAATACTCCCTTTTGTACTCATCCCATACCCTTGCACCATCGTCCCACAACGTCACAAGATCTTCAACCAATGGTTTCAGGTAGACATCGATGTCATTTCCAGGTTGCTTGGGGCCTTGGATCAACAACGGCATCATGATGTACTTTCGCTTCATGCACAGCCATGGAGGAATGTTATAGATACATAGTGTAATAGGCAGTGCTATGGTCTTTGCTCAATTCTCCGAAAGGATTCATCCCATCGGTGCTCAACCCAAACCTTATGTTTCTCACCTCATCTGCGAAGTCCGGCATGCGTCCGGTCGACTTTCCTCCTTGTGTGCCATCTGCAGGTGTCTAAGCATCCCGTCGTCCTTACGCTCTTCTTTGTGCCAACGCATCATCTGGGCATGCGCTTTGCTAGCAAACAGACGTTTCAATCGGGGGATCAGAAGGAAATACCACAACACTTTAGCTGGAGGTCTCTTCTTCTTACGCTCCCCATCTATTTCACCTGGATCGTCACGCTTCACCTTATACCGTGATTCTTTACACACTGGACAAACATCCAAATCGGCATACTCATTACGATACAGATACAATCATTAGGACATGCGTGTATCTTATGTACTTCCAATCCCAAAGGACAGACGACTTGCTTGGCTTCATATGTAGATTCAGGAAGAGTGTTATCTTCTGGAAGCAACTTCTTTACAAGTGATAACAACTCATTGAATCCCTTATCTGACACACCATTTGTAGCCTTCCATTGCATGAGTTCGATGTAGTACGCAACTTTGTGTGGCCCCGCCTACGCTTTGGGTACAAAGGAGTTCTGTGGTCCTCTAACATGCTATTGGAACTTCTCGAATCTGTCTTTCATCTGTAGTCTCCTCTCCATCACGCAAAGATCTGGTCTAGCTCATCATCACCAAAGTCACCAAGTGTTTCTTCCACGAACAAGATATGCGTGCCGTCCGATACCGTTGAATCCATGTTCCTCTTCCTCGCCTTCTTCATCGTCTTCTGGCTAATCGCCTCAACTTCGCCATGGTTGGTCCAACGGTATAGTTTGGCATGAAACCTCTCATGATCAAGTGGTTCATAACTTGCCATCCCTGGAGTGCTCCTTCTCGTTCTTGCAATCTACACACGGACAACATATGAAGTCTGCTCGAGGCAAGAATGCAACGGCCAGATCGAGAAAAGACTGCACGCCATCAATGAACTCTCTCGAGCGACGGTCCGCATTGTACATCCATTGCCGATTCATCTACACCATGTTATAATTTCATTAAAAATTATAACAAATTTCGTTACAAAAATTATAACCTAACTTATAGGTACATTTAAAATCTATAGCTCACAAGCTCTTAAATCTACCTTTCTAATTATTTTTTCCTTCTTGAGTCTACAATTAATGACCATATTTTTTCTTCTCCAACAAAAAGCTCCACCTACACCATCATACAATTAAAACATACCTTTCTAATTTTTTATCCCTTTCTACCTTTGTAATTATTTTTTATCCTTCTACATTTTTTCTATTTTATTTCATACTCCAATAATTACTTCCTTGCAATGTACCTAGATCTCCCCAACTTATTATGATATTTAAGATTCTAAAAGTACAAGCACCTAGATCTACACCCTACATCTTCATACAACAACAAAAACAAGCATACAAAATAAATTTTGGGGAAGAACTCCTACAATTTGATCATGCATGTTCTTGCCTAAAAGTTCAAGATTTCTCCACATCCATTGAAAAAAATTGCAATATCTAGGTGAGAAGGATGTTGGCATGATGTCACTAACCTTGAAACACTTAATTTGGAGCTAATCACCCCAATTAAAATTTGGACAGCACCTCCCAAGAACAAGGCTTGGCCGGCCCTTCTCTGCTCGATCGTACCTTTCTGCAGCTGCCTGCAGCTCGTGGAGGAAGAAGGGTTTAAATGGGCTAGGCGGGAGGGCTTCGAGGCGGTTTGAGACACGAACCGCTTCAGATGTGGCTTTCTACAAGCGGTTCTTGTCTCAAACCGCTTCTGGAAATCAGAAGCGGTTTGAGACAAGAACCGCTTCTAGAAAGCCACATACAGAAGCGGTTCGTGTCTCAAACCGCTTCTGGAAGCCCTCTCCGGACCGTTGACTACGAACCGCTTCTGGTGCGAACATCACAACGGGTTCGCACCAAACCGCTTCTAATAGGCCGGTTGTGATGCCTAGTTCTGTAGCAGTGTGAACAACTAGAATCCTGTAGTGGCAGTTCAATTTGGTGTAAGCTCCAAGTTACACACACAGAGGTTGTGGACTATGAGGATTGTTCTTATGATCGTGATAAATCATGGCGCAAAAAGGAAAAGGCACATCTTTTTTTTCATGTTAGGAGAAACTAAATCCATGTAGCGTAAGAAAAAAATCACAGACACACGGCTCTATAAACAAGCTACCTTACCGAACCCATTGAAAACTGATGGTGATTTGAAACGGTTTTGAAAGTAGATGGACCAAAGTGGTTATTTTCAAAGTAGTTGAGGAGCTAGCATGCGCACATTTACCTTTAAGAGAAACATATTCATTATTCACATGTGGAATTAAGTTACTTGCAACCAATTTATTTAAAAGATGAAGTACATCTTTCATTTTCCTCTACCACTTTTCACTTGTCACTTTCCTAGGAGTAATTATAACCAAAACAATGACTGGAAATGAAACAAGAATATCAAATTCTACATGTGTATTATAATGACAATAAAACCAAAGAAAATGGCATATTTGCATGCAGACCTAAATCAAACAAAGAAGCAACGCATATGTATGATCAAATATTGATAATTTCATGTTGCAAAAAGGCATGTGTTAGAATCACAGTAGACATACTCCTAGTCTTAGCACAATAGTTTTTAAACTGCATGAAAACATCAAAACCAAAAAAAAAGATGGATAATGATTTATGCTTCTTGTGAAGTCAGAAGCAAACTCGGTAGTAACTAACAAAAGGACCAATTATCATATTTAAATTCCTACTCTCCCTAAACATGACTGAAAAATTGCAGCAACCTGATTGGTTATTTATCTGTAGATTCTCAGTTCTCATAGTATTTATCTGACCCTCAAGACATTCAAATGAACCAACACAAGTAGCATGTGACCTTTCAGCCACATTGTGGAGTAATATTCCAATGAGGAGATTATATGGGGGTATTTGGGACAACTCCAGCTCCACCAAATTCTGTAGAGTTGGTGGAGCAGGATATTTCTAGCTCTAGAAATTTATGGAACTGGAGCTGGAGCTATGGGTACATTAAGAGTGTTTAGGTAGATCACCTTGCTTACATTTTAGACTAAAAATATAAAGTTAATTTACTTTATTTTAGTCTATAAGTTTCAGATCTGAGTTGGAGCTGGGATCTGGAGCTCTCCGAAACAGGGCCTATAATCAGTCCTCTCACACTGATGTCAACTGCCCAGTTTCGTTCGGTCGATCATGCCTATAGCTTGATAGTAGTTGAATTTTCATGTAAAACAGAGATTGATTTTGATCAATTAGTAATGAATTAGGAAGGAACTGTTGGGAAATCGGGGTGAAAAAGCACAGTAAATTTCAAAATTTTATTCCCTTCCCAGTTCGATCACATGCATTAGAACCAAGATTTAGAAAATACCAAAAGCAATAAATACGTGTTGTGATCCTAAGAGCGCAAATACAAAGCTTTCGTAGAAGGTCTTGGTGGGGCTCACAGCTTGAACGCCTGGATGTAGCAGCGGAAATAGATACGTCAGATCTCGTGACAGTAGCAGCCACAACTTTCAGGTATCCACATGAACAAGTAGACGACACCGTATACCGGTATGCTAGTATCGCGCAATACGACTCTTATGACCTTCTATCTAGTTTAGGTGAAACTTTTCACCTTTCTTTATTTTTTTCTTTGAATTTTTCATCATTTTTTAAACCTAGAGCCATAGTTTATAGTCAAATCACTGTAGCAAGGCGGTTGCTATAGCAATCACCATGTGGCACTATAGAAAGTTGGTTGCTACAGAACTCGGGACACCTGGCACTATAGCAGGTTGGTTGCTACACTACTGCCGGCATACTACAGCGTTTCTACTTTGGTAAGTGGTTTTCAGCGCTGCTACGGTATTTTGCGCAAAAAATCATATTTTTGCATTCGGATTCATAGCCCATTTCGTAAACAACCAGATATCATGTTCAATCGCATTGACATACGACCCTCAGGTTCATGTTATGTTGGCAATAAATAAAAAAACTTCTTTTTCGATTCATGAGTCGCAAGCAGCTTCTAGCAGAACATAACGACTACTCAAATTGCATGAATGTCATTTATCCTACAAATCTTCAATGAATACATATCGGTCCTTTGATATCATGGTTTAACTCAAGGTTGAGGTCTTTCATCCTTACACTGTTAAACCGATTTTTTCAATTCTCTTAAGTAGACTAACAAGATTGATTGATTAACAATTTTAATCATTCAGACATGGCCATGCACATTCTTTAGTATATTTCATCGAGTGCTCGATTGATATCATTCCTTCAGTATGAAGAGAATAAATTCTGTCTTCATTATACACTTCACTCTATATGATTCAAGGTATACCCGAGTATTGTCTTTATGATTATCCAGTTACAGACAACGTTAGACAACATCAGAGCATACCATCCTTATGTAGGAAACTGTGTTGACCACAGGTCTAAGAATAAATCATTATCATTGTATGAAACAACTTATACACTAATCAAATCCTTAAAAGGTGTTTTATAAGCAGGTCAGTTCTGTAATACTGCAAAGCTTCATTTTCTGTCTTTGGGCTGATATTTTTGTTCCCCACCTACCTCTCCTCACCCTTTCCAAGTGTGTGGTTGAAAATGCTTATGCTGGCTGCCTTTTCCCCGAGTTGTCCCAAGCGCCAGCCGATCCATCCCCATGCCGCCGCCTCCAGACTCCCAGCCGCTCCCTGCCGACTCCCCCATGCTCCTCCCCAGCGCCGCCCCCTCCTCCCTCCGACCGAGCGCCGCCCCCTGGGCTCCCACTTGGCCGGCGCCCTTCCCTCCTTTCTCCCCTGCCGGGAAGAAGAAGCCGTCAGCAGCAGCAGGAGCCGACGTCGGTGTCTCCCTGGCCGGCTGTTCCTCCAACTCCGGTCGGTGGTGGCGCCCTTCCCCTGGCCGGCGACGCCTTCATTTTCTCCTGCAGCCGGCCCCCCTGGCTGCCCTCCACCCGAGCGGCGTCGACCACCCCTGGTCGTCCTCCCCCTCCGGCGGCCCTTGGCTGCTCTAGCGCTCCCTGGCCGGCGACGAGCCGCCCTCCGGCCGGCAGTGAATCCCTCAATTCAGCGCTGCCTCGGGTCCTCCCAGCCGGTGTTCCTCTTCCCCGAGCCGGGTGCTCCCTTCCTCCTCCTCCATGGATTTGTGAAGGTATAGCTTGCACACCAGGTGTTCGATGAAATGGTTGTGAGGTGTACGCATGTGTAGTCTAGTCGATAACACCATATGTGTCTGATTATATGGTTAGCATTTTGTTTCGTCTCTAGGAGGAGGTGCCGTAGAATGGAAGTTGGTTGGTCATGAGAGATTGAACACGATGAACAGCTAGGAGTTAATGTGCTTCTATGTGATTGAATTTGGATTTGTGGTACTGTCGGTTGGGAGCTTGGCATTGCTGGTGCATTAGTTGAACTTGTCTGTTTATTTCCTTATATATGCTCAATAGTTGAAAAGATTTTCCAAGGTCAAGCTATGGGATACTAAGTCAGATCCTTATGCAAGGCATTGCAAGCATGTGGTGAACAGGAAAGTTTAGTTAGGGTAGCGGTTTGGTGCATTGGCGGATATGGTGAAATGCTGGTCAACAATATTAGTATGCTGGATGTGGATGAACCAATCGATAATGAATCGATGTTGTGGATCTTTGTAGAGCTTGCTCTTAAACGCTATTCTGTAAATGTTACAACTCATATGCACATGCCCTTGCTGGAATGAATGCTACTGTTTTTGTATTTTAGACAGAGAGTAATGCATATGTTTACAGATTTCTTTTTCGTGAGATCAAATGGTAAGAGTTTTAGTGATTCTATTTATATGACTGACATGATGATTCTAGGAGATGTCCTAGTTTCCAAGTTTTCTTTGAATTGCCAAGTGCTAAGCTTATATCCGAATTTAATGATTCAAGAAGGCAGGCTTGTCTGTCTAGTAAAGCAGCTATATTGCCTTCTTAGGAGTTATGGTGATGTGTGCTTCAACTAATGCAAGAAGATGCTATTTCCTAGTCCATATCTAAGGTTGCAATTCTGCGTTGTTTGAGTTAATTGTTGACACTATGGAGTAGATTATATTTATCTGAGTCAACCTAAAAGTGGAGCTTTCGTGGCTGTAGTTTGGGGACGTAGATCATTATTGAAAAAAAGGGTATAGTTGTAAAGCGTTTTGCGGCGGTTGTTTCAGGTGGAGTAGTTTCGGGAGTGGCATAGCATCTTCCTCGCGCCACTCCGCTCCTTCCGGTAAAAGGCAAGTACCTCGAGTTGTGTGCTTAATTGAGTTTTTCATTGTTATTTATCTGTTCATGGCTAACTTCTATTGATTGTGGCAAGTTTGAGTTATATGGGTGATCGTCCCTTTGAGGACGTGATTAGCTATTGGATCCGAGTGGTCGTTAGTAAGCCTTAATCTCGGTGAGTTTACTGTACCTTTGTTAATATTGCAGTGAGTAGCGAGTATGGGGTACGTGGATACTCGTGGTTAATTTGCAAGAATTGCACTTAACTGTGCCCCGTCTGGGGAATGGAATTGAGTGTGTGTACGAATCAATGTATTGCTGAATTTTGTGTGTATATATGTATGCATGAGGTGTCTCTAAGAGAAAGGCACTGCTTAGAGTGTGTAAATGTGTAGAGCTGCCATAGTCCATACAATTATGTGTGATACTTGCTGAAATCTGTGGTCATGTGTGCTTGCATGTATAACTGACCCTGTGTTTATATATATACAAACATTTGCACACATGTATATACTTATGTAGTATGGGAAATTTTATGTGTATATGTATATATTTACATATACGCTTGTATATGTGTGTGGTTATAGTTATGTTAGTGTTGGCAATGAATGAAAGGTTGCACTTCAGTCGTGTTAATTGCATTTGTGCATTCATAATGGAAGAGGCGACCCATTCTGATGCGGGCCTCTGTGTTCACACGTAGTGAACACGAAAGTCCTACCTCGTAGTCCCATTCATCGAGGTGAATGGGAGTGAGACAGTAAGAGTTGGCACTCTCCACGGGATGGAAGGGACGTGAGGGTGCACACCGACGGGTGGGCACTCGGTAGTACCAGTACGTGCATCGAAATGAGCATTCATGTGCATTGCATCTTTAAATAATGAGTGTTGTGGTAAATGGTGTATTATATGGATGGTGATTATGGTAATTGAAGGTTGAGTCGTGGACTCAACCCAAAAAGGGGGAGATTGAATTGAATTTGATGAACTAGCGCATCTCTTTGCCTTACTAATTATGTTGTATGAATATCGTGGAGTGAAGTTGAGTTTTGAACTCAAACACAATTGATGAAAATGGTTTGAGTTGCAGCGAGGGGTAGTTGAGTCGGGAGACGTTGTGACTTAGAGTAAGTATGCTTCTTTGGCGTTGAATGGGTTTATTATCAACCTGATGACTTGATTGCGGTAATTTTTGATATAGTCAAGTTATTGCTTTAAATGGGTACAAATGCGTATTGTCCGGATGTTGCTTCATTTGTATTACTTGCTTTTATGGTCAATCTCTTGTTTTACTTATGATAAATTGGAATTGATACTCTCGTGTACTTCACTGAGTCACCGACTCACGCTTGTTGTTGTGTTGTTGCAGGTATCTTGAAACTGGCATGCATGGATGGGGGTAGTAGCACAATCACGTTTGGCATCATAACTTTTCCATCATATTGATTATAGTTCTAATCTTAATAGCTCGTGAAACTTCTTGTAAGAGGTTGTTGCGGTTATGTTTAATGAGTTCCTGTTCTGTAATAATTATGTGGTGGGTTTATTAATTTCTATTGGATGTGTGTGTGATTGGTTAACTAAGGACCTGCTAGAATGATATCATATGCTGCAAATGTTTTCTGTCTGCTAAGTGGATGTCCGCTGTTCTAGAGAGGTCATGCCGAAATTTTGAAAATTTCGGTGGCTTAGTTTCATTAGTGGTCTAAGAGTTTAGGGATTGAATGCCGTCTCAGTCTTTTCGTAGAGGTGTCATTCGTTATTTATGGTTTTTGGTAGCATCCGTGGCGTGGGTGCCGTCAGGGTGTTACAAGTTCAATAGCATGTATACTTACATGTATTCACATGACTGAATGGTATCACATACTCATAATCCATGAAACACGATTATCAATTAATTCATGTGCTTATTTTGAATAAAGTTTATTGGTGTCCCAACCAATAAATAAACAAGAGATAATTTATAATAATGTTATAATTAAATTATAGAATTTCACGATCTAGTCACATACTTGATAATCTATAACATGACATTATTCAAGGACAATGTAAGCATAAATACAAAGTAATCATCTTCATGATTGGCCTCTTGGGTATATTTTCAACAATCTCCCACTTGCACTACATCCAATTATTCATGTATCTAATACCCATTGTTCTAGTATGTGCCTCATGTTTTGCTTGTGGGAGAGACTTTGTTAATGGATTTGCCACATTGGCATTCGTTGCCACTTTGCATATTTTGACATCACCTTTATTCAAGATTTCTCAAATAAAATGAGAACACTGCAGTACGTGTTATCACTCATGGATTGCAATTCAGATTTCATGGCTTTATACCATTTATCAGAGTTTAGATCTACCATCACTTCCTCATAAGTAGTAGGATCATCATTGTCTAACAATGGTGTCACTTTGTTTCTTCACAAGGAACATATACATATCAGGTATATACCCATCTAGCATGTGACGTATCCTATTTGACCTTCGTGGGGCTGGTGTTTCTTCTATAGGTTCTACAACAGTTTGTAGATCTTTATGTACCTCACTGAACTCTCATGAACTCCTTTAAAAAGAAACTCTTTCTCTAAGAAAACACTATTACGGGTGATAAACACTTTATTTTCAACCCTATTATAAAAGTAATACACTTTAGTTTCCTTAGGGTAGCTCAAGAAGAAGCATTTATTAGATTTTGGAGCAAGCTCATCAGACATCAAATGTTTTACATAAGCTTCATAGCCCTATATTTTGAGAAAAGACAAACTAGAACACTTCCCAGTCTATATCTCATATGGTGTTTCTTCAACTAATTTTGATGGAGCCCTGCTTAGGTTAAATGCAGCTATTTCTAGAGCATATTCCCAAAAATTTATTAGAAGATCCACTTAACTCATCATTGATCAAACCATATGCGATAGAGTTTGATCTCTTCATTCAAAAATACCACTATGTTGTGGCATTCCTAACGGAGTCATTTGTGGAATGATTCCACAATCTTTAAGATGATTACCAAACTTATGGCTTAGATATTCTTCTTCACGATCTAATTGCACAGTTTTAATCTTCCTGCCAAGTTGATTTTGTACTTCATTCTGAAATTCTTTGAACTTTTCAAAGATTTCAGCCTTATGTCTCATCAAATTGACATAGCCATATTTACTGAAATCATCAGTAAATATAACGAAGTACTAAAAACCACCTATAGCCACTGCACTAATTGGTCCACATACATCCATATGCACAAGTGCCAATAGGTCATTTGCTCTTTCACCTAAACCGATAAAAGGCGCTTTGGTCATTTTTCTCAATAAACAAGATTTGCACGTATCATATGATTCAAAATCAAATGAATCAAGAAGACCATCTTTATGGAGCTTCAAAATGCATTTCTCATTTATATGACTTAAGCGACAGTGTTAAATAAAGATAGAATTCAAATTATTAACTCTTATTTTCTTGGTAGGTATGTTATAGATTAGTATTTGAAAGTCTAGATAGTACAGCCCATTCAATAATAAAGCTCTGCCATAGAATACATTATTCAGATAAAACAAACAATACTTGTCCTTTATTCTGAACTCATAGTTTTCCATGTCCAAACATGAAATTGAGATAACATTTTTATTTTATGGAAGGTACAAAGTAACAATTTATTAATTCTAGAACCAATCCAGAAGGCAAGGTTATATAAGTTCCTACGGCTACAACAGTAACTCTTGCTCCATTGCCGGTGTGAGGTTAAACTTCACCCTTTTCCAACTTTCTACTTCTTTGGAGTGCCTAAATATTTGAACAAATATGAGCTCTTGCACCAGTATCGAATACCCATGCATTTGAAAGAGAAATAACCATGTTAACTTCTATAACATAAATACCTGAGGTGGAAGTCGAACTTCCCTTCTTTTTCAGATCTTCTAGATATTTCTTGAAGTTTCTTTTCTAGTGGCCAACCACTTAGCAATGGAAGCAGGTTGCTTCAAAAGTAGGGCTAGGTTTGGTATTCTTAGGCTTACGATTATTACTAGGACTCCCAGTTTTAGTAAAATCATTGCCTTTAGCTTTTCTCTTTCTTTTCCTTTTGAAGATTTTTCCTTTCTATACCATAAAGACATCTGATGTCTTTTTTTGGATATTCTTCTCAGCTGTTTTTAGCATCCTATGCAATTCAATGAGCGACTTCTCCAAGCCATTCATATTATAGTTCATGATGAACTAATCGTAACATGGTGGCAAAGACTGGAGAATTATATCTGTAGTCAAGTCTCGGTTTAATGGAAAGCCTAACCTTTCTAAGTACTCAACGTAACTAATGATTTTGATCACATGAGCACTAGCTAAGGTCCCCTCAGCCATTTTGCATTCATGCAATGGTTTTGTTGTCTCATATCTTTCAACACGTGTCTGTACCTAAAACAAAATTTTCAGATGCATTACCATGTTGTATGCCCCCATGTTCTCAAATTGTTTCTGAAGCTCTGAGTTCATAGTAGCTAACATGAGGTATGTGGCATCAAGTGCATCGTCAGTATGCTTCTTATAAGCATCATTTTTAGCGCGAGAAGCACCGAGAGCTGGTACAATAGGAACAGGATTCTCTAGAATGTATTCCTTTTGTTCCTGTTTGAAAATAATTCATAAATTGCGGATCCAATCAAGAAAATCGGTTCTATTCAATTTTTTTCTTCATACGAACAGATAACAATGTAAAACTAGATGATGAACTATTCGCCATTATCTACGACAGATAAAATATGCAGAAGTATGTAAGCAACATATTATGCTTATAACATTCATCATATGAAAGCAAAATCTACTACATATTTCAAAAAAGTGTCGCAAAAGCATATGGCATGTCCAAGATCCATATTTTATAATGCTCGAGTGAGCTTTGGCATCACTGCTTGGAACAAGACTATTTAGGTAAGCAAACACTTAGCTAATTACATCTCATGCAACTTTTGGTTGATAGAAAATATTTTATGATAAATCTATCAACTTGATGCTCAGGACCCAAAACCATTTTGATAGTCCTGTTGATTTAAACCAACTCCCAAGCCTGTAAGTGTCCGACACTTACATATGTCTTATTAAGATAGTTAGTGATACCTTACTTTGGCAAGCCCATTAACTAACGATCGAAATCTTGACAGTGGACGAAATTAGTAAGACATCATCATAACTTAGTTTTAATTACGGACCAATATATTTAGTACGTTACCAACCAAAGTAAATGCTATCAACATAGTAACCATGGCAATTATCAAATGAACATCATAAAACATGAACAAAAGTAAACATAACATCTTACACATCTAGAGAAGCCAAAATGATTAAATCAATGAAACAACATGATCAGATCAAGCTAACAAAAGATTCTATGTTATTGAAAAGATGTTGATCATATTAACATATAACATAAAACGTATATCTCATACACGTGTAGCAAATCTAGAATCAATGCAATACGATCTGCTCTGATAGCACTGTTGGGAAATCGGGGTGAAAAGACCAAGTAAATTTTAAAAATTTATCCCTTTCTCGGATCGATCACATGCATTAGAACTAAGATTTAGAAAAATACCAAAAGCAAAAAATGCATACCGTGGTCCTAAGAGCACAAATACAAAACTTTTACAGAAGATCTTGTCGAGACTCACAGTTTCAACGCTTGGATATCGCTGCAGAAATGGATATGTCGGATCTTCGTGGCAGTAGCAGCCATGACCTTCAGGTATCCACATGAACAGGTGGACGACATCGTATGTTGGTATGCTAGTATCACACAATATGACTCTTTTGACCTTTTTATCTAGTTTAGGTGAAAAATTTTCACCTTTCTTTTTTTCACTCAATTTGTCATCATTTTTTTGAATCGGGAGCCATAATTTATAGCCAAATCATTGTAGCAAGACGGTTGCAAAAGCAACCACCATGTGGCACTGTAGCAAGTTGGTTGCTATGGTAGATGGGACATCTAGCACTGTAGCAGGTCGGTTTGCTAAGTACTGTTGACATGCTATAGTAATTTAGCACTGCTACAGTATTTCTGCGCAAAAATCATATTTTTGCATATGGATTCGCAACCCTTTTGTAAACAACCAAATATCATATTCAGTCGCATTGACACGTATATCACGAGAGAAGATTTCATAAATCTGTCTTAAGTTTATTCTAGTGTGCGACCATTCTGGTTTATGCTACGTTAGCAATAAATCAAAAAACCTATTTTCGGTTCATTAGTCACAAACAGCTTCTAGCAGAACATAACGACTACCCAAATTGTATGAATGTTATTTATGCCACAAGCCTTCAATGAATACATGGCGATCCCTTTATCACTGTGATATTATGGTTTAACTCAAGGTTGAAGTCTGCCATCCTTACACTATTAAACCGATTTTCTCGATTATCTGAAGTAGACTAACAAGATTGATCAATTAACAACTTTAATCATTCAGGCACGGCAATGCACATTCTTTAGCCCATTTCATCGAGTGACCGATTGATATCATTCCCTTAGCATGAGGACAAATTCCATCTTGATCATACACTTCCCTCTGCATGATTCAAGATATACCCGAATGTTGTCTTTATGATTATCCAGTTACAGACAAAATCAGAATATACCATCCTCATGTAGGAAATTGTATTGATCTCAAATCTAATGATCAATCATTATCATTGTATGAAATAACTTATGATACTAATCAAATCCTCAAAAGGTGTTTCATAAGTGGATCAGTCCAATAGTATGTACACTTACATGTATTCATATGACCGAATGATATCACATACCCATAATCCATAAAACGTGATTATCAATTAATTCATATGCTTGTTTTGAATAAAGTTTATGGTGCCCCAACCAATAAATAAACAAATGATAATTTATAATAATATCATAATTAAATTACAGAGTTTCATAATCAAGTCACAGTCACATACTTGATGATCTATAACATAATATTATTAAAGGAACAACATAAGTATAAATATAAAGTAAGCATCTCCATAATTAGCCTTTTGGGCATATTTCCAACAGGAACCTCCTCACATTCCAAGGAACATTTCAATACGTCCTTTCTGCAATAAAATATTACTCCCTTCGTTTTAAAATATAAGGCATAAGACTTTGCGCACACAAATTAATGACATGTAAAAAAGATACGAAAACTTAGATCTTACTGCCCTTGTTAATAAAATTACATGTTGATCTTCAAATCTACGAAGAAAATTCCTACGATGAGGTAGTGCAAATTCACAACTAAAAATGACTGACGAGTATTTGCATCGTAGCCTTGTTGGACATCATCGTGCAATGAAAGTGATGCTAAGAAATGGTCCTTTTTTCCTTGAAACTGCAGGTTCCAATGTCCATATCTACAGATCTGGTGCAGTGAACATAGAACCAACATGACGACATGGCAAGTCTCATAATTTTTGTTTGAACACGGGTTTGCCAACCTACTATTTTGCTAAGGAAATGGAGGTACAGGTGGGAAGATATTAGCAATATCAAATCAAATTTTGAGCATGAAATTCTGTTCGGTACCTCAAGTTACTCACATGATGTTGGGTACCTCAAGGTACTCGGATGAGAAACCTATTGGAATATTTCCAACTAATTATCTTTTTACCTTCCATGAATACCTCCACATCTCAAATTTATGACGCACTTTAAAACTTACTGCCACTCCATGAATGTAAATCCAGATTCCCAGAGGCATATAGAGTGCTGCATACTTGCATTCAGTATTTTATTTCCCTCCTGTTTTGAGTGGCCATGATTATAGAGTTCAGGACAAACCTAAAAACTCTGCATCATTATACAATATACAATGCTAAATAAATTTAGATCTTAGGCTAGCACCTACAACCATGATTCTTTCAACTGCTCCCAGATGATTTAATTAGTTTTTTTTTTTTACTTTCCAATAAAAGAAAAGGCAAGTTCAAATCCAGAGCAAATATTTAAGAAAGAATTGGCACTCTATTTAGTTAGTAAAAGCATTTTTCTGCGGTCTGGAAACCTTAATAGAGAAGTCTTTTTTAGACTCAAATAATGAATCAATCCAACACAAATAATACTAAGGTTCTGATATTTGATCCTGTGAATGCCATCTAAAGTCATCATTATAACCACATTAGGGAAACTTCAAAGTGCTAGACCATATTGTGCTCATCAATCTAACTTGGGTACCAGTATATATTGCAACAAACAGTTAAGATGATAAAACTGATGAGTGCGAATTAATACTAGTGAATTACTAGCATACTCTTTGGGCACTAACATCCAACACCACCAGGAGAGTATCCTATGAAAGAGTAAACTTGAATTCTCACCAAAACTGCAAAGGATAATTTGCTGCAACAAAAGTATGTAGGATAACGTTATACTCGAATATTCTTCTTTCAAGAAGAATTGGAGAGCCTGAGGTCAATTGACTGCAGCTGCTCTCGGAGATGCTGGTTGTCTTCCAGCAGCCGGTCATATTCAAGCAGCAAGCTTTCAGATTGTTTTCGAATAGCAAGTGCCTTGTCCTCAGCAACATGGACCTCCTCTGTTTTTTCTTGGACTTGTAGCTTCAGTTTCTTCATCTCCTCGTTCAGAGTGGCAATCTCTTCCTGGTACTTCTTTGTCTCATCAGATCTTCCATGTTTTGCTTCCTCTAACATTTTATTATGCTTCGATACAGCCTCTACATTCTTCTTTAATCCACGTAGTTCTCTGATGTATTGGTGTAGCCGGTCAATAACTAGAGCAAGAAATAAGGAGTACCCTGAAAGAACAATACTGTATTGCTCAGAAATTTGACAAAGGACAATAAAGAGAACGAATAAAGTGATAAGACACAAAGTGGAATATTTTTTCTGACAGTTGATGGACACATTATATTCTATATAATCAATAATTTAAACATCACACTCCCGCTCTGGCAGAAAAAGCACCCCACATCCCTAACTCTCATGAACATTACACATTAGAAATGGAAAGAACAATTCTGATAAAAATTAGTACTAGCAAGCACTGATGAAACAATTCCAAACATGAAAACAGTTAATAACAGGCGTGTGTGGCAAGTGCGAATCATCTAAAACAAACTCATCCATAGGTGAAACATACTATAAAATTAACAGAAAGCATGAATAGACACATATGTTCGAGTTGTTTCAAGAAATATGCATGGGAAGACAAATCAATATGTAAGAAGTGTACGTGATCAAACAAATTGAGCTTTGGGGCTACTAAATCCAACAGGAGTTATATACATAATAGAAATTCCATCACAATAGGAATATATAGAACAAGTTCCAAAAGAAGCAATTTAAACTGTCAAAACAGTATTCATATTTCTCCATGCTTTGTGAAATTTCTTGACCTTTAGAATAAAAAGCACCTTCTAATATAACGCATCTAAATTGTATATCTGATAAAGTTTTTTGAGGACATACAGATAAAGTTAAAAATACATACAATTTTGTTCTTAAAAACATATGTTATAAAATATTATAGGAAACAATTAAGGAAAAATCAGAGGGAACTGAGATAAACATAACAAAAGCAATGTATTTCTTGTTCTCCTTTTATCGATTGGTTTAGAGAACTAATTTTGCCCAAACTTTTTAAGTTAAAACACATGAAAATGTGCCTGCCACCAGTAATTCTCAATTCTATTTTCACGCTTCAGCAGTTCTTTGCCCAAAAAAAAAGGGTTATTACCATAAGCTACCTTGCACCTAGATCAATAAATGGCTTCCATTCCTCTATATAGCACTTTGATAATTGCAACTAGATCAATAAAGGGATTCCATTCCTCTATATAGCACTTTGACAAACTGGGAAGACAAGGAAGAATAATACAGTACTGAACAAAAGTTTTGCCACACCAAAGCTGAACCAGATTTACTAATAGCTCTTTTATTTTGGTTGCATCAAGACATACTACACAAGTACTAGCACTTCACAAGTAAACCAAACATCAAATCAAATCTAGCATACAATACACTGGCAGGAGGAATCAAAATTTAGCATTTGAGCACCAAATAAACTGAACAAGAGCAATTTGTTGGGCCAAAACTTCTGTACAAATCAAGGTTATGACAAGTCGACAAGACCTGAACAGTTGATTTTGGCCTGAATTTACTGAACAGAGGCAACTTAATTTTTCAAGCAAATTATTCAAATGGAGAAAATGGTAGCATAATTTATGACATGACATTAAATGTAATGTTCTGGCATATCGTTCATTGTGGGTTCAGGAAAAAAAGGAGGCCTGGTTACAAAACTCTTTTAAGCCTGAGACCCTTTTTATCAGGAAGCCAGGAAATGTTAAGAATAAAAAATGTTCACAACTTTAGCACATGCACACAGATTTGAGAGCTTCAACTAAACTAAATTAGTATGCACTTCGCACATCAAAACTGAACTTGCACAAGAGTGGGGACAGCTGTCACTGGATCAGAAAGTGGCACTGCAAGGTACAGTCAGTTAGCAGCTCAGTGTACCATAGTGCACCTAAGCAGCCAGGCACATAGCAGAACGAGCCATGCAAAACAGGAAGCAGCATAAGGCAGCAGTAAAAACAGGGACAGTACAGTGGAGCCAAAAGTTGCAATGAGTTCTGTCGTTAGTGCCGCCTTGGCATGAACAGAGAAAATAAGTTCCTATGAATGGAAATGGAATATAAAAGTGCAGAAGCCAGAGGATGAGATGTCGTTTGAAGAAAAAGTATGTGTTGCTTTACATTTTGGAAGGAAAATAAAAAGTCCACACTAGATGCAAAAGAAAACAGCAAAGAAGATGCTGGTGACAAAAACATTAGATAATGCAGGCTTCAACAATGGAATGTGTTTACCCTCTCATTGACATAACAACAATCCTCGTGCTTGCTTCTGCTATGCCCACTCCCACTGCGAATACCACATGCATTTTCCTCACCTGCCATTGCAGTCGCATTGCCACCCTCAACTTCTGGCTCTACACCTTCATGCCATCACTCATGCCCATAGTCACAAGGTTCCCGGTACGATGGGGTCGAGGAACAGGTACGCGGGACGCAGATCGATACCTTCCAAGTTCCCGGTACAAGGGGGGTATACCTCTTAGGGACGATGGTTCAAGACTTGAAACGTGAACCATCCATTTTTGGGACGATACCTTGGATCGATCCGACCGGGACTTAGGAATGGACAACATGGTTGGACAAATTAAAGATATTATGGATAAAGATGATAACATGCACAAAGAAGACTTTTCAAAAGTAGAAAATATAATTTTTTTGCGCTGGGAAAAGATGAATGTTCCTCTTCAGTGCCTTGCTTTTGCTCTCTCCCCAAAGTTCTATGAAAAAACACATCTTGAAAAGCTAGCTCCTGGAACGCTCTGGAACAAACTGGAACAAAACCACATGACTCAAACAAATTCCAAATCGTTTAGAAGATTCGTAAGAAAAGACCGATTGGCTGCCTCTCGTTTCTTCTCCTTGAGGCTAGCTTCTTCACATGAGTCAATGAGTCCACGAGAAAAAAGACAAAAGAGATGGCAAGGACAGTCGGCCGGGTGGACTTCTTCACGGGCGAGCGGGCCAGCAAGGAGCGACCTGGAAGGCTGTGGGAGATGGCGGCTCGGCAAGATGGCGATGGAGCCAAGGCACGCCAGACGGTCCGCGCGGTAGTCGCCGTTGAGGCAAGCCGAAGACGAGCAGGTGGCCGACGCAGATGCGTCGGGAACGGTGGCGGCTCGGAGGAGTGGGTCATCGGCGCCGCCACTCTTCCTTCCTTCCTATCCGCCATACTCTGCTGCTGCAGATCGAGGCCAAAGGAACGGCGGACGGCGGCACCAAGACGGGCGCCGACGGGCGGACGGCGGTGCAAGCGGCGCGCATAGCCCGCAGCGTCTTCGCCTTCGTCTTTGTGCGCTGCTCTGCCGCTGCGCTCACATCGCCCGTGCACACCGTCACAGCTCGTTGCCGCCATTGATGCTTGATGTGGAGTTGCAAGATGCTCTACGCCGCTGCCTGCTGCCGTCAGGCCGTCACTTGGTCGACCGGCCGACAGCCGCCCGCCGTGGCACCGCTCATGGACCAGACCTCACGCAAGTAAGTTCCCTGCTCTGCATTCGATTTGGATCTGTCGTACTCCTATGGCCGCCGGCAGACCTCTCTGTCGGCGTGTTTGTGCCAGACAGTATTGGCTCGAGTGTGTAACCGAGTTTCGGTAGGGGGGTCTTCGCAGCTGCATCACTCTCGGCTCTCTTCTCTATTCTCTTCGCGTGATGAGCAGGACAGGAAGCTCATGAACACACAGGGAGCACACAAGGAACACACAGGATTTATCCAGATTCGGGCCCCCAATGCGGGTAACAGCCTTACGTCCTGCTCAAGCTCGTGTTGCTCTAGTATTCTGCTTGCTCTCTGTTGTGAACTGATCGATTGACCGACCTCAGTGATCTGATTTTTCGACCTCTCCCCCCATGCATACTAGCTCCCTTATTTACTCCCGGGACTAGCTAGGGCAGGCAGAGGGAGTGGTTTTACATTAATTACATTGACTGTATCTAGTCTTGTCGCTAGTGTCCCTCGGAACCTCTTTGTCTACGCCGTAGATTGACGCCGTGATATGGATAAACCCAATAGGGTATATTTTCGGAAGAAAGCAGGGCAGGGACGTCAGGAATAAGATGGCGGCGGAAAGGAGTCTCATGATCGGTTTGGCTAAGGGAAAGAAGATCTTCTAATTCTTATTAGTTACCTTATTTGATATTTCTATCTTTAAGTAGTTACCATGTTTAGAAAGATTTTCTATCGGTAGTAGTTACCATGTTTAGAGCATGAGATGAATAAAAGGGAGAAAGGAGGGAAGAAAACGCACGCTTTTGTGCACCAAATTCCAGTCTTAGGCGTCGCCGACGATAAACGGTCGGTGGCTCCGTTCAGCCATTACCATAGGTCAACGGCGAGCCATCACGACGAGCCCCCAATCGTCGCGATCGGGTCTTCGACCTGGAACCAGAGCATTCTCACGTGAGCATCCATATCAATTGGTATCAGAGCCGATCGGTTCTGTGGCCATGGAATCCTTGGAGGATCGGTTGGGGGCGCTGGAGGTGACGGTCCAAGGGATCCAAACCTCTGTGGCGAACTAGGCAGATCGGTGGCGGACTTCATCAAGGCGGCCGGAAAACAGCCAGCACCGCTAGAAGGATGGGGCGGAAATTCAAGGTCCGACGTAGGGGAGGAGCATCGCTCGCGAACCACCAGGACAGGGCGCGCGGGGATGCGAGAGGAGGACGCGAGCAGCGAGCAGGGCGGCCGGCGTTGGGCGGCGCATGCTCCTCGGTATGAGCTTCTTTGCTTGACTCTCGAGGATCCTCTGTTATAGTTCTTGGCGGTCTGGCGCTTTGGACGCTTGCATGGGGTACCGGAAGGAGAATGGGTGGAGATGGCAGGGATGCACCTGCGCGGGGAGGCTCGGGAGATGTTGGACAATTGGGAGCAGGAGGGGGAACCCATCACATGGGAGGAATTCCAGGCGACTTTCTTGCAGAGGTTCACACGGCATTCAAGCTGGGACCCACAGGAGATTTGTCTAATTGGAAACAAGGAGACGGTTTACCGGAGGAGTACGCGAGGAGTTTCAACGACTCCTTGCGCTAGCCAGATATCCAAGGAGACCAAATCGAGTTGTTCACCGCGGCTTATCCTCGACATTGGTCTGCGGATGTCTTGCCGGATCGTCCATGAGACCTAGCGGATGCCATGGGGTGGCAAGGGAGGCGAATCGAGAGAGGACCTATGGTGGCCAAGGCGACCAGCGATGTCACGGCCCGATCAGATTCACCAAGAACACATCCAGTGGGCGGCGCTGGGGATCGTGGGCGGAGGCTCAAGACGACCTCGGGACGAGTGGAACACGGCCGGTGGCCAGCGATGTACTGTGCTACACGGCCGGAAAACACTGCGGCCAGCCAAGGCGGAAGTATGGCGGCGACAACATCAACCCAGGCTTCATCAGCGACCGTTTCACCATATCGGCGCAGGCTCAGTGCTGAAGAGATGGCGGAAAGGCGGGAGAAGGAGCTATGCTATAACTGTGATGAGGTTTACTCAAGGGGACACCGGTGCAAACGGCTTTTCCATTTGGAGGTGGTCAGTGAAGATGAGGAAGGTGAGGATCAGGAGGAGGAACCAGCCTTATCAGCCCTCGCAATGCGTGGCCCAAGGCTCGGCAAAACCATGCAAGTAAACTTGGAGCTGGGAGGGCAGCGGCTGATGGGTTTGGTCGATAGTGGCGATACTCATAACTTTATCGGCGATCATGCGGCATCCAAGGTGGCGGTGGGCGATTCGCTTCCAAGACAACAAGTCCGTGTGGCAAATGGAGCTTGCCTACCTTGTCTCGAAGAATTAGGAGGCGCCATTCAAGATACAAGGGTATTCTTTTGCTGCTCATTTTATGGTGATTCCTCTCGATGGATTTGATGTGGTTCTGGGTGTTCAGTGGTTGAAGGAGTTGGGAGATATAAATTGGAATTTTGATTCACTCCAAATGGCTTTCTCCTGGAACGGACGACAGTTGAAGTTGCAGGGTGAGAGAAACAGAGGGGTGGAGAAACAAGTGTGCAGTGTTGTGACCGAGGGAAATCTCCAGTTGCAGGAACTCCTACAGGAATTTGATGATTTATTCCGCGAACCGCAAGGCTTACCCCCTACCCGCCACTGTGATCACAGGATTTGTTTGAAGGAAGGGGCTGATCCGGTTGTTGTTCGACCCTATCGCTACCCTCATCGGCAAAAGGACGAAATTGAAAAACAATGTGCAGAGATGCTGGCTCAGGGGATTATTCGCCCAAGTCGTTCGCCGTTTTCATCTCCTGTATTGCTTGTGCGCAAAGAGGATGGGTCATGGCGCTTTTGCGTGGATTATCGGGAACTTAATGCGATGACCATCAAGGATAAGTTTCCCATTCCGTGGTGGAAGAATTGTTGGAAGAACTACATGGGGCTCAATTCTTTACCAAACCTGGATTCTTGATCGGGATATCACCAGTCCGCATGTACGAAGAGGATATTAGAAGACGGCTTCCGACGCATCATGGTCACTTCGAGTCCTTGGTCATGGCTTTTGGACTATGTAATGCTCCTTCGACCTTTCAAGCTCTTATGAATGAGGTATTGGCACAGTTCCTTCGCAAGTTTGTCTTGGTCTTCTTCGATGACATTCTCGTCTATAGCTCCACTTGGGAAGAACACCGTCAGCATCTCCAATTGGTTCTAGCACAACTTCGCCAACATCAACTCTATTTAAAAAGGTCAAAGTGTGCTTTTGCCCAGAGCATGGTGGGGTATCTTGGTCATGTGATTTCTGCTGATGGGGTGGCGCCAACCCGGACAAGATCTGAGACATCGATCGTTGGCCAATTCCTCGATCTGTTGCGGTGATCCGAATTTCCTAGGCTGGCGAGCTACTACTAGGAGGTTCATCCATCACTATGCTTCCATTGCCGAGCCCTCACGAATCTCCTTCGCCAGAACGAGTTTGCATGGTCGACAATCCGTGACCGAGGCCTTTCAGCGCCTAAAGGAAGCTTTGCAATCGGCACCAGTGTTACAACTACCAAATTTTTCCATTTCTTTTGTGGTTGAATGTGATGCATCAAGCAAGCAAGATAGGGCCGTGTTACAGCAAGAGGGTCATCCGGTGGCTTATTTTAGCCGGAAATTGGCTGACCGGCATATGAAGCTCGCGACTTACGAGCGCGAACTCATTGACTTGTCTAAAGCTATTCGACACTGGCGACCGTATTTGTGGGGGCGTTCTTTTGTGGTGCGGACCGATCACGCCAGTCTCAAATTCCTCCTTGAACAAGCTTTGGTGACTCCTCCTCAGCAGCATTGGTTGAGCAAGCTAATGGGGTTCGATTTTTCAGTGGAATATAAACCAAGACGAACAAATGTGGTGGCCGATGTGCTATCACGTCTTCCGGACGAAGAGAGCAGTTGTGTGGCTATGTCAGCACCGGCCGGCACCATCCGGGATACGTGGGAGGCTGTTCTGCGTGTTGATCCTACCATCCAGCAGCGCTGCCAGGAGGGTGCGCATGGAAACTGGACAGTCAGGGAGGGACTTCTCTATTACAAAGACAAGCTCTATATTCCGTCAACTTCTTCCTTGCGTGATGAGGTAATAGCTGCTTATCATGAGGTGACACATGAGGGGGTGTATAAGACTTTCTATCGGATTAAATCCAGCTTCTATTGGGAAGGGTTGCGGCAATCAGTGGAAGAGTATATTCGACGTTGTGTGATTTGTCAGCAGCACAAAACGAGCACATTGGCTCCGGCGGGTCTTTTACAACCCTTGCCAGTGCCTCAACATATTTGGGCTGATGTGTCCATGGATTTTGTGGTGGCCCTCCCTAAGTCCCAAGGTAAAACGACCTTATTGGTGGTAGTGGATCGTTTATTCAAATATGGCCATTTTATTGCTATTAAGCGCCCATCCACGGCCATGTCAGTCGCCGATGTATTCTTCGATCGAGTTGTCAGATTACATGGGATGCCGGAGTCGATTGTTTCAGACAGAGATCCGGTTTTCACTAGTACCTTCTGGCAAGACCTTTTCCGGAGGTGTGGCACCCGACTTCTGACTTCCTCTTCATACCATCCCCAGACGGATGGTCGGACAAAATAGTTAATCGGACTATTGAGATGTA
Source organism: Guadua angustifolia (assembly GCA_036346375.1). Classification (NCBI taxonomy): domain Eukaryota; kingdom Viridiplantae; phylum Streptophyta; class Magnoliopsida; order Poales; family Poaceae; genus Guadua; species Guadua angustifolia. Next base: position 48,549,410 of record CM070502.1, on the reverse strand, counting down.
TCTGCGTTATCCGGCGGAAAGACTCAAGTCTGGGTCCAATGGTTACCATGGGCGGAATTTTGTTATAACTCCTCATATCATTCGGCTCTGCGGATGACACCGTTTGAATTGGTGTATGGCCGACCACCGCCTTCGGTGGTGCCCTATAGTCAAGGTGCAACTTTGGTGGATACAGTGGACTGCCAGTTGGTAGACCGGGATGAGTTGTTGCAGCGCGCCCGTCATCATTTACTAGCGGTACGATCAGAAATAAACGACATTATGACCTTCATCATCGTGAGGTCACATTTCTTTATTGGTGATTGGGTTTAGTTGAAGTTCTGGGGTTATCGCCAATCCTCGGTTCGAACCTCTCCTTCCCACAAGTTAACTCCTAAATATTTTGGTCCCTACAAGGTGCTTAATTGCATTGGCCAGGTGGCGTATCGTTTGGAGCTTCCGGCAACGGCGAAACTCCATAATGTTTTTCATGTTTCTGTCTTGAAGCCGTTTCGTGGGACACCTCCTGACGCCACTCGGCATTACTGCGAAGCCAGATCCTTCGCCAGATCTTGCTCAAACTATTCCATATAAGATTCTGGCTCAACGTTTTATTAAGGGGCATCGTCAATTTTTGATTCATTGGTCTGGTGAAGAGTTGGAAGCAGCAACTTGGGAGGATGCGTTGGAATTTCATCGATCATATCCCGATTTCAAGCTTGAGGACAAGCTTGATTTGGACGGGGAGAGTATTGATATGGATAAACCCAATAGGGTATATTTTCGGAAGAAAGCAGGGCAGGGACGTCAGGAATAAGATGGCGGCGGCAGCAAGGAGTCTGCGGTCAGTTTGGCTAAGGGAAAGAGGATCTTCTAATTCTTATTAGTTACCTTATTTGATATTTCTATCTTTAAGTAGTTACCATGTTTAGAAAGATTTTCTATCGGTAGTAGTTACCATGTTTAGAGCATGAGATGAATAAAAGGGAGAAAGGAGGGAAGAAAACGCACGCTTTTGTGCACCAAATTCCAGTCTTAGGCGTCGCCGACGATAAACGGCCGGTGGCTCCGTTCAGCCATTACCATAGGTCGACGGCGAGCCATCACGACGAGCCCCCAATTGTCGCGATCGGGTCTTCGACCTGGAACCAGAGCATTCTCACGTGAGCATCCATATCACGCCGCCTATCTTCGGACCGCCCGAGAAGAGGGTTCGGATCTTTGCGTGATTTAACGCTGGTACACGTCACCGTCTTGCGGCGGTGTAGATGGAACGGGAGTTGGTGAAGCTGGCTCAGTCGGAGGGACAAGTCATCATAGCGTCAGGGAGTCACGCCTATTTAATGGCCTTTAGGCGCACTGCAACGGCTCCGCGCGCATTGAATGGCTCCCATGCGCATTTAATGGCTCACATACGCATTTAATGGCTATGATACATTGTGATCCTATCGATTGCTTCGAGCGGAAGCCTCCTAGCTCTGTCTACGTGGTCGGCTGAGAATGGGCTCGCCTGCTCATCGGGCAGCCACGTGTCCCGGTCTTCCGTGGTCGTGATCTGGTCGCCCGGGGCTGGGACCTGGTCGTCTAGCTGCCCGCCGGGTGGCCACGTGTCCTGGTCGCCTGGAGCTGGGACCTGGTCGTCCGCCAAGCCTTTCTTCAGTAGGTTGAGTCTTTTGCATGGGACCTTCTTCTCTATGCATCTTGCGCTCGCAGTCCCACCTAACAGCGGTATAGAGAGTACCTTGGTGTAGAATACTCCGACACTCTCCATGTCCCAGCGGCCAACGGGACGATGTCCCTAGTACCGTCCCGGCATCGTCCCTAGCATCGACCCAGCTCGACCCCGATCCTCGATTTGGGACGACGTCCCGGGGTCGCGGAACGCGCCATCGACCCCGAACCCTGTGACTTTGCTGATGCCACCACCCTGCTGAACACTGGTCCCATCCTTCTAGACAAGCAGCAAAAAGTGTAGCCATAATGCACACTAAATAGGAAGCTAGAGTCCACAGGCACCTAGGACGTCCAACAGACTAAGCTGGGTGCTGTTCTTTCCTATTTTCATTTTTCTCAAATTTAAAAACAATATTTAAGAGCCAAATCCAGCAATTAAGAAGTAGAGCCTATAAGTGAAAGGCAAAAAAAAGGCTCCCCCCCCTCCCCCAAGGCGGGTGTCAAACTGCCAATTGTTATCGAAGACACAAAACAATTTATTAATTTGTAGTAAATGGAAAACGTCATTTCTGCATAGCATTGCCAGCACACTTTCTAGTTACAAAAGAAAATCACAATTGGTATACCTTTAAACCATAAAGTACTACCAGATTCAATATAGAAGCTATAGACACCAGCTAATAGCAACATTTGCCCTTTGAAATCACATGTTTCAAATTCCAAAAAAAAAAAAAAAGATTGTGATGAATTAGACCACATTTAGAATACATATCACCACATTACAAAAAGGATGAAAGCATGCAATAGATGCAATTGAGTGAATAGACTAATAGAGCCATGTGTGTAAATAAGCAACACTTTTATAATATCCATCCAAGTTCACACTGAGAGAAAAACATGTGGTGCCCCTCACAAGTCACAACGCTAATCAGATGCGGAGCTGTATGGCGTGAATTTGTAGTGATCATTACATTGGGTTGCAAGTACATTTAAAATAGTTAAACAATTCCAGGTCACAACACCAAACTGGGAAATAGCTCCAATGGCGAAATTGAGTTGTACACTAGTATATGAAGCAAGTCTAAATTGAGGGATTGAAAAAAATTAGAGAAGGATGAGTTTGCTACAGCCAACCAATTTGAACTTGCTTGAACTTCTGAGGTTTCCTTGGAACAAGAGAAAAAAAATTCGGACCATAAGAATTTCCATTTGTTCACTTGTGAATATAAACGGATGCTCTTTAAGTCTTTACGTTGTCCTTGTGCTTTCATCCTTTTCGAAGGATGAAGGGAATGGGTTCCCACTTCCCAGACCAGCTGCAATTTTCTAAATTTAACCCATTATATCTTCTGCCTGGCATTTTCAGTTATTTTAAGCACGTTGCGAACAGAACAAAGATCTGTGAGAGATGGATTTCTACATCACCAAATCTTTCTACTATTTAATCTAACAGAACTATCAAGAATGAAGCAAACACGGAGATAATTCCAATCATGTGGTGGGATGTGCGTTACCAAGACCTACCCATGAGGGACGCCTCGAGCTGGTGGCGCGAGAAAAGGACCAGGTCGGTGGGCGTGAGGGCTTCCCCGCTGCCGGACTCGGGGTCCCCGGTGCGACCGCTGATCTCGGCCATGCTGTAGAGCGTGGAGGCGAGCAGGGTCAATACGACGCCGGCGACGGTCTTGACGACGACGGGCGCGCGGCGGCCGTGCTTGAGGCGGTCGAGGCCCAGCACGGCGAGCTTCCGCAGCGGCGTCTTGAAGAGCAGCACCGCCGCCACGGCCGCCTCCACCACGAGCACCACGAACAGCAGCTGGATCATCGCTGCTGGTGTTGGCTGATTCGATTCGATGGGATCGAGGTCGAGGACGCGATTGGGGTTTCGGAGGAGGCGGGGATCTGAAATTTTTATTTGTTTTTTCTTCTTCTCGCATAAGTCTGGGTTTTGGAACGGGGAACGGGTTTTGGAACGGGGAAACGGGTAAGAGAACGGTTCAATGCTTGAATTTAAGAACCGTGCTTCTATATTTGGAAAAATATCTTGTGCAAATGAAACCACGGTATAACCTAACTAGAAAAAGTTTCAAAAAATTCTGAAAAAATCATAGATGTACATCTCAGCTTACCCCATCTACATATAAAATTTCATGATCAGATTCGTCCTGTGCTAAGAGTAATAAAAAAGACAAATTTGATCATGAGCGATAGCTTAATGTTCATGATCAACTTTGTCTTTTTGTAACTTCTAGCATAGAACGAATTTGATCATGAAATTTTATATGTAGATGGGGTAAGCTGAGATGTATATCTATGATTTTTTTCAAAAATTTTTGAAACTTTTTCTAGTTGGGTTGCACCGTGGTTTCACCAAGTCTCTGGTTGCACAGGATATGTTCCCTCTATATTTTTCCTTCTAATATAAATTTTAAACTAAGCTAAAGAGTAAATAATTACTGTATATCTTTTATTAATACTTTAATACTTATGTAACTTTAAAAAGAAATACATAAATTCACCTCTCTAAATTTATTTTAGTGGTACATATTTTAATGATAATTTCAAACTAAAAAATTTAAGAACATCCTTCTAGCATGTCCTATATCATCTTCTCCACCTATCTTCACTCTTCCCATTGCCGCCCCCTCCTCACTTCCCTCACCCCTTCCTTCATCTCTAACATAAAAATTCAAATTAGAAAATTTTAACTTTTAAATATTAAATAGGAGGTTTCAACTCAAAAAAATTAACAAGAAAAATTTTCAAATTTGGAAATTTCAAATCAGAAATTTTTAAATGAGCAAAATTTCGAATAGCTTGAAAAATTTTGAATAGTGAAATTTTCAACTTAGGAAATTTCGATTTGGAAACTTTCATCTTGAGAAACTTTTAACTCGGTGTAACACCCCAATTTGTTAGTATTTTTTTTTGGAAAATATGAAAATTAAAATGAACTATTTGCATTTCTCTCAAATTAAATAAAGCTTAATTTTAATTTTTCTTTAAAGAAAAAAATTAATTTGAAAAACCTATACATGAAATGAAATAGTTTCATATATTTTTAATTTGCTCTAAAGAATTTTTCTATATATATTTTTATATTTTTCTAAATTTATTTGGATTTATTCGCATTTGTGGTATTTTCTTACTTGGAAAAAACATTTTTATTCTCAAAACTCTTCCACGCTGATTTTCCCCCGGCTCGTTTCTATTTAGCTTTCCCTAGCCCATCAGCCTACTTGCCCTACCTTGAGAGTCGCTCTTTCGTAGCGCATCCCCGCGCACACCCGACCTAATTGCTTAGCCAGCCCAACCCAACACACCCATGCCACCGCCACCATAACCCTAGCTGCCTATAGAGTCTGCACATCGTACGCTGTTATCGTCATGGTTTTCGAGTCGTGCATGCCTTCTAAGGCTATTTAAGCCCCCTCGAGATGCCTCGATTCGGGTTCCCTTTTGTGCGTCACACCCGAAGCTCTCCTCGCTATCACTCAAGTTGTTATCGTTGGTCTTCGCGAACTCGTCGAGCACCACTTTCGCCTTTGAAGCCTTCATCACCATCGTTCTCCACCGTTGGTGTGTCACCGCCATCCCCAGTTGCAGGTCTAAGTTGCCTACATTGCCCACAACTAAAGCCCTCAAATCCTGTACCCAATTCGGTCCAAATTGGCCATCTACCGGGTCTATCGAAGCCAAACTCTCACCGATGTGGCTCAACGTCAGTTGCCACCTCAGCCCTAGCAGCCCACGTGTCACTTGCGTGTTGCCTCATTGCCGGAGTTCTCCCGGCATTGGAGTTGGTTTCTGGGTGCCCAGTGGGGGGTGAGTCTTCTCCCACCCCTCGTACTTTGGAGATCATAGTTTTTGAATCTTTCTTCCAGCGCAGGTTTGGTCTTCCTGCCTGCGCTTTCCTCCACCTCTGTGAAGTATTCATCGGTATTTCCCCCCACTTTAATCTCTTTTGCTACCTTTTTCTTCTCAAACCTTATCCGAACAAGAGCCCCCCTAAGGTAATTGGGGGTGTCGGCTTCCAATTGCACGACGGACTGAAGAAGTTCTATTTTTCTATCCCTTTCAAAACTTCCAACATGGGTTGGCACCAGGAATGGTTTTATTGCGCCAATCCCGATCCCTTTCTTCCTTCTTTTGCTGGGCTCCTGCCCAAATTTTCTTCTTCTTGGGTCTCAGTTCCCTTGGATAGCGAAATGGAGCAAGTCGAGGAGCTCCTAGGAATAATCCATAAGCTAAAAGAGAAGGGCCTGACCGGAGTAGGTATCGCCATCAGTTTCGTTGCCCGCCGAGTACAACCCCTCAAGGAGCGATTCCACCTGAGATTCGAGTATAGCGGGGAATCTGACCCCACTCGAGAAGTGCCCGAACCAATCTCGAATGAGGTGTTGTTCAACCGGTTGGGCAACTTCTTCACCCCGGACACCCAACTTTCCAACAAGGAGTGCCCGAAGGCCTTCACCATGATGCGGCCCCCTCCTCAAGTACATACCTTTTGGCTACCAGTACTTGATCTTTGATCTCTGAGTGACTGTTAACTGACTTTGTGCTTGTCGCTGTTTACAGGAGCGATGTGCGTTCTTCTCTGATGCTCCGCTCCCCAACATCCCTTAGCACAAGAGTGCTGGGCAGAAACGACCTGCCAGCCCTTCGGCTGGGGAGCCGAGTGCCAAAAAGGGAAAGAAGCCAGTGGCTAAGGGGCCTCCGAGTTCTCAACGCCCGGCTGGGGGTCCGACGATCCGGGATCCCGCGGCTCGGTCTCCAGCGTGGCTAGCGCCGCCGCCTCTAAAGTCCAACGCGTAACCGGGTTCCTCCGCAAGTGGCTCACCCACTCGGAAAGGACCCGGAATAAAAATAAGGACGTCCAACAGGTTAGTTTTCCCATTGCCTCTTAGTCTTTTTTTGTAAATCGTATCCTGATTCCTCCCTTTAGCAGGAAACCATCTGATGACATCCCTATAGACACGCCGACCGGGACACCTCAGGAAACCAAACCTGAGGACGTTCCTGATCAGGCCAAAGCGTCCTCGCCGACTGCTGCTGCACTCGGGGAAGCCAAAGCGGTCCCCAAATCAAAGTTGTCTTCGTCACAGCCTCTCTCTCAGCCCGAGCCGACTTCGAGTCCGGTGGCCCAAGAGCTTGCCGCCTGCCCCTCCCCTCTAATGGAAGAGATTCCTCGCGAGCCACAATCGCCCCCACGCCCCAAATCTCCACTTCGCGTCGCATGGTGCAATCAGGAGAGTGAGTGGGAGACTGTTGATGACGAGGCAGAGGAGGAGGAGAGGAAGGAGCTTTATGAGCACACCATTGAGTGTGCCTGACTGATTCAAGTAAGTTATTGGTCTCTTTCTTCTTTTGTCCGCGCCAAGTGGCACATCTTCATGATTCTTTTTGTCATCCTCAAAGTCTAGGGGACCGTTCCGAGTGGAAGTCCGAATTTCTCTAGAGGATGCTCCTTGAGATCAAGAAACGCCAGGAGTACGAGGCTGACCTGGAGCAGGTCAGGCCAAGGGCAAGGCTGAGCTACGAGAGCTTCGAGCCCTGGTCCAGACTTTGTGAGAGGAGAAACTGGATCTATCCGGCTCCCTCCGATGTAAGTATTTCTTCCAACATCTTGCAGTTGTATACTTGATTGTTTGTCCTTTGACTCCTTTTCCTCACTTCAGCTCAGGACTCCACCATCGCGAGGCTCCAAGAGTAGCTCAAGGCACTAGAGAGCTTGGAATTTTAGGTCTGGACCAATTTAGACAGGTTGGAGTGAGAGCTGGAAGGTATGTTTCGCAACTCGGTTCTCCTTTGTCATCTTCGTACTTACAATGCTTTTGTTGACGATCCGCCATGCTTGCAGAGTACAAGAAAAAGACGCAAACGCAGTATGGTGTTCTCAATGAGAAGGTCAGGACTGTGGAAGTGTCATACGCTGAGCTCTGCGAAGCCTCGAGCCGGTGCTGAAGTTCTGGTGCCTAGAGGAGCAGGGTCGAGCGACGAAGGTCAAGTTGTCTTGCGACTGAAGGAGGCGCCCAAGAGGCTCAAGACCCACTTGAAGGAAACAGCAATCACGAGTGTTAGCCAAGCTCTAGCGATCATGAAGTCGCTCTATCCCCGAGTGGATCTTGAAGCCGTCAATGAGGGTTTTGCCTGCACCGTTGATGATGGCCAAGCCACCGCCCTGCTTGATGAGGTCAAGTTTACTTCCATTGCCTTGGTAGAGAATCTGGACTTAAGTTTCCTGTAAATATGTACATGTGGAACTTGGCCATAATTGCTTCGCCGCGTCCCGAGAAATCCTTGGATGAGGCAATAATGATCGACTGGAACTTGGACATAACTGTTTCGCCGCGTCCCGAGAAATCCTCTTTGAATCAAATATTGGGCGCTATTCATATTCGGCTCGACTTCCCATGCCAGCATGTCCTCGAAAACATTTCAGCTTCTTCGCTCTGGCTATATAAAGGCCCCACCGCAACGGGAGTGACCACCTACCTTTGAGTCTTCATTTTTCTAGCAGTCTTTGATTTCTTTTGGAAGTCTCCAATGGCGTCTCCTTCTTGCTCTACCGTGCTCGTCGACGAAGCGCCACCGCCTCCACCACCAACGGCAGTGCTTGTTCTCATCGTCGAGGCTCTGATGCCGCTACTCATCGGTGAAGTAGTGGAGAACCCCTTCAACTTTGAAGAAGAAACGCCAGTGGTGCCTGCTGATGAAGAAGATCCGCTCATGGAAGCTCGGGTCGACACGACCTTGCTCTTGCCGAAGTCGAGGCAGAAGTCGCCGCTAAGACGTTACACGATCCGCATTGATCGACGCCGCCCCAATCATCGCCGAGGCTGCTGATGTCATCATCGAAGCGCTACCCCGTGCGCGTCGCACTTAAATTTGGCAACCTTGAAATCATGTATACGCAATACTTAAGTAGTGTAAAAACATTCACTCGGATGTGACGCCCGATTGGCTTATAACTTTAAAGCTTTTTACTCCTTTTTCTTTATTGATTTTAAATTTATCCGAGTGGTTTGACTCTTTTTGTTATGCACTCTGCCTGACTAGTCTAGCCCCCGAGCACTGAGACTCGGCTCATGGCTCTTTGTCCCAAGCACGCCTTCTGAGTGACTAAAGTTCACCATTTATGGGATCAGAGCTTCACTACTCGGAATTAACGCACTCGGACTCATTCGTAATTGTTAGGGAAAAGAAGCAAAAATGACTCAAAAAAAGATGTGTGCATGCGCACACTATTAGGTGTAGCCCCCGACTTATTGTTTAGTTGGATATCAACTAAGTAGCCAGTCAAGAAAAAACTTTATTCATAATGGCATAATTGAGTACAAGATTTAAGTGTAGAAGCGACGTAGTTGCTCTATATTCCACGTGTTGCCGATGATCACGTCGTCCACGTGCCTTAGTCTGTAAGCCCCCAGGCGTGTCACTTCATCAACAATGTAAGGGCCTTCTCAGCTTAGGGAGAGCTTGTGCTCACTTTTCTGATTCTTTCTTAGAACTAGATCTCCTTTAGAGAAAGCGCGGCCTTGAACATTGCCATCGTGATAGCGACGCAAGCCCTGAAGGTACTTAGTCGACTGGATTGCTGCAATGTCCATAGCCTCTTCTAATCGGTCGAGATCTTCTAGTCGGCTTTCTTCTGACCCGACTTCCTTGTACTTCCAAACCCGCGGGGATTCGAATTTCAACTCGGTAGGTAAGACCACCTCAGATCCATACACCAGGAAAAAAGGTGATTGCCCAGCTACCCTGCTAGGAGTAGTCCTAAGCCCCTAGAGTACCAAAGGCAATTCTTTGACCCATCGCGTAGCACATGGTTTAAGACGATCAAATATCCTTGCCTTTAAGCCTTGTAGCACCATGTCATTGGCTCGTTCAACCTGCCCATTACTTCGGAGATACCCCACAGAAGCAAAGCATATTTTGATGATGAGTTCATCACACCAATCTTGAAATTCACCGCCTTTGAATTGGGTGACATTATCTATGATAATTCTATTCGGCACACCAAATCTGACTACAATTTCTTGAATGAATTCTCTGGCCTTGGCCACTGTGATCGTGGCGACTAGTTTGGCCTCAATCCACTTCATGAACTTATCGATGGCGACGAAGAGATGAGTGAAACCACCTTGAGCCTTCTTCAGGGGTCCAACCATGTCGAGCCCCTAAACTGCGAATGGCCAGGTGATCAGAATAGTCTGCAGCTCCTGCGCTGGCACGTGCATCTATCGAGCGAAAAACTGATAGCCTTCACATGTACGGACAATGTCCTCTGCATCTGTTACCGCAGTCAGCCAGAAGAAACCAGTCGGTGTGTGTGTGCCAGACAGTATTGGTTCGAGTGTATAACCGAGTTTCGGTAGGGGGGTCTTCACAGCTGCGTCACTCTCGGCTCTCTTCTCTACTCTCTCCGCGTGATGAGCAGAACAGGAAGCTCAAGAACACACAGGGAACATATAGGGATTTACCCAGGTTCGGGCCTCCAATGCGGGTAACAGCCCTATGTCCTGCTCAAGCTCATGTTGCTCTTGTATTCTGCTTGCTCTTAGTTCGCCCGATCTTTCGATCGTTCGAGCTAGGGATTTCCTCTCCGTTGTGAACTGATCGACTGACCGACCTCCCTCCTCATGCACACTAGCTCCCTTATATACTCCCGGGACTAGCTAGGGCAGGCAGAGGGAGTGGTTTTACATTAATTACAATGACTGTGTCTAGTCCGTCGTTCTTCGCCCTCGAGCCTCTTTGTCTCTGTTGTTGCTTGCTTGACGCTTTGTCTTTGGACCGCTCGAGAGGAGGGGTTCAGACGCTGCGTGACGAACACCTGGTACACGCATCGCACCGTCTCGCCCTAGGCGGTGTAGATGGAACGGGAGTTGGTGAAGCTGGCTTAGTCGGAGGGACAGGTCATCATGGCGTCAGGGAGCCATGCCTATTTATTGGCCTTCAGGCGCACTGCAACGGCTCCCCGCACATTTAATGGTACCCATGCGCATTTAATGGCTCTCATGCGCATTTAATGGCTACGATACGTTGTGATCCTAGCGAATGCTTCGGGCGAAAGCCTCCCAACTCTATCTGTGTGGTCGACTGAGAATGGGCTCTCCTGCTCGTCGGGGCACCACGTGGCCTGGTCGTCCGACTACTCGTCGGGCAGCCACGTGTCCTGGTCTTCCGTGGTCATGATCTGGTCGCCCGGGGCTGAGAACTGGTCGTACAGCTGCCCGCTAGGTGGCCACATGTCCTGGTCGCCTGGAGCTAGGACCTGGTCATCTGCCAAGCCTTTCTTCAGCAAGTTGAGTCCTTTGCACAGGACCTTCTTCTCTAGGCATCTTGCGCTCGCGGTCCCCCCTGACAGCGGTGGAGAGAGTACCCTAGTGTAGAAAACACCGACAGTAGCCCCCGGATCCACCCTGGAGTGCGCCCTAGAAGATTTCAGAGATATTCTTTGACCTGAGCGCTCCCTAGAAGATTTCAGAGATATTCTTTGACCTGAGCATGGTCCTGGATGGGTCCTACTCCTGTACACGCAACCGTACAGATTCTCCCTGCAACCATCGCAACTCTTCAGGTCTTATCGCCCCATGCCATTATGATCTTTTTATGAACTGTGGGTTCATGGGGGCGCGACTCCTCGCATCCTGAAGCCACGCACGGCTTATAAATAGGCATGTCCACCCCTCCACGATCTGTACTCCTGTCGCTTTCGTCGTCTTGGCATCCTTGCTTCCTTCGTCTTCTTTGCAGTCCCAGCATCAAAGCAGCACTCTAGCTGCATGGCTCAGCCGCTTCCCCCCTCGGCGATGGATGAGTCAAGGCTGGGGAATGTTCTTCACCTGGCCCCTGAAGGGGCCCTCCGCCTTAGGGCGGGCACTATCGCGCCCAAATGCAACCCCGGGGAGGTAATTACCTTCGTTTGTGCGCTGGCGGCAGGTCTGATGCCGCCCTACTCCGAGTTCTTCCTCACCATTCTCCACTTCTACGAGATCCACCATCTTCATCTCACCCCCAACTCCATCCTCGTCCTTTCCATCTTCGCACATCTCTGCGAAATGTTCGTGGGGGTGATGTCAAATCTTCCTCTCTTCCGATACTTCTATACTCTCCATGGCCTCACTAACGGTAGGGTCGTGGGGAGTTGCCATTTCTGCCTCCGTGATGGCTCAGCCTCCCACTACATTCCCCTCCAAATGAAGAGCACACGAAGATGTGGCGAACAGTGGTCAGACATTCTTGACGACAATGAGCTCGGCGTCCTAGAGTGCTGCTCACGCCAAGCGTATCGCATTGACAACTAGGGTTCCCTCATCGAGGAGACAGCGGAACTCCAGTCCATGGTGGCCCACATTGACTAGTTGCGGGCTTCCAAACTGACCGGGGCGCTGGTCGTCAGGGACTTCGTGACCCAACGGATCAGCCCCCTGCGGCGACGCGTCAGGCCACCCTAGCAGTACACCGGCGATGACGACGTGACCCGCATGTATCCATGCCGTATGTCTTCGCCCGTTTTTTTGCTTGCCTTGCCTTCGTTGTCGCCAAGAGCTGATGGATGTCTTTTGTCTTTTCGAGTCGGGTTATACGCGAATCTTTGAAAGTACTGGTCTTCCCAAAGCCAATTGCTTTTAATCGCCGTCGGCAGAGTGGCTCGCTGTCATCACGAGCTTCCCTTCGATGGACTCCACCGGGAAGGCTGTGATACCACCTCGAGCCCCCCTGACGATAAGGGGGAGTCCGGTTCCTGCTGATGACTGGAGCGTAGGTAAACGGTCGGCCACTGCGATGCTTCAGGCCCGGACCCGAAGAGACCCTACACCGCTGGCATCTTTCCTACTCTCAGCCCTTCTGTGTCGTCGAGCATGGCAGGGTGTAACACCCCAATTTTTGCTTTTCTTGCATTTAAATGGTATTTTGAATTTTTGAGAATTTCTGGAATTTATTTGGATTTATTTGGAATTATTTGAATTTATTTTGAATTAAACCATTTATCAAATCAATTAAATAATAGAAAAGTTAAAATAAAATTTTGTTGAAAATATTTTATTTGAGTCACAAATGTCCTAAAATATTTATGAGAATTTTTCCAGAATTTTTCTGATATTTTAATGCCCCAAATAAATTATTTGATTTTCGGGAATTAATTTTATTCGAAAAAGAAATAAAAATCCGGATGAACAGTACTGGGCCGAGTACTATGCGGCCCAGCTCGAAAAACCCTAACGCCGCCATCGCGTGCGATCCGGATCAACGGCTCACGTCTAGCGTCGCCATGTGCGTTAATCGCAGATTGGATCGGGTCGAATCGGAGGGCCACCATCGCGCCACGTCGCCTCTCTCAGATCGCCGCCGGACTCATGCCGCCAGCGCCGTGTGGCCTCGGTTTCGCGATTTCCGGACGCCGAGGCTGCTATTTAATGCGCCGCCACCGTGGTGTGATCTTCTCCTCGCCGCACACGTCCGTACTCATCACGCCGCCGAGACGCCGCCGCCTCGCCGCCGACGAAGCTCGCCGTCCCGGCCCCTCCGCCGCACTTCTTTGCGCCGTTTAAATGCGCCGCCGGTGATTCTCGCCGTCGCCGTGCCACCCTCGAACTCACCTCGTCACGCCGCGTCGGGCACTACTTCTTCACGCCGGGAGAACGCCGGGCGCCGCGGCATCGTCGTCTTCCCCAGCTCGGTGAAGCGGCCAAGACCGTCTCCACCGAGCCCGACCTTCACCACCGCCGATCCAGATCAACGCCGGGTGAGTCCACGTCGCCGTAGAACGGTAAACCTCATCTTCTAACCTCCGCCGTTAGATGCAAATCCGAGGGCACCGCCGTGCCACGCCGCCGTTCATCGCACGGACGCCGACAAGGCGGACCCACACGTCGATCGCCCGCACCGCAACCAATCACGCCGCGACGCGTGGCATGCCGAGCTGCTCATGCGCGCGCATGAGTCGCCGACAAGACGGGCCCATCGGTCACCAAGACGCGACTTTGCGCGTGGCGTCACCGACGTCATGCTAACGTCACAGTGGGACCCACTTGTCGAGAAATAGCGGTCGGGGCTGGCGTCGGCAAAAGCCACGTGTCACTCTCTGGTGCTGACCGTGTCACGAGATGACGCAATAATTAGTTTCCCGAAAAAGAAAATATTTATTTAATTCGGTTTATTGATTTAAAATGTATTTTGAAACTTCAAATGCTTATAACTTTTGCGTTTTAACTCCGATTTGAGTGATTCCAATTTCTATAAATTTGTAAAATTGTGATCTTTCTGTTTATGAATTTTATTTGAATTTTTGAGCACTGTTTGTCTACTGTTTATTTATTTTATTGTTTTGTGCATCGTTCTACGCGTGAGACGTTGAAGTCCCCGAAGCGGTTTCGAGGAGAAGTTCGACCAAGGAGCAAGCTCAGAACCGAACCAGCACTTTTTGAAGGCAAGTTGTGTTTGATCATGTTGAACCTATTAGAAAATTACTTTGATTTAAACTATTGCATGCTAATTTGATAGAAATGACTCTGAATAAATTTTGGGATTAGTTAAATGCCTAGTTGTTGTATGCCACCTTGTCGATATAATTGTAGGCCATGAATCCTTTGTCACCCTAGGTTATGGATTAATAGTTGGACATTAATAATTTGCCAACATGGGTTGAGTAGACCAAAGTAGTATGCTTAGCCACCGCGTGGACATATCATGATTTTGGAATACCAAAGTAAATATTGACTTAATGAGATATGGAACATGATTTGTGAATGAGACATGTGTTATTGAGTTGATGATGGCACGTGGTGCAATGGTAAAGAACCGGTGGGAAAATGATTTAGGCGGGGCAAATGGCAAGATTGTTTACGGTGGGCCAAGAGTGGCAATCTGGCGGTCGATTTGGTTTTATTGGTTTTGGATAATTGAGATCACACTTGGTTAGTCTTGCCTCGGTCAACTAAGGACTTAACCTTGCGAGCATTTGAACTGAAGTCTCTCATATGACCACAAGCTCCGTGAATGGGACGGACTTAGGCGAGTAAACGGGAAATCTATTCTTTGGTACTTGACGTGGTGGTGTGAGGCCCGAGAAGCGGAATGAGAACTCACATGGCGCAAGAGGGGGCCCCAGGTGTGGTAACCAGATCCCTCCAAAGTTGAAACCTTAGCGAAGCGATCTTGGGTTTAGATGGAACTTTGGAAAGGCTTCACACACGGTTATTTGCCTTGGTGGTATTTGACTGTATCTTGTGGGTAAAGTGTATAACCTCTGCAGAGTGTACAACCTATTGAATAGCCGTGCTCACGGTATTGAGTATCGCTTCGGTGATTACTATCAAGGGTTAGATTTTTATGAAAATGAATTGTTTATGGAAAAATGCTTGGGTTGATGATGATGAACCCGACTTAGGATGGAGAAATGATTCTGATTGAAATGTTTGTGAAAGCTATTATTCCTACTCTTGCTTTTATTGCTTTGCAATCTATTCTTGTTTATCTTGAATCTTTGTCTTGCTCATGAACCATAGCCTATCCTTTGTACTAAGCCATGCATGTAGAATATTAGAATTGCATTACATGCATGACTTCTTGAGTGCTCAAAGTACTCACCCCACAACAACACAACTTCGTTGAAGAAGAAGCAACCCTCGCCGGAGGAGGAGTATCGAGGAGCCGATTTAACTAGGGAGCGAGCCCGATCGGCCAGTACTGTGGCAAATTGGTTGGCGCCACGAGTTTATTTTATTTCCGCTGCTTTTGAATATTTTAATAAGTTTTCGCCTTCGAGGCGTATCGCTGTAACTCGACCATAAGGTCGATCAACCATTTCTTTTATACATTTAAGAAAAGTACTCTACTATTTCGTTGGATATATCTGTGATATGTACCGATGTTGAGATCTGTGTGCACTAAGCGTGATCTGGACTAGTCTTGAAACACGAGGGTCCGGATTTGCAAATTCGGGTCCCGACACAGTGGGCCGGTCTTCTCTCGGTGTCGCCGTGCCTTCCGCTAGGAAGGATGCTGCACCGCCGCCGCCGCCTCCGCCTCTTGCACCGACATCAGTGCCAGTGGCGGTGTTGGTACCGATGGTACAAAGCGCTAGGCCCAGGAGTGGGCTAGCGCTTCGCGCTTCTTTCGTCCACTTTGGGGGCGCTTCTACCACGTAAGCTTCTTCTCTTCTTTTCTTGACTCAATCTCTCGTTTGCTGGTGCTAACTCCCCTTCTTGGTGTTGTTAAGGCGGGCCCCCAAGGCGGTGCAAGTGGTCGAACGACCATGCAATCTGCTACCACCGGGGTTGCCACCCCGCAGTTGCCATCTGCCCTGCCATTGGGCCAGACCAAAGCTGCTCACACCGGGGTGGTCACCTCCTACTCGGCCACTCCGTCCGCTCCCTCCGTGCTCGCCACCTGGCTCGCCAGCCTAGTTGCCGAGTTAGCCACATCGACCTCCCTCCACGACAAGCAGATGACATCGCTGCGGGAGGAGCTGGCGTTGGTGAAGGCGGAGAAGACGTCACTGGTGGCCCGAGCTGAAGCTGCCGAGGCGCGGGCGAAGGGTGCCAAGGAGAAATGCGACGTGTTGCGCATGGAGATAGGCCACAATCTGCGCAACCTTGTCACCATGCTCCGCCCCACGTTTAGGCGCATGGTCGATGAGCTTGCACTGGGGGTGACGGTGAATCTGCTTGGAAGAATCGGCAGACACACTATGCCCATCACGTCACCCTTGTCGCCGAAGCCCTCGCCGCCTTCTGCGCCGCCTTGGCGATCCGCTCACCCGAGAGGGCGGGATGTCGTGATCGCTATAGCGGCCTTCGTCTTGATGTCTTCTTGCGCCATGACGACTCCTTCGACCCCGGCGACCGTCATTGGGGTGGAGTCGACCTCCCAGCGCCGTGCGCGGCACGCGAGGTGGCGGCGTCACGAGTCTGGGTTGATGGAGATGGTGCCTCCGCCCACCGACGCCGTTCTTGGAGGAGGAAGAAGCGGGGAGGATGCCTAATATTGAGATTGCCAGCGATTAGTCCTGCCAGACGCTTTGCCTTTGCCGTCTTCTTTCTTTTTTTCTTCTATGTAAGCATGTACATAGGCCTTTCGCCATCATGAATGAAAATACTTTGCTTTTACCTGTTGTCGGCTTTTACCTGTTGCCTACCCTTGCGCGTGTTTGCTCGTAATCAGTTTGATCGAAAGCCAAGCAACCAAATTTTGAGCATTTTGCACGGACCCTTCTAGATGATTGGATGGATCGACATTTAGGAGTCTTTTACGCAATCATAGAACTGCTCCAAACACGAGTCAAGATTAAACCACGCTTGTTTGGGAACAAGCAGCAAACAGCATGCAAATTCTAAGTCTTTGCCATCAAGTGGGCGTGAAGTGCATACTAGGTTGTCATTTTCTGTCACTATTGAGCTTAATCCCTTGTACTTTACCAGACTAGACCAGAGAACTGTGAGGCTAGAGAGCAGGTCGCGTAGAGGTGGGGCAAATGGTGAGCGGAACTCAGCCGCGAAGCACCATGGTGGGCGGAGCATGGCCTCAGTGCACCAGGCCACACACACCTGCTAGGCGCCTGTCCGGGCTTAGCACAGAAGCTGGGAGACCACGGTATTGCCAAGGCACCCTTGCCATCCTTTTGGACCAAGCCAAAGAACTGCGGGGCAAGGACCCCAACCAGCACCACCAGTTGACATGCAGAACCTTGGAGCCTTCATTGCTGCACAGACTCAGTTGATGCATACCATGATCACGGCGAATCTGACAGAGTCATTGCCCAAGCGCGCAGCACGCCAAGTTAACCAAATCAACCCAGTGAAGAGGCCACACTCGAGGCTGTCGGAATTCATGAGGACACGACCGCCTACATTTTCTGGGAATGCCAATCCATTGGAGGCAGATGATTGGCTGAGGACTATAGAGAGGAAGTTGCACATTACCGGTGTGAAGGAAATGAGAGGGTACTCTCGCCTCTCATCGACTTGAAGGAACCGCAATGAATGGTGGGAAAATTATCGCGCTGCTCATGAGCACCCGCAGACATCACCGGGAGGAGTTCACAATCGCTTCCGGCGGCACCATGTGCCCGAAGGCATAATGGAGCTGAAAAAGGAGGAGTTTAGGCAATCAAGCAGGGCAATCAATCGCTGTCCGAAATATCTGAATAAGTTCACGCACCGCACGCTTCGCACTTGAGGATGTAGCAACGATAAGGCGAGCGCCTCGATTCATGAAGGGACTGAATTCGGATGCAGGTGGGACTCATAACCCACACCTTTTCGGACTTTCAGGAGCTGGTGAACAAGGCGCTGATATTGGAGGATAAGCGCAAGGAACCGGAGGACAACCGAAGCGCAGGATGGCACCGCAGGAGCACGCCAGAGGCGCGGCGTTTGAGGTTACACCAAATCGCTTCTTGATTTCAGCCAAGGAATGTGATGACGACGCCGCCACCAATACCAAGACACTGCGGACAAAATTTCCGCACACCAACACCGGTTAGGAATGCGGTGCGAGGAGTTGCGAATCGGCGATTAACGTTGTTATAATCAAGAACGAGCGAGCATTTGCCAATTATTGTCCTAAGAAGGAGGAGGAGTGACACCGATTCGCTTCAATCTTGGGACTACTCCAACAAAGACACTGCGCGCCAGAGCAAGTCGTGGAGTTACACAATCTGAGCTGCCACACAAAGCGTGGTAAGAGGCGAGTCAATCATGTCACCGCCGATGCAAAGTCTGAGAATACATCGGACGTCGTCTTGGGTAAGTTACTTGTCAACTCAAGACTGCAATGCAGCTTTATTTGATTACGAGCTTCACATTCGTTTATATCTCGGATTTTTGCTGTGAACAATGGGTTGAAAATGGTGAACCTTAGGCATGTATTGCTAGTACAATCCGGGATCGAACTCCGATCGATGTAGGATGTTCGGGGTAAAGCCGCTTATAGATGGAACCGAGTTCTTAGCAAACTTAGTGGTGTTAGATACCCGGACCCTAGACGTTATTTTGGGAATGGATGGTTATCTAAACACAAGGTGGTGATAGGCGTGGACGAAGAGTCATATCGATCGAGAGTCCTTGTGGGAGGAAAATAGAGTTTCAAGCCCTGTCGTTCGGGATGGACAGTTGATGGTCAATAGTGTGAAGGCCACAAGATAGAAGATGTACCGGTTGTCGAGAATACCCGATGTATTTCGGAGGATTTACAGGATGCCACCGACGAGGATATAGAGTTTATGTCGAGTTAGTACAAAGAACGGCCCGATAGCTAAGAGACCTTATCGGATGTCACCCGATGAGCTAGTGGAAATGAAGAAGCGGATAGAGGAGTTAATGGATAAAGGGATTTATTAGACCAAGTTAAATGCGCCATGGGGGCACGGTTCTATTTGTCAAGAAGAAGGACGGAGTTACCGGATGTGTGTGGATTAATGAAACCTTGAATGAAGTCACTATAAAGAATAAGTATCCGCTACCGGGATCGATGACCTATTTGATCGCTTGAGAGGAGCCGAGTTTTCTCCAAAATTGACCTACGATCGAAGTTATCACCACCAAGATTCGATCGGAGGATGTGTCAAGAAAAGACATTTTCGTCAAGATATGGACATTATGAGTTCATAGTTATGTCTTTCGGTTTGACAAATGCACTGCATATTTCATGAACATGATGAACAAAGTTTTCATGGAATACTGGATAAGTTCGTTGTTGTGTTCATAGATGACATTCTAGTTTACTCCAAGACTGTGGGAAGAGCATGCGAGCATCCGGCTAGTTCGGAGAGGTTAAGAGAGCAGCAACTTTTCGCTAAGTTTAGCAAGTGTGATTTCTGGAAGAACAAGGTGGAATTCCTTGGACATGTGGTGACCGCCGAAGGAGTCGCAGTTGACCCAAGTAAGGTAGAAGCAGTGTTGCATTGGGAGCCACCCAAGACGGTGACTCAAATTCGTAGTTTCCTTGGAATGGCCGGTTATTACCGCCGATTTATTGAAGGATTCTCAACGATTGCGAGACCTCTTACGCAATTGTTGAAAAAGGAGAAGAAGTTTACATGGACGCCGGAATGTGAGCGGAGTTTTCGAGTTGAAGAAACGTTTGACAACGGCACCGGTGTTAGTTTTACGGATTTAAGCGAGCTTTGATATATCTTGTGATGCATCGTGTCAAGGACTAGGATGCGTGTTAATGCACGAAACGAAAGGTCGTTGCGTATGCATCAAAGCGATTGAGGCCGCATGAGGAGAACTACCCACATGACTTGGAGTTAGCGGTAGTAGTGCATGCTTTGAAGTTATGGAGGCACTATCGATTGGAAATGATGTGAGGTGTACATCGACCATAAGAGTCTTAAATATATATTTACTCAAACGGACTGAACATGAGGCGAGGAGATGGTTGGAACTAATTAAGGATTACAATCTGAGGATTCATTATCACCGGAAAAGCCAATGTGGTGGCGGATGCTTTAAGCGAAAAAGCCATTCGGTGAACATGTTGGTGGAAGCAAGTCGGGTTGAGTTATGCAAGGAATTTCGAAGTCAAGTGGAAGTTGTGCCTAAAGGATTTATAGCCGCTTTAGAAGTGAAGCCTACCCTGGAAGATCAGATCCGGGAAGGACAGAAGGACGATGTCAAGGTTCAGAGGATTAAGTTGAAAATGGAGGAAGGCAAGGCAAAGGATTTCAAGCTGGATGAGCAAGGTACATTATGGATCAAGAAGCGCATTTGCGTACCGCACAAGAAGGAACTGAAACAGCTGATTCTGGAGGAAGCTCATGACTCCAAGTACTCGATTCATCCGGGAAGCGCTAAGATGTATCAAGATCTGAAGGAAAGGTTTTGGTGGCCAAGTATGAAGCGTGAAGTCGCGGAACATGTCGCGTTGTGTGATATATGCCAAAGAGTCAAAGCAATGCATCAAAGGCCGCCAGGTGCTCTGACCACTTAAGATACCCGAGTGGAAATGGGAGGAAATCGGAATGGACTTCATTACGGTTTCTGAGGACCCGAACGGTATGACTCCATATGGGTTATAGTGGACCGATTGACAAATGTCGCCCACTTCATACCGGTGAAGACTACCTACTCAGGGGACCGCTTAGCAGATTTGTATATGTCAAGAATTGTATGTCTACATGGAGTTCCGAAGAAAATTGTATCAGACAGAGGTACCCAGTTTACCTCAAGATTTTGGGATAAGTTGCATGAGGCTCTAGGGACTCGTCTGAACTTCAGTACTGCATATCACCCACAGACAGATGGGCAAACGGAAAGAGTTAACGAGATCTTGGAAGACATGTTGGGGGCATGTGCATTGGCTTATACAACCGTGGGATAAGTGTCTACCATATCTTGAGTTCAGCTACAACAATAGTTACCGAGCAAGTTTGCGAGATGTCGCCATTTGAAGCACTATACGGAAGACCTCGCGAAACGCCGTTGAATTGGAATGAAACCGAGAACGTCATATGTTTGGGCGGATATTCTTGGGAAAGTGAAGAGCAGATAGCCATGATCGAGGAAAGGTGAAAATTGCACAATCAAGACGGAAGAGCTATCTTGATAATCGCAGCAGGATTTGAGCTTTGAGCTCAAGATTTTGTGTATCTCGAGTTACCCCACTCAAAGGAGTTAAGAGGTTCCACACCAAAGGGAAGTTAGCGCCAAGATATGTTGGCCTGTTCAAGATCCTAAGTCGTGAGGTGAGGTAGCATATCACCGGAGCTACCGCAGATCTTTAGCAGTGTGCATGATGTGTTCCATGTGTCACAATTAAAGAAATGTCTCCGAGTGCGGAAGAGCAGATGCCATTGGAGTCGGTCGAGCTGCAGGAGGATTTGACTTATAAGGAGTACCGAGTGAAAATCTTGGACACCAGAGATCGAGAAACGAGAAATAAATTGACCCGCTTCTGCAGAGTTCAGTGGAGTAATCATTAGAGAGCGAAGCAACTTTGAGCGTGAAGAAGACCTAAAGAAGGAATTTCCCAACCTATTCCTTAGTCAGCCTTAAATCTCGGGGTCGAGATTCCGTTAAGGGGGGAGGTTTGTAACACCCCAATTTTTGCTTTTCTTGCATTTAAATGGTATTTTGAATTTTTGAGAATTTCTGGAATTTATTTGGATTTATTTGGAATTATTTGAATTTATTTTGAATTAAACCATTTATCAAATCAATTAAATAATAGAAAAGTTAAAATAAAATTTTGTTGAAAATATTTTATTTGAGTCACAAATGTCCTAAAATATTTATGAGAATTTTTCCAGAATTTTTCTGATATTTTAATGCCCCAAATAAATTATTTGATTTTCGAATTAATTTTATTCGAAAAAGAAATAAAATCCGGATGAACGATCTTGGGCGAGTAATCTTTATGCGCCCAGCTCGGAAAAACCCTAACGCCGCCGCCGTGCGATCCGGATCAATGGCTCACGTCTAGCCACGTCGCCATGTCGTTACTGCCGATTGGATCGGGTCGAATCGGAGGGCCACCATCGCGCCACGCCTCTCCGTATCGCCGCCGGACTCACCGCCGTGCTCGTGTGGGCCTCGGTTTCATGGTTTCCGGACGTCGAGGCTGCTATTTAATCGCCGCCACCCGTGGTGTGATCTTCTCCTCGCGCCGCGCGTCCGTACTCATCACGCCGCCGAGACGCCGCCTCGCCGCCGAGCTCGCCAAGTCCCGAAGCCCTCGCCGCACTTCTTTGCGCGTTTAAATGCCGCCGGGTGATTCTCCGCCGTCGCCGTGCCACCCTCGAACTCACCTCGTCACGCCGCGTCGGAGCACTACTTCTTCACGCCGAGGAACGTCGGGCGCCGCTTGGCATCGTCGTCTTCCCGCTCGGTGAAGCGGCCACGCCGCCGTCTCCACCGAGCCCGACCTTCACCGGCCGACGATCCAGATCAACGCCGGGTGAGTCCACGTCGCCGTGAGGAACGAAGAAACCTCATCTTCTAACCTCCGCCGTTAGATGCAAATCCGAGGGCACCGCCGTGCCACGTCGCCGTTCATCAGTGCGTGGACGCCGACAAAGCGGACCCACACGTCGATCGCCCGCACCGCAACCAATCACGCCGCGACGCGTGGCACACCGAAAATCGCCTTTGCGACGCATGAGTCGGCCGACAAAGACGGGCCCATCGTGGTCACCAGCGCCTTTGTCGGCGCGTGACGTCACCGCTGACGTCATGCTGACGTCACGGTGGGACCCACTTGTCAGAGAAATAGCCGGTCAGGGCTGACGTCAGCAAAGCCACGTGTCACTCTCTGGTGCTGACACGTGTCACAGATGACGCAATAATTAGTTTCGAAAAAAGAAAATATTTATTTAATTCGGTTTATTGATTTAAAATGTATTTTGAAACTTCAAATGCTTATAACTTTTGCGTTTTAACTCCGATTTGAGTGATTCCAATTTCTATAAATTTGTAAAATTGTGATCTTTCTGTTTATGAATTTTATTTGAATTTTTGAGCACTGTTTGTCTACTGTTTATTTATTTTATTGTTTTGTGCATACGTTACGCGTAGACGTTGAAGTCCCCGACGGTTTCGAGGGAGAAGTTCTGACCAAGGAGCAAGCTCAGAACCAGAACCAGCACTTTTTGAAGGCAAGTTGTGTTTGATCATGTTGAACCTATTAGAAAAATTACTTTGATTTAAACTATTGCATGCTAATTTGATAGAAATGACTCTGAATAAATTTTGGGATTAGTTAAATGCCTAGTTCTTTGTATGCCACCTTGTCGTATATAATTGTAGGCCATGAATCCTTTGTCACCCTAGGTTATGGATTAATAGTTGGACATTAATAATTTGCCAACATGGGTTGAGTAGACCAAGTAGTATGCTTAGCCCCGCCACGTGGACATATCATGATTTTGGAATACCAAAGTAAATATTGACTTAATGAGATATGGAACATGATTTGTGAATGAGACATGTGTTATTGAGTTGATGATGGCACGTGGTGCAATGGTAAAGAACCGGTGGGAAAATGATTTAGACTGGGGCAAATGGCAAGATTGTTTACAGTGGGCCAAGAGTGGCAAGCTGGGCGGTCGTATTTGGTTTTTATTGGTTTTTGGATAATTGAGATCACACTTGGTTAGTCTTGCCTCGGTCAACTAAGGACTTAACCTTGCGAGCATTTGAACTGAGTCTCTCATACAGCCACAAGCTCCGTAATGGGACGGACTTAGGCGAGTAAACAGAAATCTATTCTTTGGTATTGACGTGGTGGTGTGAGGCCCGAGAAGCGGAATGAGAACTCACATGGCGCAAGAGGGGGCCACAGGTGTGGTAACCATCCCTCGGTGTTGAAACCTTAGCGAGGCGATCTTGGGTTTAGATGGAACTTTGGAAAGGCTTCGTTACGGTTATTTGCCTTGGTGGTATTTGACTGTATCTTGTGGGTAAAGTGTATAACCTCTGCAGAGTGTACAACCTATTGAATAGCCGTGCTCACGGTATTGAGCATCGCTTCGGTGATTCTGATCAAGGGTTAGATTTTTATGAAAATGAATTGTTTATGGAAAAATGCTTGGGTTGATGATGATGAACCCGACTTAGGATGGAGAAATGATTCTGATTGAAATGTTTGTGAAAGCTATTATTCCTACTCTTGTTTCTTGCTTTGCAATCTATTCTTGTTTATCTTGAATCTTTGTCTTGCTCATGAACCATAGCCTATCCTTTGTACTAAGCCATGCATGTAGAATATTAGAATTGCATTACATGCATGACTTCTTTGAGTGCTCAAAGTACTCACCCACAACAACACAACTTCAGTTGAAGAAGAAGCAACCCTGCTCGGAGGAGGAGTATCGAGGAGCCGAGCGAACTAGGGAGCGAGCCAGATCGGTTACTGTGGCAAATTGGTTGGCGCCACGAGTTTATTTTATTTCATTGCTTTTGAATATTTTAATAAGTTTTAAGCCTGCGAGGCGATCGTCAGTAACTTCGACCATAAGGTCGATCAACCATTTCTTTTATACATTTAAGAAAAGTACTCTACTATTTCGTTGGATATGTCTGTGATATGTACCGATGTTGAGACTGTGTGCACTAGCGTGATCCTGGACTAGTGCTGAAACACAGAGGGTCCGGATTTGCAAATTCGGGTCCCGACACAGGGGCTGGGTCTTCTACTGGTGTCGCCGTGCCTTCCGCTAGGAAGGATGCTGCACCGCCGCCGCCGCCTCCGCCTCTTGCACCGACATCAGTGCCAGTGGCGGTGTTGGTACCGATGGTACAAAGCGCTAGGCCCAGGAGTGGGCTAGCGCTTCGCGCTTCTTTCGTCCACTTTGGGGGCGCTTCTACCACGTAAGCTTCTTCTCTTCTTTTCTTGACTCAATCTCTCGTTTGCTGGTGCTAACTCCCCTTCTTGGTGTTGTTAAGGCGGGCCCCCAAGGCGGTGCAAGTGGTCGAACGACCATGCAATCTGCTACCACCGGGGTTGCCACCCCGCAGTTGCCATCTGCCCTGCCATTGGGCCAGACCAAAGCTGCTCACACCGGGGTGGTCACCTCCTACTCGGCCACTCCGTCCGCTCCCTCCGTGCTCGCCACCTGGCTCGCCAGCCTAGTTGCCGAGTTAGCCACAGCGACCTCCCTCCACAACAAGCAGATGACATCGCTGCGGGAGGAGCTGGCGTTGGTGAAGGCGGAGAAGACGTCACTGGTGGCCCGAGCTGAAGCTGCCGAGGCGCGGGCGAAGGGTGCCAAGGAGAAATGCGACGTGTTGCGCATGGAGATAGGCCACAATCTGCGCAACCTTGTCACCATGCTCCGCCCCACGTTTAGGCGCATGGTCAGTAGCTTGCAGCCGCTGGGGGTGACGGTGAACAGTCTGCTGGAAGAATCAGCGGCACACTATGCCCACTGCGTCACCCTTGTCGCTGAAGCCCTCGCCGGCCTTCCTGCCGCCTTGGCAGACCGCTCCGCCCGAGAGGGGCGGGATGTCGTGATCGCTATAGCGGCCTTCGTCTTGATGTGCTGCGCCGCCGCGACGACTCCTTCGACCCCCTGGCGACCGTCATTGGGGTGGAGTGCGACCCCTCCCAGGCGCCGGCGCGGGTACGCGAGGTGGCGGCGTACGTAGCTGGGTTGATGGAGATGGTGCCTCCGCCCACTGACGCCATTGCCGAGGAGGAGGAAGAAGCAGGGGAGGATGCCGGCAATATTGAGATTGCCAACGATTAGTCCGGGCCACTGCCTTTGCCGTCTTCTTTCTTTTTCTTCTTCTATGTAAGCATGTACATAGGCCTTTCGGCCATCATGAATGAAAATACTTTGCTTTTACCTGTTGTCGGCTTTTACTTGTTGCCTACCCTTGCGCGTGTTTGCTCGTGATCGGTTTGATCCAGTGCCAAGCAACCAGCCCCCGAGCATTTTGCACGGACCCTTCTAGATGATTGGATGGATCGACATTTAGGAGTCTTTTCTGCAATCGCATAGAACTGCTCCAAACACGAGTCAAGATTAAACCACGCTTGTTTGGGAACAAACAGGCAAACAGGCATGCAAATTCTAAGTCTTTGCCATCAAGTGGGCAGGAAGTGCATACTAGGTTGTCATTTTCCTGTCACTATTCAGAGCTTAATCCCTTGTACTTTACCAGGACTAGACCAGAGAACTGTGAGGCTAGAGAGCAGGTCGCGTAGAGGTGGGGCAAATGGTGAGCGGAACTCAGCCGCGAAGCACCATGGTGGGCGGAGCATGGCCGCAGTGCACCAGGCCACACACACCTGCTAGGCGCCTGTCCGGGCTTAGCATAGAAGCTGGGAGACCACGGTATTGCCATGGCACCCTTGCCATCCTTTTGGACCAAGCCAAAGAACTGCGGGGCAAGGGAGCAGGTCGCTAGAGGCAAGGCAAATGGTGAGCGGAACTTGGCATGGCACCATGGTGGCGAACATGGCATGATGCACCGAACCGCATGCACGTGCTAAGCGCCTTATCCCGACAAAGCAGGAGGTGGGGTCCATGTTATGGCCAAGGAGCCGCCGGGATAATGGCATGCATGACAGCCGTAGGAGGCGAGTTCAGGGTAGAACTTCCGGCGGCTCTATATTACAGGAGTTCGCCACTCGACCGTCTTCATGACTAATCGAACCGCCCGAGTCGTGAGATAAAGATCACCTTGAAGGGGCCCTCCCAGCGGAGACAGGTTTATCGCGGCTACTTCTTGGTGGAGTCAGCGCAAGGCGAGTCGCCTACCGCTAATGTTCTCTCACGGACCCGAGTGGCGTGGTAGTGCCAGAGACTTTGCTGGTACCGGGCAGCACGGAGTGCCGCCTGGTCTCGTACTTCCTCCAGGAAGTTGACGTCGTCTTAGCGTCGGTCTTCCTGGTCTTCTTTGTTGAAGGCCGATACGCACGGAGCCCAAGGAGAGCTCAGAGGGCAGTACCACTTCGGCGCCGTAGACCAGGAAGAACGGAGTCTCCCTAGTCGCACAGCTGGGTGTGGTTCGGAGAGACCATAGCACCGTTGGAAGCTCTTCCGCCCATCGTGCTTTGCGCTTGCGGAGCCTGTCGAACGCCCTGGTCTTGAGGCCCTTCTAGACCAGCGCGTTGGCGCGCTCAGCTTGTCCGTTGCTTCGCGGATGGGCTACGGAGGCAAAACACACCTTGGTGCCCATCTCCTCGCAGAAATCCAAGAACGCTACGCTGGTGAATTGGGTGCCGTTGTCGGTGATGATGCGATTGGCAACTCCAAAACAAGTGCGGCGGAGACAACTCCCGGAGACCCCCAAGCCCATGACCCATAGCCTGCTCCTACGACATCACCGCTAGCCCATCGGTCCTATGGTGACGAGAGTAGACCATTTCAATATCAAGACCTCCACGAGCTGCTGGCGACTCTGTTGCGAGCGAGGTGATCCACTCCGACTCCGATATTTGGGCATTCCGGCCGAGAACGTCTGACCACGTAGTCTTTGAGTTGATTTTAGTGGTGTTAGCTCTTGTCGGATCTTCATGTAGGGACGAAGTTATCTGAATGTTCGCCACTCGTAGTTGTTCCTTTCGATTATGTCGATCGATAGCAACCTCATTCTCTGTGATCGTAGCAATCGCAGCTAGAAAGTGATTGGTAGGAGACCAAAGCTCTACACTGTTGTCTTTCTTGGTGCTCTCCTCAAGCACGGAGCCGATTACGAGACCGGGATGATCCGGCCAAGGTTAGGATAACTTAGGATCATCCCCTATCGTATAACTTTAGCGCCGTGGCCTACAACGGAACTACAAATCGGGATGATCCGGTATGTGTAAATATATGTATCTGGGACCATCCTACCGCAAAAAGCTTTGATGCTGATTATCATGAAAGAGTACAAAGTTAAATAAAATTGTCATGAAATGCATCGTTCCCATCTAGGCTAACACAAAGAAATCAAATCGACATATCAAGCAAGTTAGAGTGCATAACAACCGAAAAGACAAGTGGCGCATTAAGCAAAGAACTACTAAATGCGTGCTTGGACTAGTACCAAAAGATCGGAGCGAGTGGAGTCTTCCCTATCGACCTCGCTCAACACCATCGGCGTCGGGCTCGTCGAGGTTCTCCTCCTGGGACTTTGTAGCTTTAGTCTCCTCATGAGGGGCTGTGAACTGTTGGTGAAGGGTTGAACAATCCTACTTGCTAATGCCGCAAGATAGAGGATTAGTTAGATTCTCTAAATATGCTTCAATAGATGGAAAGATAGTATGCTGTCATACATGTATGCTAATAAGATGTTGAAATGTAAGACTCAAAGATCGAAGAATAACAATTGCAATGAGTGAGTTCAAAATGTTTCAGTGCTTCAATTGACAAATCGAAATCATGATCATCCTACTTAGAGTGATAGAAGGTCAATAGATCTTCTAATGATAGCAAAAAAATTGAATTGTACGATCAAGTCTCTAATGTTTATAATTATCTCTGCAAAATAAATTGAATGAGATCAATTATTTGAATGTTTACAATTTATAGGCAAAAATCTGAAGACTCAACTAAATTGATTAGCCTAGAATAAATGTCAAAATATAACCTTCAAATATTAACTATAAGCCAGTCATTGTATTAGAATGACTCATATCATTAGAAATAGCTAGAGCCATGACAATGATCCTAAGCCTAGATCATGTAGAAATAACTCAGGCAAGGATAATTAAGAAATAAAATAAAAAAGGCAGCTCAGTATACCGGAAGCAAAAGTAAGGCTCAAGAAAAGCACGGTCTACAAGCATTGTAAGAAGAAGTATAGGCAATCCAAGAACATACAGATACCAATTATCTTGGTGCTAAAAGGCAGTTCCATGGATTAAGGAATTAGAGAAGTCAAAAAAAATGAACCAGTGTGCTTAGAGGACTAAATAGGTCAATCATTTGATGAAAGGAAGAATTCCTTGAAGCATGCTAAGTCTTCTAACATGACAATTAAAGTTGAAAAAAATTTCAAGTTAGTCTCTAGCTCATTATTATAAGATCATTCTAGAAAATCATGAAAGTTCTAAAATTCACTAAGCTTAATCATAACCATGACATCAATAAATTGCAATTCAATCATTATTCACTAAGAGCATCTAATGTTAGGCCATGGCTAAAATTTCTGTACATCTAACATCGACCAACAATGCTTAAACTCAAGATTTTTACACAACGTGTCCCTATTTGCCTTTAACAACTTTTTCCGACGCAATCATCATGCATATATGGCATCATTGAAATATCGAGGGTTTCTTCTACAAGTTTGATCCTCTCCGGATCTCCGAAAGGCTGTAGGTCGTCGAATCGATTGTATTCGCCTCGTCGTGCACATTGTTAACTCCAACGATCCTTTGTTTTCCGGAACAACTATGTTCCTTTTCTTATTACTGGGGTCAGCTATGTAGAAAACTTGCGAGACTTCAGAAGCTAGTATCCAGGGGTCAGTTTTGTGTCCAAGATTATTGAGGTCGACAGTTGTGAACCCATAGTTGTCCACCTCCACACCATTAGGATGTTTGACCCGATTCTTGTAAATACGGGCATCTGCATATCCCTTCCATAGTCGAGTTCCCAAATTTCTTCAATGATTCCATAGTAGGTGTTCTTCTCCCCTGTCGCATCTATGGCTTCTACCCGAACGCCACTGTTTTGGGCCATCGTCTTCTTGTCCTTTTGAATGGTATAAAACGTGTACCCATTGATGTCATATGCTAGCCATGATGTTACCAGACTTGATGGGCCATGAGCCAACATTTTCAATGTTTCTGTTTCTTCGTCCTCACCATCTGGTATGTTTTGGTTCTTGAACCATGTGGTAAACATGCGCTTATTCTCTTCAGATCCAATCAACTTGGCGCCCCGGATTTTCTTTCAAGCTCTTCCGTGTGTTGCTCCACATACGGCTCCACTATCTTTAGTCAAGGCAAGACGGTGAAATGTGCTTGGTCCACATTCTTGTACTTATGGTCGATGAATCTTTTCTTTCCCTTAGTCCCTTTACTACCAACCTCCCTCATGTCGAGGGACAGCACACCAATCGGCCTTTCCGTGGGCATGAAGTAATCCGTGCAACACTCAATGACTTCCTCAGTATTGTAGCCCTCAATAATGGAACCCTCTGGGTAAGCACGATTCCGTTGTAAGCTCTTAAGCAAGCCCATCCACCTCTCAAATGGAAACATCCAAAGGTAAGAATATCGTCCCAAAGATTTTACCTCCTCGACAAGGTGAACCAAGAGGTGCGGCATGATATCGAAAAAGGATGGAGGGAAGCACATCTCAAGTTGGTTTATAGTCTCCACTATGTAGTTCTCGCAGATAGCTCAAATTGCTCATCATCGACACCTTCGGAAATCGCATTGCAGAAATGACACAGCCGTGTGATGGCCACCTTTACAAATGTTGAGTTGATACCCCTGATTGCAATTGGGAGCATTTGTGTCATCATGACGTGGCAGTCGTGAGACTTCATACCACTTATCTTTAAATCTTTCATCGATACTAGGTTTTTATGTTGGATGAATAACCGACGGACTCGACCCCACGTAAGCACTTGCACATCGATCTTTTCTCCTCACCGCCGAGAGTAGCCTCATTGGGGAAGGTAATACTTTCCATGTGTTCTTTCTTGAGGGTGTAGTTCTTTCCTGATTTTAAGTACTACTAAGTCTTTACGAGCTTTAAGACCATCCTTTGTCTTGTACTGAATGTCCAACAAGAGACCTAGCACGCTTTCACAGACATTCTTTTATGCATGCATGGCATCGATGCTATGGTGAATTTCCAAGTCCTTCCAAAGAGGGCAAATACTTGTAGAAAATTGACATCTTTTGAACAGACAACAAAGCGGAGGAACCTCCTCATCGGTATTCTTCCTCTTCGACCCCTCTTTTGCCCTCGATCGGCTTCTTCCCGAAAACCACCTTGATGTTCGGACCATTTCAAACACTTTTTCCCGCTATGGCGCTTTGGAGCCACACCTTCCTCAACCGTATTGTCAAAATACTTGCCCATCTTATGTATTTGTGAGCTTTCAGTAAGAAACGGCGGTGCCGCATGTACACTAACTTCTGTGAGCATGGAAGGAACGTCGACACAGTTTCATCCATGCATACTACACAAGCTTTCTTCCCTTTAATCAGACCCGATAGGGCTAGCAGTATGGGGGTAATCACCGATGGTAACAAAAATAATGGCTTTTAGTGTGAAGTATCGTTGTTGAACCGATCCCACACCGACCCCATCGTGCCACAACATGGCCATATCTTCCATCAGTGGTTCGAGAAACACATCAATATCTACTCCAGGCTGTCTCGGACCTTGGATAAGAATGGACAACATTAGGTACCTTCTCTTCATACATAGCCATGGAGGAAGGTTGTAGATGGACAGACTACTAGCCAAGTGCTATGTGTGGCATTCCAATTCACCGAAAGGATTCATACCATCGGTACTCAGTGCGAACCTTACATTCCTGGGTTCGTTGCTGAAATCTGGATACATGCGATCAAAATTTCTCCATTGTCTACCATCTACCGGGTGTCGAATCTTTCCATCTTTTCTGTGCTTGTCGGAATGCCAACCCATTAGTTCGGAGTCCCTCTCATTCGAGTACAAACGTTTCAAGCGGCCAATAACTGGCAAGTACCACATCACCAACGCAGGGATTCTTTTCTTCTTGTCCGTGCTAAAGACTCATCATCTTCGTTATTACCAAGAGTACTATTCTTGTTCTTCTTATTCTTCGAGTGCTAGGTGAAGAATCATCATCGTCGTGGAGTCATCATTCTTCTTATACCGCTCGCCTTTGCACACCGCATTGATCCAAGTCCGTAATCTTTACTAAGAGGATACAATGGTTCGGACATGCATGTATCTTTTGCACATCCAATGACATCGGAGTGATAAGCTTCTTCGCGAAATAAGTGCTCGCCGGCAAGGTGGGCAATCCATTAGCCTTCGAAGTATTTACGCCAAGAGCCTCAACAGTTGGTGAAACTCTTGTCCGACCATCCATTGCTAGCCTTCAACCGTAGAAGCATCAAGACCGTATGCAACACCGTAAATTCGGAGGACAACCCTTGATTCCTCATATAACGAGATCATTCATTTGCTTTGTGTAACGATCGACATTATCTAAACTGTCATCTCCTTTAAAACACGTGGTTCGGCATGGCGCAACATTTCTCTACATCGCTGATGCGACCATCATCTAGCAAACGAGCATGCACGTGAACTTCATCTCCCAAACCATCGATGTCCGCCTCCGACTTCGATCATCCACGAGATCGGGATCAACATCATCGGTTGTTTGCGATGTACGCTGCTCGCCATGGTTGGACCAACATGTTTAATCCTCTATAAAACCTCTCATGATCAGGTGTGTTGTGATTACACTTAAATCTCCCCACCCTACATTGTTCTTACAGTCTTTGCATGGACAAAGTATTTCCGTTTCCTTCTTACCCCAAAGCGCCCTTCCGAGCGGCTTTAATAAAAGTTTCGAGCTCTTTGAGGAATACACCCTTATTTCTTGGGGCATTGTACATCCATGCCCTTTCCATCTTGAACCTGAAACAGAAAATCAGATTGAAATGTCAATTATTTAGATAGAACTTTAACAAAAGAACCCTAAGTTAAATACTATAAAATGATTTTATTAAAATCACGAAAGAATGTAAGGTCCTCTCCCTCTAGATCTAGAGAGGGGAACTGTTCTCTCCCTCTAGAGAGAGGGAGGGATACAAGATCTGTTTACAGATCTAGAAGGTGAGGGCTTCAACGGAAAATTAAATTAGTCCAAAGGACACGCAATTCGCTGGTTTTGGTGATGTGTCTATGACATGTGGGTCCATCTGAGTCTATGACAAGGGACCAGGTGTCAAAAAGTGAATCACTTAATTTTAAAGAGGGCGCCAATCTCCCAAGCTTCAACCCTCTCCCATGCACATTCTATCTACACTACATCTTCCTCTCCACAAGATATATAAACCTCTACAAATGTCGAATGAGACGCTCTTACCTTAGAGAGTTAACTATTCCAAGGATTTCAAGTTCAAAACCTAGCTCCCCTTGTTTTCACAATTTTGGGGCCACCGAACTGCCGCAGAGAACGATCTGCTCGAGCTTTAAAGCGAAGTTTCCACAGCGGCTCCCTAAGACAACGGCTGCAGAAAAATAATAACGATCAAGCAAAACAAAGACTACTGGATGATCCGTCAAAGGAAAAAGAACCATACCGAGTATTTTTCGGGCGTTGGATTTCTCTCGTAGTGCAGCTGCTGTAACGTAACGGATGATCCGACGTCAATAAAAACTCATACCGAGTATTGCTCGACGTTGATTTCGTGTTTTGCGGTATTGTAGAACAAAGGATGATCCGAGACGTACATAAAAACGCATACCGCATCTCCTTCGTCACAAGATATGCGCATAAACATTTACAAAATTTGGACAGCGGTTTGTTTAAGAACTATGCCTTTAAAGACTTAACATCACCACAGGGGTTCCTTAATTAATTAGGACGCCAATATAATTAACTAAGGTCGCTTGCTTAACGCATCACTTTGTGGAAATCGCGATTCGGCATGCGGCTTCAGAAGAAAGCCTACCGTAAAGATCGCCTCTTCCCAAAGCGGTTCCTTAAGAGAGCTGCTCGAAGAGCATAGTTTCCACAAAGCGGCATCTAAAGGGCACCGCCGTGAAGAGATCAATATTTTCGCAGGTTTCTTACGAGAGCCGCTCGTGAAGATACTTTACACAGCGGTTCTAACCCCAAGGACCACGATCATCATTTGAGGCGGCTCTCCTTTAATCCGCTGTGGAAAGAAATCCTTGGTGTCTAGAAAAATCATTTCTGTAGTAGTGACAGTATATCACGCAAATCATCGCCGCGCCACCAGCGACGCTTTCACAAATGAGCCCTCAAATCCTCACAGCCTCCCCTATGCCCGGGGGGCACACGAGGAGATACGTCGGCTACTGCGTGGCCCCCCACGTAAATGAGGTCCATGTCGAGTATGCCCTTTCCTTGCTCCGCCCCATCGCCAGAGCGGCCCTCTCGGGTGATCGAAGCTTGGGTGCGGTGCAGACGCAACCCCGATCATGAGTACCAAGATACCCGACCGATCAGACGCCCCCACTCGGAGCTGGGCCGTGTCTATCAGGGAAGCGATGTCCCGTAGCCACGGCGTGGCTGGAGTGTCTCTCGCAAGTTCCACCGGAGGGTGGTCGAAGAGGAGACGGACGCATTCAATGGTTTTGACATGGTGTGTCGGGGGAGAAGATTTCGAGGCGAGGCTCCCCCACTCCATCGACGTACGCTTCCACACCTGACCGACAGCGGACCCCCGAGTACCTTCTGACTCCGTCGGTCGACCACACGGCCTGGTAGCCCGGCGTTGGGGCCTATTCGCCCACCTGCTCGCCAGGCTGCCACATGGTCCGGTCGCCTGGCGTCGGGGCCTGGTCTTCCACCGCCGCTAGGTCGCCACGCTGTCCGGCCGCTGGCGTCGAGGCTGATCGCCCTTTGCCGCTAGGCCGCCACGTGGCCCGG
This sequence comes from Guadua angustifolia, assembly GCA_036346375.1. Classification (NCBI taxonomy): domain Eukaryota; kingdom Viridiplantae; phylum Streptophyta; class Magnoliopsida; order Poales; family Poaceae; genus Guadua; species Guadua angustifolia. Next base: position 48,514,737 of record CM070502.1, on the reverse strand, counting down.
GCGCTGGCGTCGGGGCTGACGCCATTGCTTGCTGTGCCGCCATGTGGCCTGGTCACTTGGCATCGAGGCCTGATCGCCTGCCTACTCGCCAGGCTGCCACGCTTCGACGCCGTGGCCCCTCTTGACCGTGGCGGAGAGGGTACCCCGGTGCAAAGTACGCCGACACAACCTTTTGATCATATTGATCCCAGTATTTAATTTTCCTTTTGTTTATTAAATGGTTTGATGCATGCTTTTATTTTATGTAAATCCACTATTTTGTGGTACTGGTAGATATACATGTTGTCTTATGGAACTTCCATGATAAGTATGGACGTGTGAACCTTGATAACCATAGGAAAGGGGTTAGACAATACATAATGTCAATTTGGGTATATGCAATTTAATAGCCATGCTTTAGAACCAGTGATGGAAATGATTAGATCAAAATTGTTTTCTTGAGAAATTGAAAATGTTGGATATGATACTGTTGGCCACTGGTATTTTTGTTAAAAACCCGAAATAAAACATGGTTTTGACGCAGGTGATTATTGGCAATAGCCAAATGTACAAGGGACTTGTAAGTAGTGTAGGGGAAGATTATTGCCCGTGTCGGATTAGGACCAAACATCGTGTTGTATGATCCAAGATAAAACCATATAACCACAAGTACTGTTATGAGACAGCCTTAACTTATTAAGTTGCTTAGATCTGGTTTTGCACATTGGTAGGCTGAAGTAGTATGAGCTCTCCTTTCCAGGTTTGCTCGAAGGGGTGCCCTTACTATGGTGTTGGGAACAGCACTTGCTGATATAACGGTGTACGTCTTGCTATGGGAAGAAACCCTGCCCGACTGTTTTTATAATAATGATACCATGTTTTATAAATGTTTCTTCTGCCATAGCAAGGGTTTTTTTTGTCACCGTCACTGGTGTAAAGTTAGGCCTATGTAATGTAACGGTTATGTCATAACTCTCTGCGGCACACAAAAGGAAGTGTGCTAATTATCGATTGCACGAAGAGTTAGTCATGTCTTGTGGGGAAAGTTGTACCCCTTTGCAGAGTGTAAGGGCCTGTTTGGTAGAGCTCCAGATTCCAGCTTCTCCTGAAATCTGAAACTTGTAGGCTAAAATAAAGTGAATTAAGTTTATATTTTTGTTCTAAAATGTAAACAAGATGATCTATCTAACACTTTTAATGTAGTCACAGCTTCAGCTTCACGAATCGGGAGAAGCTAGAATTTTTAGCTTCACCAGATTCACAAATCTGGAGAAGCTGAATCCGTACCAAACACACCCTAAATCTAATTGATTAGCCATACCCACGGTCATAGGAGTCTTGGTGAACTGATACATATGAAATTTTGGCATTTTCTAAAAATAGGTTTTGGTTTGAATCTTGTTTTTGCAACGATTACTTTATGTCAACGGACTGACATTATTGGATGTGAGGAGCCGCCCAGACCGTCCTCGGGTTATTCGAATGCCTGGTCGCCCTCATCGGATTTGGAGGCTAGCAACGGATCACCGATGGTGCTCACAGTGCTAACACCCAAGCCCAATTAGGACAACAACGATCCCATTCGAATAACTCGACAATCCCGGTATTCCCCCGGTATGCGACCCGAAGCTCGCCCAGGATCGCCCCGCATACCGGTTTCCATTGCCATATCAATCCAATTCACATAAAGGGGGCAATGAACCCAAAACTTTACGATCACGCACGCGCCACGGAAGCACAACAAAACAACTAAAACCAAAGCACAAAGACAAACCAGACAACCACACAACAAACTCACAACTAAGACAACACGCAAGATCCTACTTAGACTCATAAAATCTACAAAATTTCGGCATGACGCCCCTAGAAGTACGGACATCCACTCAGCAGGCATAAGAAACAAATAACTAAACAAATATATCACAACCACAACCACAACATAAACAACGACATGGATAACAATAACATCACAGACAGGAGTTAAGCACGGCGATACAACGAGGTTCAACAACGGAAGTAGCCAAGTAATTAAACATAGCCATAGCAAGTTTTAAAGTTAACTTTACAACAAATAAATGAACAACCACCAAATTCAACCCAAAAATCAGATATCTCCGGAAGTGTCCTGCCCTTGAACACTTCCGAGCGTTTACATCGTTGAGCTAGCTTTTACTCGGTGCCCCGCCCGACCACCGAGAAGCAGTACGGACAGAACTCACACCCGTCGGGGTCCTTACCTGAAAACCACAAAGCAGAAGCATGAGTACAGAAGGTACTCGCAAGACTTACCCGTGGTCCATATATGACCGACTCGAAGGAATATGCATTTGGATGTAGCAAGGGATAAGCTTAAGGTAAAAGTGCATAAAAGCTTAAATTTGGTTCATTTTCACATTCAACTACTCAATTTACAAATTTTATAGCAGTTATGTACAACACCAATTGCTAAAGTGAGAGCTGAATTTAAACATTTAAGAGAGCAAATAAAATCATGAACAAATAACCGCATCAAGTATACCAACTAGTTTCAATTTAAGTTATTACTACGTTGAAGTGTCGGATGATACAAGCGTGCTCATATCCGAGAGCGCGGCAATTCGAATCGCTTATTCACCCTGCAGGGGATCATCGATCGCACGACATGTGCCACAAGGAACCTCATGTCAACCCTCCTCCCATCCATATCTACTCGTTGAACCATCCTCATGCGGTCCGAGCACCTAGCAACCTCCTCGAGCGGCTCAAGCCTCGCTTAGCCCTCGAGAGGCCTAGGCCTCGCCTCAACCACGCCCAATCGCATGAGGGCATGACACATCGAGTAGTATGCCATGAAAGGGTGGCTTACCGCACCATTATATCGGGCATGCGATCAACAAGGGTGCTCGATCAACATGGCAAACAACGGATCGGTCCTTAACCAACACAAAGAGACTACAACATTTGAGTCTCCACACCCAAATGATCCAACCCTCTCGCCCGGTCTCAAGTTTTCCATTTCAAAGCATAATTATAACCAATTGCAACCCATTAGAGTGAAGTAATTAATCTCAACCCTTAACCATGGTTTTTTCCCACTGGGTTTTTCCTTGGTAAGGTTTTTAACGAGGCATACATATTCACAAATTAATGGACATCCAAGGGGGAGTGTTACAAAGTATTGTTTTAAATGGATGTCCATAACCCCTTTTAGGAGAAACTCTCATGTATCAATTGAAGGAGAAACTCCATGCCATTACTATGAAACCTACATAGTATCAATTCTTATAACTCTTTATTTAGTTCAAACCTCTCATGTTACCTATAAATAGAGGGTTGTATGCATGAAAGGATATAACAAGAAAGAAAGAAAGAAAGAATTCCCTCTACTTCTACATTGTTCATACTTTGAGTAATCCACTATATTGTTCATACTTTGGGTAATTCATTAGTTATTTTATATCACGTTATCAGCACGATCGCCTCTAAAAGGCTATCGTAAATTTCACATACTAAAAATACTTTGATCGTCGTTTTCTAAGGTAAAGTATTCTTTCAATCCCTATTCTATCTTATTTAATTTACACACTATAATTCATAGTTTGCATTTCTATGTATTGTAGTTTACTATGTCGAATCTTCCAAAACTTGAATTCATGGCTTTGGATATTACGCAAAAATTATTTGTCTTGGGTGCTTGATGCGAAATCCATCTAGATGCAAATAGCCTCGTGAAACAATCTAGGAGGGAAATAAGACGTCTAACCAGAAAAGGCTAAAGCCATGATCTTTATTCGCCATCACCTCCATGAAGGGTTAAAAGCTGAATACCTTACGGTGAAAGATCCCCTTGTTCTTTGGAACAAATTAAAGGAAAGGTATGACCCCCAGAAAACTGTAATTCTCCCTAAAGCTTGGTATGATTGGTTGCACTTGAGGTTGCAAGATTATAAAACTGTTTGTGAGTATAATTCAGCCATGTTCAAAATCACTTCACAACTTTTGTTGTGTGGAGAAAAGGTTACAGATGAGGAAATGTTGGAGAAAACATACTCCACATTCCATGCTTCAAATTTGCTCCTGTAGCATCAATACCGGGAAAAAGGGTTCAAGAAATATTCTGAACTTATTTCTTGTTTACTTGTGGCTGAACAAAATAATGAGCTTTTGATGAAAAACCATGAGGCTCGTCCAATTGGTTCAAGTCCATTCCACTGCTTAATGCGACAAGATATAATAATAACAATAGAGGGCGCGCCGAGGACGTGGTCGTGGTCGTGGATATGGACGAGGTCGTGGTAGAGGAAATTATAATGTTTCCTTCAAAAATACAAATGGTCCCCAGAAGAGGCAAGAAAAGGGAGATACAAGGAAAAATGAAAATTATAAACATGAAAATATATGCTATCGCCAGGAGGCAAAAATCATTGGTCGTAACTGTAAACGCCAAAGCATCTCGTGTATCTCTATCAACAATCGCTTGAAAGGAAAGAGAAAAGGATAGAGACCAATTTTGCCGATAGTAATGGAGATAATGAATATTTTGGCAAAACTCAAGAGAAGACAGCGGCCAACATGATACAACTCATCTAGATGTCTCTGATTTTCTTATTTAAGAATAATTTTTTAAGTAGTTATTTATACAAGAATAAATTTTATATGTTACATCTTTAATAATGCAAACATGTTATGTTTTTTGTTCGAGAATAAATATAATATATTATGTATTGAATTATGGTCGTAATATTTTATGTGTTAATGAATTTTATGTTATAATGCTCATTTATCTTATTAAAATTTTCTTTTGAAGTGAATGGAAAAAAATGCTGGTAAATGGTGGAGATATATGTGTTATAGATAGTGCAACAACACATACTATTCTCAAGAATAAAAGGTATTTTCATGATTTAACGATGCATAATGGAAGTATCAATACCGTATCTGGGAGTGCAAATTTGATAGAGGGCTCCAGAAAGGCCATAATATTATTACCCAGTAGACAAAAATAAGTGTGAAAGAAGCATTGTATTTCCCTAAGTCTCAAAGAAATCTATTAAGTTTTAAAGATATCCGCCAAAATGGATATCACATTGAGACAATTAATGAAGGAAATAGGGAATACCTTAACATTACAAATATGTCATCGGGTAGAAAAAATGTATCAGAAAAATTGCCATCATTATTATCTGGTTTGTACTATACAAAGATTGATAAAATTGAATCATATATGGTGGTAGACCAGAAGTTTACCAACCATAATGAATTTATTGTATGGCATGACCGATTGGGCCATCCCGGATCAACAATGATGCGAAAAATTATAAATACTTCGTGTGGACATATGTTGAAGAACCAGAAGATTCTTCAGTCCAATGACTTCTCATGTGTGGCATGCTCTCAAGGAAAATTAATTGTAAGACCATCACCATCCAAAATAGGGGCTGAATCCCTTGATTTTCTAGAGCGTATACAAGGAGATATATGCGGACCTATTCATCCAGCAAGTGGTCCATTTAGATATTTTATGGTTTTGATTGACGCATCGACTAGATGGTCACATGTCTCTTTATTATCAACTCGCAACCTGGCGTTTGCGAGATTGTTAGCCCAATTAATAAAATTAGGAGCACAATTTTCAGATTATCCTATTAAATTGATACGTTTGGATAATCTTTGGTGAATTTACCTCAAAAGTTTCAATGATTATTGCATGTCAATTGAATAAATGTTGAGCATCCTGTAGCACATGTTCATACACGAATGGTCTTGTAGAATCACTTATAAAATGGCTCCAATTAATTGCGAGACCGTTATTTATGAAATCAAAACTCCCAACATCGACTTGGGGCCATGCTATTTTGCATGCGGCATCATTAATTCAAGATCGTGCCAACAAGTTATCATACTTCTTCTCCATTACAGTTAGTATTTGGAAAAGAGCCAGACATATCCCATCTAAATTTTTTTGGTTGTGCAGTATATATTCCAATTGCTCCACAAAACGCACGAAGATGGGACCACATAGAAGGTTGGGAATATATGTTGGGTATGAATCCCCTTCTATAATAAAATATCTTGAGCCATTAACTGGAGATTTATTTACAGCTAGATTTGCTAACTGTCATTTTGATGAATCAAATTTCCCAACACTAGGGGGAGAAATGAAGCAGCTAAATAAGGAAATTGTTTGGAATGAATTATCATTATCTCATTTTGATCCTCGCACAAGACAATGTGAACATGAAGTTAAAAGGATAATTCATCTACAAAATTTAGCGAATAATTTGCTTGATACTTTTACAGATTTGAAACGAGTGACAAAGTCACATATTCCAGCTGCTAATGCTCCTGAAAAAATTAGTGTCCCAGAAGGACAACCAGCTGTTGCAAATGAGACAAAACCTACCATAAAATGTGGTAGACCATTGGGCTCGAAAGATAAAAATCCTCGAAGAAGAAAAGGAGCTAAAGATAGTCAAGTTGAGGAAATAATAGCCCAAGAAAATCTCCTGAAGAGATGAATGACATGACTAATAATACTATTTCTAAGAAATACAGCACTGATTCGACACAAACTGAGATCTCATTAAACTATGTCATGTCTGGAAAACTTTTGAACCGTGATATTGACGTCAATGATGCATTTGCATATAATGTAGCGCTAGAAATTATACACGGTAATGAGGATCAAGAACCTCGATCAATCGAGGAATGCAAACAAAGAAATGATTGGCCAAAATGGAAAGACGCAATTCAGGCAGAATTAAATTCTCTGACAAATAGATAAGTTTTCGAGCCTATAGCTCGTACACCCAATGGTGTAAAACCTATTGGTTACAAATGGGTCTTTGTGCGAAAAAGAAATGAGAAAGGAGAAGTTACAAGATACAAGGCACGATTAGTTGCCCAAGGCTTTTCCCAAAGACCTGGTATAGATTATGAAGAAACATACTCTCCTGTGATGGATGCAACAACTTTTAGATATCTTATCTGTCTGGCAATGAAGGAATGCCTTGACTTGCGTTTTGATGGATGTTGTTACACAGATACTTATATGGATCACTAGATAGTGATATTTATATGAAAATCCGCGGAGGATTCAAACCGCGAAGCAGCAGGTTCTCAAGAACAATATTCAATTAAACTGAGAAAGTCATTATACGGATTAAAACAATCCGGACGAATGTGGTATAATTGTCTCAGTGAATATTTGATAAAAGAAGGATACATAAACAATTCCATTTGTCCATGTGTATTCATAAAAGATCTGGAGATGAATTTGTGATAATCGCTGTATACATTGATGATCTAAATATGATTGGAACACCTAAAGGGATCTCAAATGCAGTTGAATGCTTAAAGAAAGAATTTGAGATGAAGGATCTTGGAAAAACAAAGTTTTGCCTTAGATTACAAATTGATCATCTTAAGAATAGAATTATTATTCATCAAGCGACTTATACAGATAAAATTTTGAAACAATTTTATATGGATAAAGCACACCCTTTAAGTACCCCAATGGTTGTAAGATCGCTTGATATAACTAAAGATCCTTTCCGACCTCCAGATAATGATGAAGAAATTCTCGGCCCTAAAGTGCCATAGGTGCACTTATGTATCTTTCTACTCATACACGACCTGATATCGTATTTGCAGTCAACTTATTAGCAAGATACAACTCATGTCCTACAAGAAGACATTGGAACGACGTCAAACATATATTTCGTTATCTTCAAGGTACAAATGATATGGGTTTATATTTTTCTGATGCATACAAGAAAGAGTTAGTTGTTTTTGCAGATGCAGGGTATCTATCTGATCCCCATAATGGTCGATCACAAACTGGATATATTTTTACTTGTGGTGGCACTGCTATATCATGGCGTACAATGAAACAGTCTATAGCGGCAACATCATCTAGCCATGCAGAAATTTTGGCAATCCATGAAGCTAGTAGAGAATGTGTTTGTTAAGAAATATGACAGGGCATATTAAAAGATCATGTGGCCTACTTTTAGACAAGGAAGAGCCTACCATTATATATGAGGATAATGCAAAGATGCATCTCTCAACCTGGCGGGATATATCATAGGGGACAGAGTGAAGCATATATCACCAAAATTTGTCTTCACTCATGACCTTCAAAAGGATGGTGTTCGAAAGTCCAAAGAAATTCGCTCATGTGAGAATCTCACGATTTATTCACAAAGGCACTTTCTACTACAACGTTCACGAAATTGACCAGTATGATTGGACTTTATCGATTCAGAGATCTTAAGTGATCAGGGGGAGTGAATATGTTATGTACTCTTTTTCCCTTAACCATGGTTTTTTCCCACTGGGTTTTTCCTTGGTAAGGTTTTTAACGAGGCATACATATTTACAAATTATTGGACATCCAAGGGGGAGTGTTACAAAGTATTGTTTTAAATGGATGTCCATAACCCCTTTTAGGAGAAACTCTCATGTATCAATTGAAGGAGAAACTCCATGCCATTACTCTGAAACCTACATAGTATCAATTCTTGTAACTCTTTATTTAGTTCAAACCTCTCATGTTACCTATAAATAGAGGGTTGTATGCATGAAATGATACAACAAGAATGAAAGAAAGAATTAATTATTCATGATTTCTCATTTTAAATCCATGAGCCCCAAATATGGTGGATGTAGATGTGGACTTTTCCCTTCCATTAAGTGAATTTGCTCCAACTAAAAGAGAAGATAAATGCCTACATCTCGACGCTCAAGCTACTAATGTTTTATTTAGTGTTGTGAGCGTAGATGTATTTAATAAAATATGCAATCTCAAGAGTGCTCACGAAATGTGGACAAAGCATCGAGAATTATATGACGTGTCCACATCCCCTAGTGAGGGTTGCATAGAAGAATGGTTATCGGGAGATGAAACTTCAAGCTCTATCTCAAAAGATGAAGAATCAACAACACCATCGACCTTAACCTTTGCCTGAAGCGACGATGAGTATCCAATGTTATCTTCTCTAACTTGTTGCTTCATGGCAAAAGGTAAAATTGAGGTAAATGATGATAACGATGATGAGCCCTCTTATGATGATTTGATGAATTTATTAGAGGAGCTCAATAAGTATCTTGGGAAGGAGAAAACGAAAAATAAAATTTTGAAGTTTGAGCATGACTCACTTCAAAATGATTATAATGTGCTTAAAGAAAATCATGAATCCCTCCTTCTCAAGGAAATCATTAAGCCTAGAATGGACATAGGAATTCAATGTGATTTAGTAGATGAAATGCCATACATAAATTCTATTTCATGCATTCCATCCATGATTGACATGTCCACCTCTAGCGATGATATGCCTAGTAGCTCAATTTCAAATGTTGCTACTTCCTCTATGCTTTATGAGACTAATCTTGTAGAGAAAAATAAAGAGCTCAAGGCTCAAGTCATTAAATTGGAAAATGACTTGAAAAAGTGCTATAAAGAAAAGGCCGCCCTTGACAATATCCTAAGCAAGCAACGAGTCTTGTAAGACAAGAGAGGGATCGGCTATATCTCCAAGAAGAAAGAGAATAGCAAGACAAGGCACAACGCAAGACACACGAAGAATATCAAGTGCCTTGGATGCCATGAGAAGGGTCACTACGCCTCGGTGTGCCCAAACGAAGAGGATGTTAAGTCAAGGACATCAACAGAGAGGCAAACCGGCAACGTGCATGACAAGAAGGTTAAGAGAGGACTAAATAGCGTCAAGTGCTTCAATTGCCGTGAAAAGGGGCATTTCGGTAAGGATTGTCCCTTAGGTACTACTCCTAAGCCCATTCTATATCATGATCATTATTTGCTTAGGAAGGACAAAAATGGCAATGTGTTCACCATGGTTGTGAAGTCTCCTAAGCTCTCTCAAAATAATAATAATCATTTGCTTAGAAGAAATAAATCTAGAAATGTGTATGCTAAAGTTGTTAGAACTCCTAAGCCCATTCAAAGCAATGCAAATAAATTGCTTAGGAGAAATAACAACAACAAACCATTCACTAGATATGCTAGATCCTCTAAGCTCATTTATTATAATGACCATCATGTGCTTAGAAAGGATAAAATTTCTAGGACTCCTAAGCCTCCTCATTACCATGCCAATAAATCTCTTAGGAGTAATAACAAATACAAATCTTCTGCCAGTCATGTTAGTTCACCTAAAACCAATAATGTTAGGGCCATTTGGGTCCCTAAATCTCTTGTGACTAACATTTTTGGACCCAACAAAAATCGGGTACCAACAAGTGCTTAAAAGATTTCTAGGTACTTGGAGTGGCATTGAAGGCTTGGCGTCCTAAAGAAAAAGAAGATCCCATCATGTGCAATTTAGAGCCAAGCATGAAGACGTTCACTTCAATCTTGAGCCAATGCCATCTCGGTAACAAGTATTTAAATTGATAATTTTAGATTATAGCCTTGTGTAGATTATATTGCATTATCATGAAAATCAATTTAAATTGCTTATTGATGGTCTTGCTTATGCTTCTTAATTGAATTTATTGCAATCTTGAGCAAGGTGGCATTAAGGGGAGTGCTAAATTATAACCATGTATATCACATCTCTATGTGTGCCCAAATTCATATAAGTGCTAATATATTTTCAAAATCAAGCCATTTAGTCAAAAGTGAAAAATCTTAGTAACTATTACTAATCTTGTGAAAAAGTAGTTGAAAAATGTATACAAATGTTTTCAAAAGGTTTTCCAATGGTTTTGGCTTTACAAAAACTAATTTCAAAAGAAAATAAGTTTTTAGCCCAAAAACTAGTTACTAGTATCTTGTTTTGGCTTAAATTTATAATTTTCATAGAATAAATTATAAAATGATTTTTAATATAGCTCCAAAATAAAAAAATATAGAGTTGGTCATTCTTAACAATTCTTATATTCAAAAGATTTTCAAAAGGCCAATCTATCAAAAGTTATTTGAATTCGAAACTCACCCGAAAACTATGCTTGACTTATATTCTGTGAGTTTCACCTCATAGAATAAATTATAAAACTAGCCATATTTTGGTTCAAAACGGTATTTGAAACTCATACATACCAATTCTAATCAAATATATTCACATTTGCTTCATTTGATACTTTTTGAAATAATGTTGAAAACCATATACATGCATATCCTTCATATGAGCCGTTTTGGTCAAAATAGAGAAAATGTATTCAAATGGCCAATATTTGTGAAAATCTTTATAAAAGTTCTCAAATATGTATTTCAAATGTTTTAGGAGTAAAAATTACTATTTTAGAAGCAAAATAGCAAATTTGGCCTCAAATGGATCTTATAACCGGGGTACCCTCTCCGCCGTAGAGTAGTGGGCCTGAGAAGCGGCCTGGCCCAATGGGCGAGAAGGCCAGGTGGGCGATCAAGCCCTACCTGCTGGGCATTGGATTAGGTGGTGGCCTGGCAAACGGGCGGGCATTCGGGCCCCCCTCGTCAGGCCACGAAGGCAACCAAAGGAATGAGGAGAAGGCTTCGCCTCGAAGTCTCCTTCCCTTGACACACTGCGTCAGGGCATTGATTGCGAAGTATTCTGCTATCGACACGACGACGGCCTTGCCTCTGACGCCTCTCACCAAACCCGTCGTAGGAGTGTCACTTCTCGGGTAGACCGGATGAAGCCACGCAGCGGCATTAAATGGGGTTTGAAGGACAAGGCTACAGTGACGGATGCAATAAATGAATAGTGGGTTGGTGTGATAAGACCATAGTGATGGATATAATTAATGAGTTGTAGATCAGTATAGCGTCACCTTCTCACCTGTCCGAGCCAGACCCGTCTATATAAGGGCGCTCTAGTGCATGGAGAAGGGGGATCCGGGATCCGGGGGGATCCGAGACTCATCCAAGCTCGAGACCAGAAGAACCATTGTAATCACCTCCATATTTCCTCAACAAAGATCTAGCAGGACGTAGGGCTATTACCCGCGCTGGGGGCCTGAACCTGGGTACATCACCGTGTTCCTTGATCTGTTGATCCCCGAAATCCCTCGTGTGAGAGTCATTAGGGTTTCCAATCACGAAGACGCTCTCTATCGAACCATATCCTCCATCCTGGGAGTAGTCAACCATGTCCGGCGAGATATGCTGATAGGGACTCACCAGGTAGGGGGCTAGTGGGTGGCTCACCCGGCCATCTCTCCGGCGGATTCCGGTCTTCTGTCCAAAAGGACCTTGCATCTGGTGATGGCGGGTTCACACTCGTAGCAACAAGAGGTGGCGGAGGCTAGCAGCACCCAGAACACGTTCCGGCGCTCCCGCCGGATGAGGGATCGCCTCACGCCGCCCCCGTAGGAGGGCTGTGTCCCCCTGGCAGCAGTTGAACTTCCGGTTCAGCGTCGGCTGGCCATGGAGGAAGCCACTCCGGCCTAGAACCTGCACGCAGTCCGTCTCCCCCTAGACCACCCTTCGGTGGAACTTGCGGGAGACACCCCGGCCACGCCGTGGCTGCGGGATATTGCTGGCCTCATAGACGCAGCCCAGCTTCGTGTAGGGATGCCCGACCTGTCCAGGACCGTCGGTACCCCTCGATCGAGGGTGCGTGTCGATCGCACCCAAGTTTCTAGCTGCCCAAGCGGGAAGCGCTCTGGCCAGGAGGGCCAAAGTAAGGGAAAGGGCATGCAAGAAGAGGGTCCTGGCTCCGCGAGGAGTTGTGAGGACCTGAGGGTTCATCTGGAGAAGCATCGCCAACGGCGCGGCAGTGATTTACGTGATCACTTGTAGCGTCGTCGCGCCCGCGATGGACAGATGGCCCCTGGGGGTGAGAGTTCCACCCACGATTCTTGCCTTCAGAGCGAGGAGGAAGTCCACTCCTCCGATTCTTTGGGAAGTCACGATCCACACTCCCCAGCACGGTCTCCGGGCCAGGGTTCTGGTGGACGGCAGGACTCCCCCTATAGCGTCGGATGCCGGGCGTTCTCTCGATGGCTGCGTCGTGTGGTGTGGCCTGAAAGGTTTCGCCTGGCCTCCATCGAGAAGTACGATGGCACCACCAACCCCGAGGAGTTCTTGCAGATCTACACTACGGTGGTGCGTGCCACTAGCGGGTCTGAGAAGGCCATGGCCAACTACTTCCCAACGGCCTTGACGGGGTCCACCCGGTCATGGCTGTTGAACCTCCTACGGCGATAAGTGCGCTCGTGGGAGGTGTTGTGTGGCCTTTTCGTTGCCAACTTCCAAGGCTCCTACACACAGCCGGGCGTGGAGGATGATCTCCATGCCCTCAAGCAGGAAAAAGGGGAGTCGTTGCATGATTTCATTCGGCGATTCTGCCATTGTCACAACACAATCTCCCGGATTTCGGAGCAGTCGGTCATCATCGCCTTTCGAAGAGGCGTTCGAGACCTCAAGATGCGGGAAAAGATGGCGACCTGCAACATCGCCACCACCTCTGAGCTCTTCTCCCTGGCGCACAAGTGTGTGCGAGCGGCGAAGGCTCGGGGGCTGGTGTTAGCCGCAGTGCGAGGACACGGCGGGGACAAAGCAGGGACCTCGAGGAGCCCCGGCCCTGCGAGCAAGAAGGTGCGAGGCGCAAGGCGGTTGAGACTAGGCGGGTCCTGACCGCTGAGCGCGAGCATGAAGACGCCCGGCCATGAAGGCGTGACCACCGTGACCGGAGGGATGACCACCGCGGCCGACGTGATGACCACCACGGTCGGAGGAATGGCTGCCGCGAGGAGAAAGAGGGCAAGCCTTTCTTCCCGATCCACAGGACCAACACTCACGACCTGGCCAGTTGCCAGGTTGTGAGCAAGATGGTCGAGTAGCGTCTCAAGGGGCGCCACCCTCGCGACGATGGTCAAGACGAAGACCCTGCCTCGCTGGCCTTCCAGCAGGCAAACCACACTGTGGCACACATCCATGGTGGCTCATCCACCTACCCCTGCAGCTAATCCTACAAGCGGCTGAGGAGGGAAGTCTACGCTACGGCGTCGAGTTCAGGGGCGTGTTGGATGCTGAAGTGGTTGGAGGAGGCGATCACCTTCAGTCGGGCTGACCACCCTGAGAGCACTGCCAGCATAGGTCAACTTCTGGTCGTGGTTTCGCCCACAATCCGGAATGTAAAGCTCGGACGAGTGCTCGTGGACGGAGGGAGCTCCATCAACCTTCTGTCCTCCAAGTCATTCCGAGCGCTCCAAATATCGAGCCTGAAGCTGCGCCCGACCTTGGCCTTCAACGACATAGCCCCGGGGGCTGGCTCATTCTCCCTAGGCTAGGTGCGCCTCCCCGTCACCTTCGCGGAGGAAAGCAACTACCGTATGGAGTTGGTCGACTTTGAAGTCGCCGATTTCGACCTCCCGTACAATGCAATACTTGGCCGACCGGCGTTTGCCAAGTTCATGGTGGCGACCCACTATGTATACATGGTGGTGAAGATACCAGGGCTTGATGGCCCCATAGTCATCAGGGTGGACAGGCCAGAAGCTTTGCATTGCCACAAGCATGCACTGGACCTGGCCAGTGCCACCTGCGTGAAGCCGGCTGATGCCGCCTTTCTGGGAGCCCCTCAGGCGCAGACCCGCGCCTCGCCTGGCTCGGCTAGCGAGGTGAAGGTGGTCTCCCTGAGTGAGGGCGAGCTCGGGAAGGCCATCTTCATTGGCGCCAGCCTCAACGCCAAATAGGAAGACGCGCTCGTCACCTTCCTCCGGTCGAATTCCGACGTGTTCGCCTGGCAACCATTCGATATGATTGGGGTCCCCAGGGAGGTGATCGAGCATCGACTGGCAACGCTCCCCGAGGTGCGCCCGGTCTGCCAAAAGGTCCGGTGTCAGGCACCAGAGCGGCAAGATGCCATTCGGGAGAAGGTAGAGAAGCTGCTGCGCGCGGGGATCGTTCGGAAAGTCTCTCACCCTGAGTGGCTAGCCAACCCTGTGCTTGTCAAGAAATCCAAACCGACCTCAACAAGGCCTGCCCGAAGGATCCTTACCCCCTGCCACGCATCGATCTCATCATCGACTCAACGGCGGGATGCGAGCTGCTGTGCTTTCTGGATGCGTACTCCGGGTACCACCAGATTAGCATGGCGACAGAACATGAAGAGAAAACCGCTTTTGTAACGCCCATGGGTGTTTATTGTGATATTAGAATGGCTTTTGGGTTAAAAAATACTGGTTCTACTTATCAACGTGCCTTGCATATTACTTTCCGTCCACAGATAGATCGCAATCTTGAGGTGTACGTCGATGACTTGGTCGTAAAAGTTAAAAAGAACGAAGAACTGATTGAAGACCTGGAGGAGACCTTCGCCAACCTCCGGAAGAATTGCTCGAAGTTCAACCCCGAGAAGTGCGTGTTCGGCGTGCCCTCCGGAAAGCTGTTAGGGTTTCTCGTGTCCAGGTGGGGTATCGAGGCCAATCCTAACAAGATAGCAGCTATTGAACACATGAAGCTGCTAGTTCGGCTCAAGCAGGTGCAGTGCCTGGCTGGTCGCCTGGCCTCCCTTGGACGATTTATTGCCCGGTTGGGAGAAAGAAGCCTGCCCCTATTCAAGCTGCTGAAGAAGACAAACCACTTCGAGTGTACTGAGGAGGCTCAACGAGTGTTTGAAGACTTGAAGCGAAGACTCTCCTCCCCACTCTTGGTCGCCCCTAAGCCCGGCGAATCGTTGTTCTCAGACATCGCCGCTACCCCAAAGAAGGGTGAGCGCAGATCTTGGTGGCGAGAGGGAAGGCGCCCGTAAGTGGTCTACTACGTTAGCAAGGTGCTACATGAGGCGGAGACCAGGTACCCGCAAGCACAAAAGATGTTGTATGCTAACCTGGTGGCATCCAGGAAGCTGCGGCACTACTTCCAGGGGCGAGAAGTCACGGTGGTCACTGCCTATCCCCTGCGAGAGATCCTTCACAACCGGGAAGCTGAAGGCTACATCGCTAAGTGGTCGGTAGAGTTGGGGGAATTCTGTCTCAAGTTTGTGCCCAGCACCGCCATCAAGAGCCAGAAGCTGGCGGAGTTTGTTACCGAATGGACTCCCACCACTCCTGAAACTGAAGAAACACCCGCGCCTTCCCCCTGGACTTTATTCTTCAACGGCTCCTTAAAGCTCGAAGGCGCGGGGGCTGGAGTAGTCCTGGTCTCCCTGACCGGCGACATCCTCCAATATGTGGTCGCCCTCGACTTCAAGGTCACTAACAACATCGCCGAATATAACAACAACAAACCATTCACTAGATATGCTAGATCCTCTAAGCTCATTTATTATAATGACCATCATGTGCTTAGAAAGGATAAAATTTCTAGGACTCCTCAGCCTCCTCATTACCATGCGAATAAATCTCTTAGGAGTAATAACAAATACAAATCTTCTGCCAGTCATGTTAGTTCACCTAAAACCAATAATGTTAGGGCCATTTGGGTCCCTAAATCTCTTGTGACTAACATTTTTGGACCCAACAAAAATCGGGTACCAACAAGTGCTTAAAAAATTTCTAGGTACTTGGAGTGGCATTGAAGGCTTGGCTTACTAAAGAAAAAGAAGATCCCATCATGTGCAATTTAGAGCCAAGCATGAAGACGTTCACTTCAATCTTGAGCCAATGCCATCTCGGTAACAAGTATTTAAATTGATAATTTTAGATTATAGCCTTGTGTAGATTATATTGCATTATCATGAAAATCAATTTAAATTGCTTATTGATGTTCTTGCTTATGCTTCTTAACTGAATTTATTGCAATCTTGAGCAAGGTGGCATTAAGGGGAGTGCTAAATTATAACCATGTATATCACATCTTTATGTGTGCCCATATTCATATAAGTGCTAATATATTTTCAAAATCAAGCCATTTAGTCAAAAGTGAAAAATCTTAGTAACTATTACTAATCTTGTGAAAAAATAGTTGAAAAATGTATACAAATGTTTTCAAAAGGTTTTCCAATGGTTTTAGCTTTACAAAAACTAATTTCAAAAGAAAATAAGTTTTTAGCCCAAAAACTAGTTACTAGTATCTTGTTTTGGCTTTAAATTTATAATTTTCATAGAATAAATTATAAAATTATTTTTAATATAGCTCCAAAATGAAAAACATAGAGTTGGTTATTTTTAACAATTCTTTTATTCAAAAGGTTTCCAAAAGGCCAATCAATCAAAAGTTATTTGATTTTGAAACTCACCCGAAAACTATGCTTGACTTATATTAGTCACATTCTAGCACAATGTGAGTTTCACTTCTTGGACCAGATTCATAGCCATATCTTGGTTCAAAATGGTATTTCAAACTCATACTGTGGGAAACCGTACCCGGGACTCCACTGAATCACCCAAATGTGCGGTACATCTCAAGTGAATCAAGGGAACCTCGGGCGTTCCACGATTATACCCATGTTGGTCCCAGGATAGTTCGCCAACACAAGCATTCTCATCCAACAGTTGACATCACAACACATACACAATTATCAGAAGCATAAACGTTATTACATTCCTAAAAGTAGGATTGCTGTCCATAACGACATATTTAGAGTTATTACACCAAGTAGCAGCGGAAATCACAAGATAAACAACAAAAGGGCCAGCATGGCATGCCCCCAAACCCTCAGGCAACCAACTGGGGCAAGAACGGCGACTAAACGTTAGAATCGTCGAAATCTGCCCGGTAAAAGTGCCCGGGCAGTGCCTCATCCCCACCTACAGCAAGTGGACAATCCGATTGAGTACAAAGAGTGTACTCGCACAATAATATACATTGCATGCTGATTTCTAGCTACATGTGGTTGCTACATCAAAGGAAGGCAAAATGGCAATTTCAGCATAAAGCAATATTTGGGGTAAATCGTAAAATGTATAGATTGAAAAGAATTACATTTCGTAAACATTTGCAAGATCTAATACATAATATAACATCATCATAATCACATTCAAATCATGCCTTCAAACATTCTCCGAACCATGAGTTCCATCACTCATGTTCGATTACACACACAAGTACTCCAATACTTGTGTCTCTTTTCCCACTCCCATCCCATTCTTACCAAGACCTTGATACTCGCCCAGTGATTGACAATTCAAGCGATCGTCCTTAACCATGGACACGGCTATTCGAATAGTTTAAACTCTGTAGAGATACGACTTTACCCACATGACACGCCACACTCGTAAGCCAAGCTATTAACACATTTCCTTGGATGTGTCGGCCGAGGTGAACGTGACAAACCATTTTCCAGTATGCATGGTAGTGTATCCAAACCATCCGGATGACTGTGACCCTTGATCCCGCGTGCCTAGTGCCCAGTGTGTGTGGATCAAGGAGTACACCCGTTGTTGGACATCCCCAACTCAACAAAGTTCGAGGGACTCCGAGGACATTCCTTGGCGCTCCACCAAGCCCAAGGAATTCCGGCGGACATTCCTTGACGCTCCACTAAGCTCAAGGAATTCCGAGTGCACATGGTTTACAGACCCTAGTCATACACAAGTACTTGGTTACGCCGGTCCCATAAACGGCGTGTGGTTCGCACGATAGTTACTCAAAGAGATGTCACCAGGATTTAATCCTTAGGGTCCTTAACCAACATCTCTCCTCATTAACCAACATTTGAAACCATCATCATCATAATAATTCTCAATCATTGCGACCAATGGACTAAGTCCATCTATCGCGGTTTCTAACGATGTTCTAAGCATGGCTAAGCAATTCGCACGAACCCATATACAATAAAAATAAACCAACCACCTAGGGCGACAATGGAACATGGAAAGAACATAATAAGGGAATAACATCACAATGTGGTAATAGCTAAGATTTCTACCCAATCATAATTGTAGTTGAAAGTAAGCATGCAATTGATAAAATAATTCCAAAAATGTAAATTTCAAATAGTAGGAGCAATCATGGTCAAGGAGTAAAGTAGTGCCTTGCTGCTCATTCTTGACTTCGAAGGCATAGTCGTACTCGGGATTGCCTTCCGAAGTGTCAACACCTAACGAGAAAATCCAAATCCTTAAACACCGAATTAAGAACTCCAATGGTGCACATGATTAAAAGAGGCATGATATGCTCATGATGTGTAGTACTAATGGTAATATGAAAATACTAATTTAGTTTTGCGTGAAATTTCAAGTATTATGGCATTTTATATTGAATCATATCCGGAGTATCTGGGTTTAGCCCCGGAGTATCCGGGTTGACCCCCTCGGTCTCGCTTATTCTGCCCTATCCAGAGTATCCGGATAAAACCCCGGAGTGTCCGGATTATTCGTACTGTCCGGGTAAAACCTCGGACTGTCCTGGCTAACCTGATCTGTTTCAAAACGGCTATTTGTCTATTGGCTTCTATACTTCATAGCAATGTACTAGGACTTAAAAAGGGTGGACTAGGGTGGGATCTTACCACTACGGGGTTACTTTTCACGTGGTCACGGTTGGTTTCGGCGAGGAAATGACGAAAAGTGTCGAAACGCCGGTTCTCGCGGTTCATCTCCTCCTAGCTCGTGTAGACGATGATGACCTCGCTTGCTCGTGCTTGCAATAGCAACTAGCCTTCCTCCTCAAGCTTCCATGCGACATGCGTGACCCGATTCAATGTATGATAATGGATTCCATGGAGAAGAAGGATATGAGTCACAATGGCAAAATTTTTAGAACATGGTGAGAAAGAAAATTGATTGCCACTCACCCAAAAGTTGGTGCCTCAAGAATCCAATTGGATGGATTTGAAGCTCTTGATCTTGGCTTCGATGTGGTATAACATGCACAAGCTCAAACTCAAGATTTGAGGGGATTTGTGGGAGAGAATGGCAAGGTGTTGGAGAAGAGGTACTTGCTATTTTTTTCAGGTTTGGATGAGCAAATGGGCAGGTGGGGGAGGAGAAACCAAGGTTTAGAGCCTTATATATGGCTGCCCACTCATGCTTACATGTGGGGCTAGGTCCCACATGTCATAGTGTGAGTAAAAAGGGTGGGTATGAGTGATTGAAGTGAGAAAAGACATGGATGAGATGTGCAGCCTACCAATCCTTATGCAAGGTAGGTCCCATGTGTCATTGATTGGTTAGGTAAGTGGGTAGAGGTAGGTAAAGTAAGAAGTGTTATAGTAGATATGTGCAGCCTACTATCCTCTCCCTTATGAACATGGCTCACATGTCATTGACTAAGGTGAAATAACATGTGTGCAGTTTTGGAAAATGATTTTCAGGATTTTGTTACTCTCTCTTTATGCAAGATGAATGTCCTAACACTTGTATGATTATAATTAAAAGAGGATTTTAATGACATTACGGAAGATGTTAACATGACAAGCCTCACTTACCGGATTAGCGAAAATCGGGCTGTTACACATACATACCAATTCCAATCAAATATATTCTCATTTGCTTCATTTGATACTTTTTGGAATAATGTTGAAAACCATATACATGCATATCCTTCATATGAGCCATTTTGGTCAAAAGGGAAAAATGTATTCAAATGGCCAATATTTGTGAAAATCTTTATAAAAGTTCTCAAATATGTATTTCAAATGTTTTACAATGCTTTAGGAGTAAAAATTACTATTTTAGAAACAAAATAGCAAATTTGGCCTCAAATGGATCTTATAGGATCATGATTTTGGATTAAATGAAATAGAAAATAAGTTAAAATACATTGATTTTTTGAAAAAGTTGTCAATACAAAACTCGTAGGGTTGGTCATTTCAAACATTTATTTAGTTTAAAGTTTTTCCAAATAACCAACCGTTCAAAAGCTATAGCCATTTGAATTTCGCTAAAATCATTCATCTAACCCAAAATGACCCATTCTTGCATATTTTGGGTTTTGATATTTGAGCTGGATTTTTTTGTATCTTGGCTTGAAATAGTATTTATAACTCATTAAAATCCATGAAAGTTTAAATCTCCATAAATTTCAAATCGGATTGCATTTTGAGCATTCGATGTAAATTAAACTTCTCTTTGTGTATACAAAGCGTAATCTGCCATATCTTTTGAAAGAAATGTCCTCTTAAGAAAATTATTTTTGGAGAAACCTTCTAAATAGTTCAAAGTTCATTTTTGAAAATTTTCAAACCATTTAGACTTTATTTGAAAACATTTTGACATTTTTACTCTTTGAGTAAAAATCATGCCTACAAAGCAAAATTTGACATATCTTTTGATTGAAGAATCCTTTTTGGAAAATTATTTTTGGAAAAGTTTCTTAGGAGTCCAAAGTATGTTTCTACACAAATGATAAACTTCGCATAGAGACCAAGATCACCTAAATCGAAGTTCGGAGAAAAATGTTATGATCATTTTAATGGTTGAGATAGTAGTAGCACCACCCCTACATGGGCGGTTGCACCACTCGGCGGTGCTACTAGCGCTAGTTGGGTGGTAGGGTGGTGTAAAAAGTCCAGAACATGTGTTTTTAGCCTGAGAAAAAGAAAAAAGTCCCAGTGCTACCGCCCAAAGCCTGGTAGCACCGGATTTTCTGAGTAACCACTTGTTATTCTAGCTATTGGCCTAAAGACCGGTGCTACCGGCCCTAGTAGGGCAGTAGCACCGAGTTTATTGCACTTTTGCCTGTTTTTGCCCTCCAACGGCTAGTTCTTTGGGGAGGCTATAAAAAGAGTCCTGGGGCTAACATTTGAGGTTTGCTGGCTTTTAGGAAGGTTCGCTGGCTTTTAGGAAGGCTCTCTTCTATTTGGTTTTTGAGCTAAGAGTGAGCCTAATTGCATGTGTTACAATTAGGAGTGGATGAGAGTCTTTTGTGCATGTGTTGCACTTCAGGGAGCCATTGTGCATGTGTTGCACTTAGTGATCATCAGAGTGCGTGCGTTATGCTAGGTGAAGTTCAAGTGGGAAGGCTTGACTTGTTACTCTTGCACTACAAGGATGGATATTTTCCCCGAGTGTTTTCCACACTCGGGATAGGGGACAAAACACTCGGGATACCCTATCCCGAGTGGGCACACTCGACGTAGTGCACTCGGTGTTATTTTATCGGGAAAAGTTGGCTATCCCGAGTGTACTCTCGGGAAAAAAAAATATATACCTAAGTGCACTCTCGGGATAGTCCTGGGATTGAGGACTGCCTCCGTGGCGGACAGGGCAGCGACACGTCAACATCTATCCCGAGTGCACTCTTGGGATAGGGCGATGCTGTCTATGCCGAGTGCCCTCTCGGGATAGGGGGCGGCGGGGTATATCCCGAGTGCCTTCTCAGCCTAGGTACCGGCGGCGTGGCAGCCCTAGCACGTGCGCGACCCTAGGGTTTGCCCCTACTATGCCGAGTGCACTCTCGGGATTGGTGGCCGCCTATGCCGAGTGCACTCTCGGGATAGGTACCAGACCCTGGCCACAAAACAGCCAGCTCAAATTATCGATTCACATCCGCAATTCAATAATATTTCATACCACAATTCACAATTCAATAATAACAATTCACATCCATAATTTACATCCACATTATCAAGCCACAATTCAATAATAACAATTCACATCCACAATTCACATCCACATTTCACAATTCACATCCACAATTCACATTTCAAGCCACAATTCACATCCACATTATCAAGCCACAATTCACATAACAGCCACAATTCACATATCACAAACGAAATCCGAAATTCAACAAGTCTGAAGTTCAACAAACAAAGTCCACATACATAAAGCATAAAAAGTTAAACATATCACATCCATACCAAATCCAAAACCACTCCTCGAGGTCTAGATGAATCCAATTAGCTTCTGTCCCTTGTTTTTTCATTCCCTGCACATTACATTTGAAGAATAAAACATATTATTCTTACATGTTTTGTAAGGTAATTTAGAGAATGCACATAAACCATATGGTAAAATTATTACATGTTTTTCAAAACCGTAAACCAAAATGTCATGCTATATCTATAAAGAGTCTTTCAACTTCATAAAAAGGTACATATAGTGTGCACATCAACATATCTAAAACAATTGTACTGGCAGCATATCAACTGTACATGTAGAAAACAAATTAAGCATTGCGAGTTTAGTTCTCATACACATCACAACATGTTCCTAGTTACCGGTATTTCTGGTGGGCCCTTCATAGTCTATAGTGCAAAGCTAGATAAACCTAGAAAATTTCAGCAAGTTGTTGGGTTGACCAGAGTAGCAAATCAATTGAGAGCACTACCTATTATTTTTTTCTATTTAAATCATGCAAAGTATAGGCCACAAGAAATGTCCTCTATGTGCTAAATTGCTGATGCTAAGTCATTCATTTGAGAAAATAAGGACCAAAATTTGGACATACCAAACTAAGAATATAAGAAACCTGAGAATTATCTATCTTTAAAAGAGTAATACCCTTATAAACATTACATACAAAACAAAAAAAATAATTTATTTTTTCCTGGCGAATTGACCAACGACCAGACATAAATAATAAATAGTAATACTAAGGTGTAAATACTAAAAATTGTCAAAAAAAACACTCATTAAGTAATTGATACAGCAGGGCCACAGGGGGCACATCAGAAAAACCATGGGAAAGATCGGTAAAAATACCCAATAGGAAAGGATACCTTCCATGGGAAAGATTGGTAAAAACTCCTCGAGGGCTAGATGAATCCAATTAGCTTCTGTCCCTTGTTTCTTCATCCCCTGCACATTACATTTCAAGAATAAAACATATTATATCATTTCCATTCAATACAAGGTTACATATTTATAGAAAAGACATATAAGTTAAACGTATTCGCAGACACGATATATCCATACATAACATCAAGTAGGGCAAATTTTTTGAATGGCAAGTCATCAACCAAATCAGATATGATTACTCACCTGGAGATGCAAACCAGTTTATTTCATGATTTGGAATCTCAACATTATCTTCACCCGATAAGGCATCCCCTGGACTATTCCTCGATGATTGTCCAATGTTAATACCATGATGAGAGTTTTGGGTGTCCTAAGCAGAAATTTCAATTTAGTATCTATAATGCATAGTTTCATATATCTACCCAATATGGAGTTATATACATACCTGTTGTCTCGGTTGATGTTGAGGCATCGAGAATGCATTGAAGTTAAAGTTCAATACAGGCGGTGGAGGAGGTGGATTTCCTGAAGAGGTTGCTAGAGCATAATCCTGCCAACAAGAATGTTACCATTTGACTACTATGAACATCTCAAATTTAACACAAATATCAATTACTTTTTTACCTGCATCCACTGTGCCATGGCCGTGAATCCCGTATGCATAGCATTCCGCATCTCTCGGTTCTCATTCCGCATATCTCGGTTCTCATCCCACACGCTCGCAAGCTCACGTCTCAACTCTTCATCACTTTGCCTCGTAGAAGAAGAAGAAGCATTGCTTGAAGTGCCAAATGGGGCAGAAGTCAAGCGCACATTCCTATCATCAAATGCACCATCAAGAAGCGCATAACGGCCATGAGGCTTCCCACCCGTATTCTGGTACATCAATTGTGCATCAAAATCCCCACGCAGCCAATTAACATCAGGTCCATGCCTTTCTTGGTATGCATCTCGATACCTCCCCTGGAAAGGTATGAAAACATTGAATGCCACAACTATTGTGAAAAATAAAATTAGCTACGTGTTAGTGTTAGTGCTACGCACCAAGTTCATCTGGACATGTGGGTTGGTGACAGGTGGAATCTCAGAACCCGCAAAGTTTTCCATGTCTTGCATCGGAAACCCCCATGAACAGCATAAGCCTCTAAAGGTGTCACAGGTCTTCGAAACCTCCTCTCCTGCAACAAAAAAAGGAAAATGTATTAAGTCCGAGTGTTAGAAACGATGGTTTTAAAATACAGACTTTCTATTACCATTTCCTGCTGGGTTCGACTAATAGAACTAGATCCACCTCGGTTCACCCTTGCCCCTGAAGTGGCACGGAGATTCCGCTTCATTTCACTAACATGCTACCATGCTGGATCACACCATTGTGTAATGAGATGCCCCCAAGCCTCATCATCGATCCATGCAAGTTGGACTTGGTTATACTCAGCAGCAGTGAGAAACAATGGATTCTCTCTTGTGTCAATGTCTTCATCTTCACACACATGCTTGTAGTACTTGGTCACAGCTGCTACTCGAGTGTTGTACATTAGCTGCTCAGCATGGTATTGGCAAGCCGCCTCTAAAGTTGCCTCCCATCTCGCCCTAGTGTCATTCGAGTAACCTTCACCTTCAGGATATCTGTACCGAGCTTGCATTCCATAGACTTATAAAAAACATAACAAGTAAAGAACATAACAAGTCTACCAATGTCATATAGCAGGCCCTTAGTTTACAAAATTTCGCATGACCTCTCTAGAAAATAGGACATCCACTCAACAGATGAAAACATTTGCAAGAAGATATCATTCTAGCAGTCCTTAGTTAACCAATCACAAGATCACACATCCAACAACACATTACAACCGCATTAATTACAGTGACATTAGGTTAACATATACAGTGGTAAACCAAAACTAAAGTATAAGTAAAGCATAAATTAGCATATACATTAATGAACATAACAAGCCTACCAATGTCATATTTGCAAATAACTTACACGGAAATCTTTCTTCACCCGATCGCCATTGTATCACCCGCTTCACCAACAAAGATACCAATGTTCCATTTTGTAGTCAAGCTACGATAGTGGAGGACTCAATGTCATATCTTGCACAGCTTTGTGGATAGTGATAGCGCAACAAAGGCTGCAACACAGTGTTTGGTCCACGTGGCCTCCCAACAAATGAAATATGTTTCCATTGCCTAGAACCGTATTCAAGATGGCAAGATTATATGGATGTGAGAATTAATTACATGATGACATATAGCAAAACTTACCTTTTTCCTGCTGATACTATCACCTCCCTCTCTGCAGGCGTGGGAGGAAGTGGAGGGATTGAATTTTGCCCCCGGGACTTGCGGATTACAAGATTTGCATCTGCCTGAACTTCTTCTTCCCCTGTGTAGTCAGGATCCTCAGCCTGTATTTCCTCTTCCTCAGTGTGTGCTTCCTCTTCCTCTGCAGCCTGTGCTTCCTCTTGTGTAGCCTGTCTAGATGAGGCTGCCCTAGCTTCAGATCGCTTTAGTTTTTGTAAGAAATTTTTCTTCAACTTATGCCTGCATTAGTTCAAATGTTAGTAACAGATCATATATGCAATAAAATCAATAATGTAATGAAAAAAACATAAGTATAATGTAATTAACATCAATATTGTACCATATCATCTATTCATTGTCCTCATCATAATCGGGTTCACTAGCATTAGAGCTAGAATCAGTGAAGGCATCAGAATCACACTCTTCATCTGAATGAGATTCTACTTCTACACCAGTACAAACATTCCGTAATATTGTAAGATCTTTCTCATTGCATATTGTATCCACTTCATTCGAGACATAAACGACATCCAACTCATCTCCTAGATCGATAGCGAATGTGCCGCTCAACCCTTCCTCCTGAAAGAACTCGGTGGACGTCGTACTAGTTGGAGCTTGATTAATGAAATGTGACATGTCTCGTTTTGCGACATGACAGACCACCCACCAATCTTTCAAGTCAATCTTCTTGACTTGTTTTGTTTTGGGACCTGACATATCTCGTTTAGGGACCTTACATGGGTACGGGGTATAGTATACTTGAGAGCACTGATGAGGTAGAACAAATGGCTCAAAGATAGAATGTTTTGATGTATGTTTGATCTCAACCAAACCAATATTTGGAGAGCGCCGCACACCGGTTGTTGGATTGAACCAACGACAATCGAATAAAACTAAGTTGAAATGTTTATCACCAGGGAATGTCACTTCGATGATATCTTCAATTATACCGTAGTATTCGATCTTGGAACTACCCTCTCCAGAGCTAGTATAGACACCACTGTTAACAGTAGTCAAATTTGCCTTTTGCCGCTCATACTTTGTAGAACGGAATCTATATCCATTGATATCATATCCATTAACTGATGTCACCTGGATCCGACATGTACGAGAAATCTGCTTTAAGTCCTGATGGACGCTTGGAGTTTTCATGCATCATGAAATATGAAAAAGGAGTAAATAAATCTATCTAATTTATTTCAGAATCAATGGAAGGTTGTTCACTTACATATTTTTGGAACCACTCAATGAAATTGGGATGTCCAACTTCGGCCCCATTTTTCCTTAACCTATCTAGTTCATGGCAGATGGTTGTCCCTACCGGGCCATCTGTTTTATCATATTGGCTATCAAACAAATTAACAAATATATTAGTATACATGTGTTTGTGTTTGTGTATATGTAAATTAGCAAAATAGAGGCACTTACTCAACAAAATCATCCATTTCCAATGTGTTTGTGTATATGTAAATCATTATTGCTTTATGCTCCTCCGGTGTCAGCATACGAGAGCCATTGTTCCCTTGTTTCCGTCCTGGGACTTGCATAGTGCTAAGTGTGCAATTCCGAGTGTTGACTTCATACCCGTCATCATATCGTGGCCGCTTATTTCTAGAAGACTGAACTTCACTTGAGAAATATAACGATACGAAGTTTGATATCTCTTCCGCAATATAAGCCTCCAGAATGCATCCTTCCACTCTAGCCTTATTTTTTACCCGTTTCTTAACATGCTGAAGAGCCCTACACATGTAAATCGTGATATTTAGCCATCCCATCACATGAGAATAGTTTACAAAGTAGGGACATCTTCCTTTCGAATGGATACATCCACCGATATTGAACAGGTCCACCCACACGTGCTTCATATGGTAAATGGATAACCATGTGCATCATGCATGTGAAAAACCCTGGCGGAAATATTTTCTCAAGTTTGCACAAAAGAACAGGTATCTCTTCTTCCAATTCCCTCATTCTTTGTGGATCGATCTCCTTGGCACATAATTGCCTAAAAAAGTAGCTCAACTCAGCCAGCGAGATCCACACGCTCTCGGGAAGAAATCCACGGAAAGCTATCGGCATGAGAATCTCAATGAAGATGTGAAAATCATGACTTTTCATCCCATTCACACGGAGTTGTTGAAGGTTGACTCCCCGTTTAATGTTTGCTGCTACATATCTGGAAACTTCAACTCTTTCATCCATTGAAAAACTAGTATTTTTTCAGATCTATTTAAGCAGAAAGCCGCCTTTGGCTTTTCCCAAGTACCGTTAGATTTCTCCTTCAAATGATAGTTTGGACGATCGCACAACTCTGCAAGGTCTAGTCGGGCCTTTACATTATCCTTAGTTCGATCAGCAATATCAATGCACGTCGACCAAAACAATTCTGCCACATTTTTCTCTGTATGCATGACATCAACATTGTGACGCAACAAGAGTTTTTCAAAGTATGGCAAGCTCCAGAAGCCTGGTACGTGGGTCCAATTATGTGTCCCCGAGAAACCTTCAAATTGGTGTTTCTGTTTACTCTGGCTTGGTACTAGATCTAGAAGCTGCCAATGAATTTGGACACCTGTCAGATGAGTTGGAGGGGGATCGAACACCGCCACGCTTAGAATTCCTTTTGACTCACTTTGAATGGGTGTTCACTTTAAGAAATTGTCAATGATAGTCAAACCAATTGTACTTTTACCATTCCTCAACCATAATGCGCATAAGTTTCCCAAACAAACTGGACATGCAAATTTCCCATGTGTCTTTGGTCCAGATACCATTCCAAGAGCAGCAAATCATTAATGGACCATAGATAGCATGCTCAATGTTGAATGCTGTCTCAAGATCTATCATATGTTACAACTCCATCCCATAACTTATGTAGATCATCATACGAGGTTGTATGTATATGTCAATGTTTTTGCCAGATGCTCCGACCGGAATAATTAGAGTGAGAAACACGTATTCCCAAAGGGGAACCCAACCCAAACGGGCCCCCCGGGGTGCGGCAAACGGGGGGTTGGCAACCCCGGGGCGGGCCCGGCCCGGGGCCACCGGGCGGGGGTTTGAACCCCGGCAAGGGTGGCCGGGTGGGGGGTTTGGGGCCCGGAACCCCCCCCCCCGGGGGGAAACCCAGCCCGCGGGGGGTTTTGAAGACATCGTTGGCGCCCCAAAACGTTTGGGGGGTCCGGCCCTCCGGGGCTTGGCCCAAAATGGGGAAAAACCCCCCAACCCCTTGAAACCCTCCGGGGGGAAAGTTGGGTGGGCGGTGGTTTGAAAGGGAAATTTTGGGGGACCACGAACCTTTGGGCCCCCGGCTGGAGCCCAAAAGGGTTGGGGGCCCAGGGGGGAACTTAACTTTTCCCAGCCGGGCGCCCAAGGGGTCCCCGGCCCAGGTCCCGCCCCCGGGGTTTACCCGCGGAAAAATGAGGTTGGCGAAAGGGCCCTTTTCACCCACCCGCCGGCGGTTTGCCGTTTTTCGGGGAAGTTCAGGGGGGCCCCCGGGGTGGCAAGGCCCCCCTTCCCACAACCCTGGGACCCAGGTGGCCACCCACCCCTACCGTTTGGGGGGGGGGAGGGCCGGGCCTCCCGGCCCCTAAATGAAGGGTTCTTTGATGGGGGGGGAACCTCCCTTTTGGGCCCGGTACCCCAAAGGAAACCTCCCTTTGGTCAAGGCGGGTTTGGGCACCCGGGGAAAGGGGGAGGTGGGGGCGGGGGGCTCTCTCCCCAAAAATGGGTCAAAACCCCGCCCAAACCGGGGTTTGGGCTTTCCCCGGGCTGGATTCCCCAAGGGGCCAGGTGCCCTCCACCCAAAAAGAAAATAAATTTAACCGGGTTATCTGCAATTTCCCCTTTCCAATTAAAACCCAAAGTTTTATTGGGTGGAAAGAAGGTTTGTTAAAACCGGGGCCCCAACCCGAAATTTGCCACAAAGAGGGCCTGGGTGAGGGGGGGGTAAAGGGAAAAAGATAGAGTACTTTGTCCGAGAGGTGGCTGCAACGAGAGCACACTCGGCATTGGTTCATCTACTCCGAGTGTGCACTCGGTTTGTTATTTTCACACTCGCCCCAAAACTGTATACATAATATAACATCATCATAATCACATTCAAATCATGCCTTCAAGCATTCTCCGAACCATGAGTTCCATCGCTCATGTTCGATTACACACACAAGTACTCCAAAACTTGTGTCTCTTTTCCCACTCCCATCCCATTCTTACCAAGACCTTGATACTCGCCCAGTGACTGACAATTCAAGCGATCGTCCTTAACCATGGATGCGGCTATTCGAATAGTTTAAACTCTGTAGAGGTATGATTTTACCCACACGACACGCCACACTCATAAGCCAAGCTATTAACACATTTTCTTGGATGTGTCGGCCGAGGTGAACGTGACAAACCATTTTCCAGTAAGCATGGTAGTGTATCCAAACCATTCGGATGACTGTGACCCTTGATCCCGTGTGCCCAGTACCCGGTGTGTGTGGATCAAGGAGTACACCCGTTGTTGGACATCCCCAACTCAACAAAGTTCGAGGGACTCTGAGGACATTCCTTGGCGCTCCACCAAGCCCAAGGAATTCCGGCGAACATTCCTTGACGCTCCACTAAGCTCAAGGAATTCCGAGTGCACATGGTTTACAGACCCT
Organism: Guadua angustifolia; assembly: GCA_036346375.1. NCBI lineage: Eukaryota > Viridiplantae > Streptophyta > Magnoliopsida > Poales > Poaceae > Guadua > Guadua angustifolia. The sequence continues at coordinate 48,484,312 of CM070502.1, read as the reverse complement.
AGTCATACACAAGTACTTGGTTACGCCGATCCCATAAACGGCGTGTGGTTCACACGATAGTTACTCAAAGAGACGTCACCAGGATTTAATCCTTAGGGTCCTTAACCAACATCTCTCCTCATTAACCAACATTTGAAACCATCATCATCATAATATTTCTCAATCATTGCGACCAATGGACTAAGTCCATCTATCGCGGTTTCTAACGATGTTCTAAGCATGGCTAAACAATTCGCACGAACCCACATACAATAAAAATAAACCAACCACCTAGGGCGACAATGGAACATGGAAAGAACATAATAAGGGAATAACATCACAATGTGGTAATAGCTAAGATTTCTACCCAATCATAATTGTAGTTGAAAGTAAGCATGCAATTGATAAAATAATTCCAAAAATGTAAATTTCAAATAGTAGGAGCAATCATGGTCAAGGAGTAAAGTAGTGCCTTGCTGCTCGTTCTTGACTTCGAAGGCGTAGTCGTACTCGGGATTGCCTTCCGAAGTGTCAACACTTAACGAGAAAATCCAAATCCATAAACACCGAATTAAGAACTCCAATGGTGCACATGATTAAAAGAGGCATGATATGCTCATGATGTGTAGTACTAATGGTAATATGAAAATACTAATTGAGTTTTGCATGAAAGTTCAAGTATTAGGGCATTTTATTGAATCATATCCGGAGTATCCGGGTTTAGCCCCGGAGTATCCGGGTTGACCCCCTTGGTCTCGTGTATTCTGCCCTATCCGGAGTATCCGGATAAAACCCCGGAGTGTCCGGATTATTCGGACTGTCCGGGTAAAACCTCGGACTATCCGGGCTGACCTGATCTGTTTCAAAACGGCTATTTGTCTATTGGCTTCTATACTTCATAGCAATGTACTAGGACTTAAAAAGGGTGGACTAGGGTGGGATCTTACCACTACGGGGTTACTTTTCACGTGGTCACGGTTGGTTTCGGCGAGGAAATGACGAAAAGTGTCGAAACGCCGATTCTTGCGGTTCATCTCCTCCTAGCTCGTGTAGACGATTGTGACCTCGCTTGCTCGTGCTTGCAACAGCAACTAGCCTTCCTCCTCAAGCTTCCATGCGACATGCGTGACCCGATTCAATGTATGATAATGGATTCCATGGAGAAGAAGGATATGAGTCACAATGGCAAAATTTTTAGAACATGGTGAGAAAGAAAATTGATTGCCACTCACCCAAAAGTTGGTGCCTCAAGAATCTAATTGGATGGATTTGAAGCTCTTGATCTTGGCTTCGATGTGGTATAACATGCACAAGCTCAAACTCAAGATTTGAGGGGATTTGTGGGAGAGAATGGCAAGGTGTTGGAGAAGAGGTACTTGCTATTTTTTCGTGTTTGGATGAGCAAATGGGCAGGTGGGGAGGAGAAACCAAGGTTTAGAGCCTTATATATGGCTGCCCACTCATGCTTACATGTGGGGCTAGGTCCCACATGTCATAGTGTGAGTAAAAAGGGTGGGTATGAGTGATTGAAGTGAGAAAAGACATGGATGAGATGTGCAGCCTACTAATCCTTATGCAAGGTAGGTCCCATGTGTCATTGATTGGTTAGGTAAGTGGGTAGAGGTAGGTAAAGTAAGAAGTGTTATAGTAGATATGTGCAGCCTACTATCCTCTCCGTTATGAACATGGCTCACATGTCATTGACTAAGGTGAAATAACATGTGTGCAGTTTTGGAAAATGATTTTCAGGATTTTGTTACTCTCTCTTTATGCAAGATGAATGTCCTAACACTTGTATGATTATAATTAAAAGAGGATTTTAATGACATTACGGAAGATGTTAACATGACAAGCCTCACTTTCCAGATTAGAGAAAATCGGGCTGTTACACGTACATACCAATTCCAATCAAATATATTCTCATTTGCTTCATTTGATACTTTTTGGAATAATGTTGAAAACCATATACATGCATATCCTTCACATGAGCCGTTTTGGTCAAAAGGGAAAAAATGTATTCAAATGGCCAATATTTGTGAAAATCTTTATAAAAGTTCTCAAATATGTATTTCAAATGTTTTACAATGCTTTAGGAGTAAAAATTACTATTTTAGAAACAAAATAGCAAATTTGGCCTCAAATGGATCTTATAGGATCTTGATTTTGGATTAAATGAAATAGAAAATAAGTTAAAATACATTGATTTTTTGAAAAAGTGGTCAATACAAAACTCGTAGGGTTGGTCATTTCAAACATTTATTTAGTTTAAAGTTTTTCCAAATAACCAACCGTTCAAAAGCTATAGCCATTTGAATTTCTCTAAAATCATTCATCTAACCCAAAATGACCCATTCTTGCATATTTTGGGTTTTGATATTTGAGCTGGATTTTTTTGTATCTTGGCTTGAAATAGTATTTATAACTCATTAAAATCCATGAAAGTTCAAATCTCCATAAATTTCAAATCGGATTGCATTTTGAGCATTCGATGTAAATTAAACTTCTCTTTGTGTATACAAAGCGTAATCTGCCATATCTTTTGAAAGAAATGTCCTCTTAAGAAAATTATTTTTGAGAAACCTTCTAAATAGTTCAAAGTTCATTTTTGAAAATTTTCAAACCATTTAGACTTTATTTGAAAACATTTTGACATTTTTACTCTTTGAGTAAAAATCATGCCTACAAAGCAAAATTTGACATATCTTTTGATTGAAGAATCCTTTTTGGAAAATTATTTTTGGAAAAGTTTCTTAGGAGTCCAAAGTATGTTTCTACACAAATGATAAACTTCGCATAGAGACCAAGATCACCTAAATCGAAGTTCGGAGAAAAATGTTATGATCATTTTAATGGTTGAGATAGTAGTAGCACCACCCCTACATGGGCGGTTGCACCACTCGGCGGTGCTACTAGCGCTAGTTGGGTGGTAGGGTGGTGTAAAAAGTCCAGAACATGTGTTTTTAGCCTGAGAAAAAGAAAAAAGTCCCAGTGCTACCGCCCAAAGCCTGGTAGCACCGGATTTTCTGAGTAACCACTAGTTTTTCTAGCTATTGGCCTAAAGGCCGATGCTACCGGCCCTAGTAGGGCAGTAGCACCGAGTTTATTGCACTTTTGCCTGTTTTTGCCCTCCAACGGCTAGTTCTTTGGGGAGGCTATAAAAGGAGTCCTGGGGCTAACATTTGAGGTTTGCTGGCTTTTAGGAAGGTTCGCTGGCTTTTAGGAAGGCTCTCTTCTATTTGGTTTTTGAGCTAAGAGTGAGCCTAATTGCATGTGTTACAATTAGGAGTGGATGAGAGTCTTTTGTGCATGTGTTGCACTTCAGGGAGCCATTGTGCATGTGTTGCACTTAGTGATCATCAGAGTGCATGCGTTACACTAGGTGAAGTTCAAGTGGGAAGGCTTGACTTGTTACTCTTGGTGTTTGCCGACACCTAGACGGCGTAGTGGCGTCGTGCGCAGTGAGCTTCTCAGCGAAGGTTGTGAGAAGTCCCGGCAAGTTGTGAAGGTCGGTGCTCACCTACTTGGAGGGGGAAAGAGAAACCACTAGTAGAATCGAGGCGGGTGATCAATTCATGGAGCCGGTCCAAAGTGGTTTGGGCTAGCCTCAACATGGATTAGGGGAGACTGGCAAGTCTCCAAATACCATGGTAAAATATCGGTGTGTCTCCTTGTGATTGCTTGCAATTCTTATTTATATTGTTGTAATTTACATTCGTTGAATTAAATTGCTTGATTGTCTTTATTCTTTCATATTCTTGTTAGAGACATAATTAGCTAGTGCACTTAGTGAGCCTTGTTGACTTAGGCTTAATTGTCAAAACCTTAGTTTACTGCTTCTGCATTGATTTTTGTTTAGATTTTGACATAGGGATAAATAGGCGAGATTTTAACTAATCGTCGAAGAAATTTTTAAAGCCACCTATTCACCCCCCTCTAGTCGGCATCCTCAATCTTACAGAGACCCATCCATGCGAACCTCTAAGAAATAATCTACACTCCTGCCTCCCAACTCCTAGACCATCTGCGTAAGTAAGACCACATGTTGCCCCTACGCGTGTGACGCCGGCAAGATCGTGCGATACATCCTGGAAAAGGGTCCTGATTAGTAACTTAGTAATCTAAATTAATAAAATAACTAGATAGTAGGTAAGATAACAGCTAAAATTTTGAGAAGTTGAGGATTACTACTATATTAGTGCAATATAGTGAGAAGTTAGATTTTGCCTTATACAATCTATCAGTCTCTACTTATATGAGCATGATTCTCATAACCATTGCTCTGATACCACCTGGGGTGACCCATATAATTAGCATAGGGTAGCGACAGTAACACTGTCATCACCCTAAGTTAATTATACGACACTTGGCATAGCCGTTGGCAAAATATCGGAATATCCGATGCTTTACTAGCTACTATGCCGTATTCAAAGTGTTACAGTAGAACAATAATTAGAGACTGAATGAAAACATATTCATTTCAAGCCACAAAGGCTATATGTCCATTACATAATATTACAACCTGACTGATCTGTACAGCAAAAGAGAACACTACTACCTATATTACGCTAAGTACCTCCTAGGAGCATAATAAGGCCTATAGAAACTCCTATCCCTCTAGGTAATAGTCAGAGTAGTAGTCCACAGAGGGATCCTCCTCATAGCTCTGATAATGCTCATGGGAATAGGCCTCATCCTCGGCCTCATAGGCCGATCCATGAGGATGTCCGTCTAGAAAAGGTGGAAGTATAAGAGTGAGTACAAAGTATTCAAGAAGCATTATAGAAAAGATTGCAATATGAAATTTTCTCTCCAACCATCCAAATCCTTGCCTCCAAATCCATCTTTATAGAAATTAGGTTTTTGGTTTTCTTTAAAGGTTCAAATTTTTGTTATTGAAAATCTACTACTAGCACTCGTATATCTGACATACTAGCTTTTATAGCCTCTAATCTATGAGACAGGCTTGAATTCAAGATTTTTTGACCTTGCACAGGTTTGTACCACTTTACCCATAACGACCCCATCTTGTGAGGCTCCAAAATGTTTATCGCTAATATGGTATTAGGTCTCCAACCCTGTACTCAGACGAAGAGCCGTATCCGGGCCATCCCACGATCCGCAGTTACAGTTGTACTCTGGCTCCCCTAGCAGTTCTCCACCGGGCTTCAAATATACCGCCCTTAACCCATTCAATTCAACATATCTCGCTCTCAACACATTCAACTCATAGTCTACCTGGGTTGTACCGGCATTTCCCAGATTGAATTTAATATAATTACCCATTGTGGAGATCATAATACTTTCACAGGACAACCTTTTCTATCAGCAATTCATCTCGCTATGGTTGGTATTGAAATACGGTTCAATACCCGAGTGTAGGTGTTTGACCTTATATTATAGCCTATGTAGAGGGCCCCACTAGCATGGGGTATTTCCCACCTCTTTCCTTGGCGCCATCTACTCACCATAATGATCTCTATTAAGACGTCCATGATTCCATTCGTGGATGACCTAACAACATTTTCACCATTTCCACTACCACTTTACCAATTTCAACATCACAAACAAATCCCAACATCACAATACCATTTTCTCAACCTTTAATCACAACACCTTCATCCATCTCCATCTCATTATTTCATATTGCAAAAAATATAAGTTTTGATGCATGCTGATATATGTAATCGTACCAAAAGCATTGAAAACATTTAATTAAAGATGATTAAGGTTCTTGCCTTGAATAAAACCAGATGGTTCGGCCTCTCTCGTAGATGGGTTCTGATTGGCAGGACTTTTTAGGTTGAGGCCTGAAAACATAAAATATTAACTAGGCCCATTTAAAGTTCAATTATTTATTTTGGCGTCCAACCTATTTTGATCTGCCGTTCAGATTTTAGTTTTGCACCAGTTTCAATAATACGAGTTTTTGATTTTTACGCGATTCGCATGTCGATCACAAAATCGATGCGGTACACGGAATAGATTTTACTTTTCTACTTCCCTACCTTTTTCTATTTTCTTATTTTCTTCTCATATTTCTCCTTTTCTTTTTTTCTTTCTTCCCTTCTCCTTTTCTCCTCCCCTGCCCCTTCGTTCTTTTTCTTGGTTCAGTCGACCACCATTCAGCTGTCTCTCCCCTCCGGTCTTCTCGGTTGCGCCTTCTTCATGCGCTGCACCTCCTACCGATCTCGTCTCCCTCTACTCTTCTGCTTCTCCTCCTCTCCACTCCTTCCACCCGCAAGATCCTCTCCACGGAGTTGCTTCCCCTGGTTGCAGCTCACCCTAGCGCCCTCTCCCCCCTACTCTTCCTTCTCCTTGTGGCTTGACCTCGGCCACCACCCTTAGTGCAAGATGGCCTTGGCCAAGATGGCACTAGCCATGTTGTGTTGGCCATTCTCGCGCTAGCTGCGCTTGGCACCGACTCCCTCTTGGCTGGCCGAGCCACCTCCTCCTCTATCTGACTTCTACCCGATCATAGATACTACCTAGGGTTCTCCTCCATTTGATTTTTTGTTATATTTTTCTTGATGTTTTACTCATTGATTCTTAAGAGTGATAGTTCTACGATGGACGTTGGGCTTTTGATCTACACATGAAGAACAGATACTACACTAGCCTTAAGAGCTGTCCCAACTACTAAGAACCCTAGGGAAATGACCCGATCAACCCCCTTATACTACCCCATTGGCTAGCTAAGCCCTCGATCTACCCTCTGTGCATATAAACCCTCACTGTAGCTACTATTGGTATGAGAGCAAAATGCACTTGGGATTCGGTTGGGAGCTAGCAATGGGGTGGATGAACTGAGGGTGGTGATGAGGGGGCTGCAGATGGCTGGCTGGGCCTCTCCTTTGTCAGCTATCTTCTGGTTTCTCCTTCTCTTTTGGTGGTCCTTCCTCCTCTTCTGGATGCTCTCTGGACCTCCTCTTTTGGATGGCCTCCTCCTTCTAGCTTCCTCTCCTGCTTCGGCTGGTGCTAACTTTGGCTGGCTGGTTCTTGTGTTTGGTGGAAAAGGGATGTGCTGGCTATATCTTGGATACTTTGGCTTGTGTGTGAAATGGGAGAGAGGAATGAGATAGCTGGCTTTTGGTTGGCTGCTTTGGTTGGCTTTGTTGAATTGGCAATGTGGCCCATGACTATTTTGCCCGTGGGCTTTTTACTATTGGCTATTGATTCTAAGGGCACTACGGTCATTATCCATTATTTTGACTAATGATACCCGCATACCGTACTAGTTAAGTTCTAGAGCACCGAATGATGAACCCGAAAACTAGTGAGAGGTGCTTGCCTGGGTTCCGGATAGGTCGGGTACCTCAATGAGCGATACCTTTCACTACGGAACTAACGTCACTCTCTAATCCTTACATTTTATTTTTTTGCCTAATCTTTTTTATTTTTTAATTAATTATTTGATTTAAACTGATAACCCCCAATTTATCATAGGAAGGACTAGGAAATACAGAGTTCTATAAGAGTACTATGAAGACTACGTGAACTAGAGAGACGTTCCCCAAACAATTACTTGTGGCATGTTGAATAGCTCAAGTTATTTTATTTCCTCTATTATAGTTTATTTGTTTCTTTAGTCCTTAAGGTATTGGTGTGTAAACTTTGACCGTAAGGTCCATTGCTTTTTTAATAATACAACTTTCTTAGTTAGTTCATTGTATGTAATGGTATTTCATATATGTTGCCACTTTGTATACTAGCGTGATTCTAGACTAGTGCAGTACACAAAGAGGGTTTCTGATTTGTAAATCTGGGTCCTAACACTTAGGAAAATTCACGTGGTAAATTTTAGAACGGGAAATTTCAAAAACATTTGGGTCAAAAATTTCAATTAAAAAATTTTTGTTCAAAAACTTTCAGTTCAAAATTCCAGTATGAAACTTTTAGTTCAAAAAACTTTTGGTTCAAAAAGTTTTGACCCAAGTAACTTTCAATTTGAAAAGTTTTGTTTCAAGAACCTTTTAGTTGGAAAAGCATTGACTCAACAAGCTTTCTGTTCAAAAAATTTTGATTCAAAAACTTTCAAAACTTGGGGATTTAAAAACAAAATCATTTTTGAGATTGAATGGAAAAGAATACGAGAGAAAAGTGGGATGAAAGAGATGCCTCCAAATGTCATGATGATAGTGCCTTTGAGGGGGAAGGGAAGTGTTGGAACGAAGGAGGTGCCACCACATGTTAGAAAGAGAAGAGCTTCTTCACCAAAGATTTAGTGATGGTGCTCTCAAATTAGCAATTTCTAAAATATGTTACTTCGAGATATGACACCAATTTCATAAAAGTAAATATATCATCCTAGCATCAACACTATATACAATATTATGAATTCATGGAACTGCAAAGCAAATTTCTGTCTGGAATTGCAAAGATACGATCCAAGAGTCGCTATCACACTGTGGCTGGGATGCGCTGTCCCCATTCTTCTTTGCCACCTTGGTGGGGTGGTAATCGGATGGGGATCAATCTGTTCGAGTCAGGTAGGGTGTGGTTCAATTAGTCATGGGGGTTGAGTGAATCCAAATAGAAGAGGGACAAAACAGGTAGTTGACTAGGGAGTAGACATGACAATAAGAAAAATGAAAAGGAAATGGAGGGAAAGTATAGAAAATGGCATATTTCTAAGGTGCAACTAGGGTGGCATATAATTGGATGGCATATCTCAAGTGGAATGTTTTCCTGTGTCATATGTCCAATTTTACCAAGAATTTTTAGGTCATTGTAGTACTCCCTCCATCCGGCGATACAAGTCCATTTGGGATCGATGCAAATCAAGTTTTAAACATTGATCATTAATATATGTTTTATACAATGATTACATGAAAATAATTTTATTGGATTGTTCTTGCAAAAACTTTAAATAATATATAATTTTTAATATCTTTGCTACTATAACTTTGTACAAAATTAAAACAACTTATATTTTGGGGCGAAGAGGTAAGCCACATCACACGGTAGTCAATGTCATTGATGTTTGTCAATGACCGTTGGGTCACGGTGGGCATGATGACCCAGTGAGGTGCAATATCATAGTTCATGCTAGATGCCAGTGCTTGTCGGACATGCAAGGGTGCTCTAGGGTAGCTAGCAATGCTTAGTGGTGAGCTTGGCTTCATGACAACTAGCTTGCGCTCTCACCACATCACGCCTCTGTGCTTCTTACATACATAAGTCTTTCCTGTATCATCCTCTTTATGTTAAGCTTGAAAAGCAAACTTTGTGATAGTTACAAAGGTAATGTGGACATTTTAATATAGGTAGCTATTTGGATTTGACGTATCGTACCTTTGATCTGCTGTTGGATCTTCATAAAAAAAATTTGTCGTGTACTTAGCCTTTTTCTGAGGTAGTGTACCCCCGTCCACCACCGGTTGGGACAAAGGTCGAGCGATGCTGGCCTTGGGCGCAAATGTAGAAACCTGCAAAAGCTACGACCTGCAAGGTCGAGAAAAATTCCACAGGGAGAATTGCTAAGCACAACACAGGCATATCAGAAGAGATTTAGCTTCGAAAGTGTTAAGGTTGTTTTTAGATTCTCGAATCACGACCTCGATTCGTGCTTGCTCGATAGTTCCAAATGTGGAGTTAGTTCGAACCCTGGCGCAGGGGGAGCTGGGATGCGAAGAGATTCGGCTTACAGGTAGCTCGACCCCTAAGGGTGAATTTCAAGCTCGCAACACTTGAGACAAGATTTAAAGCACTTATATGCAGGTCAGATTCAGAAAGAATCTCAGATTCGAATTCAGTTCGAAACATGGAAGAAAGAAAGAAAGAAAATAGAGACCAATATAGCCAATGAACAATAAACTTTATTGAAGTTTGAGACAAATGCGTTACACATAAAATTTACGAAGTTGATCAATGTTCCACGAGCTCGAGAGCTCTCTGCCATCAGGCATCGCTAGCCGGTAAGCCACCGTGCAATCTATTGAAACAACTCGATAGGGGCCCACCCACCATGGGGATAACTTGTTGGTGTTGGACGAGCCCTGAATTCGTCTTAGGGCTAGGTCCCCAACAAGGAGCTCCCTAGGTCGTACCGACCGAGACACATGTCTGCGAAGAGCTTGCAGGTAATGCACTGATCGTAGCAGTGCACGACATCTTACTTCTTCTGCCAGGGTAAGGTCAAGTGACTGTTCTTGCTCGAAGTCAACCTGGTCGACCAAGCTGACCCTAGCAGAGCCCAGCGTGACCTCTAGAGGCAGGATGGCTTCGGTACCGAATACAAGCCAGAAGGGTGTGGACCCTATTGTTTGGCTGATCGTGGTACGAATAGACCATAAGACGGTGGGAAGTTCATCCACCCAGGTCTTGCCATGTTGTTCGAGCTCATCTGAAACTCGTTTCTTGACGCCTTGAACGATTTGTCCGTTGGCGCGTTCTACTGCTCCATTGCTCTGTGGATGGCTCACCGAAGCATAACATACTTTGGTGCCAATGTCTTCGCAATATTCCTGGAACAGTTCACTGGTAAACTGTGTTCCATTATTGGTAATAATTCTACATGGAACTCCATACCTGGTGACCACGAACAAGCGAAAAAACATGAAAGCCGCATGAGCCGTGATGGTCGAAACGGGTTCGGCCTCGATCCACTTGGTGAAGGTGTCAATGGCGACGAACAAGAACTTCTTCCTGCCGACCGTCCGAGGATGTCCAGCCCCCAGGTCAAGAAGGGCCAAGCGAGCAGGATGGTCTGGAGTGCATAGGCAGGTTGGTGTGACTTTCGAGCATGGAATTGGCAGGCTCGATAGGCGCGGACAATGTCGCGAGCATCCTGCAGCGCCGTTGGCCAATAGAACCCCATGCAGAAGGCCTTTCCGACCATTGTCCTCAAAGAAGAATGCGCTCCACAGAGACCTGAGTGGACATCGTTTAACGGGTACTTACCATCCTCCGTGGTGATGCATTTTGTCAAGACTCCAGAAACATTCCGATGATAAAGTTTACTATCAACGAGCTTATATGAACTTGCCCGACGCTTGATCCTGCTCCTCGTAGCGAGGTCGAACGGAAGTTCCCCTCGAGCTAGAAAATTGTGGATTGGTTCAGCCCATGAGGAAATACCTTCAATGAGGGCGACCGAGATCTCCTGGTCGGAAATTGAAGGCGTCGCCAAGGTCTCCAAGATGACGTCTGGAGGAATCTCATCATTGGACGACCCGAGCTTGGAGAGGAAATCGGTGCGGTGTTGTCCTTCCTAGGCACGTGCTTGATTTCTAGGTTTTGGAACCACTTCTCCATCTTGTGTACTTCGGCGAGGTATTTGGCCATGGAATCCTCCGAGTATTGATAGCCTTTGTTGAATTGGTTGATGATGAGCTGGGAGTCACCCTTGACGATAAACCGGCGCACACCCAGCGCCTTGCAAGCTCGAAGTCCCACCAAGAGAGCTTTGTACTCTGCTGCATTGTTGGTTGCCGGAAATCCGAAACAAACCACATACCTTAGTTTGTCAGCTCGCGAGGTGAGGATAAGGATTCCAGCCCCCGAGCGCTTGAAGGATCTCGAGCCATCAAAGTACATGACCCAGGGTTTCTCCTCCTCAACCTCGAGCCTAGGAGCCAGCTGCGATGTCTGCTCGACCACAAAGTTGGCAAGCACCTGCGACTTGATGGCCGTGCGCGCCACAAACTAGACGTCGAACACAGCCAGCTCCATAACCCACTTGACGATGCGACCTCCAGCCTCTAGATTCCTTAGGATCTCCTAGAGCGGGAAGTTGCTCTGGACGACCACGAGGTGAGCCTGAAAATAATGCCAGAGCTTGTGTGAGGCCATGAGGAGTGCGTACAGCAATTTCTGGACCTGGGGGTAACGCTCCTTCGGACCATGAAGAACTTCGCTGACATAGTAGATCGGGTGCTACCGCGCATCCCGCTCGGCCACCAGGATGGCACTGACAGTGATGGGGACGGCGATCCCGATCTTTCAGTGAGATGATGATACGTCAATTTGGGGGTGTTGATGGCACCGAATTTAGGGCTTCCTACCAAACAGGTCAGGACCTTCACAATCGCAATGCCAAATCCACACAGATACAAGATCCAAACGATCAGTAGTTCCTGCAAGAAATCGAGAACCCGCAAGAACAAAATATGAAGCAATCCGAAGAGATGGTATTGAGATTAAAAGAAACAAGTTGAGGTTCTATTTCTCGGCTCGAGCGGTCTAATCAACATGCGCAAACACGAGGAGGGACACACACGGGGTCTACCAAACACAAGAAAACCTAAGAAACGAAGAACAAGGGTGAAAACCCAAGATAAAGGGGTACCCACACAAGGGAGGTGCCCAATGGGGGTGCAGTAGCCAGGAGAGGGGCGCCGGCTAAGGGGGGGTGGAACCCTAAGAGTACATGGGCTTGGGCCCAAAAGAAAGGTGGCGCAACACCCAGAATTTCTGTCCCATGAGATTGTTCTATGATTTTTTGTTGCTCCAGGAGGAATTTGGCCTTGGTACTAGATCCATTGGAAAGGTTATCTCGATACCTTTCAAACGAGTTTTTGAACGTTGAAAACGGAGTTCGGATGTGGCCGTGGCGTCCGTTTCAAATATTGCTGCTCCTGGATGGCCGAACTGGACTCGGCGACGAATTGGGCTTGATCTTGGGCCTTCCTTGGTGCGTGGGCTGTCCTCGGTGGATGTTCTTGACGTGCTAGTCAAGCAAAGGTGGGTGGAAAGGCCTTGCTTCCAGATTAAGCCCTCCAGGCGTCGTAGACGAAGTAGCGGCCGAAACAGCGACGGTCGGGGGCGAAGTAGCAGTCGTAGGGGAAGAAGGGGCAGCGGTTGTATCCTTGGTTGGGATGTCCTCATCAGACAGCTTGGGTGGTGGCCACGAGGTAGAGCAACAGTTTCTCGCCTGGCTGCGGAGTCGTGAGCAAAGGTGGACTTGAAAGGTATACCTTTAGCTCGTTGAAGGATTGCTGTGCTTCGGGCGTCCACTCAAAGTTTCCATGTTTACGCAGGGCCTTGAAGAACGACAGCCCATGCTCGTCGAGCCTTGAGATGAACCGGCTGAGGGTGGCCATGCGGTCGGTTAGGCACTGCACCTACCTTACCGAACTCGGGGGAGCTATCTTCTCGATCGCCTCGATCTTCTCCAGATTTGGACCGACCCCCGAGTCCCCGATCATGTAGCCGAGCACTTTTCCTGTAGCAGCGCCAAATACACATTTCTCAGGATTAAGCTTAATCATGTGCTTGTTTAGGTTGGCGAAGGTCTCTTCAAGGCCTTGAACGTGATGGTCTTCGGAGGAGCTCTTGACGATGATGTCATCCACGTAGACCTCGATGTTGCAGCTGATCTGAGGGTCAAACGTCTTGGTCATCAGGTGCTGGAATGTCGCGCCAGCATTTTGGAGACCAAACGACATAGTCGTGTAGCAGTACGTGCCGAATGGTGTGATGAATGATGTCTTGCTCTCGTCGTCGACCGCCAGCTTGATTTGATGATACCTGGAGTAGGCGTCCAGGAAGCTCAACATCTTGGCATTCACAGTCGAGTCGACGATTTGGTCAATGCGTGGAAGGGGAAAATTTTCTTTCGGGCACGCCGAATTTAAGCCCGTGTGGTCGACGCACACCCACCACTTCCCACCTTTCTTCCGCATGATGACCGGGTTGGCCAACCATTCAGAGTAATCGATCTCACAAATGAAACCAGCCTTTAGAAGTTTGTCGAGATTTTCCTTGATTATCGCAACCTTCTCGAGAGAGAAACGACGCAGCTTCTGGCATACGGGTCGACAGTCGGGCCGCACTTGCAATCTGTGCTAGACCATCTCCCTCGGGACACCCGGCATGTCTACCGGTTCCCAAGCGAATATGTTCTTGGTGGCGCGGAGGAAGGTGACGAGCTCGAGTTTCTATTTGGAACTTAGCTCGGCCGAGACATGAATGCACCTGGACGAGTCGCCTTCTTCGAGCGGCACAGCCTTCGTCGCCCCGCTAGGCTGGATGACTGCTTCTGGCGGGCAACCTTCGTGATCGCCTCAGGGCCTCGCTGAGGCAGCATGCCGGCGAGAGCCAAGGCCTGGGTCTCGCAAGTCTACTTGATGTGGAAGCCGAGGAAGTAGCTAAACTCACCCATCATGCTTATCTCGAACTCTGTTCTCATTACATTTAAAAACTAAGACAAGAGAGCGCAAAGAGCCACCAAAGATAATATCATCCACATAAATCTAAATAAGCAGAAAATGAGAATCCTGATGTTTGATGAACAAAGTCTAGTTTACTATACCTATCTTAAAACCATGACTAAGAAGGAAGAACTTAAGCCTCTCATACCAAACTCTTGGGGCCTACTTAAATCCATATAAAGCTTTAAAAAGCTTGAAGATATGTTTTGGGTACTTGGGGTTCTTGAATCCTGGAGGCTACCTAATGTACACTTCTTCCTCAATATACCCATTGAGGAATGCACTCTTGACATCTATTTAATAAAGCTTGAAGCCCTTGGATACTAAACATGCAAGTAGGATCCAAATAGCCTCTAGTATAGCTACTATAGGGGCAAAGGTCTCCTCATATCAAGACCTTTAACCTGAGAAAAACCCTGCGCAACTAGTCTAGCCTTATTCCTAATAACAATCCTATCCTCACTTTGTTTGTTCTTGAACACCCACTTAGTTCTAATGACATTATGACCATATGGGAGCTCGATAAGCTATCGTACCTTATTCCTCTCAAAGTTCTCATATTCCTCATTCATAACATTAATCCACAACTCATCAAATAACACATGAGAAAAATCCTTCGGCTCAAAGGAGGCAAAAAAGGCATAGTAGAGGCAGAAACTAGATAAACCTGATTTTGAGCATGTGACCTGCTCAAACAGATTACCAATGATCTGATCAAGTGATGTTGTCTCTAAATACGGTGGGGATGTCTAGAAGCAGAAGTGGCCTCTACCTCATGACAGAAGAGATATGATTAGAGCTACTTGCTGTAGGAGAGTCTGAAGGTAAGGATTGGTCTCCTAAGGTGCAAAAATAGAAATAGGAGGTACCTCAGTTGTGGAGGGGTCTGGAACAGGTGAAACACCATCATCTCCATCATCCTCATTTGAAGAAGAGCTTGAAATGTTGGGTATAGCTCTTGGACTAGCATCATCAAAGGTCACCTCACAGTTCTCTATGATTCTATTTGTCTCACAACTCTAGACTCTATACTTACAAGAAGAAGTTGAGTAACCAAGAAAAATGCCATTAGAAAAATAAGACTCAAACTTATCTAGGTTCCCATACTTCAAAATGAAACATTTGCAACCAAACACACGGAAATAATAAACACTGGGCTTTTGCCCATATCTCAACTTGTAACAAGTTGATGCAAATGTGTCATCAAGAATACTAGATTAGACACATAACAAGTAGTAGCTATAGCCTCAATCCAAAACTTTCTTGGAGTACTGTACTCATCAAGCATTGTTCTGGCCATCTTGACTAAGGTCCTATTTCTTTTCCACTACGCCAGTTTGCTAAGGGACGTATGGAGAGAAAAACTAATGCTCAAAGCCTAACTCCACATAGAAGCTTTCAAAGTAGGAATTTTTAAACTTCATGCTATTGTCATTGCGTATAGCTCGTAAGGCACTAGGAAGCTCAACAGATAACCTACAAACGAAACCCCTTAAATGGGTAAAAGACTCATCCTTCGAGGCTATGAAAAATATCCAAGAATACCTTGAAAAATCATCAAAAATGACAAGAACATACCATTTCTCACCCGCTGATTGCACTCTAGCTGGACCAACAGTGTCCATATGTAAAAGCTTTACTGGTGCATTAGTCATCAAAACAACGATTGGAGGATGAGAAGCAATAATCGGATGCTCGTCGGCAAGGAGAGCAAACAAATTCTTTGACCATCTTGAGTTTAGGCAATACACGAATGAGGTTGTGGCTACTAACTCAAGGCAAATGGTTGAAGCCTATGTCACCAATTATCCTGTGCTAGAAGGAGAGATCATGGGAATCTGAAGCAATCAAATAACGAGAAAAATCAGCACAAAAAACTCTCCCAAATCTAGAGTTCCCATAAACCAAACCCCTACATGAATCAAGGATTCTACAGGCACTACTCTTAGAGCTTACCTCGAAAGAGTTATTGATAAGCTGAGAAATAAAATACAAATTGTATTGCAGCTTACTTACTAAGGTAACATCTTTAAGAATAAAACTGTAATTAATGTAGATGGTACTTTTAGCTATGACTCTGCTTGACGTAGTATCCCCAAAAGTGATCAACTCATCCCTAGGAGCTTGGACTAGGGAAGAGAACCATTTAGAGTCTCCGGTCATATAATGAGAACAACAAAAGTCAACAATTCGTACCTCTCCCTTCCCCATCCTATGGACCTGCATCAACGAAAGAGAGATAGAGGTGACTTAGTACTGGGACAAACAATAACAGATCTAGGTACCCAATACTGAATCACATGACACCTTAAAGTGCCAACCATAGAAGTAAATGACTGGATCCTGAAATCTCTATGACGAGCCACTCTCAGAAGACCGAAAGCAACACTAGCAAAAGATCTGGGAACTAGAACTGAGTTGGCCCGTCGTTGTGCAAAGGCCAAACCATCCTAGTGAGGCTACCCAAATCTCCTACTAGGAAACACCTCATACCACTGATATCTACCTCATAGAGAAATGTGAGAAATATCAAAAGGATAGCAAAGAGACTGAGCTTGAGCAACTCTAGGACAAAAACTCAACTGAATACAAGAAGACTGAGTCCTAAACGCTACCCAAAAACAAGCAACTCTCTAACCTGTCTAGCAATAGTGTGTGCCTTAGAAGCACCCAGAGTCTGGAGATGACCTTGAATATCCCTAAGGGTATGAACACACTCGAGCTTTGAGATCTTGGCACGCTTGAAGCAGAAATCTGCTAGATGTCCTTCCTTCCGATAGAAAGTGCATGTATACATTGCCTTGCTAAAGGCAGATGTAGTAGGAGGAGCAAACTTTTGGTCCGAGATCCTATGGATAATCCTAGTAGACCTAAACATAGTGGTGCTCACCCTAGGAGCTACCATGATCTCTCCACTCTTGGAGCCACGAACAATGGTGGGAGGAAGAGCTCGAGCGTGCTCGAAGTAGTTAAATCCTAGACCATGATTGAATCACTACTACAGAACGGCACATTACTATCGCTTTATCTGTGTCGGTTCTTAAGTTTTCAGGAAAAAACGATTGTGATAGATAACTTCGGACGGGGTGTTAGTAATAATCACTATCGGTTCTGAGATTATAGTGATTGTGATATGGACTCGACATATCCCAATCGGTTCTCAACTAACAAGCGATAGTGATATGGACTGTCACCTCTATCGGTTCCAAGAAAATAAACGATAGTGATGATCACGTATATATCACTATCGGTTCTTTTTATAGAAGTGATAGTGATGTGGGTATACATCACTATCGGTTCCAAGAAAAGCGATAGTGATGTTCACGTGATCATCACTATCTCTTTATGGAAAGAACCGATAGTGATAACCGTGGAAATCACTATCGCGTTTTAGTTGAGAACCGATTGTGATGTGCCTCGCTAGGTTATATATACCACTCGGGAACAAGATCTCTGTTGTTGTTCGGAGGAGATTTCTCCGCCACCAAGAAAACAGCTCATATTACGTGGCTTGGAAGCAAATACTTGGATGATAAAATTTGAAGTCCTCAAGGATAGGTGTTAAGAGGGCAAATTTGAAGCCTTATCTTGAGGAGATTCCTTCTTTTTACCCTCGTTTGCTGTTTTCTTCAAAATGTGAGCAATCCGCCTTTAAATTAAACCCTTCAATTTTGCACTAGGTAATTTTGATACATCGTGAATAAAGTTTAAGTTGCAATTTGGAATTGAGTATATGCTATCGATTTCACACTCTCCATTAATTTGTCAAGCACACATCTATTTAATTATTGTAGTGCTCTTGTTAATATGGAATTATTGTTAATTTCTATCATGTGATAAATGCTAGAGTTTAGGCTTGGAACCTCGTCTCTGTTCGAGGATGCTTGTTTATAAATATGCGAACAAAATGGCATATTTATAAGTGAGCGATCTCGAATTGTCCACGTTTTTAATTGGGCGAGTTCGAGGATATGTGGTTTGGGCAAGTTCTCGAAGTTGTACAACTCGAGTAGATTTGGTAGCGTCTCACGGTGTTCTCCATATACACACCCTCTTGACTGTTGTCGAGGCGTGTATATGGAGAACAGCGAGATGTCTTCCAAATTTTCTCTCGAGTTGTACAACATGCCTTAGGAACTTTCCTTTCCACATATCCTCGAATGGGATTAGGACCTAACCTATTTAGAGATTAGGAGTCATCGTTGGTACCCTTGTTTTGTTTTGTTGTAGTCAAAAGATTTGCAAGTACTACAATAGCTATATAATTAGATTATTTGATATCATTGTTGATGTTAAAATGTAGGTCTCCTATGTAAGGAATTCAAAGCACTAAACCGGAGAAGAATCTAGATATCGATCGGGAGTACATATTTTACATATCTTGGAACTGTCCTCTATTTACATAAAGGTAATATTAACCTAAATGATGTCTCAATATTTCAAATAGCTAGCTAGGTGTCTCAATATTTATTGTGCGAAGTTTAATTACAGATGGACCGTAAGGAATGGATGTATCGTAAAAGTCGTTTGAGTCTTGAATTTGAGAGGGTGTTAAGGAGTTCAAAAAATTGCGAAGAGGACATTGTGAGGAGGGTGTAAACTTCATATATTGTCCTTGCATTGATTGCACCAATCTGAGAAGATTTAACAACTCGGCTCAAATCGAGGACCACGATTCGGCGTGGCTTTGTGAGGAATTACGTGTTGGATCCATCACGGCGAGATGTGGTACCCTTCCGTTGTAACGAAGATACGGTGGAACCGGATGACGAGTTGCAGATGATATGTTTGAGGATGAGAATTTGGAGCAAATGTTGCGGGATGTGGAGGTAATTACACGGAAAGAGAGTTCAAAAGTTTAAAAGCTTGATGGAAGATTTATGCCAAACCGCTGTTCACAAAGTTGCAAAGCGGAATACACCAAGTTGGGTTCGGTCCTTGCATTGTTCGAATCAAGGCAAAACACCGTTGGACGGATACAAGTTTCAATGCACTTCTAGTTCTTCTATCGGATGTGCTTCGAGATGAAACGAGTTGCCAACAAGCATTTATGAAGCGAAGAAGCTCTCGTGTCCCATGGGAATGGAAATAGAAAGGATACATGCATGTCCTAATGATTGCATCTTGTACCGTAACGCATATCGGAGCTGCACGTTTGTCCGGTGTGCAAGTGTGCCCGGTACAAACAAAAGGAGAAGCGTAACGACAAGAAGCGTAAGAGCCGAGGCAACGATGGTGAAGAGGTCACTAAAGGTGCACCGCCAAGGTATTGTGGTACTTGCCCATCATTCCCGTCTTGGCGGTTGTTTGCAAATCGGAGAGGCAAAATTGTTGTGTTGGCATTATGAGTCTCGAAAGGAAGATGGCAAGTGAGACACCTCGCGATTCGGCTCAATGGAGAAACATCGATTGGAAACATGAGGAGTTTGGTGCGAAATGAGGAACATAAGGTTTGGGTTGAGTACCGATGGAATGAATCCGTTTGGTAACATGAGCGGCCGTCACAAGACGTGGCGATTCATAGTGTATCTACAACCTCCCTCCTTGGTTGTGCATGAAGCGGAAGTATATCATGATGTCCTTGCTAATCTCGGGACCCAAACAGTAGGAAATGATATTGATGTGTACCTTGCACCATTGATCGAGGATTTGGTACAATTGTGGAATGAGGGGTCGTGGTGTGGGATGCATACAAAAGAGAGTATTTCACCCTCGAGCTATGGTATTTTGTACCATAAATGATTTCCGTAGCTTGGTAATTTGGCGGGTACAGATCTGAAAGGAGCCAAAGCGTGTCCTATCTGTGAAGAGGAGACCGAGAGCCTATGGCTACCGAATTCCAAGAAAACCGTGTATATGGGTCACCGTGGTTTCTACCTCGAAGTCATCGATCTAGTAAAATGGATGACAAATTTGATGGGAAGAGGGAAGTCCGTTCGCCCCGCAGCCTATGAGTGGAAGGCAAGTATATTCACGTGTGGAGGATATTGAACTTGATGACGGAAAGAGTCGAAATCTCGTTATTACTAGGACAATTTGGAAGAAGAGGTCCATATTTTGGGACTTGCCGTACTGGAAGGAGTTAGATGTCCGACATTGTATTGATGTCATGCACGTTGAGAAGAATGTCTGCGACAATTTGGTTGGTATCCTGCTGAACATACATGGGAAGACCAAGGATGGTGTGAATGCTCGTCGCGACATGGCCTACATGGGAATCAGGCCCAGGCTTGCAGTGATAGAGGAGGATGGGAAAGGTCCGTACATCCCCGCTGCATGCTACACCCTGTCCAAGAAGGAGAAAGAAGATCTCTGCAAATGTCTCCAAGGTATTAAAGTTCCATCTGGCTACTCATAAACATTAAGAAGCTGGTGTCCATGGATGATTTGAAGTTGTTGGGCATGAAGTCCCACGACTGCCATGTCTTGATGACCCAAATGCTCCCAGTTGCTATCAGAAATATTCTGCCTGAGGATGTCAGGTTTGCAATCACGAAGCTCAGTTATTTCTTCAATGCGATCTCCTGCAAAGTTATTGACCCCGATATGCTAGACAACTTACAGAGTGAGGTGGTGCGAGACTCTATGTCGACTTGAGATGCATTTCCCACCATCGTTCTTCGACGTCATGGTCCATCTTGTTGTTCACCTTGTCGAGAGATTAAGATATGTGGCCCGCATTCTTCGTTACATGTATCCGTTCGAGAGGTACATGGGTATATTAAAGTCCTACGTGAGGAATCGGTTGAAACCTGAGGGTAGTATTGTGGAAGGTTATGGGGCTGAAGAGGTTATTGAGTTCTGCGTGGACTATCTCGGGAGAAGACAAGCAATCGGTGTTCCTCTATCTCGCCATGAGGGCGCATTATCCGCAAAGGAACTGTTGAGGCGAAACTAACGAGGCCACAGATTTGATATGTATTACAAAGCGCATCCGATACTTTGCAAAGACAAAGAAGTTGCGGGGTATATCGAAGCGGCACAAGTCGATTTTACGAGAAGAGAATCCACATATGGATGAGCTTTCCATCATGCGAGAACACAACGATAGATTTCTAACATGGTTCAAGCAGAGGCAGAGGTCTCTGTTAGTGATACTATCAAATGGTTGGTGACGGACCTAGATTTAATGTCTGAGACATGGCGGGTGCGATATTAATGGGTACACCTTTTACATTTGAAAGTCGATGATCAGAAAATCTTGCTCAAAACAGCGGTGTCGATAGATGCTTTGTCCGATGAACATCATTTGAAAGGAGGATCCTCAATGGCAATGAACTCTTATTACGGGTGATCGAAGAAATTTGGGAGCTCGATTACGGAATATACCAGATTCCATTGTTCGATGTAAGTGGGTGGGACTTCCACATGGAGTGAAGGTCGACAAGAGAGGTTTTACTCTTGTGGATCTCAACAGACTTCGCCTATAAAGATGACCCATTCGTACTTGCGAAGCAAGCAAATCAAGTCTTCTATGTGCGTGATCCGGCCAATCCGAGGTTGCACGTCGTCCTTTATGGTAAGCGGCGGATCGTTGGTGTCGAAAATGTCATAGATGAAGAAGAATACGACCAATTCGATGAAATACCTCCGTTTGCGGATGGGGCTGTCTTAAGCGGTGACAACGACACACATGGAAGAAATTATATGCGTGTAGATCATCAAGAAGGGTTATATTGTAAATAAAAGGAGTACATCATTGTATCAGTTGATATGTGTTTGCAAAGGTTATGTGTACGTATGAAACTTTCACAAATTTTGTCAATGCATTGTGGTATGTAGCTACTTAATGGAATGAAAAGAAGGCACTCTACATCAAATCATTTAAGAATTTTCGAATACTTGGACTTTATTTGAGAAAGATTTGACTTTTCTACTCTTTGACCAAAAAGTATGCCTACAAAGTGAATTTGGGCTTCTGTTTTCAATGCTTACTCATTTTGCCAAAATCCTTTTAGAAAAGATCGTAGTATCACAAAATATGTTTCGCAAACTTTCAAATAATTCCAACTATGTGTGCAAAAGATATGGCCTTTTCACTCTTTGATCGATATCTCTGTAATTCAGACTTTATGGTTTGTCGGAAAACAAACAAGGCCTATATTTGTATCGGTTCTTATTCAAAGCGACACATATACATAATCATTTGTATCGGTTTTGTAATAAAACTGATAGTAATATTATCCTTCAGTTGTATCGGTTTTACTTTAGAACCGATAGAAATATCACTCCTAGGGTTTTCCTTAGTACAAGTATTTCTATCGGTTTTCTTTTACAAACCCGATAGAGATACTATAATTGTATCGGTTTTAGTTGAAAACCGATAGGAATATGCCTCGCAGGGTTTTCCTTAGTACAAGTATTTCTATCGGTGTTTTTGGAAAACCGATAGTAATGAGGGAGAGTGAACAATATTACGCACGCGCTCCTCCATTTTTTTGCCCTAGCTCCCGCCCACGCTGGTTGCTCCTCGACCACGATTTCTTCGCCTCCACCGCCAACGCCGCCGCAAGCCTCCACGCTCCCTCTCCTCCTCACGCCGTGCACTCCTTCCCCGCCGAATCGCCCCCCACGCCGAGTCCTCCCGACGCCGACTCTTCCCCACGCCGACTCTTCCCCACGCCGTCGACTCTTCCCCACGCCACCGAAGTCACCCCCACGCCGACTCCTCCCCGCCACTCTTCTTCCCCACGCCGTCGACTCCTCCCTTTTAATCACTTTGGTAGATTGTCTTCGTCGGCTCGGATCCGTGAGAGTAAGGAACTTTACTCCCCTCTGTTGGTATTGTGTCGATGGACCGATTGAGAAATTTGGGGAACTAGCCATCGAGCTAGAGGCTGTTTTTCTTGATCTGGAAACACTGAAGTTTGTTATATCTTTAGCTCAATGATGATTCAAATAGTTGAGATTATATTGATCGCTAGCTAGTGAATGCTTTCGTAGTTCAAAGACTGTTTTAGATCATTGTGTTTAGACTTCATCTTGGCCTTGTTGCTACGGATATGTGCTATGTCATCCTGTGATTAGTTACATTACATGGCTTGAATAGCTTTGTTATCATCGGTACATTCGGAACTTATTGTTACTAGTCGGTGCCCGTGTGTTAGACCATTTTAATGCAGTCTTGTTTGTTCGAGTTTGTCATAAGTCCATAATCGAGTTCTAGTGAATCAATTTTCTTAAAACAAAGGTTGAATTGTGTAGATTCACCGATTTGATTGATATATTCTGTGATATATACTGCTGAAATTGGTGTTGGAGGGCTCATTTGGAGCAACCCATCAATTTATGAAATCTGAGAGCAAAATTGCTAAATCAACCATGAGCAGTATGCTGGTTTGTTTAGTTTGTTTATTATCCATGCTAGATGCTTATTTGTGATCAGATCATGAATTACTTTGCTTACAAGCTTTGTTCTGTTGAAGTCATGATTTTATCATATGTTCCTGGCATAATGGATAATGTGTGCTTAGTTATATATGGGTTAAGTCATTGTTTCATTATGCTCATACTGCAAATATTTCAACAGTCCAGAAACCAAATTTCCAAACTTCAATTACGAGTTTAGTTTAGCAAAAGTGGACTTCTGATACCAACAGTTTGCAAACTACCAAAACCTGATGTTAAGCCGTATATGTGTTGTTGCTATATATGTGGATTACCTTATACTGTTGTCTTAGTTTTAACAACTGCAACATATATGGTCTTATTTGTCCTTATATGATTCTGAATTCTGATTTTCTCTATGCTTGGTGTATCTCTTGGATAGTCCTGGTATTTTACAAAGTTAGCACTGCAAAAGTATTCATACATTTCTATATAGCATAATCTTTCCATATGCAGTGATTGCTTGTTCATATATGCAGTGATGGCTTGTAGCAACTTTTGAGTATGCCAAGGTATAGTTATTTCAATCTTAATTGCATATTACTTTTTTATCTCAAAGATATGTTAGAGTTTAGGTTATGTAACCTCGTCTCCTGCTCGAGAGTGCTTAATTATAAATATGCTGGAATAGCATATTTATAAGCAAGCAGTCTCGAATTGTCCACGTTTTTTGGACAGTTCGAGGATATGTGGTTCGGGCAAGTTCTGGTGTTGTACAACTCACGAGTAGATTTGATGGCGTCTCCCAATTGTTCTCCTGATACACACCCTCTTGACTTGTTGTCGAGACGTGTATCCGGAGAACAATGAGATGTCAGCCAAATTTTCTCTCGAGTAGTACAACGGCTTAGAACTTGCCCAACCACATCCTCGAATGGGATTAGGACCAAACCTATTTAGAGGTTAGGAGTCATCGTTGAAGATCAATCGTTTCTCTGTTTGTTGTCAATGAGCTGTTGCTTTACATGATTTATTGTCAACTTCACATAATTGCTACTTAATTGCTTTATCTCATGTCAAATATATGACCATGTCGATAAGAAAACTGAAAATGTCGCAACTAGAGAGCATCGACTCATCGCCAGACAGAACCGAATTAGCTGCTCCTGAGGGGCCGAGCGAACTTCCAAGTGTCGAGCCGAGCCAACTTCCAAGTGTCGAGCCGAGCCAACTTCCAAGTGTCGAGGGGCCGAGTAAGGTGAGGAAGGCCCGAGGACCGAGTAAAGGGGCCACAGGGAGAACACCGCAGGTTCTCCAGTTCAATGCCACGGGGGTTTGCACGGGTCCTCCTAAGTACAAGGGGCGATACCGCTCATTCCTCGGCCAATTGGTGAGGGAGAGGGTTGCCATAACGTTTAGGACCGGAGAAAGGAGGTCGGCGCGAAAGCGTAAGAACCGGTGTGGGGCGAGGTGAAGGGCAAATGGATTATACAAGAGGAGGATTTAAACAATGCCAAAGCGATACGCCATGAAGAGGATGGGTGTGGCTTTGAGGCACTTCAGGGCTACATGCATAGTGAGTACGTCTTTGAAAGGCCTTACACCATTCGACAGTATCCGTTCGTGACTCCGATGTTTGGGAGGAGTTCACGAGGATCAAGGGTACGCCTTGGCGAGGAGCTAAGACGAAAGAACATTGGTATCGAGGCGAACCGTACCCGCACCACCTCGGTTCAGGCGGCTACGAAGGGAAGAAAGCAGAATGGGCGCGAGTAACCGAGGAGTGCGCGAACTCCGGGATAGCGTTGCCTTACTCCCACATATGTGAGGAGCGGGCACGTGACTGGGTATTAGCGAGGACAAAGAAATCATGCGGACGGGCAGTGGTAGTACCAAACCCGCTATCACAAGCAAGTCGTCTCCACCATCGTAAGTCAACAACTTACTACATTGCGATCAACCATTCTGTTGTATTTCAGATCTAATTCAGACTCCCCTCTTGCGGGAGGAGGTCACCAGAGGAAAGAGCAGGGACCTTTGTTAGCCAAGGGTCAAATGACATCTTGTCCTCCGCGATCGGGAAGTCCGACCATAAGGGCTGGTACTTGCCGAGGGCGGGCATCTGAAGAAGACGTGCCAAGACGAGGTTAGGAGTGCGGGGCAAGATCATGGGAGGCACGCACGAGCGCATGAAGGACACGCCAGGAGGAGATCAAGGAGGAGATGAGGGGAGATGACGGCACGTGAGCAGGAGATGAGGGTAGAGATGGACCGCTTGAGGGCCGAGATGATGGCGATGTTCTCCTGCAGTCGAGCGGATGACCCCGCCACTGCATGTAAACACGTGCATGCGACCAGAACAAGGGTCTAAAACGATAAGGCTGGTCCGCAGCTAAAGGTAATAGTTAATTTTGCATGGCTTCGAGGTGCGAGGGTAACTCCCCAATATTTTCTCTTAAGTTGCGCACCTCTTGCAGGCGCCTACGAAGTGCCAGCTCACGCTGACGGAAGACGGATTTCCTGTTGAGGCTGCACGCGGGGTTGCATTTCCATGCAACGAGACCGACACGAGGCATGGTCACCTTTGGGGAAGGGCTACATGAGGGTCCAGTGGACTACGCCCACGGCCTTCTTATCACATGTGCTCGAGTTCCCCCAACGAAGAGATCACCACTCTCGGGCAAGCGCACATGTCGCTCATCAAATGGCCCACGGCAGTCGTCTTGATCGTCAAGGTAAAAACCTCGCTTCTTCACTCATTCCAAAGTATTGCAACAAGTTGTTCATACGCGTGCTTTGTGGTTCCTACCGTACCCTGCCCCCCCCCCCACGCCGTGACGAGTCCCGCACAGAGTAACGAGGTGGTGCATAAAAGGGCTACCACGACAAGCAACAGAACCACTGGAGGCCTCCGCTAAAAGCCAAGGCTCACACAGACCACAGTGCCCTCTCAGTGCAGGAAAAAGCCTCCAACCCCGCCGGAGACTCCTTCGCCCAGAAGGAGAGCCGCACAGCCACAGAGAAGCCCTATAATTTTAAGGCGTATGAACATGGAAAGCCCTTCTTCCTCTGCGAAATTGAATACTTTAGGCATGTGGACTCGATACTCCATGGATGGTACATTGACAAAGTGAAAGGGAACGAGCGGCGGGTCGACTTCAATGTTAGGTACAAAGGGACATTTCCACCGTGAGGACGACGGGACATTTCGGTCGGTTTTGAGGATCTGTTCGCCTCTACCAAATGATCTCCATCGACGTTTCCATCATGCGATCCTCGACACCGTGAGTATCGCACCACGTAGCATGACCTTAGAACTTCCATAGGATTTTGCATTATGCTTCGTAACATTCAATACGAGTTGCAGGGCAATGAGGCAGCGAGTCGTGACGAATCGACAACTAATTGGGTTCGTCGACCCTGAGCTGGTGTCCGCAACGATGGCTAGGCTTCAACCGCAATGGCTTGCCGGCTACATCAAGGGTGCGTTGAAAGCTGAGGCCAAGAAGGACTTCATTCTATTCCCGTACCACGAGGAGTAAGTACTACTACACCCTTCAATTACTTGTACGCACTTCAACCGTATGTGAACTTATTTCCTTCGCTGCATACCATTTAATAAGCAACCATTGGGTCCTACTCGTGATCATTCCGAGTAACAACGTGGTCTACACTTTTAATTCCATTGAGAAGAGACCGATGGCCTACGCGATCAAGCCTCCTTTGGAGCAGTAAGTGCACTACTCTTATGTAACACTTTACGTATTTAACTCGTACATTCATTATTTTGTACTTAACACGTCTCTCCAATGTATATAGGGGTTTCTCGACTACGTCGCAGTATGAGGATACACGATCGAAAAAAGGGCTCCAAGTCGAGTATGTGCGCTTCAAGGTACAAGTGGCGTTCCCTATATAAGATTTAGATTTCTGACATATTTTCTTCGTCTCTTAATTTCTTTTCTTTCTTCACAAGCCATCAACAGGCAGCGACGACCACATCGGTTTGTACGTCATGCATCACATGCTGATCTTGATTAGCCTCTCGCACCGCTTTCCCCGGTATATATGTACATGCATAATAATACAAGTAGCCTTTCACATAGAAATTTCAAAACTTAAATTAAAACACTCGTTTCTATTTTGCGACTCTCAATATCCCCGAAGAGTTTAGACCGCACTACGCTCAACAAGATAAGGGACCACTTATGCCAAGGGTCTTGGATGGAATGTATGGTGGAGGACTGACGGTATAGAGATCCCGAAAGCTCGTACTAGGCTATATGTGAACAATATTACAAATCTCAATGGGATTACATGTGTACATGATGGTTAAGCATGTGTCAGTTGTAACAAAGTATTCATTTTCTGAATGTGATATGTATTTGTTGTAACAATTAAAGTATTCATTTTCTGTGAATGAGTTGTATTCATTTTCTGTGAATGTGAATGTGATATACATGCTGTATGTTTGTGATATGTGCATATATATATTTGTGTGAAATATGTGCTGATTGGAGGGTCAATTGGAAAGTAGCACACCCCCTCATCTCTATCGGTTCTCACAAGAAAATGATAGAGATAACATTGTCATCTCTATCGGTTTTTTGTAAGAAATGATAGAGATAATGTTTACATCTCTATCGGTTCCTACAAGAAAATGATAGAGATGAACTCATCATCTCTATCGGTTCTTCGAAAGAAAATGATAGAGATGAACTCATCATCTCTATCGGTTCTTCGAAAGAAGCGATAGAGATTATACTATAATCTCTATCGCTTCTTTCGAAGAACCGATAGAGATGATGAGTTCATCTCTATCGGGCAAGAACCGACTGTAATAATAGCGCCTCATCTCTGTCTAACCGCTTAGTGTCGCCACCAGAACCGATTGCGATGATAAAAAAGAACCGATTGTGATGTGTAAACGTGTAGTAGTGAATCTACTTGATGGATTGAGATGGCGATCAGAGGGGGGTGAATGATCCCAAAATAAATTTTATCTCCAAAGAAACCAAGCCAAAACCCTTTGATATCAAATGGAAGCGAAGAGTCAATTTTCATAAATTTCAGCCCAAGGATGGCACTACTACCATGTAGAGGGTGGTACTACCGGATTCACTGTAGCTACAGTAAAAACAAGATTTTAGCACGAGTTCAAAAAGAAAAATTGAGAAATCTTGTGATTGGTTGATCTAAACTTAATGAAATTTTGTGTACACCTTCATGTGGATGTCAAGAACCTATTCCCACCTTCAATTTCAAGAATCGATATCAAAGTTCCAACCTTTTTCAAATTTATAGAAGGGCGCACAAGAATAGGTTCAAGAATTTCAAGAATCGATGTCAAAGTTTTGACCTTTTTCAAATTTATAGAAGGGCGCACAAGAATAGGTTCAAGAATGAAAACTTGACACTTAGCTAGCTCGTGGGTTCTTGATAATCAAGATGATCCTAGATGGCTTCCCACATGTCATAGTAAGTTAGAACATAAGACAAGAATGCCCAAAAACCCAATCTTCTACGATTGATCCTCTTAAGAACAAAATTGATTTCTTATAAAGAAGAATCCAAGACTTGCCTAGATGATTGAGATATGATATGAAGAGGACTCATCTATCAATTATTCATCCTTGGCATAAGATCCACAAGCATTTAGAAGGAGAGAAGGCAAATCCAAATGTGCGGAAAGTAAATTGCGGAATTTAAAGACATAATGTAAATACGAAAAGTAAATTTAGAATTGAGAGATTAGATTTTCATTTCTGGAAGGGAGTTTTACAAAGCCTCACAAACAAGTGGGCAAAGCTCAAAGGAGCACAAAAACCTCAAAACCTTCAAGAGAGGAGGGCTACCCCTACCTATCTATTTATACTACTGTTGAATCATCCTCCACCCTTGGATGAGTTCCTTCTTCCCTAAGGATCACCATCAAGGGTTAGGATTGACTTACTCACTCATACATGGGCTAACCCGAAACCCAAAAACATAACAAATTTTGCATGCTTTTCAAAGCATACTAACTAGACCTGCTACTCTATCACTTAGATTGCGATCAACAGCCCTCATGGATCCAAGCAGCTCCTAGTTAGCATCTCATCCAACTCCGTCTTCGATCATCTATCAGTGATCCTCAATCGTCTGGACGTCCGGCACACCTCGCCTAGTCCCGATCATCCTCTGCCGCACCATGACCTAGCACCGTTGCCCTGCAACCATCAAAAACATGGAAAACCATCACATAGTAATGTCCAACCAAATTTTACCCAAATTCAAAATTCAAACTTTGATTTTGTACATAAGGTAGGCACTATCGCATCCTGGAGCTAGTAGTGTCGCTTTTGCCGGCACTACCGCCCTAGCAAGGCCGGTAGTGCTGCTCCCCTGGAAAACTCAACGAATCCCCTCTCTGAAAAATAAGTACCACCCCTACGGCCGATACTGCCATTTTAGCCAACACTACCACCCACTATGGCCTGTAGTGCCGCTCTGGGCAGGCTAAATCCAAATTGATTCAAATTAAACATCCAATTCAAATCAAACTCAAACTCAATCACTTCATGCTTCAAACATAGTTAATAACTGATCACCATCAAGGTTAGACCTCCACATGGTCTTTCGATGTCGGGACCTGGATATGCAAATCCGAAACCCTCTGTGTATACTGCACTAGTCCAGGATCACGCTAGTGCACACAATGGAAACATAGATGACATATCATTCCATACATCGAAATAACTAAGAAGAAGAAAATTATTATTGATTAAAACAAATGACCTTATGGTCAAGGTTCATACACCGATGCCTCCTGGCTTAAGAAACAAGTGAAACTGTTGCAGCGGAAACATAATAACTTAGGCCATTCGACTTGCCACAGGCAATCGTCTAGGGAACGCCTTCCTAGTCCACGTAGTCTTCATAGTATTCCTCCTCTTGATATTCATTCCCTGGTTCTTCCTCAGCAACTGAACAACATGGGCGTAAAGCCATGAGTACAAAACGTACTCAACAAGCTGTAGGGAAATAATGCAACATATTCATGCACGGCTTATCAAAGGATAGTCATAGGGTTCATTTGCAGAAAGCAATAACTTGAATTTAAATACAATAATTAGATTGAAGGCAGATTGATAAAAACAATAAAATTAACTGGTAAATCAACGGTAGACAACATGAACAGAATGACGAGGCATCACCCTACATCATTTGAAACAAGTATCAACCACACAATTCAACAATATAGTTTTAGACAACGAACAACAAAGTGAACTCCCGTGCTCCCATTCCAACAATTCCACATTTCAAGAAAACACTCTATACCCCGTGTGAAATTCCCGGGCTTGTCCATGACCGCGGACACGGCTATTCGAATAGTTTTACACTCTGCAGAGGTTATACAGCTTTACCCACAAGACATGAATATCTCTTAGTGCAATCGATATTAACACACTTCCTTTGGTATGTCGCAGAGATATCATGACAAAGCCTTTACAATGCACGTCTAAACTCGGTACTGCCCTCTAAGGTTTCGCCCCTCGGGGCCCCCTCTTGAGCCAGGTGAATCTACCCGTCCATCCCGGAACCTACACATACAGTTGGCAGTACTTAAGAGTAAACAATGCAGATTAATCAGCTAGGTCTGTCCCACACCAGACTTGTGGTTGCACGGTTAGGCCCAGTTCAATGGCACACAAGAATAAGTCCTTAAATTATCTCAAGCAAGACAACCACATCCCCATGTGCTAGACAACACCCCCTTTACTACACGATCACTTACCCGAGGGAAAACATTTTGTTCAACCCAAGACCAATGGCATCCCCTGCCATGGTACAACAAGTTTTACAACAGTGGTCAACAGCCACAATTCAATATCTCATTAAATCAAGATTAACATTAGTTCACAGGTGATATAAATCCCATCGGACAACTAAGCATGGCTAAGCATAGCTACGATAACCCCATGTTGGTACTATGATTATGTCCAACTAATAATGTCCCAACCTAAGGTTAACAATGGGTATATGGCATTTCAATAATCATGGTGGCATAATGTCAATCAGGTGAATAGCTACTCCCAAACTAATCATTGATACACAAATAGCATGCAGTTGTATAAAACAAAAGTACTTTTGCAAACATGGGTGCAATATGATCAAAGGCTATGACTTGCCTTCGTCGACGAGGTGCGATGCGCTACTCTGAAAGTCTTCTCCTTCGTTGGCGACAACGACCGCTTCTTCGACTACGCGCAAAACGGAGCATGAAAAGAATAAAATAAATTTAACCAAAATTAAAAATTATAATAAAAATACTGGCACATAGAGGATGAATTTAGGAGCTGTTTGGTTTGGCATTTTTAAGCCCGTAATCACTACCAGCGCTACCGGACACCGTTTGGTCGCGTTTGGTTAGGCAAACTCCGTAATCGATCGCAACGGTATCAGATATGCCCCGCACAAACTCATTACCGCTCCCCAGCCAGCGCTATCCATTCCCCTCGTCGTCTCCAGCCTCACGCGACGCAGAGCAGTCCCCTCGTTGTCTCCAACCTCACGCGACGCAGCAGCCGCCGCACCTCCGGCCACCGCATCCTCGCCGGTGAGGATCTCCTGCCCCATCGTCCTCTCCCTCTCCCTCTCCACCCTATCCATTTCTCCAAACCCTAACCCTTGCAATCCACAAAGACAGGACTCCTCTCCCGTCAGATCACGCCGGGCGAGACCTCCTTCTCCCGTCGCATCACGCCGATGAGGACCTCTCTCCCCTATATTCCTCTTCTTCTCCCTCCCATCCAACCCCGTCCTCTTCCTTCAATCCTTCCTCTTGAGTGGTTTCCCCACACTTCTGGGGGATTTTGTGGAGCTTGCTTCTACCTGGTTCTTGATTTCTTGATGCGGTTGCTTTGTTCGCCGCAGATCCGCTTCTGAGGACTACCGGACCGACTAAGTTCACCTCACTACCTACACTCGTGGCGCCAAAGACCCATCTTCTTCCTTGTGGCTCTATTTGGCTTATGTTGCGTGGTTTAGGGGACGAGGCTTGGTTTTGGTTTAGATTTACTTGCGTGATTCAATGTCCTGCTATGTGATTATGTGAGTGAGTGATTGTAGGATGTAGCAGTGCGTATGTTGGTTGTGTATTGTTATTTTCTTTCACTGCTTCGGATGGAGTTCAGATTGATAAGCAAAAGGGTTGATAGAGAAATGATTCTAAGATTGGTTAGGGAGAAAGGGGTGGAATTATAAGGAGTCACTTATCCTAGCCATGATATGGCCCTGAATGTAGGGAGTGCTTAATAAGTGATTGGTGGTAGGTTCGATTTTCTAGGGATGCATCACATGTTTTGCCATCAATGGCATTTGGGTTGGCCGGTTGGAGAACAATGGCTACAATCGTTTCTATTGAGTTCATCGTCTCCGTGAATAATGGCAAGTGCCACAATAGTTAGGCTTGTTGCGTTGTGTCTTGTAGGGCTGAACGTTGGGTTTTCTTTCATGGTTGATCAGTGAATATGGTCCAAATTTATAATGGATAAAAGGGAAGTTCTCATGTTTTAACTTGTAAACCAAAACAAATGGGTTAATCCAAAATCGCTTGAGCTAGAGTTTTTTTCCCTCTCCAAAACAAAATATGGTATCTTGGGCAAGTGTAGAATTATTTGATTTCAGATTTTCCTACTGTTTGTTTAGTTTATAATCTGTTTCCACCCCATCTTTGCAAATTGAAATGAGATTTTGATTTCGCAGCTTTGTCTTTAAACCGAAGGCATGAAATAGAGACCGCGAAAGCTGAACAGAGAAATGAAGAGCTAATCAAGAAATTTGAAGGTGCTTGAGAAAAAGATTGAGCAACTTCAGACACCGCCCAGAGGTACAATCTAAATAAAACTCCGAGTTATTGTTAATTCATTTCCTTGTCTGTCGTCTCTTGCTTTTTTAAGGATTATACCTCTGTCTATACTTGTATTAGTACTATTGTTTCATTCTGACTAAATATTAAATAGCCTTGTCGTGAAAATGAACACAGGCTGGAAGACAGAGCAACCAACTTGGAGTCTGAGAACAAAGTGCTTCGTCAACAGGCTATTGCAATTTCTCCTACTACACAATCGTTAGCTGCATATCCTAAGTCTCCTTTCCAGGTATGTCTTGTCCCTGGCTACTAGCTAGGTAGCCACCATTCTTTTGACTAGAAAGTAGTGGCCAGTGCTGTGATGATCATTTCGGCCGTGATCTCAGACTGTTCTTGGCCTAATTAAAGGCCTTAATTTGGAGGTTACCATTAGCACCTTATGTTCTGGAATATTCCTAGTCCTACAAGCTGCTTTTTTGTTTCAGATTCATAACAACAAGGACAGGCCTGTTTGTCCAAAGATTTTTCATTTTTTTTCCTTCACTATGCAAATTTGTTACATAATGGTACTTGCATTTGTCAAGGTTCATTTGTTCTGTTAATAGTAACCGCAAAGGATCCCCTGCATTCTTTGTTCTGTCCTCAATCAAGATCATTAATTTTGTATTTAATGTGCATCAGAAAATTGCAATTTTAAATATCTATTAGTCTTTCAGTAACTATAGCTGTTGTGTTGAAAATAGAGTGAGATCAGGATCAGTAACTATAGCTGGTGTCTTCATCTTCAACTGGTTATGTAATCTAGATATGGTTTTGGTGTCTTCATGTCATTTTCATTATCCCATAGCACCTATTTAGGAACATAAAGAGCTTTAATGAAAAGCACAACATTGCATTATCATGATGTAATTCCTATTGGAGTCATAAGTAGCTCTTGGAGTCAGAACTGCCGCTAATCTCATTGGACTGCACTTTGCTCTTGTAATTATATGCTACAAGTCACAAGGAACATATCTGGAGTACTTTGTTCTTCATTTTCACAATCAGTTGCACTAAGTTTGGGTGATCCTGATCATATAAGTGTATTCAGTGCATATATTCTAATTTGTTTCTGTATTATCTTTGTACAACACTATGGCACGTCTTCCATTAACTACCCAAAAAAGGAAGAGAAATCTAGTTATAAATATGACATCTGCGTTCATGTTTATGTTCTATTATATTTGGGTATTATTACTCCTCTCATATAAGTGCAAGTGTTGGAAAATAGAAAGGAGGATACAAGTTAGAGAACTTAGAAGTGCACGTCTATATCATCTTATTCGTGAGAATGATGTTCCTTGTATAAGTGAGCTTCGCATGGATAGGAGGACCTTTGATACATTGTGTGAGATGCTTAGAGATGTTGCTGGTTTGAAAGGAACAAGGCATATGCCGTTAGAAGAGATAGTAGCAGCATTCTTGTATACATTGTCTCATCATTTGAAAAATAGAACAATAGGAGGCTTTTTCTTCCGAAGTGGTGAGACTGTGAGCCGGCATTTCAACTCATGCCTACTAGCTGTTCTGAAACTTCACCAGTTACTACTTAAGAAACCCGAACCAATACCTGAGGACTGCACAGACTATAGATGGAAGTATTTTAAGAATTGTTTGGGTGCATTGGATGGTACACATGTGAAGGTTACTCTCCCAACTAAGCTTAAGGGGAGGTATAGGTCAAGAAAGGGAGACATTGTGACAAATGTCTTAGGGGTTTTGCACCTGACATGCAGTTTATATATATGTTACCTGGTTGGGAGGGTTCTGCACATGATGGTCGTGTGCTTCGAGATTCTATCTCAAGGTCCGATGGTTTAAGAGTCCCTCAAGGCTACTATTATCTTGTTGATGCTGGTTATACTAATGCAAATGGCTTTTTAGCGCCATACCGGGGTCAAAGATACCATCTAGGAGGTTTCACCGCGCAAAATCCACCTCATAGCGCAGAAGAGTATTTCAACTTGTGCCATGCTAGAGCTAGGAATATTGTTGAGAGGGCTTTTGGAAGGCTCAAGGGTCGCTGGGCTATTTTGAGGGCTCCATCTTATTTTCCGATCAAGACTCAGTGTCGAATCATAATGGCATGTGCTCTCTTGCACAACTTAATTTTGCAAAAGATGTCTAGAGACCCACTTGAATGTGAGGAACCAGCAATGGAGGCATCATTTGAAGTTATGGAAGGAGAAATTAGTGAACCGGAATTTATCACAATTTGTATCAACATCTAACGAGTGGACCGGTTTTCGTAATAATCTTGCTCAAGGGATTTATAATAGCTATAGAGCTTCTAGGTCTAGCTAAGGTTTGTGTCTGTTCATTGTTTTTTACGTATATCTTGTGATTTTCTAAGTTGTTTGCAAATAATGTTGTATTGCAAACTAATTAACATAAACACTTCTTACATGATGAATGAAGCCATGAGCTCAACTCCCTTGCGTGGAAGAGGAAAAATAAAAAAGAGTGTGGACTTTTTTGAGGATGAGGAGTTGATCAAGGCACTCTATGAGATATCTCTAGATCCAAAATGGAAAAGTGAGGGTGGTTTCAAGAATGGCTACTTATGCATTCTAGAAACGTGCTTGCTCAAAAATACCAGTTGTAATCTCACCAATTCCACATATTGAGTCTAGGGTCGACATTTTAGAACAAAGTATGGCGCAATTGAGATTATGCTAGCCAAGAGTGGGTTTTCTTGGGATGAAAACAGGAAGATGCTACAATGTGAGAAGCAACAATATGATAAATTTCTTAAACATTATTGCTGTTGTTTTTTAACAGCTATCCAATGTTCCATATTGATTTCTTGTAGGAAAATCCTAATGCAAAGGGTTTGTATGGCATTTCATTCCCACACCTCGATACCTTAGCTGCTATATATGGGAGAGATATTGCTACAGGAGAAGGAGCAGAGGGTCTTGTTGATGTTGTTTCAAACATGGAGAAAGAAATTGCTTTGGAAGAGAGTCATGATCGGGAGGTGGAAGAAGACTCTATGTCTAGAGAAACACCACGAATGACTTCGGACAGAAACTTTGTTGACTCAACTTCATCAACCTCTAAGAGAAGGAAGCGAGACAAAGGGAATGAGTTCAGCAAGTCAAGTGACCCGTTTTTGGATATGGTTGGTGGACTTCGTGGTGATCTTAAGAATGCTTCAAATCACTTCGGGAAAATGGCTGAAATCATGGAGCGTGAAGCTAAGATCCAAGAGGAAGCAACACATGAGGACCCAGTGCAAAATCTACAAAAGAAGTCCATAGATGAGTTGACTAGGCTTGGTTTATTTGGTCTTGAACTTATCAAGGCAGCAAGCGCCTTTGTCAATGTCCCAAGTCGATGACTATGCTTTTGCACTCCCGGAGACTCTAAGGAGGGAATTCATACTGCACATGCTCGCTGGTAAGTTCGGCAATTTGATAATTTATTTATTGTTGGATCTACATGTTCCATATAATTTATTTATTGTTGGATCTTCTTTTGTTTGTACTTTTTTCTTTCATTAGATGATGCTCAAAAGAAGAAGTGAGTCCTGCTTGAGTCCTGCTTGATGCTCAAAAGAAGTGAGTCCTGGCATGAACTTTTAAGTTTTTATTCAATAAGAGAAGTAAGCTTGCCATTTCTCAACATCTTACATGATATTAGAGGGGAGAGCTTATTGGATTATAAAGTGGATTTCTATAGTTCTGGTGTTCATTCAGTCTTGATCACCTTAATCTGGGAATGTGATCTTGTGGAAATGCAAATTCCAGGGCTTCAAACATTTGGTTCTTAGATGGGAAGGTTTAGCAATGTCTGAAACAATATTTTTTAAGAAACTTGGAGACTTTCTATGAATTACCTTTGCGGAGCGGATGTTGTACATCCATATCTCTAGGTATCTCTCTAGGGCATTGAGCTCTTCAATAGTCATTTGCTCATTTGCCCTGTTCCCATACATGTTCCTGCCATGGTTTTTGATCTTAAGAGTAAGTGGCAGAATTCGTTAAAAAGTGTTGAGTAAAATCTGATTTTTTTCTTTATTTATGTTGCTTGCAAATGGTCCAATAAGTGGTATGGACTATGGAGTATGGACAATGCCAGGGGCTGTACTGGATTCATGTCACAACCCTAGCTAACTTGTAAGTAAACATAGATGTCAGGGTCTCAGGGGGATTCATTTCCTTGTCTGTCGTCTCTACACCTTTCAAGGATTGAAGCCAGCTTAATATTCTCTACAAGTTTTCTAGTTCGTCTCGTGATTTTAGGTGCTGTCGGTAGATGCACTTTGCATCCTAGAACCATTGAAGGATTGAGCCCGGCTTAATATTCGTAAATGTTTGCTAGTTAAATGCGAACTTTAGCATATATCGATGTTACGTAGTGATCCAGATGTTGTGTTGACTGTTTTGTTTGGGATGATATAGAATTCTGGTATTTGCGGTAGTTCTCTGCAGATTCTATGGGGACAGATTAGCAAATGTGTAGAATGTCAGCAGGTCCAGCGTCCCTTTCTTTTCCTCCATTTTGTTATATCATTTCTGCAGATTCGAAGGTAAGTATATTGCTGATCACTGGCTATGTCTGGAGTAATGCAGTTTTCACAAGCTCATGCGGCTCATGAGGCTCAGAAAAAGCAATAGAAGGAAGAGGAGGAGAAGCTGATGCTGGAAAGGTTTATCGATTACAAGACAAGAATGGTCGTAGTGGTTCCTAAGACAAGAATGGTTTCGATTGTGTTTTGGTCGTTTCAAGTTCCTTTGTTCGGTTTGTCACCAGTGGATGACTCACACCTGGAGGCCAGCAGTTAGGTCTTTCGTTTTCTGTTTTTCTTTTGATACGAAATGTGTAATGTTCATGCGTAAGCTGTCATGGTATGGAAATGAACATACAGAATCCTCAGATGTGTAAGTTGTTACCGTTGTCCTAGCCAAACATGTTTAAGGGAATGGAAGACATTACTTAAGTGAACCAAACAAATTTTGTTATCCCTTGCACCGGAATGCATTACACTGTGATCTGATTGCATTACCATTACATCACCCTTTGCTGAACCAAACAGCACCTTAGATGAATTTAGCAATTGGAATCACTCAATTCGGAGTTACGACGGAGGAGAAACAATTGTTTGAATTCTCAAAATCCTGAAAATTGAAAACCGAGGAATATTCCTTTGGAATCTTTCTTTTTCCAGCATTATTGAGTTTGTTTTGTCTCTATGGCAGTGGGACCCGGTTGTCATTGTTACATGTCTTGTTCTCCATTTGTTCTGTACAGAAGAAAGAACAGAGAGCAGAGAGCAGCACGCCATGGAGAAACCAACCAAGGGGAGAAGGACTCGCCGGAGGGGGAAAAAGGAGGGGGCTCGCCGGTCGGCGATGGTCGGCGCCAATGAGAGGGCGGCCGGGCGCGGAGTGCGGCGAGCGCAATGCACGGAAGGAGCGCCGCAGGCGTGGGGCAGCAGCGCGAGCACTCGAGCGACGGCGGGCGAGGCGGTCTTGGGCGGCATGGCGGCACGGGTTGAGGCACAAAGCGGCCCGGCGAGGAGGCCCGGAGCGACGAGTCACGACGGCGAAAAACAGGCCGGCGGCACGACGGCCAAATCCGCACAAAAACTCGAAATTTCGCGAAGCGAAAGAGAGCATCGTGTAGAGAATGACAAGGTGATTCTACGGCTAAAAGGAATTGCGCTAGAAGTTACCGGATTAGAAGGAATCGACGACGGACGGAACGACAGTCGACGACGAACAAACTCGAAATCTGGGGTCAAACTGCAACGAAAATCAAATCCGATTGAATGGTTGTGTTCCTGGAAGCAAGGGGCACAAAGTGATGCGGTTGGTTTGTCTAGAAACTCACAAGAGCAAGAGATGGCTCGCCGTGTCTTTGTAGGATGCCGAACGTCGGGTTTTCTCTAGTTTTGGGATGGGAAACAGCATTGGACCGACGGGTTAGGGTGAGCACGGGATGGAGGATGCCGAGACGAAGAGTTGAGAGGTGGAAGCTCGTCGTTTCGTTGAGAAACGGCCGAGTTATGGAGGTTTGAATGTATTTCGGTTTCTACTCAATTAATCTAATTCCGGTGAGATTAAAGACTAATGAAGATGAAAAATGGATTCTCCTCATCAATACCTTTCCAACGGATCCAGTCTTGTTCAATTTGGTGGAGAAAATGAGAAATTATGGTGGAGTAAAGAGGAGACTTCATGCACAGACTTGAAACGTTCTCTCTGGAATGTGCACGTTCAAAGGTTGAAGATGAACAGTGACATGCCACGTGTCGCTTTCTCATTGGTTGGAAGAAATGAAGGGACAAAAGCGCGAGGAATAAAATAGGAAAAATGATCTAAAAATTCTAGAAAAATTCCTAAAAATACTAGAGATTATTTGGAACTCAATAAAATTAGTTTCACTAAATTTTGATGAATTTTAGAATTTAGATTATTCCGGAACTAATAAACTGAATTTGATGAAAGACCGCAAGAGATAAAATAGCAAAGAGATTCCAAAAATCTTGAGAAAATTCCTAAAAATGTTTTGGAATATTTGGAACCTAATGCAATAGGTTTTAGGATTTTTGGAGTATCTTGGAATGTAGGTGAAATTCTGGGTAAGAACCGAAATTCCGAATTCCGACTTTTGCAGACGATCAAGGATTGAACTTTAATTTAGGAAGGATATAGATGCCAGGTTAGTTAGAACACCGAGGAAAAACCAAAATTTGAAATTAATTAATTTAAATTAACTTTTAGCAGAAACCCGAAACTGGGGATGTTACATTCGATCTCTCTCTTGGTGAGTATATTGACAAACACCCAAAAAGGTATAAATTTGAGTTTGAAAGAGAGAGAGAGAGAGAGGAAGAAATCAATTTGAATGCAAAACCAAACTTTATCAAGAGAGAAGGAAATAAGATCGTGATCAAGTTGGCTAGAAAGACTTTTAGAGTAAAACATGAGGAGCAAGTTTTCCACAAAGACTCTAAAATCCAAAAAATTCACAAAAGCTCAAATATGCTTATAATCCTTATAGAAACAAGTTTTTATCAAGATCATAAGAACCAGGATGCATTCACATTTTTATCTCTTAATTACGCCTTTTCTTTGTTTTCTCTCCTTTTTTGCAATATAGGTATCAAGTTGGCGTTTTCTCCCCTTTACACATGTATGCATGAGATGCATCCTAAAAGAGCTTTGAAAATTATCCAAGTGATCAAAAGGACAAGATATGATAGCAATCTAGTTAGTGATAAATTAGACTAAACTAAGACATGTCCAAGTGCAAATAACAAATTTTGCTAACAAACTTAGTTTTTAAAATGTCATTTTTAACAAGATTTGATATGATCAACACTTGGCATTAGTTTCAAATCTAGAAGCAAAGACACTCAAAGAATCAAGTGAAAAACCTAGAGTTCAACCTACTCAACACTTTGGGGAATCTAGAAGTGCATACAAGGTCATCCGAGCTCATTTTCCATGTGATGCAAATTTTTCTTTATAGCTTTGAAAGACATAGCGGGGTGCAAATGTGTGACATTATTTGCATTCTTTACCCACATATATTTTTTTTAAAATTTGCATTTTTCAAGTGAAACTGACTCAAGCCATTGTTGACCATCTCAAGAAGAACACTTAAGAGAATAGTCTTGGTCATACACAACACATTTCAAGTTCATCTCAAGTGCAATGAGAAGCTGTCTTGTGAATGCGATGTGTTGAGTGTAATATGCACAAATAGAGTCAATTTTGTTTAATTTTCATTTTAGCACATTGATTGATGAGCAAGTGAAGGACTTAAGTATGGATCAAACAAGTTTCACCCAAGTTGCTATATGGACTCTAGAGGACTCCAAAATTTCACAAATTATGGCAAATAGATCTAGAGAAGAAACTTAGCAAGTAAACACAACATGTTTCATCAAGTTTTTCTGTTAAAGCTTATTTTTTTTAATTTGCAAGCTTAGTAAGATATATGAACTTGGACATATCTAAGTTAGTAAATTTCTTCTTACAATGTAGCATGGTGTATAATATGAAGAATAATTCATTTGCATAATAGATAAAGCTCATAACATAGAAAATAAAGTCTAAATGCAATGCATGAAGCAGATTCTTAAAACTCCACCGAACATATGAGGCAATTTTAAGCAC
Organism: Guadua angustifolia; assembly: GCA_036346375.1. Taxonomy (NCBI): domain Eukaryota; kingdom Viridiplantae; phylum Streptophyta; class Magnoliopsida; order Poales; family Poaceae; genus Guadua; species Guadua angustifolia. The sequence goes on along the minus strand of CM070502.1, from coordinate 48,442,832 downwards.
AAATCTGGTTTAAGTTAAGTTATTAATAGAATTAGGGTCAAAGAAGATCCAAATAATCTCAAATGAAACCAGAAATACAAAATAAAGAGAAGAAGTCAAGAAACTACAAATTGGGTGACTACAGAGCATAGAAAAGATAGTAGAGTACACTAAGGCTTAGACTCACTCTCTTCTTCCCCAAAGACTGACAAAGAGAAGTTGTCTCTAGATCCCAAGCTATTGAGTGCACACAAACCATATTTACCCAGGGGGCCCAATACCTGCTAGACTTACAAGACTATGAGGGAACTCAACCTAAAGAGAAGAGAGAACAACTAATTAAGTTTGACAGCAACCTAAAGCACAAGATGAGAGGTCCATGCTACGCATGCTAGAAGTCTAATTGAAGTAAACTCAAAACTCTAGAAAATAAAACCCATAAACACTCAAAACAAAACAAGAGAAAGAAAAAATTGGAAGAAAATATATAATACATAATATACAGACTAGCTCCCCCTCACAATAGGCTGTAAAGGCACACAACTCCAAATCCACTCCTCAAGGCAACAAACCTAGAGTTATCCAAAGGATTGGTAAAGATATCGGCCAATTGGTGGTCACTCTCCACAAACTGAAGTGTCGAATATCCAGATATGGGATATGGGCCTACGCCATAAAGTCCAAAGCCATGCCAGGTATATCTTTACCAGCATTTGTAACTCTAGATATTCCAAGCCCGGCTTAATGGGATAAGATGTACGGAGCAGATATGTCCCCGCATAAGGCAGGACTCGATCATTTCGATACAAGGAAACCCACTCGAATACGTCCGGCCACTATGGAAATTCAAATGCGATATGGAGATCATAACGGCAAGAGGACTCCTCATCGGCTACGATTCGGTACTCTAGTCCACTATATAAGGACCAGGGAGGACGTCGTCTAGAGCAAACCAATTAGAAGTCAGCCAATCGCAAATTCGCACAAGCCAACTTAGAGTGCAAGCTTCAAGCCATCGCCATCCAAAGTCCGACACACAGGAAGATCTCCGCGTAGGCATCCGATAGCCATAGTCTAGCCACCCCCATATTCTTATTCTTCCTTTTAATCAGGACTAGATCCACTACTTGTAATCGGTTCATTGATCTCATCCATCGCCGACACAGGAGTAGGGTATTACTTGACCAAGAGGCCCGAACCTGTCTACATCGTGTTCCCCCGATTTTGTGTTTGATTCTACATCCCAACCTTCGACAGCTGGCGCGCCAGGTAGGGGCCTTCAATTGTTTTTGCAGATCAAGCATGCCTTCGATGTGTGTCAACGTCGGAATTCTCGAAGCCCATCAGGCCCTGCCGATTGGATCTGAGATCACCTTTGGAACTATACTGTACCGATGGGTGTCGATTAGAGATCTTGAGCACATCGGTTTCATAGAGAGGAATTCTAGGGACCCAAGTCAAGAAGTGTGCTTCATAGAGTTTGACCCCCTAGAGCCCAGCGTCCTCAAGTGCGTTGACACGAAGAGTGGCAATGACAATGATAATGATGACTTCAAGAATCGGTCACGATGGCCGTCTGATTGTCACGTGTTCATGACTAGGGCCAGCAAAGGCACTACTGTCGGAAGTTCCCAAGAGCGGGACCAAGGAGTAGAAGCCATGGGCGGCCAGGATCGCCACGTCCCGCATTGCACACCCCGAGATCATGGGGCAGCAGTTGCTGCAATACATGTGACTAAGGATGACGTCGCTCCTGGCACAGCGGACCATCCCCGTGACCCAATCCCCCAGCCGCTGTAAGGATTGTGGCTAGATTGTCAAAGCATCTCAACCTTGACAATCCAATGACACCTCATCCACAGGTGCCAGGTTTCTAGGGGAAACAGATTCTTTAGCAGCACGCAACCACAATGGCGTGCCTGACCGTGTTCTAGGAACAACATCTCATATGAGCCGTAACAGTGACATCTTTAGAACTCCTGAGGCCAATGTCCAGTCGCCCATATGCTGTTGAAGTCTTTTCCACTGTTGGACCAGGCTAACACTATGACGCCGGTGTTCAACCAAATGAAGATGCTACTCGATGCAGCACAAGTTGAGACTGCTCGAGCAACCAATTCGACGTTCGGGCAGCCAAGCCAACAAGGCGCCCGGAGCCATCTACCAAGACTGTCTCATGATAGTCGTCGAGCAGCACGATTAGCGATGGCTAGTTCTGGTCATCGAAACTCTAGAACAATCTGCTCGAACCCCTGCTAAGGATACCGGGGAGATCTCCGCGAGCGAATCCCGCATAATCGACAAGATGTGCGTGATGTCCTATGAGATCAAAGGGAAGAGTGAGATCATGAAGACCGCAAGAGACAGGATAACGAGTCCACATCCTTGAGAGGTCGACCTCTGGTGCGACATGCACGCCAGGGCGAATCTTCGCCCTCGAGGGACCGCTCACCACCGCGACACAGGTTCCCCCCTCAGCAAGATGTGCACAGTGGATAGCGCCAGATGACCCCGAAGAGGTCGATGAGGGGTGCAAGACGTTCACCCCATCACTGCGTGCGGCCAGATGGCCAGACAAGTTCAAGCCTGGTTCAGTCGAGAAGTACTCGGGGAAGATTAACCCCGTTGAATGGCTGCAGATCTATACTACGGTCATGAGAGAAGTCAGAGACAACAAGGTGATGGCCAACTACCTGCTCACCACTCTCAATGGGGCAGCCTGGTCTTGGCTACTCAACCTCCCACCTCAGTCGATATCATCATGAGGCTAAGTTGCGGCCCCAGTTCATTGCCAATTTTTAGGGCATGTATGAACACCCCGGAACACACAGTGACTTGCATCGGCTGGTGCAGAAGCCAGGAGAGTTGTTGCACAGCTTTATTCGATGGTTCAGTGACAAACGAAACCTAATCCCTAACATCTCAGATGAGGCAGTGATTGTTGCCTTCGAGAACAGGGTTAAGGATGGAGATTTGAAGGGAAAGCTCGCCACCCAAACGATCAGAACCACCAAGGAGCTCTTTGAGCTGGCAGATAAGTACGCCATTCGCACCGAAGCCCGAGACCACCTCGACAACCCAAAGTTTGGCAGCGACAAGCCTGAGTCATGCAAGCAAGGGGCAAAGAGGAACAAGAACCACAGGGAGAAGCGCAAGGGTGACTCCACTATAGCCGCGGTCGAGAGGGGCAAAACGCGCAATATAGGAGACAACAAAGGCCGAAGCCGTGGGGAAAACAAATACTGCCCCGTCCATCACACGGACAAGCACGACTTCGACGAGTGCTAAGTGATCAGCAAGAAAGTCTAGGAAAAGCTCAAGGCCGCTCTCGCTGAGCGTGGCATCGAGCACGCTAAAGACAAGCCCGAGGACGATGAGCTTGAGTATCATGAAGCTGAGCATAAGCTGGCACATATCTTCGATGGATTTGCCACGTACAAGTCCAATAGACAATACAAGGTAGTCGAAAGAGAGGTCAACCTGACCACGCCAGCTCTCCCCTGATTTCTCAAGTGGCCAGAGGTGCCAATCACCTTCAACCAGTCAGATCACCAGATCACGATCCCGTATCCAGGTCGATACCCTATGGTAGGTGCCAATCACCTTCAACCAGTCAGATCACCAGATCACGATCCCGTATCCAGGTCGATACCCTATGGTAGTCGAGCCCACCATCGTGAACGTTAAGGTCACTCGAACCTTAGTCGATGGAGGAAGCTCGTTGAACCTCATCTTTGCAGACAATAGATAACATGGGAATTCTCCAGACCGAGATAAAAGCCGGAGCCGAGCCATTTCATGGTATAACTCAGTGCTCATCATCAACCCCGTTGGGCCAGATCCAGTGCCAGTCACATTTGGCACGCCGAACAACTTTCGTACGGAGAAGATCCTCTTCGACATTGCGGATTTTGGGACCGTGTACAATGTGATCCTAGGCTGCCCATTGCTAGCCAAGTTCATAGCAGTAGTGCATTACGCGTTCCAGGCCATCAAGATGTCCGCGTTGAAGGGAGTCCTCACAATTAAGGGAGACCAATGCGCGGTGGTCAGGTGCGATAAGAAAAGCCTGTAGATGACTGAGCATCTTTGTAAATTGGTAGCCAGTGCTGACGACGAGAACGTCAAGCGCCAGAGATCCAGAAGCACCAATCAGGCCTTTGCGTCCAATAGTGCAGCCAACGACCCGATCGACGACGGCAAAGGGGACAAGAAGACCTGTGGAGACTTCAAGGTGGTGCCCCTCGACCTGGCAGAACCATCCAAGATGGTCAAGGTAGGCATCAACGTCAACCCCAAATAGGAACTTGAGCTCGTCACTTTCCTTCGAGCAAACTGCGATGTGTTTGCATGGCAACCGTCCGACATGCCTGGGTCCTCAAGGAGTTGATCGAGCATCGACTGGCTGTGGAACCAAGTGCCAAGCCTGTGGTGCAGAAGTAGTGCAGATTCATAGAGGACCGAAAACAAGCCATACAAGGGCAGGTCGGCAAACTCCTGAAGGTTGGCTTCATCCAAGAAATACGTCACCCAACATGGCTGGCAAACCTAGTCCTTGTAAAGAAAGTCAATGGCAAGTGGAGGATGTGCGTCAACTAGAACAACCTCAATAAAGCATGTCCTAAGGATTCTTTTCCTCTTCCCCGCATCGATCAAATAGTGGATTCTACTGTGGGTTGTGAACTGCTAAGTTTTATAGATGCCTATTCGGGGTATCACCAAATTAGCATGTCCACAGAGGACGAGGAGAAAATTACTTTTACTACTCCTTTTGGTGTATTCTGCTATATAAAGATGCCCTTTGGTCTGAAATGTGCCGGCGCAAGTATCAACGTGGTATTCAAAATTACTTGAAGTCCCAAATAGGACGTAATGTAGAGGCGTACGTTGATGACATCATTATAAAATCAAAACCAGGGGCACTCTAATCGGCGACCTCGGTGAAATATTCAACAACCTCAAGAAGTATCGGATGATGCTTAACCCCGAGAAGTGCACGTTCAGCATCCCGTCCAGCAAACTTCTCGATTTCCTAGTGTCCAGTCAAGGCATCGAGGCCAACCCGAGCAAGATCCAGCAGTAAATCAGATGCACCATCCATGAATACTAAGAGAGGTACAAAAGCTCATAGGATGCATTGCGGCCTTTAGTCGATTCATCTCTCGGATAGGCGAACGAGGGTTACCTTTCTTCAAGCTACTCAAGAAGCATGACAACTTCGAGTGAACCAAGGAGGCCAAAGGAGCTTTTCAAGAGTTGGAAAGGTACTTATCGTCTTCGTCAATTTTAGTTTCACCTAACGAAAAATAGGAGCTCTTTTTGTACATTGCAGCTATCCCCCAAGTAGTGAGCAAAGTCTTACATGGTGCCAAGGCGCGATATCCTTAGATATAGAAGATGCTATACGCCGTCCTGTCGATTTTTTGAAAGTTACAGCACTATTTTCAGGTGTATAAGATTACGGTTATGACATCATATCCGCCCAAGGAGGTGCTGCGCAACTAAGAGGCAATAGGGCGAATCACGCAATGGGCAATTGAGCTCAATGAGTTCAAGGTCGATTTTGGCCACGAACTAGCGTTAGGTCAAGAGTTCTAGCATATTTCATCGCAGAATGGACCCACGTCGAGGAAGAGGAAGCCAAGACGATCGATGACCTTTGGATGATGTTCTTTGATGGCTCGCTCACATTGCAAGGCTCGGGGGCTAGCACCTGCTTAAATCTCCCGACAGGTGAGGAACTTAAATACATCATCCAACTCGATTTTCAAGCTTCGAGTAATGTTACAAAGTATGAAGGATTGGTTAACGGGATTCGAATAGCCATGAAACTAGGAATCAAGCGACTACTCATGAAAGGGGACTCATAGTTAGTCATAAACAAAGTGCAAAAGTCAGTGAGGCAGAATTTGCAGACTTAGAAGCTGCGCTACTCTAATGCGAGCCGACCTGGACGACTCCATTCCAGGCCTATCTCGAAGGTCGAGAGATCTCTGATGATGATGCCTCAGCCAAGAAAATTGCACGTAAGTCCAAGCTATATGCATCGGTAGACAGCAAGGATTATCGGAAAAGGGAGTAACAGAATCTTGATGAAGTGCATCACTCAAGAAGAGGGCAATAAAAAATTACTCGATGTCCATGGAGGCATCTGTGGCAACCATGCATCTTATTGCACTCTTGTTGGGAAAGTTTTCCGACAAGGGTTCTATTGACCAACCGCCCTTAAGGACTCTTGCGAGTTGCTGAAAAAGTGCGAAAGCTACCAGTTTTATGGCAAACAAACCACCCGACCATCCCAAGCCCTGCAAACTATTCCTCTGTCTTAGCCCTTCTTTGTTTGGGGCTTGGATATGTTGGGATAGTTCCCTAGAACCCAAGGAGGTTACAAGTTCCTATTCATGGCTCTCGACTCCCTACATAGTAATCGAAGCTACTCGACTAGGATTAGTGCGGCTATCTACAGAAAACGGCGTGATACTAGACAACTCATGGAGCATCGAGCAGCTAAGAAAATTCCACACATGAGAAAACATCACAAAACCGAACTAAGGCAAAGATCCCAGGTAAGCAAAAAGTTCATTTTATTTACAATGCTAACAAAAGTTCCTATTACATTTTATAAAATAGGCTACTCTAGGCGGCCTACAGCTACATGCCTTCGAAGGTGTCTCGCCTCCTCTTTTGCTCACTCCGGAGCAGGCAACTGATAGTCCCTGGGAGGGGTCTGCGCCCTCGTTGGAGTGGGCTGGAAGAGGCTGCGAGGAGATGTTGGCCGGTTGATGGCAGGGGATCCACCACCTGTGCCATTGAATTCCCCTGAACACCATCGCGATGGGTTGGAGGGCGAGCAAGCACCGGACCGATGAAGTTGTTTTGAGCTTCACCTCCGCCACTGGTGCTAGTGGCCTTGCCTTTTTCTCCTCTGGTGTTGGAGGAGGAAGCAACCTTCGCAGGAGAAGCACAGGTCACATGGTCTTGTGTAGAATCGACGCGCAGCTTGCTCGTCATCTCCTCTTCTTTGGGCCCGACCTCCCTCTCCACTGCCAGCCAGTTGATCTCTTCCTGCCCCTCCTCGGGCCTGACCCTAAGGCTAGAGGCGACGGAGGGATCTCAGAGGCAAACTCTAGGGGAGCTCCCTTGAGAACCTCCAAGGAGGGAGACAGAGGCGGTGAGGAGGCCATGGAGCTGTTTCGAAGAGGCTCAAGGTGTTACAGTGCCAAAGGAAGAGAAAAGTAATGCTGAGCGACTGCGTGTCCCGTCTATTTATAGCCCCGGGAAAGGGTTAGGCCAGGAGTCATGATTCAACGGGAGTCTGTGTCATTTTCAGTTTACGAGGCATTCCCTCGGTACCCTTGCATTAATACGAAAGCCGAAGAGGCGCCGAGTGATGATGGGCCACACAAAGATCGAAGGACACGACGGCCGCAACAGTCCTTAGTAATGGTTGGGTAAAAATAGTGCTAAGTCTTATCAGTGCGCCCGAGGGCTCGTGCACCCGAGTATACGACCAAAGGACACCAAACATGATGCTTATGCCCAACTGTCTCCTCGATGGCGTAATCGAGTAGAAAGTCAGGGGCCACATCGCGCCTCCTCCAGACGTTGAACTTCATCAAGCATGCTCGGGGGCTTGCGCACTGAGGCATATGGTCGAGAGTTGTTTTCAAAAGACACTTACGCGCAGTCGCTGCAATTGCTTATCGAGTAAGAGGTCAAAGAATACACTGCTCAAGCTCTCGCCTCTGCTTAGCCCCGTCCTTGAGTTGAGACACTCATTGAGTAAGGGACCAGGAGCCGTGACAAATGTGTGAGACCGATGCTCCGCCGACATCTTGATCTAGCTATCGAGTAAAAGGCTAGAGCCGAATCACAGCATTGTGCTCGCTATACTCTACTCCCTACCCGATTGTCTCATCAAGTAGGGAGTCGAGGGCTACAGGTAACTCGATGCACAGGTAACCCGATATCTTGTCTAAATTCTTTGCCCTTTGTCAGTTCTCTTTTAGTTGATACGGTTATCGAGCAGAGCATGCTGTAGGCATAAACTTTTGCTATTTGCCTATATGAGCACGAATCCCTTTGCACGTATTTACTAAATCTCGTGCTTTGCTAGTCAGCAAGCAAAGCCAAAGCGCGGCCATGCCTGAACCCAACGACGAGCAATTCTATCCTACGTGCAAACAAGCACCAGATTGTCAGACATCTAACGCTCAGCAGCCGGCGGGAGACGAGGCCTCTGGTCAGTTCTACATGCATTGCCCGACAAAGCTCATGCTTGCTGCACAGCCTAAGTCATATAGTCGATAAAGGCTAGCAAAGAATCATGGGACTTTAAGTATGGTCTACACAGCACCCATATTATTTATGCATAGCCTCTCCAGGTGTTAGCTCGGGGGTTCAGGAATCTGACAAGAAGTTGTTCTTAATTCCTGAGTGTAGGTACAGTTAGAGCACGAGTGCAAAAGGCCAGAAGACCATAAGTGTTAATCGAAATTGCATCTGCTCCTGTCTCCTTTGTTCTATCAACAAGGAACCAAATGGCAAGACACAGACAGACAAGCAAGCCAATTAGCGTTTTCATTAAGTGACCACAACATCAGCATTAGTCTGATTACATCAACACGATGAGCATCTTGCTCAGCCTCACTATCAAGGGACAGCTCCAGTTCATCTACGAATCTCTCTGCCTGACCTCTAAAGGCTCGATGAGGTCGGTGGCCTCGGCCTACCTGCAAGAGAAGCCATCATCCAGGCTTGAAAGATCAAGGTTTGGATGATGATTCCTAACCAAGCCCAGCAGATACGAGGACGTGAGATAAACCGAGGAGGTCATGCTGTAGAGGGTCTTCGACCACAGAGTGGCTAGTGTCGTGGATGCTGTAGCCTTTTCTGCCTCGTCTACCTTCAGGCTCGCTTTCGCCTTGTCTAGGTCAGCTCTCATAAAAACCTTAACTAAAAACAAGAGAAAAGACGAAAAAATTCAGCAAAGGTGGAAAGCATGAAAGATGGGATAAGTTGAGATCTTTTAGTCATTCAAGTTAATTTTGCCTTTCGAAAATAGTTTTGGACACTCTTAAGACGACAAACTAGCTATGGTTTGACCTACAGTTAGTATGGCTCTGATACCACTTTTGTCAGGACCCAAATATGCAATTCTATATCCTCTGTGTATTTCGCACTAGTCCAGTATTAGGCTAGTGCACATAGACCCAACATAGATGAATATCACAATCATACTTAGCGATAATATAAATAAAGACTTCAACAAATTAAATATAATTGTTCGATAACTTTATGGTCCACCTTACATGAATAGTGATTTCAGCATGGGTTCTAAATGAAAAATTGAGGAATCTTTTGATCGGCAAATCCAAACTTAATAAAACTTTGTGGACACCTTCCTATAGATGTCGGGAACCTATTCCAGCCTTCGATTGCAAGAATCGATTTTAAAGTTCTGACCTTTTTCAAATTTACGGAAGAGTGCACAAGAACGGGTTCAAGAACAAAAACTTGGCTCTCAGCTAGCTCGTGGATTCTTGATGGTCAAGATGATTCTAGATGGTTTCCCATATGTTATAGCAATCTAGAACACAAGACAAGAACACCCAAAAACCCAATCTTCTAAGATTGAGTTTCTCAAGAACAAAAATTGGTTTCTTGCAAGAAAGAGCACAAGACTTACCTAGATGATTGGGATATGGTTTGAAAGACTCATCCATAAATCATTCATCTTTGGCATAAGATCCACAAGCATTTATAAGGAGGGGAGGCAAATCCAAATGTGCGAAAAGTAAATTGCAAGATTGTAAATTGCAGAATTTAAAGACATAATATAAATGCGGAGAGTAAATTTGAAATCAAAAGGAAATTAGATTTTAATTTCTAGAAGATAGGTTTACAAAGCCTCTTGTACAAGTGGCAAAGCTCAAAGGAGCACAAAAACATCCAAACCTTCAAAAGGGGGAAGGCTACCCCTACCCCTCTATTTATACTACTCTTGAGTCTCCCTATATCTTGGATGAGTTCCTTCTACCCTAAGGATCACCATCAAGGGCTAGGATTGACTCACTCACCCATACATGAGCTAACCCGAAACCCACAACCATAACGGGTTTTGCACGCTTCTCAAAGCAAACTAACTAAACCCGGTACTCTGTCACTTAGACCGCAATCCAACTGTCTTCCTTGATCTGAGCTGCTCCTAGCTAGCATCTCATCCATTCCTTTTTTTCTAGGTTCGTAGCGACTCCGTCTCCGATCATCTTTCGGTGATCCTCGCCCGTCTGGACCTCCGACGCATCTCGCCTAGTCTCGATCATCCTCCGCCCACCATGACCTAGCACCATCATCTTACAACCATCAAAAATAAGGAAAACCGATCACATAGCAATGTCCAACAAAGATATGCAATAATCATCCAAAATCACAATTTAATATTCAATTCACACATCAAGTCAGCACTATCACCTATACTAGGCCGGTAGTGCCGCCGGCCGGCACTACCGCTCCCTAGAGCTGGCAGTGCCACTTGGCACATCTTAGAGAAAACGCTCTATCTGGAAAATATCTACTGAACCCATGGGCCAGTAGTACCGCTTGGCTAGCAGTTTCGCCGGTACAGGGTTGGTAGTGCCGCTCTAGACCTGTTAGCACTCTAATCGCTTCAATGTGAAAATCCAATTCAAATCAAACTCAAATTCAAGCATAACATGCTAAAACACAGTCAATTACTCATTACCATCAAGGATAGACCTCCATATGGTCTTTCAGTCATTAATCAAGATTAATTATTTTCATATAAATGATGTCTCGTTGAATGGCTAAGCTTACTACATACGTTCTAACTACCCATTGGGAATTATAAGTACCAACTAATAAGCAATCATCCTAGGGTGACAAATGAAATATAACATATGACATGATAGATGTAATACAAAGTAGACAATTAACTATTCCCAACATAATTTAAACAAGTGATAATTGAATTATCATGCAATACTTTAAAACAATATAGCATTTAAAGCATGGGTTCAACATGGTAAAAGCACAACTTGCCTTTAAAGAGCTATAGATCCTACTTTGCACCTTGTTCATGTGCTAGCTCCTTAACCACAAACACACTGGGCAACTCGATGTCTATGCGAAATGAGAGAAAAAGAAATAAATACCAAAAATAGATAGCAAGATTAACACCAAAAATTTAAAAAAATTAATCAATAAACAGAGCTCGATTTTAAAAATTTTTAGAAAATAAAATTACCTCAATCGGAGTTCGTATGAGGAAGATATAGCTAATAAATTTTAAAATAGCATTTATGATGTCATGCTGATGTCAGCAAAGAAAATGATTTTTGGCTTAATATTATTCTACAAAAAAATTGGATTATGACATCATGCTGATGTCATCACCACATGGCAGCCACGCATCCCTACTCATAGACCCAGTCCACTGTTTGGCCTCGGTCCACTGTGGACCAGAGCAATGTGCCTAAACCCAAACTGACGTAGGAAGCATGCGCAGCACCACCAGATCGATGACACATGGCTCAAGATTGACCAATGTGAAGAGGACACGCGACGACGCACAGTTATCTATAGCGCACGATGAAATCTCAACCGTCAATGCTAGATCCGACGATGGAGACTAATAGTGGTGACGTCATCAAAGATCTGGTGACGGCGACTGCTCGGTCCTCGCGTGACATGTGGCAACATGAGACTTGCTTGGTGCGCGGTGCGATCGTGGCTGCATGATTCAAAACCGACAGCCAAGATCCAGGGAACAGAAGCTATGGTTGTGGACACGTGGCTAGATAACACTATTACCATGTGGCTAACTCTAAGCGATCCGATCCAAATCGGATAGCTTATCGTTACACGCGCAATGGCAGAGCAGCGAACCACATGGTACAACCCAACCCATCGATCCCAGATCTGATGGCCGAAAGCTCTGCAGGCACAACGATGGTGCACGACGATGCGGGCTTACCGAAAAGGAAGATGATGAGAATAATGTAGCGGAAGAAGACATCTCTAGCGATTGTAGCTGGCGTAAACAATGTGGCGAAAGGAGACAGTTCCGATGGCACCAATGGCAGTGGCGGAATTGTGGCGAACAATGAGGTTTTTGCAAAAATAGATGGCTCTCTCTGGTTGAACTCTGATGAGCTCATGCAAACGAATGGCGGTGCCTCAGTGAGCAAGCTTGGAGTAGCAAGTGCAGCATGGGGTGGGGAAAATGAGGGTGGTAGTAGTGCAATAAATAGTAGCCTAGGGAGGTGCACAACAGTTGGACTCTGTGTTAGAGGATCGTAGGATTTCGACAGCATGGCAGATTCAAACGAAATCGATAGCACACGATGATGAGGAGGGGTCACGGTCATTGGATCATGATCAAATGGTCGCAAGGCTTAGGGTTAGGGTTTCTACCGAAATGGGCTAGGGTGGGCTCGCGACTGGGTTAGCAGCGCTAAGGGAAACGAACCGGGCCAAGCGGGTTTCGGCCCAACACTATGCAGCGGTTTTAAATCTTTTTTGAATAAAAATAATTAGTAAAATAAATAAAGCCCAAATAAATAGCATAAATGTCAAAAAAAATTCAAAAAATATTTTAAGGCATTTAGAACTTAAATAAAATATTTCCACTAAAATATTATTAATACTTTTCTAATAAAAAATGAAAGATGATGATAAGCTTATTTCCATACATACAAAACAAATTAAAATAAATACAAAAAATAGAAAAACATAAAATACAGAATAAATTCAAGAAATGCAAAATTTGGGATGTTATAGTCATTACTGGGTCATGACGAAACCCATAGAATTTTGTAGAATTTTGACTTGAGGAACCAGGGTTAGAATCCAAAAAAGGGTACTATGCGCAAGATAGCAATTCTGGATGGGACCTCACTTATCCAATTTTGTAGGTAAATCTGGCAATGCAAAAATTTCAAAAAATTTAGCACGAGTGCTTAGCACTTCGAGGAAGCTACCCAAAAATTTTTGCATTTCTATCAGCTTTGTAAAAGCACCTAGAAATTCCAAGAACCTGCTAGACAGAATAGCAACATTGGTGATTTATAGTTTTATCACCTTTCCATTACCTAGTTTTGTTAATTGCATATAAGGTCATGCTAACTTGCAACTCTTCTTTTCTTATATGACATGTCACTAGGATCGCTACTACACCGAAGCCATGGTTGAGGGTTCCGTACAGTAGACTCTATGGGACATGACACACCGTCCTGGCTTCACTGAGCAGCCAGAGTACCTCATTTCCCGCTCTGCCACTAGCCTGGCTTTGGGAATGTACGTTGTGCAGGTGACCGTCCATGGTCGACCTAAAGCGGAGCCAACCCATCACTATCATGGGATGGCGTCAACTCCGCTCACGGCGTTGCATGATGGGGCCTATGCTGCCATCGTTCGACTCCACCATGACCTCCCAAAGCTAGCACAGTTGTTTTCCTACTGTCCCTCACGAGAGAGGGACAGCCTACAAAACATCTACGTTGCAACAAATGCTACCTTGGATGCCACACTCGCTTGGCATGTCGGGTTATTGGGTTTGCTTGATGAGCTGAACATTGCACGCCACCACATCTTCGAGCTTGAGACTCATATGGATTTGCTGCTCCACATGGGCTTCTTCACCCCAAAGGTTGTGTAAGGGGAGCTTGAGGCATGTGAGCCCACGGAGGGCCTCCCGTGTCCTTGTGGCACCTACCACTATGTCTCTGCTAGGTTCAGATGTCGGTGGGAGGACATGGACGTTGCGTCTCGGCGGCTCGCTCTGATGGCCCCATGAGGCAGTGCTGGGGCAAACCCGTTGATGATGCCAGTTGTGCCTTCATCACCGCCCATCCACTCCCGATGCTTGCGATGCCGCCGATGATGGTGGCAACACTTAGATCGAGGCTAGGTGACTTAGAGAGTAGAGCTCACTTTTGGGTTGTGATGTGAGCTAACTTTTTTTGTACTTTTGTGGCATGAAACTTGTAAAGACGCCAATGGATTGGTCCATAATAGCTAGAATGATCCCTGTCTTGTAACCCATCTATGTAAGGTGACCGAACTATGCCAATGTCATCAAAATCTATCGAAAGCAACAAAATCTGACCTTGCTGTCCACAATATTAATTGAGTATGAAAATCAGTTCTTAAATTCAAAATTACATGCTTAATTGTTCTACCTTCATTGTAAATCTATTTTGAGTCAATATCTTATTCGTTTCGCATATGTTGCTCAACTTTCATGAGTGTAATAGGATGCTAATAACTCAGTCCATAAATGCACTCTTGGCTAGTGGTATTGCCCATGAAGGCCACATCCCAAAGGGTGAGGTGCCCAACCTAGCGCACCTTAACCCACTACATCTGGGATCTCGCTCTCCAGTACACCAGTACAGGAATAAGGAAGCAACTGTAATGATCAAGAAGTTCAAGTGAGAAGCTGCCTCCTCCACAGTCAATGCCACAAGTTCTCATGATGCAAACCCATCTTCTTGAGTGGATAGTGCAAAATACTAAGAACCTCAAAACCACCACAGCATACGGCGGAATAGCAGCCATGGAACCTAAGTCACGGTTGGCTGAGTTCCACCGAACACGTCCACTAAGCTTGTCCTCATCAGTAGACCCCTTGGATGCTGATGATTGGCTTCGTGATATCGAGGGAAAACTCGACATCACTCGGTGCAATAAGGAGGAGAAAATGCAGTACACTACATATTATCTCCAAGGTGCTACAGCAGCCTAGTGGGATAGTGTCGAAGGTTAGTGATTGGCAACAAACTTATATTTGGGTACCTTCAAGATATGCAGAGTCAAACACACAATCGGGGAAGCATGATATATACAGGTTTGGGCCTCTTGATCAAGTAACACGCTACTCATGTATGGATGATGTAAATAGATTACAGATTGGGATGCCTAACATTGGTTACAAGGAGAAAAATGAATATGGGGGTGCTAGGCTATGGCTAATGGATGCTCTGCTCGGACATCTTTCGGTGTGTCTATCTCCGAATGGCTATAGCTTAAGAGTTGCCTCGGAATTGCTTAGGATTGCTTGACGACGTCTACCCTTGCCCATATATAGTGGGTTAGAGTACCAAATCATGGTCGATGAGGAGTCTATTGCCGTTATCCAAACTTCCATAACTGCTAGGCATATTCAAGTGGGTTTCGTCGTATCGGGAACATGATCGAATCCTACCTTGTGTGGGGATATGCTTTCTCGCATATATCTTATCCCATCGAATTGGGCCTGAGATATTCGGAGTTTCCAAATGCTGGTAGAGGTATATGTGGTATGATCTTGAGTTTATGGCGTACGTCCATATCCCATATTTAGATATTCAATAGTAGCACCCGAACTCTACTTAGTGGAGGGTCTGTTTGAGTGCTTGGTCAATTACTACCAAACTCGGTTTGGTCGAGTAATGCCTCGCCTGCTTATGGTTGAATGATTTGAGCAAGTTGGGAATTGCTAAGTATCGAGTAGGATGTGCTGGGTTGAGCGCCATACTGCTAATCCACCTCGAATGCTTAGGGTAACTCCATGTCGCTCGATATCGACCTGTTAACTCGACTTTGAGCAGAGTTGGAACGTTTGTCAGAAATTCTGAATGTTGAGGAGTTGAGCATTTATTGCTTCCGTTTGAGATGCCACGACGAGTGAAGCACCATCATTCTGCTTTTCTCGGTAACCAAAGTGTCGTACAACAGGAAATGAACCGTTGTGCCTAGAAGCTTTTGGCTTATAAATCCCTAGATTTGGAACTATAGTCGTTCATCCTTTTGTCTTTAGTCTTATTCTTGAAGCCTTTGTCTTCCCCTTTGAGCCCTTGTGTCACTTGCATTTCAAGAGATCCTCTTTTCGTCTATCTCCTAATGGCTTTTGGACCTTCTGCCAACCCCAAGGCCGCTTCTCAGCTGAAGAAGGAAGCAGAGATGGCTATCCGGTCTTCAGCAATGAGACCTTCCAGCAGGTGTGGCAAAAGTCCATAATGATAGAGAAACGACTCGCGAAGCTGGAGAAAGGTGGCTTTGTCCCTCCCTAGGAGTTCTTCCACTGGAGGCCATCCGTTGGTGAGGCTTATCCAACCCCTGAGGATGAGGACGAGACTGTGGTTTTTAAATCTTTCTTCTGCTGCGGTCTTAGCTTTCTCCCTTCCAAATTTCTGCTTGATGTTCTGGACTTCTACAAAATTCAGCTTTTTCACCTGAGCCCTGACTAGATTACGATGCTCAACGTGTTTCTCCACCTTTGTGAGGCCTTCTTGGGTATTAGACCCAGCCTCAATTTGTTTCGCCATTTTTATTGCCTGAAGAGAGCGACCAAGAATGAGGTCATTGGGGGTGCTAGATTTGACCACCGTAGTGGCACAACGAGTGTGTACATTCCAGTTCTGGTCACTTCTTCCTGGCAATTAGACTAGAAGAAGCAGTGGTTTTATATCACCTCGCCGAACCTGGTCAATTTCCCGTGACTTATCAGCCATTCTTCCTGATGCGCACGGTGGCCCGATCTTCCGACAGGTAGAGGTAAGTCGATTGGTGGAGACTCGACGTTGACGATCCGGCTTCCGATCAGAACCGATCCGAACCCAGCAATCGCTACACCACGGCTCCGTTGGTTATCAACCTTGCACAAACACAGTTGACCTCGCCAAGAAGGCTTATCCCTGCATGCAAATCGAGAACACAAGCAAGAACGTAGAAGAAGCAATCTGAAATTGCGAATTATATTAAGCACACGAGTTGGGGTTCCACAAACCGATGAACGGCGATACTGTTCAAAGACAGAATTGATCTAAGCAAAACCCAAGTCCTAGATGAGGGTTTGGGTGGTTATTTATACTAGGGGAGCAGGAGGGGGTCGTCCATAGCATTGGAGATCTAATACAACTCAAATTGAAAGCACCAAGCCTACTTTGACTAGAGTTTGACTTGGACTGAAAAAGCAACGTTTGGGTTTTGGCAGTTTCCGGACGCATCTGAAGGAATTTTAAGGTGAGGCCAGATCCTTTGGAAAGTAGACTCTGAGATCTTTCAAACGTGTACTCATGGATCTCCAAAGCCCTCAGGAATCAAAAGTTATGGCACTTTAAAGTTAGTGCTGTTGCTGAGGCCGAACTGGACTCGAACTCGGACTGAAAAAGTGTTCTGGATTGTTTTGTGTATTCCCGTTGACTCCGAAGACCAATTGACCTGAAACCAGTTCCATTGGAAATTTTTTCTCCTTAGCTTTCGATACATATGTGGATCATTGAAATCGGAGTCCGTTTGTGGCCTGGGCGATGATTTTAATGAACACTGCTCCTGGTGGCCGAGGTAGTCGACTCCGAGTTGAATTGGGACTCCGACTCCGAGATGAATTGGGACTCCAACTTGACTTGAACGCCGTCCTTGCCTCCCTCCTGGCCCTTGCTGGTTCCCAAGGCCTTCATGATCCTCTCCAAAGTTCCTAAGTACGATATAATCAATAATATCATTAGGTAGCATACCATCCTCACAAGTATATACGCGGGCACTTAGGAACAAGCTCACCTGTTGATTCAATTGCCGTGCTCGTGCTCTTGTGATGGGTCCTTGCATCACAACTAGAGGAGTCTCGGGCGTATGCATAGGAGTGATGTCCTCATCACTTCCCAACTCCATCGTCCTCTGGATGAAAGTCCTTCCAGCAACTACTCGGAACACACTTTATGTTAAGAAAATTGAGGAGCTGAGGAAGAGAGGATTAACCAGATGGCATGTTGCCCAGAACTTTCTGCCATGGCAATCAAGACCGCTGAAGTGCTGGGACCACCTGGCCTAGGACTACTCAGGGATCGATGATGCAACCATAGACAACCCTAAGAGTAAGTGGCAATAACTTTATATGTTGCTTTTTTTGCCATGACTGGGGACTAACGAACTGACTTACTAACCAATAGCTTTGTTAGAGGCAAACATTTCCTCCTGACTGAGCAAAAGGTCCAGGGCTTAGAACCCATCCCTTGTGGCGTAGAGGCCTATTCTCTGACCGATCCTTGACCAGAGGTATTTATTGAATAACGACCAATCCTACTACACCTGGGTGTGCATTGTTGCTTAACCAATTTTGTCTTCAGGAGGCCTCGTTTGATGAATATAGCAGGCAGCTTGAGGAGGCCATCGGCTTGGATGATGAGCCAGCATAGTACGATGGGTTGGCATCAGGCTCAGCTCCTACCGGCGTGGGCCCATCTGTGGATGACGTGGCGCCCGCCATAGCTCCCAGCGAGGTCAAAATAGTTCTAAAGCAAGAGGTGGCTGACTCTCCTCGAGTGAGGAGGTCGACATCGCTGACACTCCATGACCATCGAAACGGCCTCGGACGTCATCGCGAGATCTTTTGACCAGGTGATATTCAATCGCTCGCTCAGATGCTATGAGATCGCTGCTGACGTAATCCAATAGATTTTGGAGGACCAGCGGGCCACCTGGGGTGCCGATTAGCAGAATCTGGAAGTTGCTTCATAGCCATCTCCTCGAAGGGAGCCTTCATCGATCGAAATGGTCAGAACGGTAATGTCACTGTTAGGTAGTTACTTAATCCGCTTATAACCCGGCATCTTGCTCATGATCGTCTTGTGTGAACAGGCTCCTCCTTCGGTCACTGACCAGCTGGGCCAGTCGAGAAGGCGGCTACCGGGGCATAACCAGTCCCGATGAAAGCATCTGCCTTAGAGAGGAATGTAAGGTGAAGTTCAAGATGGGGAGGTAAAGTTACTTCTACATTCTATTAGCTGCAATTTCTTCTTTTTCTCTAGGAAAATCTTATAGGAAGCCCCTACAGGAAGGGTGCACCCAATGGCATGATCGATTGTGCCACTTCTAGTGCCTTAGCTCTGCCGGACATAGTCGCACCCGCTTCGGTCGATGCCTTGCCTCTACCAGACATGGCTACTCTTGCCCTGATCTCTGAGGCGCCAGCTCCGACCACGATGACAACAACACTGCCTCTTCCGACCCCTCCGGCGCCCTTCGAATACTGGTCAGTCTTGAAGCTGCAGCTACAGGTATATAAACACATCCTACTACTTCTTGACCTTGGATCTATTCTCCACTCTGCCCCTCTCTTTTTAGCTTCTTTTGACCGCTTTTGACAGCGTGTTATGGAAATCTTGCGTCATATCGAGTCGTTCTGTGAGCAAGCTCATCAGCCTCCCAATAGCAGGTAACCAAAATGAAGGACTCTGAGCTAGCAGAAGTTTGGGCTGAGCTGAAGGCGGCCAGGGCTAAAGCCAATGCAGAGGAGAAAAAGTTGAAGGCAGAGGTGAAGGCGCTAAAGGCTCAGAAAGCCTCTTCGGACACTGTGTGGATCAAAGCCAGAGTCGATCGGGACCAGGTGGAAGTGAACCTGAAGGTGGTCGAGGGAGAAAACGCTACAACAGAAACAACATTTTCCACTCTGCAGTTGAAAACCCTCCAAAACATGGCTTCGTCAGCTCGTCTTGTGACCTCGTATCTACTGGGTCTAGTGAAGAACCACCATCCGGCCCTGGACCTCTTGTTTTGGATGAGGGCTTCACCTATGTGAAGGACGAGGCTGCCAACCTCATCGAGTCCTTCAAAGGCCAAGCCGAGAGGTTCGTGGACCAATTGGAGCTGTCTCTTGATGGCGACACCAGCAAAAACCCCTAGGGTCATCATGTCAATGTATTCGAACTCGTGCTGACGTTGTGGCCTTTTAATGAAAAATACTGATTGATTTGCTTGTCTATCATGCCTTCTTGATTCCTTGCTTATGAAATAAAAGAGACACGAGTAGATGCAAATTCGATTAGCACTTATAAGCCTTTAGTTTTTGCATCCGTATCTTAACTATACCTGCACACAAGACTTAAGAGAAAATTCTCATCAAATTTCTAAGCCCCCGAGCTTATGCTTGGAGAGGATGTGCATAATATTGGTGTTATATAGACAACAACAAGAGTTATGCGATTCTTTGCAAGCCTTTATCGACTATATGACTTAGACTGTGTAGCGAACATGAACTTGTTGAGTAGCGCATGTAGAACTGACTAGGGGCCTCATCTCCCACTGGTCGCTAAGCATTAAATATCTAACAATCTTGTGCTCGTTTGTGTGCAGGATAGAATTTCTCGTCATTAGGTTTAGGCATGGCCGTGCTTTGGTTTCGCTCGCTGACCAGCTAAGCATGCAATTGAGTAAATGCGCGCAAAGAAATTCACATTCATATAAGCTAATAGCAAAGATTTTGTGCCTACAGTGTGCTCCACTCGATAGTAGTATCGACCGACAGGGAGTTGAAAAAAGCAGAGAATTGAAAAGGAAAAAAGGCATCGAGTTACCTGTAGCCCCCGACTCCTAACTCGATGAGATCATCGGGTGGGGAGTAGAGTATGGTGAGCATAATGCTGTCATTCGGCTCTCAACTCTTACTCGATAGCTGGATCATGGTGATTGCGGAGCATTAGCATCATGCACCTGTTACGACTCCATATCCCTTACTCGATAGGCAGCTCAACCCGAGAACAGGGCTAAGCGAAGGTGAAAATTTGGGCGATATAACCTTCGACCTCCAACTCAATAAGGTGTTTTGAGAAGCATATGCGCCATCCTGTATCTGTAAACCGTGACCCTCCACTCTACTCGAGAAAAAGGAAATCGTCAACAAATAAGATATCAAGGAATGCAACTCCTGACCCTATGCTCGACTTAGCCGTCAGGGCGAGGGCAGAGTGAATGCGCTGACAAATGAGTAGTGTAGCCTTCAACTTCTTACTTGATAAACATTTAGAGGAGGAAGCGGAGCATAATCATCTTAAACGATAACTCTCGACTGTATGCTCTGGCGCGTGAGCCGCCTAGCATACTTGGCAGAGTTCAGCGTTGGCAAAAACATGATGTGGCCCCTGACTCTCTACTCGATTAGGCCATTGAGGAGACAATTGAGCATGAGCATCATGTACAGCACCTTCGACCATACACTCAGGTGCATGAGCCCCCGAGCGTACCGATAAGGCTTAACATTATTTTTGTTCAGTTATTATGACTAAGGACTGCTACAGCCATCGTGTACTTTGGTTTTCGTGGGGCCTATCTTGACTTAGTGTCTCTTCAGTTTCTGCATTTATGTGAGAGTTCAAAAGGATGCCTTCTAGATTGGAACCGACATAGACTCCAGTTGGGTTGTGACTCCTGTCCTGACCTGTTCCAGGGCTATAAATAGATAGGACACGCTGTCACCTGGCCTCACCCTTCTCTTCCTTTTGCTTTGCAACACTCTGTCCTCTTCAACATCTTCATGGCCTCCTTGCCTCCTCTTCTTCTATCAAGATCCTTGAAGGATCCCCTCCTAGAGAGATTTATATTGAGATCCCTCCTCTCTGCCTTCGGCCATGGGGCCCTCATGGCGCATCATCATTATCCTCTTTGAGAATGAAGACTACAAAATTGACTGGGATGCAGTTGAGAAGGAGGTCTGGCCCGAGGAGGAGGAGATCAATTGGAGGGCCGTGGAGTAGGAAGTTTGACCCGAGGAGAATGATGAGGTGATGAGCAAGTTGCACGTCGCCACCGAGGAAGACCATGTGACCTCCGTTCCTCTTGCGAGGGCGGATGCTGCCTCCAACACCATAGGAGAAAAAGGCAAGGCCATCGACACCAGCGGCGGAGGTGAAGCACAAAACAGCTTCATGAATCTGGTGCTTGCTCGCCCTCCAAGTCATCACGGTTGCCAGGGGGTTTTGGTGGCACAGAAGGATCCTTTGCCATCAACGGTCAGCGCACCCTCGCCGCCTCTTTCAGCCCTCCCCAAGGGCGCAGGCCCATCCCGGGGGCTATCAGCTACCAGCCCCCGAGAAACTAGAAGAGGAGACGTGATGTGATGCCTTCGAAGGCAAGTAGATGTAGGGTGCATAGGGTAGCCTATCTTCGAATGTAATAGAATACTTTTGTTAGAAATATAAATAAAATAATCTTTTTACTTACCTGGAGTTTTTTTGTTCGATTTTTGGATGCCATGTTCTCTTTTATGTTTGGAATTTTCTGAACAGATCTATGTTCCACGAGTTGTCCAATATCACGCCATCTGTCATAGATAACTGCACCGATTCTAGTCGAGTCGCTTCGACTAACACATAGGGTCCTTCCCACTTAGGTGATAACTTGTTACAATTATCTTGTTTCTGCACCTTTTGTAGTACTAAGTACCCAGCATTGAGCTCTCTTTCCTGGATTCTTGTGCTATGATATCTGCGCAAAGCTTGTTGATACTTGGCTGCTTGAATAGATACTCAATCTCTATATTGTTCGAGTAGATTTACGTCATTTTCTCGCTCTTGTTCTTGTTCCTTTTCAAAGTAGTTCTCCACTTAAGGCGATCTGAACATTAACTCGGTTGGAAGCACCACTTTTGCTCCGTAGACCAAGAAAAATGGAGTCACACCAGTGGCTCAACTAGTCGATGTATGAACGGTCTATTACTCTGAGGATGAGCTACAAAGGCGAAGAAAAACTTGATTCCCAGTTCTTCGCAGAAGACTGTAAAAGAAATGCTCTTGAACTAGCTACCGTTGTCGGTAATCACTAGATTTGGAATGCCAAATCGAGTAACCATGCTCCACATGAACCTCTTGGCCACTTCTGAGGTGATGTTCCTGATGGGTTTAGCCACGATCTACTTGGTGAACGTGTCGATTGCCACGAAGAAGAACTTATAACCTCCTTAGGCTCTAGGGAAATATCCCAAGATATCCAAACCATAGACGGAGAAGGGCCAAGACAGAGAAATAGTTTGCAGAGCCTGGGCTGGTCGAGTGGTTTACTTGTCGTATGGCAGCTTTCGCACTTTTTCACCAACTCGCAAGCATCTTGGAGGGCAGTTAGCCAATAGAACCCTTGCTAGAAAACTTTCCCTACTAGAGTGCGATAGGACGCATGGTTGCCATAGATGCCCCTATGGACATCGAGCAATATTTTATTGCTCTCTTCCTGGGTGATGCACTTCATCAAGATTCCATTACTCCCTTTTTGATAGAGCTTACCATCTACCAATGCATATAGCTTGGATTTACATGCAATTTTCTCTGCTGAGGCATCATCGTTAGAGATCTCTTGACCTTCGAGATAGGCCTACAATTGGGTTATCCAGGTCGGTTCGTGTTCGAGTAGCACAGCTTTCGTGTCTTCAAGTTTTGCCTTGCTAGCTTGACCAGACTACTGATCGAGTTGGGCAGCATCTGTCTCTCACGTGAGGAGACAGATGGTTTAGGGAGTTTTTCGATGAAGACTCCCATGGGCACGGGCGAACGAGATGAAGCAAGCCTAGCAAGTTCATCGGTGACAGTGTTATCACTTCGACGGATGTGCCTTACCTCGAGACCTTCGAACTTGTACTCTAGCTTGCAGAACTCATTCAGAAATGCTGCCATGATGTCATCCGATCACTGGTACTCCTTTTGCACTTGGTTTACAATTAGCTGTGAGTCCCCTTTCACGAGTAATTGCCTAATCCCTAGTGTCGCAGCTATTCAGAGTCCATTGACCAGTCCCTCATACTCTGCAATGTTATTCAAAGCTTGGAAATTGAGTTGGATGACATATTTAAGTTCCTCACCTGTAGGATATTTCAGCATGATGCCAGCCCCCGAGCCTTAGAGCGTAAGCGATCCATCGAAGAACATGGTCCAGTGGTCATCAATCGTCTTGGTTTCCTTTTCCTCGACATGAGTCCATTCCGCGATGAAGTCCGCTAGAACTCCTGACCTGATGCTGGTCCACGGTGCGAAGTCGAACCTAAACTCGTTGAGTTTGACGACCCACTGCACAATGTCGGCGTGTTTGTGCTAGACAGTATTGGTTCGAGTGTATAACCAAGTTTCGGTGGGGGGGTCTTCGTAGCCGCGTCACTCTCGACTCTCCTCTCGGGAGGAGCAGGAAAAGAAACTCAAGAACACACAGAGAACACACCAGGATTTACCCAGGTTCGGGCCCCCAATGCGGGTAACAGCCCTACGTCCAGCTCAAGTTCACGTTGCTCTAGTATACCACTTGCTCTTAGTTCGTCTGATCTTTCGATCGTCCGAGCTAGGGATCTCTTTTTTGCTGTGAACTGGTCGACTGACCGATCTCCCTCACCCCATGCACCCTAGCTCCCTTATATACTCCCGGGACTGGCTAGGGCAAGTGGAGGGAGTGGTTTTACATTAATTACATTGATTGTGTTGAGTCCTATCGCTACTGTCCTTCTGAGCCTCATTGTCCACGCCGTTGCTTGACGTCGCCTGTCTTCGGATCGCCCAAGGGGAGTGTGGAGTATATGGACCCTGGGTATCTGCATGGCAGGCCGTGAGGACCACCCAAGAGGGGATGGGCCAAGCCGACTACATGAAGATGGGTATTGCCCAGAGGCAAAGCCGCCATGCAAATGTGGAAACCTCAAGATGGAAACCAACCCTGCTTAGGGAGGATACAATTGTAATCCTAACCGCCGTCATGTTTAGCGGATAAGGAAAGAGATACAATCCCTACCTTGTATCTAACCAGGACTCTCCTATGTAACCCGCACCTCTCTACTATATAAAGGGGGGCGGGAGATCATTAGATCACGAGAACAATCTCATCAGCAATTAGCTAGCCACATACATAATTCCAGAGCACAGGACTAGGGTATTATCTCCTCCGTGAGAGCCCGAACCTGTATACATCCGGTGTCTCGTGCTACCATCAAGTTTGGATCCGGCGCCTAGCCCCCTTTTAATTATTACCGACAACAAACGTCGACAGGGAGGGGTTCGGACATTGCGTGACAAACGCCTGGTACACACGTCTCCCCGCCCTACCTTGGGCGGTGTAGATGGAACGGTAGTTGGTGGAGCTGGCTCAGTTGGAGGGACAGGTCATCATGCCGTCAGGCAGCCACGCCCATTTAATGGCTCTTCAGACACATCGTAATGGCTCCATGCGCATTCAATGGCTCCCATGCTCATTTAATGGCTCCCGTGCGCATTAAATGACCATGATACATTGTGATCCTGGCGAAGACTTCGGGTGGAAGCCTTCCAGCCCTATCTGCGCGAATGACTGATAATGGACCCACCTGCTCATCGAACGACCACGTGGCCTGGTCGTCGGGCTGCTTTCCAAGTGGCCACGTGGCCTAGTCATCGGGGGCCATGACCTGGTCGGCTAGGGTCGGGACCTGGTCGCCCGACTGCTCGCTAGGTGGCCACGTGTCCTGGTCGCCCGACTGCTCTCTAGTTAAGTCCCACATATAGGACCTAATTCTTTCCATGTCTTGCGCACATGGTCCCACCTGACAGCGGCGGAGAGAGTACCTCGGTGTAGAATACACCGACAGTAGCCCCTGGAACTGCCCCGGAGTGCGCCTTAGAAGATTTTGGAGATATTCTTTGACCTGGACATGGTCCTGGACGGGTCCCACTCCTGTACATGCAACCGTATAGATTCTCTCCAACCGCTTCAACTCTTCGGGTCTTGTCGTCTTGTGCCATTATGATCTTTTTGCGAACCGTCGGGTCGTGGGGGTGCGACTCCTCGCATCCTGAAGCCATGCACGGCTTATAAATAGGCATGTTCGCCTCTCCACGATCCGCACTCTTGTTGCATTCATCGTCTTTTGATTCTTGCTTCTTTATCTTTTGCTTCTTTGCCACCACGGCACCAAGACAGCATTCCGGCCGCATGGCTCTTCCCCCTTCGGTGACGGATGAGTCACGATTGGGGAACATTTTTTACCTGGCCCCTGAAGGGACCATCCACCTCAGGGCAGGCACCGTCTCACCAAGATGCAACCCTAGAAAGGTAATAACCTTCGTCTGGGCGCTGGCGGCGGGCCTGATGCGCCCTACTCTGAGTTCTTCCTCACTGTCCTTCACTTCTACGAGATCCACCATCTTCACCTCACCCCCAACTCCGTCATCATCCTTTCCACCTTCGCATACCTCTACGAAATGTTCGTGGGGGTGATGCCGAATCTTCCTCTCTTCTGATACGTCTACACTCTCCGTGGCTCCACCGATGGTGGGGTCGTGGAGAGTTGCCATTTTTGCCTCCGAGATGACTCAGCCTCCCGCTACATCCCCACGCAGATGAAAACCACCTGGAAGATGTGGTGGAACGAGAGGCTGTACATTGCTGACGACAGCGGGCTTGACGTTTTGGAGCTACCGTCGGTGTCAGCAGCCGCTATTGACAACTGGGGTTCCCTCGTCAAGGAGATGGCGGAACTCCGGTCCATGGTGGCCCGCATCGACCAGTTGCGGGCCTCCAAGCTGACCGAGGTGCTGGTCATCAGAGACTTCATGACCCGGCGGATCAGCCCCCTGCGGCGACGTGTTAGGCCAGCCTGGCAGTACACCGGCAATGACGACGTGACCCGCACATACCCAGGCCATAAGTTATCGTTCGTCATTTTGGCGGCTTGCTTCTCCTATGTGGTCGCCAAGAGATGGTTGATGTCTTTTGTCTTCTGCCACGCACCAAGAACTTGAGTGCCGCCGGGGTCGAGGCCTAGGTAATCTGGTCACTACCACAAATGCCAGCGACTGGGCTTCCTTAACGGCTCCACCGCTTTCTTGACTACACAAGGCGGGCGGCACGTGATCATCGCCTGCTTCCCCTCAATGGACTCCACCGGGAGAGCCACGATACCACCTCGAGTCCCCCTGACGATAAAGGGGAGTCTAGCTCCTGCCGATGACCAGAGCGCAGGGGAACGACCGGTCGCTACAGATGCTTCGAGTCCAGACCCGAAGAGACCCTACGCCACAGGCATCTCTTCTTCTCCCAGCCCTTCCGTGCCTCCGAGCATGGCGGGGGCTGGGTCTTCTCCTGGTGCCTCCACGCTTTCCGCTGGGAAGGACGTAGCGCCGTCGCCCCCTCCGCCTCCTGCACCGGCACTAGCGCCAGTGCCGGTGCCGGGCCCAGGAGTGGGCTCGTGCTTCGCGCTTCTTTTGTCCACTTTGGGGGCGCTTCCACTACGTAAGCTTCTTATTTTTTCTTGACATGTTCTTCTGTTTGCTGGTGCTAACCCTCTTTCTTGGTGTCTTCAGGGCGGACCCCCAAGGTGGTACTGGTGGTCGAACGACCACGCCGTCTCCTACCACCGGGATCACTGGCCCGCGGCCGCCACCTGCCCAGCCATTGGGCCAAGAGGTAGCTGCTCATACCGGGGTTGCTGCCTACTACTCGGTCGCTCCGTCTGCTCCCTCTGTGCTCGCCACCCGGCTTGCCGACCTGGTCGTCGAACTTGCCGTGGCTACCTCCCTCCACGACAAGCAGACGGTGTCGCTGCAGGAGGAGCTGGCATTGGCGAAGGCCGAGAAGATGTCATTAGTGGCCCGAGCCGAAGCCACCGAGGAGCAGGCGAATGGTGCCAAGGAGATGTGCAACTCGTTGAGCGTAGAGATGGGCCACAACCTGCGCAACCTCATCACCATGCTCCGCCCCGCCTTTAAGTGCATGGTCAGCAGCTTACAACCATTAGGGGTGATGGTGAACGGTTCGCTGGAGGAATCAGCGGCGCACTACGCTCACAGTGTCACCCTTGTCACCGATGCCCTCGCTGGCCTGCCTGTCGCCTTGGCAGACTGCTCCGCCTGGGAGGGGCGGGAAGTCACGGTCGCCATAGCGGGAAGTCACGCTTATTAGAAATAAATAGGCAAATAGGCGCGCAAAGCCTAAGTCCTGGTCATTGTGTGGGAGGGGAGTGCACACTAGGTTGTCATTTTCTTATCACCATCAGAGCTTAATCCCTTGTACTCTACCGGGACTAGACCAGAGAACTGTGAGGCTAGGGAGCAGGTTGCGTAGAGGTGGGGCAAATGGTGAGCGGAACTTTGCCGCGAAGCACCATGGTGGGCGGAGCATAGCCGCAGCGCAGTTGGCCACACGCACCTGCTAGACGCCAGTCTGTGCTCAACACAGAAACTGGGAGTCCACGGCATTGCCAAGGGACCCTTGCAATCCTTTTGGACCAGACAAGAGAACTGTAGGGCTAGGAAGCAGGTCACGTAGAGCCGGGGCAAATGGTGAGTGAAGCTTTGCCACGAAGCACCATGGTTGGCGAAACATGGCCACATCGCACTGGGCCACACGCACCTGCTAGACGCCTGTCCGGGCCTAGTGCAGAAGCTGGGGGTTCAAAGGAGTTGCCAAGGGGCTATCAGGCTATTGGTACTCGTGACAACCAAGTGTAGCACAAATCCCATAGGTATAAAAAAGTTGAATGAATCAGAATGATAATCGACTGTATACTGAGCATGTGGAGCCCAAGATCAACTAGGGGAGAGTGCAGCAGCCTTCTAGCCGAGTAGGGGCGAGGCCACATAAAACTTACAGCATGCCGAACGTCTCTTGCTAGGTTGTCCATTTTCTGTCGCCATCCGGAACTTATGCCCTTGCCATCTTTGTGAGACCAAGCCAGAGAGCTGCGGGGCTAGGGAGCAGGTCGCTTAAAGGCAGGGCAACTGGTGAGCGGAGCTTTGCCGCAAAGCACCATGGTGGGCGGAACACAGCCGCAGCGCACCGGGCCACACGCACCTGCTAGATGTCTGTCCAGGCCTGACGCAGGAGTTGGGGGTCCACGTTATGGCCAAGGAGCCACTGGGATACTGGAACTTATGACAACCTTGTGAGGCGAGTTCAGGGGTAGAACTTCCGCAGTAGCTATATGTTCTAGGAGTTTGCCAGCTCCCGACCATCTTCTGCAGCTAAACGAACCGCCCCGGGCCGAGAGATAGAGACCACCTTGAAGGGGCCCTCCCAACAGGGAAACAGTTTGTCGCAACCTGCCTGTGGTGGAATTCGATGCAAGACAAGGTCGCTTACTACCAGCGTTCTCTCACGGACTCAGGTGGCATGGTAGCGCTGGAGACTTTGCTAGTACTAGGCAGCACGCAGTGTCGCCCGATCTTGAACTTCCTAGAGGAAGTTGACATCGTCTTAGTGTCGGTCTTCCTGGTCTTCTTCATTGAAGGCCGATACATGTGGCGAGCCCAAGGAGAGCTCGAAGGGTAGTACCGCTTCGGCATCGTAGACCAGGAAGAAAGGAGTCTCCCCGGTCGCACGGCTGGATGTGGTTCAGAGACACCACAAGATCGCCGGCTCTTTTCGCCATCGTGCTCGGCCAGGAGCTGTCGAACGCTTTGGTCTTGAGGCCCTCAGACCCGGTCGTTAGCGCCTTCAGCTTGTCCGTTGCTTCGTGGATGGGCCTCGGAGGCAAAACACACCTTGGTGCCCATTTCTTCACAGAATTCTAGGAACGTTGCGCTGGTGAATTGGGTGCCATTGTCGGTGGTGATGTGGTTGGCAACTCCAAAACGAGTGAAGATCCCGCACATGAACCTGATGCAGCGGAAGCCGTGATGGCGCACATTGCTTCGGCTTCAACCCATTTGGTGAATTTGTTGATGACGACGAACAAGTGGGTGAAGCCCTCTGTGGCTCAAGGAACGGACCAGATATCAACCCTGCATCACGAACGGCCATGAGAGCGGGATGGTTTGCAGAGCTTGGGCAGGAAGGTGGGTCTGCTTGGCGTGGAATTGGCACGCCTCGCAACTCCTTACCAACTCACAAGCATCCTGAAGAGTAGTAGGCCAATAGAATCCCTGGCGGTAAGCTTTACCGACCATTGTCCAACTGGACATATGGCTCCCGCACATGCCTCCATGGATATCAGAGAGCAGCTTGCTGTTTACTTCCTGAGTGATGCACTTCAGGAGAATTTTGTTTCTACTCTGGCGATATAGTTCCCCACCTATCAGAGTATAGCACTTGGCATTGCGTGCAATTCTCTCAGCTGAAGCATCATCATCGGGAATCACTTGATTACATAGGAAGTCCAGGATGGGATCCATCCACTAACCCCCCCGACCAAGTGTGGCGATCTCGTGATGATCGCCTGGGTACTCCGCCTGGCCGAGTGTTTCCAACAGTACCGCCTTGGCGGTGTTACCGTTCTGCCTCCCGGAGCCGGGGGATGTAGCAGCCGCGTCGTCGGCCCCGCCAGAGTTGGGGGCCGAGACGGGTGCGTTGGCTCCCCACGCGGAACTGGGGGATATGACAGCCGCATCATCGGCCTCGCTGGAGTTGGGGGCCGAGACAGATGCGTCACCTCCCCTCACGGGATCGACGGATGTGGCAGCCGCGTCATTGGCCCTGCCGGAGCTGACGACCGAGACGGATGCGGTGCCTCCCTGCCCGGAATTAGAGGACGAAACAACAGCTCCATTGGCCCCGCCGAAGTTGGGGGTAGCAATGGACGGTCGTGCAAACCTTCTTTCGAAGACTTGGACCGGAACCGACATGTCCTTGGCCCCGCCGGAGACCGGGGTGACAATGGACAGTCGTGCACTATCATCCCTACCGGAGACTGGGGAAGCGATAGACGGTCTCGCAAGACTCCTTTCGGAGGGGCGGACAGGAATAAAAGCGCCATCGGCCCTGCTGGAGTTGGGGGCAGCGATGGACGGTTGGGCAAGCTTTTCTTCAAAGACTCCAACTGGAACAGAAGCCTTTGATGAGGCGAGCTGCGAAAGCTTGTTCGCTAAGTGGTTGTCGCGTAGGTGGATATGGATGTACCCTAGCCCGTCGAAGTGGCGCTCCATCCTCCTGACTTACGCCAAGTAGGCGACCATCGCGGGATCAGAGCACTGGAACTCTTTTCGCCTTGGTTGACAACGAGCAGAGAGTCACCCTTGACGTGCAGACGCCAGATGTTGAGTGCGGCGGCGGCACGTAGCCCTGCCAGCAACCCTTCATAATTGGGGATGTTGTTGGTAGCCTTGAAGTCCAAGACGATCAGGTACCAGAGGACGTCTCCGGTCGGGGAGACCAGGACAAACCCAGCCCCCGGAGCCGTCGAAGAACAGGGTCCACGAGGGTAGCACGGGTGCTTCTTCAGCTTCTGGAGTGGAGAGAGTCCACTCGGCGATGAACTCGGCCAACCTTTGACTCTTGATGGCAGTGCGCGGGTGAAACCTGAGGCAAAATTCGCCTAGTTCCACCAACCACTTGGCGACGCAACCTTTGGCTTCTCGATTGTGGGGTATCTCTCGAAGTGGGTAGGCTGTGACCACCGTGATCTCTCGTCCCTGGAAGTAATGTCGGAGCTTCCGGGGCATCACCAGAACAATGTAGAGCATCTTCTGGGCCTGCGGATATCTGGTCTCCGCGTTGAATAGTACCTTGCTAATGTAGTAGACTGATCTCTGGACGCTTTCCCTCTCTGCCACCAGCACCGCACTCACTACCGCCGGGATAGCTGTGATATAAGAAGCAGCGACTCGCCGGGAGTAGGAGTGACCAGTACTGGGGGTGAGGAGAGGTACTGCTTCAGGTCTTCAAACGCTTGTTGGGCTTCAGGTGTCCATTCGAAGTGGTTGGCTCTCTTCAATAGCTTGAACAAGTTGAGACTTTTTTCCCCCAAGCGGGTGATAAATCGCCCGAGGGCGTCGAGCTGACCAACGAGCCTTCGGACATGCTTGATCGTCGTGGCTTCATATGTTCGATGGCCGCAATCTTGTCGGAATTGGCCTCAATGCCTCGACTGGACACGAGGAATCCCAATAGCTTCCCAGAGGGTACACCGAAGACGCACTTCTCGGGATTGAGCTTCAAGTGAATTTTCCTGAGGTTGGCGAAGGTTTCCTTCAGATCCTCAATCAGTCCTTCGCTCTTCTCAGCCTTTACCACTAGGTCGTCGACGTATACCTCCAAGTTCCGCCCGACCTATGGTCGAAAAGTGGCATGCATGCCACGCTGATAAGTAAAACCAGTATTTTTAAACCCAAATGACATTCGAATATAGCAATAAACACACATAGAGGTTACAAACGTGGTCTTCTCTCATCCTCTTTTGCCATCTTTGATGCGGTGGTACCCGAGTACACATCCGAGAAAGCATGTGTCGTGCCCAATTTATCACGGTTCGGACACTCAGTGTATTCGTGTACTAGTCGAGGATCACGCTAGTACACACAGATAAACAGGTTGAAGTACCACAATCATACGCAGCGAATTAATAGTAAAGTACTTCAAGCAGAGTATAACGAGTTACACGGCCTTATGGCCACCTTACAATACTTCACAGCGAGGCGATAAATATCATCGATGTCGTTCATTCAAATGGAAGCAAAATACGATAGCGGAACCCTCTCTAGCCACAAAGCTCTTGAGTGCGGCTTAACCCTTAATCCTCCTGCCTTGACGAACTCTTCATTCCAAGTCGCACGGCTTCTTCTTCTTCGAGGTTTTGTCGATGCAAGGGTGAGTATACAACATACTCAACAAGTCATGCACAATGCGCTTCTATTACTACATGCATGGCTTATTCCAAAGGAAAGGCTTAATTGGGTATTTTGCATAAGCATTTCTTTTAATAGGTAATCCTACTAGATTAAAAGCGATAAAATCAATAATATTTAATAATTAATTTCTCAATTCTTTTCTCATAGGTTTTGGCTCACGCCCTTAATTTGATTCTTTTGGCACACAACCACCCATTCCACATTTTCATTTTGAAAATCTAACCCTTATTTGTAATCACCGAGCAATGTCCAATACTGCGGACACGGCTATTGAATAGATTCACACACACACTCTGCAGAGGTCAGTACACTTTACCCACAGGATACTGATCGTTCACCACACAGCGATTGATTGTAACAAAGTCTTTCGAGACTAACACTTAGCGATGATCCTCTCGATGTGCCTTCCTAACACTTCCCTCACACAGAGCCAAAGTTTAGAAACGAGCACATACCGTTAGATGGGTACCAAGCCGCAAAGCAGTACGCTCCCGTCTGATTACATTTTTGGTGTAATCACACCCGAGTATCAAAGGAAAGATATTAGAAACCTACTTAACTAGGTCCGTCCCATTCCTGGATAAGTGGTTGTACGGAACTCAGCTCAAAGGCTCGCAAGGTTAAGTCCTTAATTGTCCGGGCAAGACAACCATTTTATACATCTCGGCACACAGCCTTCACAATCTTTTCATACATCCCATTGCCACACAGGCCCACAGCACGAAGCCTTCTTGCCACTTGCCCCTTCAAATCATTTTCCCACCCCACTTTATACTTAAGCAACACATGCCATTTTCCACATCGGTTCATGAATAGCACCACACAGTCACTATCCCAGTTCAATTCATGACATCATCGCATTTTCCAAAATCGTTCCATAATGTTTAGTCAATATTCATTTGATATTTGAAAGTCATTCCGCGATACAAGCGGGCTAAGCAGCTAATCACGGTCTAGCCTCCCGTGTTGGCATCATATTAGCATCCAACATATTTAAGCATCTTAGGGTGACAAGGTATTCAGGGCATATAATGACATTAACAAGGTGGCATAATTCAAGATGGGTATCTTAACTACTGTCCCATATAAACAACATCATTTATACTTAACATAGCATGCAATATTTGAATCAAAGTATATTTTTAAAATCTAGGGGCAATATGGTCAAAGCATGACTTGCCTTCGAAGAGGAGTTGGTTCTGGTCGAGGTTCTGCGACGGGTCTTCAAACTCTCCCTCGACGAATTCCGGCAACTCGGAGTCTACTCGGTACAAGCAAACACACAATAAATATATAATACAGACAGCAAACAATTCACTAAAATTGAATAAAAATCACCAATAAATAGTTCACATTTTTACAAATTTTTGGGCACTGGAATCACCCAAATCCGAGTTAAAATGCAAAAGTTATAGCCATTACAAGTTTCTGAAAATTCATAAAAGAATAAACCGAATTATTTCTCTATTTTCCACCGATTTTTCGGCTGATTTTCCCCCCGCGCGACACGTGTCGGCACCGGAGCGAACCACGTCGCCTTCGCCAGCGACAGTGGGCGGATGACGTCGTCTTGACGTCGGACGGCAGGCGGTCCACCCATCGACGTGTGGGCCGGTGAACGGCGCCCGCCCCACATGTCGGTGGATCGACACGCGTCGAGAATTATCCGCCACGCATGCATGCATTCCCGATCGTCGGATTCGAATCTAACGCGCAAGACTAACCGAGCAGTTTACTATTTGCGGGACTACGTGGCGTTACCTTGGGCGTCGGATGAAGATCTGACGGCTGAGGTTGCACGCGAGGAGTCGATGAAGATGCGGCGGTGCTGGTTGCCGGAGTTGGAGAAGATGACACGGGCGACGGCGTTTCCGGGTCTGTTCGGCCGAAAAAAGTAACCACACGGATGCGTCTCGGCTTGGTGAACTCGGAGGTGGTCTTGGCGGCGGCGGAACGGCGACGGCGGCGAAACACGAAGAAACCGTGGCGGGGTGAGTAGCTACTACTGGCGAGCTCCCGAGAAGGCTCGGTGACGAGAGCTAACGGCGAGAGGGGAAATGGCGGGTGAAGTGCTGCACACGCCGCCTATTTCACTCGCTCGGACAGACCTCGAGCGCCAAGAAATCCCCGACACGATCTGCGGCGGCCAATGGCGACGGCGGCGCGACAGTCGCCTCGTCCCGAGGTCGTCCGGTCACATCGACCGTTCGATCGGGAATCAACGGCGCGGATTGACGCGTCGATTAGGGTTTCGGCGCCCGGCCACCGTTGTTGGGCGGCCAACAACGTAGCTAAGGAATTTCAGACTTTTCCGAATAAAAATAATTGTAGAAATTCAAAGTAATTGTTTAGGGCACTAAAAATACCCGAAAAATTCTAGAAAAATTCTAGAAAATATTTCAGAGCATTTTGAGCCTAAATAAAATATTAGTTTTAATTTTTGATAATTATATTTTCTGGTATTTAATTACTCAAAGAAAAATGATATAAATAAAATCCAATAAATCCCAGAAAAAATTAGATAAATTCAATTAAAGGTAATTAAATGCAAATAAAGGTTGGTTAATTCATAAAAATTCAAATAACTCCAAAATTTAAAATCTGGCCAAAATTCGGGACGTTACAAACCTACCCCCCTTAACAGAATCTCGTCCCCGAGATTCGAGGCTTAACTATAGAATAGGTTTGGGAATTCCTTTTTCAGATCTTCCTCTCGTTCCCAGGTGGCCTCACTTTCTGCGTGGTTGCCCCACTGAACTCTGCAAAAACGGGTTGTCTTGTTTCTGGTTCTCCGATCCATTATGTCCAGAATTTTTATCGGTTGCTCTTTGTAAGTCAAGTCTTCTTGCAGTTCAACTTCTTCCAGTGATGTTTGCTCTTCAGGAATTCGAAGACACTTCTTGAGTTGCGATACATGAAAAACATTGTGCACTCCTGCTAGTGACGGCGGTAACTCCAGTTGATATGCGACTTCGCCTTTACGGCTTATGATCTTGAACGGTCCTACATATCTTGGCGCAAGTTTACCCTTTTTGTGAAATCTCTGGACTCCTTTCAGGGGCGTAACTCTGAGATACACGTAATCCTCCGGTTCAAAACTCAAATCTCTACGGCGGTTGTCTGCGTAGCTCTTCTGTCTTGACTGTGCAATCTTTAACCTTTCTCTGATCAGTGCTATTTGCTCTTCGGCTTCTTGAAGTATGTCTGGTCCGAAGACACGACGCTCTCCAGTCTCATTCCAATTTAACGGCGTCCTACAAGGTCGACCATACAATGCTTCAAAAGGTGACATCTGAAGACTTGCCTGATAGCTGTTGTTGTAACTAAACTCTGCATATGGCAAACATTTATCCCAAGTTGATGTATATGCTAACGCACAAGCTCTCAACATATCTTCTAATATCTGGTTGACTCTTTCTGTCTGTCCATCCGTCTGCGGGTGATAAGCTGTACTGAAATTCAAGCGGGTGCCCATTGCTGTATGCAATTTATCCCAAAATCTTGAGGTAAATTGGGTACCTCTGTCCGATACTATCTTCTTCGGCACTCCATGCAAGCATACGATTCTCGCCATGTATAGCTCTGCCAACCTGTCTCCTGAGTAGGTGGTCTTTACTGGTATGAAATGTGCGACCTTTGTCAAGCGATCCACGATAACCCATATGGAGTCATAACCTCCTTGCGTCCTTGGCAATCCGGTAATGAAATCCATTCCGATTTCTTCCCATTTCCACTCTGGTATTTTCAATGGTCAGCAGCGGCGATCCGGCCTCGATGCATAACTTTGACTCGCTGCATACATCACATAGTGCCACGTGTTCAGCAACCTCTCTCTTCATATTCGGCCACCAGAACCTTTCCTTCAAATCTTGATACATTTTTGCACTTCCTGGGTGAATCGAATACTTGGAATCGTGAGCTTCCTCCAATATTAACTGCTTTAATTCCTTTTTTGTTGGAGTGCATAATACGCTCTTTCATCCACAATGTACCATGTTAAATCGACTTAAAATCTTTTGCTGTCCTTCCTCCATCTTGGCCTTGATTCTCTCGATCTTCTCATCATTCTTGACCTTCTCTAATCGATCTTCCAAGATAGGCCTTACTTCTAATGCGACTCTGAATCCTTAGGAACAACTTCCAACTTCAATCTCTGAAGATCCTTGCACAGTTCTCCCTGGCTTTCTTCCACTTTCGAACTTAGTCCATGGCTTTTCCTACTCAGGGCATCAGCCACTACGTTGGCCTTGCCGGGATGATAATGGATTCCCATGTTGTAATCCTTGATCAGTTCTAACCATCTTCTTTGTCTCATGTTTAGGTCAGATTGGGTGAAAATGTATTTAAGACTTTTATGGTCTGTATACACCTCACACCTATTACCAATAAGATAGTGACGCCATATCTTCAGGGCATGCACTACAGCTGCTAACTCTAAATCGTGCGTCGGGTAATTCCCTTCATGTGGCCTTAATTGCCTTGATGCATAGGCTACTACCTTTCCATTTTGCATTAACACACATCCGAAGTCCTTGGCGTGATGCATCACAATAAGATATCGAAACTCGATGCACATCTGGTTGCACTAACTGCGTGTCTTGATGTCGATCTTTTCTTCAATTCTTGGAAACTCTTCTCACAATCCGGTGTCCAAACAAATTTCTTCTCTTTCTTTAACAATTGCGTAATTGGCCTAGCAATTGTCGAGAATCCTTCTATAAATCGGCGGTAATAACCACCATTCCAAGAAAACTCGAACTTGCGAAAGCTGTCTGGCGACTCCCAATGTAGCATGTCTCAACCTTGCTTGGGTCCATGCGATCCTTGGCGGTCATGACATGCCCTAAGAAATCTACCTTACTCTTCCGAAATCGCACTTCTTGAATTTAGCATACAAGCTGTTGCTCTCTTAGTCTTTCGATAATAATCTCAAATGTTGGGCGTGCTCTTCATCGCTTCTTGAATAAACCGAATATCATCTATGAACACAACCACAAATTTATCTAAGTATTCCATGAATACTTTATTCATTAAGTTCATAAAGTATGCTGGGGCGTTTGTCAATCCGAACGACATAACTGTGAACTCATAATGTCCATATCTTGAGGAAAACGCGGTCTTGGGTATGTCCTCTGTCTTGATTCTCAACTGATGATATCCTGACCTAAGGTCAATTTTGGAGAATACTCCTGCTCCTCTTAATTGATCGAAAAGATCATCGATTCGGGAACACGGGTATTTATTCTTTATCGTCACTTAAGTAAGTCGCGATAGTCTATACACATCCGAAAACTCCCATCTTTCTTCTTAACGAATAGAACCGTGCTCCCCATGGTGGCGAGCTCGGTCGATGAATCCTTTTTCCAACAACTCCTCAATTTGCTTTTCATTTCTACCAACTCTTGGTAGACATCCGATATAGCCTCTTTGCTATCGGTCTGTTCGAGTACTAAGTCAATTACTGAACTCTATGTCTCATGCGGTGGCATTCTGGTAATTCCTCGGGAAAAACATCTGGGTATTCACCGACCCTTTGGTACATCCTTTATCTTGACGGTCTCTAGATTATTTACTAACATCGACTTCCTCGAGCGCCATCGCTTGAAATTCCACTTTCCTACCTTGGGGCTTTCAATAGACACAACTCTTCGTCCACAGTCTAATACAGCCTTATGTTTAGTCAACCAATCCATTCCCAGGATAACATCCAGGGTTTGGGTATCTAATATAATAAGGTTCGCTAGGAACTCTACCCCTTTTATTAGTAGCTTAACTCCAGAACATCCGACCTTAGAACGGAGTTCTGATCCAGGGGATTGAACTAGGAGTGTACTTTTAAGATTAACCACATCCAGATTATTTGTCATAGCGAAATCTCGAGAAACGAATGAATGCGAAGCTCCTGAATCAAATAATACTGTAGCTGGCACTGAGTTGACTAAGAACTTACCCAGCACGACGTCCGTAGCATTGTGGACTTCGTCTGCGGAGATATGATTAATCCGGCCTCGTGCGAATGCCTGCGGTGTAGCTCCAGCTTGTGCAGGTACTCGGCTTCCTCCTTGGGTAGGGTCTTGGTGGGTGCTCCTAGATTGAAGCGTCTTGGTGTCACGCCTCCTTTCTTTGAGCGACATTGGCGAAATGCCCCATCTCGTTGCGATTGTAGCGGCGCCTCCACCCATTCTTGATTTCCACTATTACGATTAACAACCTTGGTATTGGGTGCGAGGGGTTTGTCCGACTGGTCTTGGCATTGGTGGCGGCGTCCTGACATTGTTCCCTGGCTGGAACCTGGTGAATTGCTGGGGTATCATTTTTGTTTTCTGATGACCCTGACGTCCTCCTTGCAGAGCTATGCGGCGTTTGCGATTGTCGTCCAGTTCTTTGCGCTTGTCTTCCAGTATGAGCGCCTTGTTTACTAACTCCTGAAAATCCGGGAAGGTGTGAGTAATCAGCCCCACCTGAAGCCCAGAGTTAAGTCCCTTCATGAAGCGAGACTGCCTTGCTTTATCCGTTGCTACGTCATCCGGTGCATAGCGTGCTAACTGAGTGAATTTATTCAGATAGTCGGCCCTTTGCTGGCCTCCTTGCTTGAGCTCGAAATTCCTCCTTTTCGGCTCCATAATACCCTCCGGCACATGGTATTGACGAAAGCTAGGGTGAATTCCTCCCAAGTAATCTCTGCGGGTTCTCTGCGGCCTTGATAATTCTCCCACCATTCAATTGCTTTGTTCCCTCAAAATGGTGAGAGGCATAAAGCACCCTCTCATGTCCTTCACCTTTGGGTTATGTGCAATTTCCTGCGATGGTTCTCAACCAATCATCGCCTCGAGTGGTGGCATTGCCCGAGAATGTGGTGGCGGGTCCTCATAAATTCAGACAATCTTGAGTAGGGGCGTGGCCCATTGTTCCTGACTTGGTTGTTAGCGGCGGCTGAGTCTTTGCTGTTGTCTTTATTGTCATCATTGTTTGCATTAATCTGCGTTTGTCTTTGCGAAATCGCCTAAGTTCGCATATCCTTGGCGGTCTTTGCTGGGGTGGCGGTGTATAGTCTGTTGCCTCCGTGGCGTGATCCTTGCCTCTGCTCCGTTGTTGCAGTGTTCACCATCTGTTGATTCTTGGGGTTTAGGGATAAGGGGAAAAGAATAGGCGAGTATGGAACTTATCGGAAGCAGTGTAACTTAAATAGAACCAATAAGCATTCAAGCATAAATAATAATTAAGTATGGTTTAGTACATAGTCTAAGGACTATGCAACCATATGACAATCACAAACATCACATCAATTGTTCATTACAACATCGCATACTAATGTTGAGAAATAAAAAGACGCGACTCAACACGGTGAGTCTCAGCATAAAAACTGCCTTGACATTACGACAAAGCATCACTCATCGAGCCAACCCGGCTCGGCTCGCCGATCACGTAAACCGGCGGTGAGGTGGCATCGAGAACAAGCGATCCCCATGCCCTCCCACCGGCGCACTTGGGGCTCCACATTCTTGGTCTCTCTGGCGGCCAGGCGCTCCTGCTCTGCTGGCTCCTCCTCGTCGTCGTCGAGCTCCATGAGCGTCGTCGCTCTCCCTGCCCGTAAGAGCCTCCTCTAGCTCGGCGATCCTCACGAGCAGCGTGCATGCGGGTCTCTCGTAAGGCCTCCTCGGTCTCCTCGAACACGGTAGGCGGCTGC
Source organism: Guadua angustifolia (assembly GCA_036346375.1). NCBI lineage: Eukaryota > Viridiplantae > Streptophyta > Magnoliopsida > Poales > Poaceae > Guadua > Guadua angustifolia. The sequence continues at coordinate 48,402,827 of CM070502.1, read as the reverse complement.
GGCTCTGTGTCGTGGCGTCCATCACCTCCTCTGTGCCCGCAGCGAATCGACCCAGTGCACGACGGCGGCGTCGTCCTCGAGTCCAGCGGGCTGCGAGGTCCACCGCGTGCGGAGTGCACACTGGCGGTATCCCACGGCTCGGCCGTGGTCCTGCTGATCCGGCCTTGGCGCAACTCGGCACACTCTGTATGCCCGCCTCGTAGCTAGCTTCGCTTCACCGCGAGGCGGGCGGGCGACTAACACGGCGTGCTCCGGCGTACAAGGTCGCGTCGTCTCCCATCCGCGAGCAATCCGTTGACTATCCAAAGCGAGACTTGTAGAGTGGACGATCGAAGCCTCCCAACACTTGGAGCATCCTCGAGCTCATGGCGTAGCCTCGTGGCGCTCTCCAAAGAGTGGACCATCCGCATCTTAAAGCAGCGCCGTCGAACAACAATTTTTAAAGAACACGAAAGTAATAGCAAAAATACAGCGAGGTATGAAGTAAAGAAGAAGAGATGAGTCAAGATTTCATTGATTATTCTTGTCCAGATTTTATTCTTTAGAAATTAATTTGGACTCCACCAAAGCGGCCGATCTAACTAGGGTCGAGTCTTACAATCGGTATGGCTCGATACCATCCTGTCGTGCCCGAATTTATCACGGTTCGGACACTCTGTGTATTCCGTACTAGTCGAGGATCACGCTAGTACACACAGGATAAGCAGGTTGAAGTACCACAATCATACGCAGCGGAATTAATAGTAAAGTACTTCAAGCAGAGTATAACGAGTTACGGCCTTATGGCCACCTTACAATACTTAGCCAAGCAGAGCGATAAATATCATCGATGTCGGGTTCATTCAATGGAAGCAAAATACGATAGCGGAACCCTCTCTAGCCACGAACTCTTGAGTGCGGCTTAACCCTTAATCCTCCGGCCTTGACGAACTCTTCATTCCAAGGCGCACGGCTTCTTCTTCTTCGAGGTTTTTGTCGATGCAAGGGTGAGTATACAACATACTCAACAAGTCATGCACAATGCGAGTTCTATTACTACATGCATGGCTTATTCCAAAGGAAAGGCTTAATTGGGTATTTTGCATAAGCGGCATTTCTTTTAATAGGTAATCCTACTAGATTAAAAGCGATAAAATCAATAATATTTAATAATTAATTTCTCAATTCTTTTCTCATAGGTTTTGGCTCCATGACCCTAATTTGATTCTTTTGGCACACTGACCACCCATTCCACATTTTCATTTTGAAAATCTAACCCTTATTTGTAATCAAGAGCAATGTCAATACAGGACACGGCTATTGAATAGATTCACACACACACTCTGCGAGAGGCTGTACACTTTACCCACGGATCTGATCGTTCACCACACAAGCGATTGATTGTAACAAAGTCTTTGAGAGACTAACACTTAGCGATGATCCTCTCGATGTGCCTTCCTAACACTTCCCTCACCTGAGCCAAAGTTTAGAACAGCACATACTGTTAGATGGGTACCAAGCCGCGCAGACAGTACGCCTCCGTCTGTCTGATTACATTTTTGGTGTAGCTGTCACCCCGAGTATCAAAGGAAAGATATTAGAAACCTACTTAACTAGGTCCGTCCCATTCGGACAAGTGGTTGTACACGGAACTCAGCTCAAAGGCTCGCAAGGTTAAGTCCTTAATTGTCCCGGGCAAGACAACCATTTTATACATCTCGGCACCAGCCTTCACAATCTTTTCATACATCCCATTGCCACACAGCCCACAGCACAAAGCCTTCTTGCCACTTGCCCTGTTCAAATCATTTTCCCACCCCACTTTATACTTAAGCAACACATGCCATTTTCCACATCGGTTCATGAATAGCACCACACGGTCACTATCCGGTTCAATTCATGACATCATCGCATTTTCCAAAATCGTTCCATAATGTTTAGTCAATATTCATTTGATATTTGAAAGTCATTCCACGCATACAAGCGGGCTAAGCAGCTAATCACGGTCTAGCCTCCCGTGTTGGCATCATATTAGCATCCAACATATTTAAGCATCTTAGGGTGACAAGGTATTCAGGGCATATAATGACATTAACAAGGTGGCATAATTCAAGATGGGTATCTTAACTACTGTCCCATATAAACAACATCATTTATACTTAACATAGCATGCAATATTTGAATCAAAGTATATTTTTAAAATCTAGGGGCAATATGGTCAAAGCATGACTTGCCTTCGAAGAGGAGTTGGTTCTGGTCGAGGTTCTGCGACGGGTCTTCAAACTCTCCCTCGACGAATTCCGGCAACTCGGAGTCTACTCGGTACAAGCAAACACACAATAAATATATAATACAGACAGCAAACAATTCACTAAAATTGAATAAAAATCACCAATAAATAGTTCACATTTTACAAATTTTTGGCACTGGAATCACCCAAATCCGAGTTAAAATGCAAAAGTTATAGCCATTACAAGTTTCTGAAAATTCATAAAAGAATAAACCGAATTATTTCTCTATTTTCCACCGATTTTTCGCTGATTTTCCCCCAGCGACACGTGTCGGCACCGGGCGAACCACGTCGCCTTGACCCCATCGACAGTGGGCCGGATGACGTCGTCTTGGCGTCAAGCCTGGCCGGTCCACCCATCGACGTGTGGGCGGTGAACAGCCCGGCCCCACATGTCGGTGGATCGACACGCGTCGAGAATTATCCGCCACGCATGCATGCATTCGATCGTCGGATTCGAATCTAACGGCGCAAGACTAACCGAGCGATTTACTATTTGCGGGACTACGTGGCGTTACCTTGGGCGTCGGATGAAGATCGGACGGTGAGGTTGCACGCGAGTCGATGAAGATCTTGGCGGTCTTTGGTTGCGGAGTTGGAGAAGATGACACGGCGACGGCGTTTCCGGTCTTTCGCGGAAAAAGTAACCACACGGATCGTCTCGGCTTGGTGAACTTCGGAGGTGGTCTTGGCGGCGGCGAGGAACGGCGGACGGCGCTGAACACGGCGAAACCGTGGCGGGGTGAGTAGCTACTACGGCGAGCTCGAGAAGGCTACGGTGGGCGAGCTAACGGCGAGAGAAATGGCGGGGTGAAGTGCTGCACGCGCGGCCTATTTCACTCGCCGGACAGCCTCGAGGCGCGAAGAAATCCCGACACGATCTGCGGCGCCAATGGCGGCAATGGCGCGATCGCCTCGTCCCGAGGTCGTCCGGTCACATCGACCGTTCGATCGGGAATCAACGGCGCGGATTGACGCGTCGATTAGGGTTTCGGCGCCAGCACAGTGTTGGGCCGGCCCAACACTGTAGCTAAGGAATTTCAGACTTTTCCGAATAAAAATAATTGTAGAAATTCAAAGTAATTGTTTAGGGCACTAAAAATACCCGAAAAATTCTAGAAAAATTCTAGAAATTATTTCAGAGCATTTTGAGCCTAAATAAAATATTAGTTTTAATTTTTGATAATTACATTTTCTGGTATTTAATTACTCAAAGAAAAATGATATAAATAAAATCCAATTAAATCCAATAAATCAGAAAAATTAGATAAATTCAATTAAAGGTAATTAAATGCAAATAAAGGTTGGTTAATTCATAAAATTCAAATAACTCCAAAATTTAAAATCGGCCAAAATTAGGGACGTTACACGAGCTCGCACCCCACCAGTAGAATCCATGATCGGTCGATCGCGCATAAAGTCTGAGATCCTTTAGGCGAGCCTTGTTGAGGTCAATGAAGTCGACACACATTCACCACTTCTCGTTGGACTTCTTGACAAGCATGGGGTTGGCAAGCCATTCAGGGTGAATGACCTCCCAGATGATACCCATGTGCAGCAGCTTCTCCACTTCCTCGCAGATGGCATCCTGTCGCTCGGGAGCCTAGCACCGGATCTTTTATCGGACCGGGCGCGCCTCTGGGAGCGTTGCCAATTTGTGCTCGATCAACTCCTTGGGACCCTAGTCATGTCGGACGGTTGCTAGGCAAACACATTTGCGTTAGACCAGAGAAGGTGACGAGCGCGTCTTCCTATTTGGCGCCAAGGTTAGCGCCCAGCTTGATGGTCTTCTCGGGCTCGGCCACGCTCAGGAAGACCACCTTAACCTCACCGGGCGGACCGGGCGAGGCACGGGTCTTCACCAGAGGGGCTCCCGAGCATACAGCATCAGCCTACCTCGCACAGGTGCCACCTGCCAGGTCCAAGGCTTGCTTGTCGCAGCGCAAGGCTTCTGGCTTGTCCACTTGGATGCTTATGGGACCTCCGGGTCCCGGTATCTTCACCACCATATAGGTATAGTGGGTGGCCGCCATGAACCTGACCAACACGGATCGGCCAAGCAAGGCGTTGTAGGGGAGGTCGAAGTCGGCGACGTCGAAGTCCACCCACTCCATGCGGTTGTTGTCCACGTTTTCAAAAGTAACGGGAAGGCGGACTTGGCCTAGGGGCATCCAGCCAGCCCCGAGGTGACTCCGTAGAAGGGGAGCATCGGGCGCAGCTCCCGCTCCGGGATCTGATGAGCCCGGAACGCCCTAGGGGACAGGAGGTTGATGGAGCTCCCCCCATCGATCAGCACGCGCCCAAGCTTCACGTTCCAAACCGTAGGCGAAACCACGATCGGAAGGTGCCCTAGGCCGGCCGTGCTCGCAGGGTGATCGGCGCAGCTGAAGGTGATCAGCTCCTCCGACCACCTCAGCAGCCTAGTCGCCCCTGTGCTTGGTTCGGCGGCGCAGACTTCCCTCATCAGGAGCTTGTACTTCATGTTGGAGGCGTGGGTGGCTGAACCACCGTTGATGTAGGCCACCTTATGCTCCACCTACTGGAAGGGCAGTGGGGCGGAGTCATCGCCCTTGTCGTCGTCATGAGGAGGGCAGCGTTCCCTGAGCCGCTGCTCCACCTTCTCGTGCACAACCTGTCAATTATCCAAATCGTGTGCATTAGTGTTATGGATAGGGCAGAAGACCTTACCCTTGTTTTCCTACCGATGGTAGTCCTACCAATCGCGACGGCCATCCGGCCGGTCATGACGATCATCCCACCGGTCACGGCATCGTCCCGTCGCGGCTTGACACCCTTGTGCCTACGCTCGGCAGCCAAGACCTGACCAGACTCGACCGTCGCACGCTTCTTCTTGTTTGCGGAACTGGGACCTTTCGAGGTCCTAGCCTCACCTCCGCCAGGAGCGCCGTCCGCTCCAACCGTCCGTTCCCGTGCCTCCGCCGCCCGAGCGCACTTGTGCGCCAAGGCAAATAGCTCGGATGTGGTGGCGATGTCGCAGGTAGCCATCTTCTCTCGCATCTTGTGGTCTCGCACGCCCCTCCAAAAGGCGGTGATGACAAAATGGCCAGAGATCTTGGGGATTGTTTTGCGGCAGTGGCTGAATCACCGGATGAACGCGCGCAACGACTCCCCTCTCTTCTGTTCGAGGGCATGGAGGTCATCCTCCACACCCGACTGGGCGTAGGAGCCCTGGAAGTTGGTGACGAACTGGCCACACAACTCTGCCCATGAGTGCACCGACCCTCTCGGGAGGTTCATCAGCCAAGAACGGCCGGAGCCCACCAGGGCTATCGGGAGATAGTTCGCCATAACCTTCTCGGAGCCACCAGCAGCCCACACCTGCGACTTGAATGCCCTTTCCCTTGCTTCTCCCACCATGACGTGGGCGTTCCTCGCTCGAGTGGCTCGAAGCTTACGTACGTTCTGCGCGCGACTTCGACCGTGGGGTACCGAAGGTACCCAGCAGTTCAGATGCCTCCACGTGGAGCTAGGCCACATCCACGAGGCGAGCGATGTCCCGTAAGCATGGCGCGGCTGGGGTGTCGCCCCCCAGCTCCACCAGTGGGTGCTCCAGAAGGAGGTGAGCCGCGTGCAAGTTCTGGGCCAGCGTGGCCTCCCCCATCACTAGTCACCGTCGGACCAGCTGTGCTCCTGCCGCGGTGGGGGCGCCGCCGTCTTCTATGGAAGGCGTCAGACGGTCCCCCGCTTGATGGGAGTGCGAAGCTTCCATCTTCGCTGTCGGCGCTTGATGATCCGCCGAGGAAAGCAAAGGGTGAAATAGCTACTACCACCCCTACTTGGCACGCCCTGTTGGCATGTTTGTGCCAGACAGTATTGGTTCGAGTGTATAACCGAGTTTCGGTAGGGGGTCTTCGCAGCCGCGTCACTCTCGACTCTCTTCTCATGATGAGCAAGACAGGAAACTCAAGAACACACAGGGAACACACAGGGATTTGCCCAGGCTCGGGACCCCAATGCGGGTAACAACCCTACGTCCTGCTCAAGCTCGTGTTGCTCTAGTATACCGCTTGTTGTTAGTTCGTCCGATCTTTCGATCATCCGAGCTAGGGATCTATTCTTTGTTGTGAACTGATCGACTGACCGATCTCCTTCCACCCCATGCACACTAGCTCCCTTATATACTCCCGGGATTGGCTAGGGCAAGTGGAGGGAGTGGTTTTATATTAATTACATTGATTGTGTCGAGTCCTATCGCTACTGTCCTTCTGAGCCTCTTTGTCTTCGCCGTTGCCTGACGCCGCCTATCTTTAGATTGCCTGAGGGAAGGGGTTCGGATGCTGCATGACGAACGCCTGGTATACGCGTCTCCCTGTCTTGCCCTGGGCGCACTACAGGAATCTGAACTATTTACGTCGGCCAAAAATATATACGTCGGCTTCACAAAACACGACGTATTTACGTTATTATTTACGACGGCATCCGAAAGCTGACAAAAATAGGCCTCCTCTAGGGCTGACTAGAGGTAAAGGTCTGACATGTCCTATCTACGTCGACCAAGCCGACGTAAATATGCCACGTGTCATATTTACGTTGGCCTGGCCAACGTAAATAAGACATGGCATATTTACGTCGGCTTGGCCGACGTAACTACGAAGCTTGGCCGACGTAACTACAAAGCCCTAACTTATCGCACCGGCACTCCCATTAGGCACGAGAACTCATAGCCGCGCGCCGCAAAGAACTAAGCCGCCGGTGCCCATGCCATTGCCACCAGCCCAGCCCGTGCCGCGCCCTTCGCGTCGCCCGTCCGGCCGTCGCCCTCTGAGCCCCTGACCATTGCCCACCCTTGACCGGTGTCACCCTCCGAGCCCACCGGCCGTCGCCCGCCTGCCCTGCCACCGGCCGTCGCCCTCCGCCCGCCGTCGCCCTCCGAGTCCCGATTGGCGCCCTCTGCTGCCGCCATGGGAGGCTCCTTCGGCTCGACCGTCGCCCTCCACCCCGCCTCGCCATCGCCCTCCGCCCGCCATCGCCCTCTGAGCTCAGTGGCACCCTCCTCGCCCCACCCGATGCCAGCAGGCTCTCGGCCGTCGCCCTCCGCCCCGTCCTGTTAGTTTTATGCCACCAATTTTTTTTAGCGAAATCTAAGGTTCCAGTGAATTGGGAGGCTGCCGGAATTGTGAGCTGACATGACTAAAGAGATTCCGTTCAAGCTGTTATTTGCAAATTTATTGAGAAATGTGTTGAAAAAATAACATGGCATAATTAAGCATTTGAGTTAAATCTGGTGCTATTTCCGTGTGATTTTAACTATGGTTAGTTAGGATCACAGTCTTAATAGCTTTTCGTGGCTGGCAGCTATGCCTATGTTTGATACTTCGTTTTCTTCTTTTGTTATCTGTGTACTGGCAAGGGGCATGCTTTGGTGAACGTTATGATGTGCTAATTGCTGCTTTGCTCGTGTGTGTTTTCACTTTTTGGATAGTGAGCTATGGCTATTGCTTTGTTATATGTAAAAAGAGGCATTATGTAATGGAGTTACTGGCACGTTGTTTGTCCTTCGCTTGTCCTTTGGGTGTTTTTTTCTTCCTTCTTCCCTAGAAGGCAGCTGGGCTAGTAGCTTGGACTACGAAGCATGTGGTATTTATTACTTAGTGGGTATTTCTGCACCTTTGCGTTGAGCAAAAATCATTTGGTACGGTCATGTCACTAGGTTGCTGTTGGTGCATGACTTACGAAGGCACGCGCTGCCTTTTGTGGCGAATTCTATCTGCACAGATACTGTTCGGTGTTGGCACAAATCCAATCCAAGGCTGGCTGTTAGCTGTGGACTGTGGTGTTGTCAGACAATTTTTGGTTGGTCTTAAACAAGTCTTGTTGTGTGTAGGTTTGTGAATTTGTAGGTTTGCGGATTTGCTGCGTATTGCACAAAGATAAGCTGTGGACTGAATTTGTAGGTTTGCGGATTTGCTGCGTATTGCACACGGGTTGACAGCTAACTTCACGTAGTCATGGGCACTGCTTTACCATTATTAGTTTAATTTGGGAAATTGGTCAGTTCCTTACTTAGCAGATTCGAGAATGTTTCCAGGTTCAATCGAAGTGTATGGGAGCATGTACAATTTAAGATGCTTGTACATGAGTGCTTAGAGAGAGAGAGAATACATCCACATCATCAGGCACACATGCAGAAGTCATTTCCTCCGTTGGAAGTATCTCTTTTGTGGGTGCTTAGATGCTATATTATCTACTAATTCGATATACTATACACATAAATGCCTGCTAAAGCACTGGTGCCTAATGAAGCATCGATACTACAAAATAAGCACCTCATTTATCCTATGTCGTAAGAAAAATCAGTTCTTTCACTGATAAGCACCTGCATTGCACATGTTCTGATGCCTTTCTAGTGAGACTGTCTGTAGTGGAAATCACGGTAGATAAAATTTGTATGCATAATATATATAAGGGAGTTGTTAATGCACGTATGTATGTGTATACACATATATCCATAAATATATACGCGTATGTATATATAGGGAGCCTAAATAAGAAACAAAAAAATTTGAACTTTTTGCACATGATACATAGGGGTAATATATTTTTTCAAAGGTATATATTTCATTTGAAATGCTATAGATGGGTATATACTCTAAAATCAAAATTGTTGAAAAAGTATACCTTAATTTGGCTTGAATTCATGCATTTGAAATCATGGTGACGGACACCTCACACCATAGTTATGTCAATTATGCTTCCACTGAATTATGTAATCTTTTTCATATCTTTGCCTAGAACTCTTGCTAGTACCAGTAACCCACTTCCACTTTCATGTTTTTATTCAATAGTCATAAAGATGGCTCAGGACCGTAGATGGATGTATGATGGCGAGACAATGCTATGAATCACACACAAGAATGGAGAGTTAATACTCAGGGTTTTTTGGATCATGTTTTCTCCCAAAATCCCCTAGGTGGGGTAGTGAAGTGCCCTTGTGATAAGTGTCATCTTTTCTCTCGAGAGAAAAAGACAACAATGGCTGGCCACTTATGCAAATTTGGTTTCATGCCAAATTATCTTATGTGGTACGAACATGGTGAGTCGCAGAGGAGACAGGTGTCTGCTCAAGCTGAAACTATCGCTATGGTGGAAGATATAATGGATGAAATGGTTGCGGACTTGGGCCGACAATTTGAGAATGATGCTGAGGATGAAGGTACTTGGCGAGAGGATGAACCAACCCAAGGAGTTAAGGGATTCTATTGGCTCTTGGATGCTTCAGATAAGCCTTTGCATGAGTGCACTAATGTTTCACTCCTTGCATTTGTAACACGGCTTATGGCTATAAAGTCAAAGTATGGATTCTCTCAAGCTTGTTATAACGAGTTGGTTAGCTTGATTTCTGATGTCCTCCCAGAAAACCATAAGTTGCCAAAAAATATGTACTATTCAAAGAAGATGTTGGCTGGTTTAGGGATGCCTTATGAGAAGATAGATGCATGTGTTGACAATTGCATATTGTTCTGGAAGGAGAATGCAGATGACAACCATTGCCGACATTGCGGGAAGTCTAGATTTGTAGAAATAACCCGACCATGAGGAAATTGGTGACAACCGTTCTGATATAAAGGTTCTCGTTACTTTTCTCTAACACCAAGACTACAACGGATGTACCTATCTAAAGAAACTTCCCAGCACATGAGGTGGCACAAGGAAGGTATGCGGTCCAAAGATGGTTTCATGGGCCATCCATCTGATGGTGAAGCTTGGAAGGCTTTGGATCGGTATGACGAAGACTTTGCCAAAGACCCAAGAAATGTTCGTATTGGGTTGGTGACTGATGGGTTTTCGCCTTTCAATATGAGTGTTGCGTCATACTCTTGTTGGCCCATCTTTTCAGTTCCGTACAATCTTCCACCTTCATTGTGCATAAAGGATGAGTACGTGTTCTTATCCCTTGTTATACCGGGGCCAGAGCATCCTAGAAAGCAATTACACATCTTCATGCAACCTTTGATTGAGGAGCTGAAGCAGTTGTGGACAGGGGTCATAACCTATGACAATAAAAGAAAACATAACTTCAACATGCGTGTTGTTTACCTTTAGTCCATCCATGATTTCTTTGCATATGGCATGTTCTCGGGGTGGAGCACACATGGTCGACTGTCATGTCCGATATGCATGAATGACACAGATGTATTTTGGTTAAAACATGGTCGCAAATTCTATTTCTTTGATTTCCACCGACGTTTTCTACCTCCTTCTCATGAATATAGAAAACAAAGAAACAACTTCCGTAAAGGCACAATAATCATGAAGGGGACGCCGAAACATTTGTCGGCACCTGAGATTACTGCCTGGCATAGGCGATTGATTCACACAAAGGATGGTTTTGAAGGGGCCAGAGAGTTGCACAACCGGACTCACATATGTGGTATTTGGAGCTTGCCCTACGCAAGCTCTCTTATCCTACCACACAATGTTGATGTTATGCACCAAGAACGGAATATTGCAGAAAGCATTATCAGCATGTGTTTTGATTTTAAAGATAAGACAAAAGATAATGTGCAGGCCCGAAAAGACATGGCTGATATATGTAATTGGCCAACCCTTGAGGTGAGGGAGGACGAAGTAGGGCGGCAAGGTAGGCCACGTGCACCGTACTGTCTTAGGAGTTCAGAAAAGAAAGAGGTCCTTCTGTGGTTAAAAAATATCAAATTTCCTGATGGTTATGCAGCAAATCTAAGGCGTGTAGTGAATACTGTGTCAGGCAAGTTAAATGAATTAAAGAGCCATGATTACCATATAATTATGGAAAGGCTCTTTCCTGTAATGTTCCGTGGATATTTCCCTGATGATGTGTGGAAAATATTGGCAGAGCTTAGTTACTTCTACAGACAGTTGTATTCAAAGGAAATTAAAAAATCAATTATGCAAAAGTTGAAAAAAGCTATACCTATGTTAATGTGCAAGATGGAGAAGTTATTCCCCTCGGGTTTTATGAATGCAATGCAACATTTGTTGGTACATCTACCATACGAAGCAGAGGTTGGTGGTCCGGTACAGTATAGATGATGTACCCAATAGAACAAAACCTTAAGAAAATTAGGTAAACTGTGGGTAACAAAGCACGAGTTGAAGGTTGTATTGCAGAGGCATTCTTTCTTAAAGAGATTTCGTATTTCTCGAGTACTTATTTCTCGGATGAGCATAACGTTAATACTCATATACCGAGATAACAACCTTTGGATGACACACATGGATTTGAGCTTGATATATTCCGAGAACCTGGGAACACTGTTGGTGCTAGTTCGATTCATGAGCTATCTCGCGATGAGTGGAATGAAGCAATGTTATACATGTACACCAACATTTCAGAAATGGAATAATATTTTGTGTAAGTACTTATGTTTACTTTCTACCATCTAAAATTTAAATTGTTTGGTTCTAATTTAATCTACTAAAATGTAGATTGTTTGATCAACAACAATGGAATTCGACACGAAAACCTACATATACTCAACTTGAGAACTTGCAACGCAATGGTTTACGCAGTGGTCCCAACTTCGTGACATGGTTTCGACAACATGTATAATTCTATTCATGTTGAATTACAACTTGTCATTTATATTGAACTATAATGTAACAAGAATTCAAACATTTGCAGTGCATGCGTGATGCTACTGTCTATGACGACCTCCGACAGCTATCTCACGGTAGCACAACCGCAAGAAAATTTGGGCGCTATCATGTCCATGGGTTTTGCTTTCGGACTGCAGCATTAGAGGCAACTCGTCCTCCAGCTACCACGGTGAATAGTGGAGTTGTCACTATCGCACAGAGTGCGGATGGTCGTGAAATAGAATATTATGGCATTCTTCAAAACATAGTGGAGATTTTGTTCGGCGGTCCAAAGAAACTTAGATTAACTTTCTTTTATTGTGATTGGTTTGACGATAAAGTAGGGATACGACGAAATGACAATCTTGGCATAGTGGAGGTTAAATATGCTTCACGCCTTAGAGATTATAACTCATTCGTACTTGCTCACCATGTCGAACAGGTGTACTACCTTCCGTATCCATGTCAAAAATATAGTTTAACACCGTGGTGGGTTGTACACAAAGTGAGTCCTCCTGGCCGTTTATATATCCCTGGGAACGATGAGTATATTGATAGTGGGATCGATAACACAGTTGACACAACCTACCAAGAAGATGATTTGCCAGGGTCATTTGAAGTTGACATTGGATCAACGGTTGATGAGTTAGTTGGTGACACAATAGATGTGATTGTGGATATCGTAAAGAAGAGACCAAAGAAGAGACAACATAGCTCCCGTACAAATGAAGCTGACAACACCGATAACTTCTAATAAGTACAAATGTTTCATTTTTCTTAGTAAATATTATTTCTTGTTTAATTACACATGTATTCTTGTACTAATTACATGTTTCTTAAATAGGATGAGGTCATTTTTTCGCCATTCAAAATCAAAGAAAAAGGAAGGGTCTTCTTCGAATAGACAAGACTTGTCTCTTAGGTCACTGGTGGCAAACCATTTCACCACTTTGTTGACTCTATTTGGTCTCCAGGGTGCGCAGCTGCCTCCTCTTGCTCGGTGAGCCATCGGCCAGCCAAACCCTCCGCCTCTGTGTCACTGGCGTCGCACCTTGCTTCCTCCTTTGCTATGTGAGATTGACTGAAAGGGCCCCCCTGGTCAGTGAATCCTTGTGAGTTCAATTTATATCTAAAAAGGCGCCATCCAAATTAGAAAGCATATTCCATAATTTTCAAAAAAAATTTCTAACCGATTTTAGTTCAAACATTTATATCTTTTTCTAGGAAGTTTCAAAATAAGTAAAACGAACTTCTAATTTTTTTAATCATGAGGATTCAGAATATGCAATTAAATCTATATATGTTCACAACAGTTTAAATTAGTTGAGTTTAGATTTGTATAAAGTCCCTTTTTTTACCCGAGAGCATCTATAAAGACCTCAGCTCCTAAAATCATAGAATTATTCTCATATATTCCTATGCTCATGAATATTCCATTTTTTCAAAAGCATTTAGATTTGAATTCAGTTGGGCCAAATTTGAGAATAGAATGCTTTTCATGCATAGAAAGTCAAATGGTCAAAACTTAGATTAAATGAACACAAATCTTGGTAAAACTAGTTTTGTTATGCTCCTGAGGTCCCAAGGATTCCAAATGTACAAAAATATTTAATGTTCACAAAGTTTGCACCATATTCTTGTTTGTCGAAATTTCAACACAAGAAAAATCTAATCAGTCATAACTTTCACAAATGAGCTTCAAATCTGATGAAACCAAATCCTAGGACCTTGAAAAATGATACCCTTGCTGGTTATACAAAAATATCTCACATATGTGCAAATTTGAATTAAGTACATATTAGGCCTTAATGTTCACTTATATGAAAACCATCACGAATAAAGCGAAACATCACAGAACAAGATTTAAAACAGTCTTAGAGACATCCCCTACTAACACCTAAAAAATAGTTAAACAATCTTGTAAAGTGCAATTGCAAACTTAAAACGAAAATTGAACCCATATCACGTAAACTTTAGAAACACTTATGCCTTTTCATCAACTTGTAAGACATCTCGTCTAAATGCAATTATTAAGAAGATAAGCCTAGAAATGTTTTTTTAGTATGAGGACTTCCATATTTTGGAAAAATATTCTTATTGCAACTTTGCATATGAAACCTACTAAGGATATAACACTAAGTGTTATGGTAGCTAAAACCTATTATACCAATAGTCGAGCTTAAGAAATCAATAGTTAAAGCACTTGTGTCCCAAGAATCATTGTGTAACCATAAATATGCAGCCAGTAGCCTGAGCTTGTAGACTTAACATGTATAAATCACCTTGTATTCAAAACACCTAGGGCTAAGTACTATTCATACACTACACCTTAACTAATGTCTTAATTCTATTAAAAAAAATAATTTTAGCATCTGAAAGATATAGATACAAAGATACAATATTTTAGCCTCTTGAGTTCATAAATAACCTTAGGCAAGATCATAACTTTAGCTTTCTTGACTTCAAAGAATGAAAGTAGCATATTCATAAAAAGGTCTCACAAAAGCAAAGAACTAATGAAACCATTGTGCAAGTGATAATTTAGGAACCCTAAATCACCATGTTCTTGTTGGTAAGTTTCATTTGGTATTTACATCTGATTTCTTTTTGCTGTTATTAACATGCTGTTATTTGCTTTTGTTGCGGTTCTTGTTACTTAACGCGTAGACGCCGATGTATCGGAATCAGTTGATAATGATCTCGACTACGACCTTGATTATGCCCTTGACGAAGAGCAACTAGGAAAGCACCCTCCACTTGCTATGTTGTTGGAACCGGTAGCTACTTCCAGGTGTATGCATTACCTTTACCTTGTCATTTGATTACCTATCATTGTAACCTAGTTATGATGTAGACATTACATAGTGTCACGTGGGTAATAATTATGAAATATCTTATGTACATGTGTAGTCATGCTCACTAGAACATCTTTTAAATGATGGGACACATTTCTATCAAGCTTGAGAAACTTTGTTTAATAGTACGGAACCGAGCTATGGTTTTCCGTGTATATTGGTAAAAATCCAAACCAAAGCATTCCAATACAATATGCATGCCTTGCCATGGGGAGAGGACGCGATGGGGCACAAACCATCATTATTACTGTGTGTGTAGGTCTGGATCTCTGGAGTATGGCAAGGGTTTAACTCCACCGAGGTTGTTGCAAGGCTAAGCTTTAGCTAGTTGAATAGTTTCGTCATAATCTAGCAAATTGGGTATGGTGAGTATCGCAAGCATGGTTGATATGATTGCTAGAATATGTCATATGGGTAAAGTGTACACTCTCTGCAGAGATTTAAATCTAATTAATTAGCCATGCTCCCGGTCATGAGCAAGTTGGGAAAATATTGTCAAATATAGTCTTGGTTTTGCGAAAACTTTTGGAAACAGTGTTGGAACGGGTTGGATAACTTATGAGCCATGAGTTGCTATGTTTACTCGCTATTCGCAGCCAAGGAGGGCTGTGAATTGATGTATATGAACTTTACTTACTGTTATTTATTTAACTTCCTATCAAATGCTCTTTACAATTTCATTATCCTTTGATGAAATATGCTGAAAATGAGACTTAGTGTAGAGACATATTATCCATATTCTATCCATGCATTTAATATATTTCTATACACTAAAGTCTTGCAAGTACATACGTCTACTCACTGTTGCTCAATCTAAATAATATAGACGAAGGTATGAAAGAGTACCTCGACAGCTCATACTTTACTCCGAGGTCCGATGACTATGTTCGTGGATAAACTTGGGCCTTTTCCAGGTCAGTTGCCTATGGGTTTATGGATAAGCACACCATTGTCCTTCATTTGGTTTCTATTTATTCTCTGCTGCAATTTAGTTTTATGTGTAATATTTGGTTGGTCGCCTACTACTTGTAATATTAAGTAGTTGTAATATTTTCTAGTTAATGCTTATGCTATTCTAACTACTTAGACATGTATGTATGTGTTATGATGCATCTCGAATGCTGGATATGTGGGTGCTAGGCGTTGATCTTGGGAACTAGCACTAGACACATATCCGGGTACCTAGAATTGCTTTCAATTGTCTAATGCATAAACCCGAGCGATCGTCGTTCCATGACTATTGCTCGTGCTCCCCTAGGTGGTTGTGGGCAATACCATGGTTCTGAGATGGATGGAGAGTGCTATGCTCGGATCAGTTGGTTTCAATCCTGGTATGATTGCTAGGAATGGAATCAAAACACTCTTGGTTGTGTAAGTGTGCCCATACCATGTATACTAGCCATACAAAGGTATGCGATTGAGTGCTAACAACAAAACATTTTGGAAACCATTATCCGAACACTAACCCTCCCTTTATGCCATACACTACCCCTTCCCTCAGCGCAGGTAAAGTATAGGACTGACATACCATTCGACCGATGTGAGACCGAAGTACACCACATCCTCTACCATAACCTCACTTTCATGTAACCACACTTCCATATGATTATCCACCTGAGGTACAACATGTCAAGATATCGGTACTCCTACTTTGTTAGGTTTGTTCCATGCTAAACATGTGGTTGTATTTTTGACTTAGTTTAAAGGCTTGCAAGATTAAGTTCTTAATTGACCAAGACAAGACTTTCATAATCCAACCGCCATATTGTGGCCCACCTTAGCACACGGCCACTTACCACTTGCCCTAATCTAAATTATTTACTACCCTAGTTGTTTATCATGCACCACGTGCCATCAACAAATCAACCTCATTTTGTGACACATGTCACTACAGCTCAATATCATTGTGTGATAACACCTAACGCACCGTTCATAAATATGTCCCATATTCTATTAATCAAAGATTAGTTTTGATATTCTAAAAGACATGACTTAATGTGGCATTATCACTAAGTATACTATACATGGTCTAACCAACCCACGATGGTATCTATTAGCAACCAACTAATAATGAACCATCCTACGGTGACAAAAAATTATGGCATACAAATGGCAAGGTAGGTATATTTCAATTGGGTTAAATAACTAGATCCCAAATTAATTTGAAATAAATTGTACACATAAAATAACATGCAATAATTTAAATCAAAAAAGTAATTTTGTAAAACTGGGCTCAACATGATTGAAACACAACTTGCCTTGGAAAAGGTCTTGACCTTGCTCTGGACCTTGGTCTTGCATCAAATCTTCACTCTCATGCGAATCGATCACTTCAACGTCTATGCGTATAAAGAGAAAACATTAAATAAATATTAAAATAGAGAACAAACAAACTCTAAAAATCAAATAAAATTCATAATTAAATTGATCTTAATTTCATAAATTTTTAAAAATTTAAATCACCTCAATCAGAAAATCGTATAAGGAAGAATGGGCTCTCGAAAATTTGAATAAAAGAAAATTCAGGAAATTGGAAAAACAATATTTTAAGAATTATTTTTATGCTTAAAATATTTATTTATTGAGTGATTGCTAACGTCAACATATAATAAATAAACTTGAAAAATCTAGCACCGACATGTGGCCCACTGTTCCGTGGACCTAGTTAACGAAGCAAAACCGGTCCATGATGGACATGGTCCATGAGGTAGTTTGATCAACGAGTGAGATTGGTGACTGCTAACGTAAGTGCTAGCGAGGCTGCTAACGCAAGGGATGACGAAAGCATACATGCACATGTGGCAACCAATGCTTTGGCTACTAGCTTAATGACACACGGCATTATCGGACTAATGGGGCAGCATGTATGGCACTGAGGTGCTAATGACATGGCTCCGCATTGGCATGACCTTTTACCGATAGCTCTGGCGATGGTGGACGGTGACGCTTCATCGGAGTCAAGAATGATGATAGGATCTCAGAGAAATGCGGTGGACCCAACTTGAAATTAACTTCACGGATCTAGTAGTGCACAATGTGAGGAGCTCAAATCTGACCTCAACTACACCTAGGTCGGCCTGATAGCAAAGATCTTCGACGACGAAGGCGGCAGCAACCTTGAAAAATCCAGTGAGGTCGATTTTAGTGGTGAAGGCAGCTCGATGATGAATCCTTGGGGCAAAATTTGCAATGTGAACTGGCGGTGATTCTTAGATAGGGGTTGATGCGGCATTTAAAGGCCTCAGCGTGTGCGCTTCATAAGGTGAACTAGATAAGGAAGCGCGGCGGCACGCCGCGTCCGTAGTTAATAAGATTTAACTGAAAAGATATATTCTTGCTTACCGGCGTTTTATTATTTAAATCGTTGAAATAATGAGCGTAACGGGAAAAAAAATAGAGAGCTAAATTTGTAGAAATATGTCTTTCGACGAATTATTTAGAAAGTATTGGAGATCGAGTTGGAAAACCGCGGTGGGGAAAAAGTCTAGAGATAGAGCTGAACAAATTTTCCTGGTGACGAAAACTTTTTTCCCGAGAAAAACGGAGAAAGGACCTAAACGTAAAGAGTAAGGACCTAAATGTTATGTTTTGGGACTGTCGCTATCTGAAAAAATTAGAAAAGGGCTTGCTCGCGATTTGAATTTAACGGAGGTTTTTTCCAGTAAACGGTATACGAGGACCCAAACGATTTAGAAAAGAAAATCTTTCCCTCACAAAAAATCGCGAAGGACTTATTCGTAATATACAGGGACCTATCCGTAATTTCGAGAAACTCAGGGGGGTTTTTGCAAAGCACCGTACGGTGACATGTGGGTAGCCTATCCTTGCGGGAAAAACGGCGCACGAGGGACCCAAACGCGATTTAGAAAAGAAAATCTTCCCCTCACAAAAAATCGTGAAGGACCTATTCGTAATATACAGGGACCTATCCGTAATTTCGAGAAACTCAGGGGGGTTTTTGCAAAGCACCGTACGGTGACACGTGGGTAGCCTATCCTTGCGGGAATCCTGCCATCTTTAATCTATCGTATGATGATGTGTCCTAGTCGGAAATGGCGGTAGAGAGTAGCTCGAACACAACGGCGGGACGAGGCTACATCCAAGCCATCCATGTTGCACGCATCCGACAGCCCCCGATCCATGAAATGTGGTGAGATTCTAACTGTAGACACAGGCTTGATCTAATGTTCCAACGGTACTAGGTTTTCCCACAAAACCCTAAGATCGAAAGAACAATAGTCACGATCAAAATCTTGAATTGGATTTGGCTTCACATGGAAATGGGCTGCATAGGACTGGGACGGGCCCGTCACTGTAGACTAGGGTTTTAAAAGCTTTTTCCACTTTAAAGAAATTCTAGAAAATAAACTAATGCAAATAAAATAGCAAAAATATCAAAAAATCTGAAAAAAAATTCCTAAAATATTTTGAGACATTTGTAGCTTAAGTAAAATATTTTTAACAAAATTTTACTTAAAATTTTTAAAAATAAAATAATATCCCTAATTAACATAATTCAAAAAATACAAAACATTTCCAAATAAATTATAGAAAATTCACAAAATTCATAAAATGAACATTTAACAATATTTAATTAAAATAGAAAAAATTGGGATGTTACAAATCTCCCCTTAAGAAAATCTCAACACTGAGATCTAGGGCTGACTAAAGAATATGTTAGGAAACTCTGACTTCAGGTCTTCCTCACGCTTTTAGGTAGCTTCACTCTGTGAGTGCTTACTCCACTACACTTTGCAGAAGCGAGTGGACTTTTTCCTAGTCTTATGCTCCATAACATCCAAAAGCTTAATCTGTTTTTCCTTATAAGTCAAATCTTCTTGCAATTTGATGGACTTCAATGACATCTGCTCTGTTGCACTCGAAGACACTTCTTTAACTAGGGACATGAAACATGTCATGCACACCTGCCAATGAGTTAGGCAACTCCAGCTAATATCACTACTATAGAATAGGTCATCATAGATGGTTTAAACCGTCACCACAAATGGTTTTTTGAATCGTCTGTAACCATGTATCAGTGTTGTTATGGCTAAACTGTCTGTGATTGAAGATATCACTGACAGTTTTTAACTAGAACCATCTGTGATATACTAATATCACAGACGGTTTTTAATTATAAACCGTTTGTGATGTTATGATATCACAAATGGTTTTAGTTTGAAATCAACTGTTACATCATTACATCATAGACAGTTTCTAATTAAAAACCGTCTGTGATAAGTCTTCCTACAGATAATCCTTTTTCTATTTATTAGCTAGCCTTAGGAAATGCTAGCTATGCTCTCTAGAAAAAGCATATTACAGATTAACTCAACTCAGATTACAAGCATTACATCCATTTCAGATTATAAGAATTACAACTATTTTAGATTACAAATATTACATCCATTTCAGCAATCAATTCAGATGTGCAAGCAGATTACCTATAGATTAATATTGCATGGCACATCTATTTCAGAAATAAACTCAGATATATTAACCAATGGAATTGAATATTATTAACCAATTAATTGAATGCACAACTATAATTCATAAATCCACATCACAAGTTTGACAGTTAACCCAAATGGTAATCAGAAAAAATACAGCTCCTGAAGTTAGGCAGCGTGGAACTCACCTTTTGGATTTAAGACTTGACTGAGCAAGAAAGAATAAAGTTGTCCTCGAATTCGCATCGGATCGGCCTCTTCCAACGCAGTTATTATCTAATTGATCTTTTTAGTATTGATGAGGAGTTCCATGTTGTCGCAAACATAAAATCCACAATGGTTATTTCCCTTTCCTTACTAGTGGCACTGCAAATATAGTTCCAGAGTTATTACTACATAGTTTATATATGATTATTGTGTATATGGATACCAAAAACTTAAAATAGTGCTTCAACTTTGGACCATCCTTGCCAGAACGCCCTCAATAATATTTGTACACTCTAAAAGAACTTCATGATTGCAAAAGGTTAGTCTTAACCATTCTATGGGCAACGTACACCTTGAACAATCTATATGACCATGTTATCTATGGAGGAAATGTGATTAATTACCTATTGTCGGCGTATTCCACCTGACAAGACCCCGTCAACGAACAGAGTTGACTACTCCCTAGACAGAAGGTATGGTTCGGTAGAGGGCGTCTTCGTGGTTGGAAACCCTAATGTCTCTCCACGATGGATCCCGGGAATCAAAAGACTAATGGACACAGTGATGTACCCAGGTTCAGGCCCCTGGCTCGGGTAATAGCCCTACGTCCTGTTGGTTCTTCGTTGAGGAAATGTGAAGGGGACTACAACGGTTCTCTTAGCTTGGGTAAGTTCTCTCTTCTTCTTTCAACCTCTGGATCTCTCGGTCTCTCCTTTTTTCCGTCCCCTTCGTCCCATGCACCGAGGCGCCCTTATATAGACGGGTTGGCCCGGACAAGGGAGAAAGTAATGCTATACTTATCCACAACACATTAATTACACTCATCATTCCAACTTCCACGTCGACCCATGACTCATTTATTACACACGCCTCCTTGCCTTGTCCTTCAAACCTCATTTAATGTCGGTGAGTGGCTTCGCCCGGTTTGCCCGGGACACGACGCTCCTGCGACGGGTTTGATAAGAGGCGTCCGAGGGACGAGCCGTCATCGTGTCGATAGTAGAATCCTCCACAATTAATGCCCCTGACGCAGCATGTCAGGGGAAGGAGACTTCGAGGTGAAGCCTTCTCCTTATTCCTTTGGTTGCCTTCGTGGCCTGACAAGGGGGGCCCAAACGCCCCCCACTTGCCAGGCTGTCGCTTAAGCCGACGCCCGGCGAGCAGGGCATGATCGCCCACCTGCTTCGCCCGAGGCCACGTGGGCTCCTCGCCGTGGCGAGGCGTGATCGCCCACCGCCTGCCAGGCACACCATGAACCGCTAACCCGGTGCAAAGTACACCGACACTTGTTAAGTAATTTTGTGATAGGATTTAATTTGTGGCTGCCTCTTTATAAGGAATCAAGGTAAATAACCTGATTCATGGATGGATGAATTACAATGGGAACCCAGTGAAACCGACCGAGGTATGTTGGCATGGTTAATTAACAAAACAGAGTTGCGTGCAAAGTAAAAATCAAAGTATAACAAGTAGTGTAGCACTTACCCTGGGTTGTGGGGTAAAAGTATGAAATCTTTATCTTTTTGAGCCCCAAGGCCTATGTGACGTATTCATTGAAAAATTGTAAATCTTTATCCATTGTTTGCTTGGAGAGTATGCGTGGGTCAAGGGAACCCACCGGTTGTTTGTTTGACTCTCTTTTCACAGATCATGTATCTATATATACAAAAGCAATGAGTTATATATATATATATGACATTTATAGTATTAAAGGATCTAGTTGGTGATCAAAGGGGGGTGAATGATCCCAAATCAAAATTTTCCCCACTTAAAAAAATCCAAACAAACCCTCAAAGAAAAACACTCACAGAAAGACAAAGAAATGAGCAAATTGTTCTGTGAGGGCACAGGTACCGCAGGTGGGCCAAGAGCACCGGAAGCCGGTAGTCCGTACAATGAGCCGTAGCACCGGGCTCAATAATAGAAGTAAGAATAGATTGAAAACAACACGACCCAAAAGAAAATTTTGAGGAATCTTTTGATCGGCTAGATAAAAACACACGAAACTTGGTAGATATACTCCTTAGGAAGTCAAGAACTCATTTCAACCTTCAATCACAAGGATTGACATCAAATTTCTAACCATTTTTCAATTGGAAGGAAGAACATACCAAGTTAGAGCAAAACTCAAGAATTTGATCTAAAACTTGCTCGTGGGATTTTGATGGTCAGAATAATCTTGGATAGCCTCCCACATGTCCCAATAAGCTAGAACACAAGTCAAAGTACTCCACAAACACAATTTTAAAGAATGATTCACCTAAGAGTATAAAACTAGTTTCTTGCAAAGAAGAACATATAGATTGCCTAGATGACTGGGATATGATCTAAAGCAAGATTCATCCATCAATCAATATCATCAGCACAAAAAGCAAAAGCATGTAGAAGGAGGGGAGGTAAATCCAAATTGCGTAAATGTAAATTGCAAGAATGTAAGTGCAGAATTTAAGTGCGGAATTTAAATGTGGAATTTAAGACATAATGTAAACGCGTAAAGGAAGTTAAGCATAAGGAAATGAGTTTTGTATTTTTAGAAGGGAGATTTACAAAGCCTCACAATAAAGTGGGCAAAACTCAAAGCAGCACCAAAGACCTCAGAACCTTCAAGAGGGGGCAGGCTAGCCCTCTATTTATACTACTCTTGGGCCACTTACCACCCTTGGATGAGTCCCTCAACCCTCTTGCACTCCATCAAGTGCTAGGATTGACCTACTCACACAGCCATGCAAGGGCTAACCCAAAACCCACTAAACAAACCAAGTTTTCTTGCACGGTTTTCAAAGCACGCTAACTAGACCCGCTATCCTGTCAACTAGTCCGCGACCCAATAGCCCTCCTTGATCCACACAACGTCTAGTTAGCATCTTTTCCTTTTCTTATTTTCTAAGCTTGCCACAACTCCGTCTCTGATCATCTTCGGCGATCCTTAACCGTCTGGACGTCCGACGCACCTCACCTAGTCCCGATCATCCTCTGTCTCACCATGATCTAGCACCGTCGTCCTGCAACCATCAAAAATAAGGAAAACACATCACATAGCATTGCCCGAAATGATATGCAATAAATCTCACACAAATTCAAAATGCATATCCAAAGGAAATCGAGTAACTCTGCTCAGACTCACGTCAATGAGTCGATAAGTCGACATCGAGTAACTTGAGGCTAAACCAAGGACTCTAGACGGGTTGATGGTAGGGTGCTTGACCAAGCAAAATCCCTACTCGATACTTAGTGATTCCCAATCTACCTAAAACATTCGACCACAGGCCGGTGGAGCATTACTCGACAAAGGCAGAACTACGATGGGGCATTAGAAGACCAAGCCAGAACTTGGTAGTAATTGACCAAGCGCTTGAACGAACCCTCCGCTCAACCTAGCAATGTTCCTACTCGATACTTAGTGATTCTCAATCTACTCGAATCATTCGATCACAAACCGGTGGGGCATTACTCAACCAAGCCAGAACTTGGCAGTAATGGACCAAGCTAGAACTTGGCAGTCTCAACTCAAATTACTTCAAATTGAAAATCCAATTTATATCAAACGCAAACCAGAGCATAACAAGCTTAAATTTAGTCAAATACTCATCACCAACATCGGTAGACCTCCTTATGGTCTTTCAATCTCCCCCTTGATAAGTATATTGACAAATCATAAAAGGTATAAATTTGAGTTTGAAAGAGAGAGAGAGTAAGAAACCAATTTGAATACAAAGCCAAACTTGGTCCAAAGAGTAAGAAATAAGATCATGACCAAGTTAGCTAGAAGGATTTTTAGAGCAAAACAAAAGAAAAAGCAAGTTTTTCACAAAGGCTTTAAAATCTAATCAAGACTCACAAAAAAGCTCAAGTATGCTTAAAATCCTAAGAATTTTTCAATTTTCACCAAGATCATAAGAACCAAATTATATTTTTATCTTTTAATGATGCCTTTTGTACAATTTCTCTCCCTTTTGTCAATATAGACATCAAGATGGCATTTTCTCCCCTGTTGTATGATATGCATCTAAAGAGCTTTGAAAATTATCCAAATAATCAAAATGACAAGCTATGACACCAACATAGTAAATTGTAGATTATGCTAAACTAAGACATATCCATGGGCAAATAACAAGTTTTGCTAGCAAGCTTAGTTTTGAACATGTCATTTTTAGTAAGATTTAACAAGTACAACACTTAGCATTTGTTTCAAAACTAGAAGCAAAACCACTCAAAGGATCAAATGGAAAACCTAGAGTTCAACCTACTCAACACTTTGGGAAATCTAGAAGTGCATAGAAGGTCCTTCAAGCTTATTTTTCATTTAATGCAAATTTTTCTTTAAGATCTTAAAAGACATAGCAGGGTGCAAATGTTTGACATTATTTGCATTCTTTACCCACTTGTGTTTTTTTAAGTGTAATTGACTCAAGCCATATTCGACCATCTCAAAGATCTTAAGAGGATGGTCTCAGTCATACACGATACAACCCAAGTTCATCCCAAGTGCAATGGGAAGTTGTCCTGTGAATGCGAGGTGTTGAGTCTAATGTGCACAAAAAGAGTCAATTTTTTTTGCCTTCATTTCAGCATATATGAGCAAATGAAGGACTAAGGTATGAATCAAACTAGTTTCGCCCAAGTTGCTATAGGGACTTTAGAAAACTCCAAAATTTCATAAATCATGGCAAATACCCCTAGAGAAGAAACTTAGCAAGTAAAAGCAACATGTTTCATAAAGTTTTTCTTTTAAAACTCATTTTTCAATTTTTTTAGCAAGCTTAGCAAGATAAATGAACTTGGACATATCTAAGTTAGTGATTTTCATCATATGATCTAGCTTGGTGTATACTATGATGAGGTAAATCAATTGCCTAATAGACAAAGCTCATAAAACGAAATAAAGTCTATATGTAATGCATGAATCAGATTCTCCAAACTCCCCCTCAACAAGTGAATCAATTGTAAGTACAAATCTGATTTAAGTTGAGTTATTAGCAAATTTGAGCTCAAGGAAGGTCCAAATGAACTCAATCAAAACCAGAAACACAGAATGAAGAGAAGAAATTGAGAAATTATGAACTGGGTGGCTATAGAGCATAGAAAAGAGAGTAGAGAACACTACAGCTCAAACTCTTCTCATCTTCCCCAATGACTGACATAGGGAAACTGACTCTAGATCTCAAGCTAAGGGGGCCAACACCTACTAGACTTATAAGACTGTGAGAGAACTCGACCTAAAGAGAAGAGAGAATAGCTAATTGCGCATGATAACAACCTAAAGCAGAAGATGAGTGGTCTATGCAAAGCATGCCAGAAGTCTAAGTGAAGTAAACTCAAGATAAGAAAAAATAAGCCTATATACACCCCAAAGATGAAAAAGGAAGAAAATGCTAGAAGAAAATATATACTACATAATATACATACCAGCTCCCCCTCACAATAAGCTGTAAGGGCAAACAACTCCATGCTTACTTCTCAAGACAACAAACCTAGAGCTATCCAAAGGTTTGGTAAAGATATCAACTATCTGGTGATTACTCTCTACAAACAGAAACGTGATACCCCCTTCTCCACATGGTCTCTAAGGAAGTGGTATCTAACATCAATATGCTTGGTTCAGGAATAATGCACTGGGTTCTTAGTAATGCAAATAGCAAAAGTGTTGTCATAGAAAAGTAGAATACTCTTTATCGCTAACCCATAGCCACAGACAGTCGATCACATCTAAAGCACCTAACTACAGCAACTCGCTGTCGCAACATACTCAGCCTTTGCTATGGACTGTGCAACACCAAATTGCTTCCTAAATGACCAAGAAATAAGAGAAGTGCCAATAAATTGGCAAGTGCCAGAAGTGCTCTTCCAATCTATCCTGCAACCAGTAAAGTCTGCATCAGGAAAGGCTCGAAGGGACAGACAAGAAGAGGAAGAGTACCAAAAACCATAATCAGTGGTAGCATGAAGGTACCTAAAGATGCGCTTCACCGCCTGGTGATGAGAGGCATGAGGAGAAGCCTGAAATCGAGCACACAAACACACAGCGAAATGTATGTCTAGCCTCGAAGCGGTGAGGTATAGGAGAGCCAATCATGCTCCAGAACTCCTTTTGATTAGCAGGCTCACCATCCTTATTAGGCTCAAGGACAACTGTGGTGGCCACAGGAGTCATCACTAGTTTACCATCAGACATATCGAAGCGTCTCAGGAGATCTTGAGTGTACTTGCCTTGATACAAGAAGGTACATGTCGAATATCTAAATATGGGATATGGACGTACGCCATAAACTCAAAGATCATACCACATATACCTCTACCAGCATTTGGATATTCCAGATATCTCAGGCCCAGTCCGATGGGACAAGATATACGCAGGAAGAGATAACCCCATGCAGGGAAAGATTCGATCATGTTCCTGATACGAGGAAACCCACTCGAATGCGCTTGGTAGTTATGGAAGTTTGGATATGATACAGAGATCGTAACAGCCACAGACTCCTCATCGACCACGATTTAGTACTCCAACCCACGCAAGGGTAGATGTCGTCAAGGGGGGAGGAAATTCCGAAGAAACTCTCAAGCCACAGCCATCCGGAGTTAGAAGCACGGGTAGATCTCCGAACAGATCATCCACTAGCCATAGCCTAGCCACACCCATATTCACTCTTTTCTTTGTAACCAAGAATAGTCATCCAGATTTGTAAGCTGTTCATCGATCTCTTACATCATCACACAAGAGTAGGGTGTTACTAGATCCAGAGGCCCGAACCTGTCTATATCATGTGTCCCCGATTATGTGTTTGACTCTATGCATCTCGAAAGTACCCGATTATATGTGTGTTGTCGATCACTAACCTTCAACAGCTGGCGCACCAGGTAGGGGCCTTCAGCTATTTTTATAAATCAGACATGTCTACGGTGCACATCCATAACGGACTTCCCGACATCATCAAACTCTGCCAATGGGATCTAAGATTGCCTTTGGAACCATGCTGTACCGATGGGGGCCATTTGGAGATCTTGAGCACATCGGCTCTATCGAGTCCTGTTCTGAGGACCCTTGCCAAGAGGTGTACTTTGTAGAATTTGACCCCTTGGAGCCCAGTGTCCTCAAGTGCATCGACACGGAGAATGATAGCAACAGCGACAACTTCAGCAGTCAAATAGATCGACACGTTTTCATAGACAGGGCCAACAAAGGCACTACTACCGAAAGTTCCCAAGAAAGGGATGCAAGGACAGAAGCCATGGATGGCTAGGAGCACCGCATCCCTCTAGGCATGCCCCAAGATCCCAGGGCAACAGCAGCCTTAGCACCGACAACCACAGATGTCATCGCCCCCAGCACAACAAACCATCGTCGTGATCCAACCGTCGCAGCCGCTACAGGGATCACAGGCAAACTATCAAAGCATCTTAACCTTGATAACCCAGCGATGCCTCATCCGTAGGTACTAGGTTTTCAGGGGCAACAGACACTTTGGCAGCGCAACCACAATGGCAGGCCCGACCGCATCCTAGGAACAACATCTCATCAGAGCCACCACAGCTATACCTTTAGTACTCCAAAAGTCAATGTCCAATGAGCTCATATGGTGCTAAAGTCTCTTCCGACGTTGGATCCAACAAACCAGATGATGCCTGTGTTCGACTAGATGAGAACGCTACTCGACGCAATGCAAGCCCAAACTGCTCGAGCCGCCAATCCACGTTCAGACACCCTAGCCAACAAGGCTTCTGAAGCTAGCTACCGGGACCATCTCACGATAGTCGTTGGGCAGCGAGATCAGCGGTGGCTAGCTCTAGCCATCGTAATTCTAGAACAATCCATTCCAACCCCCACCAGAAATACTTAGGAGATCTCCAAGACCGAATTCCTCACAATCAACAAGATGTGTGCGATGTCTTGTGAGATCGAAGGAAAGAACGAGATTGCGAGGACTGCGAAAGGCGAGAAAACAAATCCACATCCTCACGAAACCGATCCCCAGTGCGACATGCACGGCGAGACGAATCTTCGCCCTCGAGGGGCCGCTCGCCGCCATGACACAGGCCTCCCCTTTGGCAAGATGCGTATGGATGGCAACGCCAGATGACCCCTGAGGACATTGATGAGGGGTGTCAAGTGTTCACTCCCACATTGCGTGTGGTCAGATGGCCAGACAAGCTCAAGCCTGGTTTGATCAAAAAGTACTCAAGGAAGATTAACCCCATTGAGTGGCTGTAGAACTATACTATGGTCATGAGAGCAGCCGGAGGAAACGAGAAGGTGATGGCCAATTACTTGCTTACTACCCTTGATGGAGCGGCAAGGTCTTGGCTACTCAACCTCCCACCTCAGTCGATATCGTCATGGGTAGAGTTGCCAACCCAATTCATCGCTAACTTTCAAGGCCCGTATGAATGCCCTAAAACACACAATGATTTGCATCGGCTGTATAGAAGCCAGAAGAGTCGTTGTGCAGCTTCATTCAACGATTTATCGACAAGCGAAACCTAATCCCTGATATCTCGGACGAGGTGGTAATTGAGGCCTTCGAGAACGGGGTCAAGGACAGAGATCTTAAGGGAAAGTTCGCCACCCGAAAGATCAGAACCACTAAAGAACTCTTTGAGTTGTCAAACAAATACGACATACATGCCGAGGCCTGAGACTATCTCGACAACCCCAAGGATGGCAACGACAAGCCTGAGTCATCCAAGCAAGGAGCAAAGAAGAACAAGAACCACGGGCAGAAGCGCAAAGGCGACTCCACCGTAGTCATAGTCGAAAGGGGCAAAGCGCGCAATCTAGGCGACAACAAGGGCTAGAGTCATGGAGGAAACAAATACTACCCCATCTACCATGCGAACAAACACGACATCGATGAGTGCTAGGTTATCAGCAAAAAAGTCCAGCAGAAACTCAAGGCCACCCTCGCTGAGTGTGGGATCGAGCATGCTAAGGAGAAGCCCGAGGATGATGAGCCTGAATACCACAGGGCTGAACACAAGCTATCACACATCTTTGGGTGGTCTGCCACGTATGAGTCCAAGAGGCAGTACAAGGCAGTTGAAAGAGAGGTCAACCTGGTCACGCCAGCTCTCCCCCGATTCCTGAGGTACCAATCACCTTCGACCAGTCAGACAACCCGTCTACAGTCCCACATCCAGGGCGATACCCCATAGTTGTGGAGCCCACCATCATGAACATTAAGGTTGCTTGAACCTTAGTTGATGGAGGCAGCTTGTTGAACATCATCTTCGGAAAGACACTAGAGAACATAGGAATTCCCCGAACTGAGATAAAGGCCGAAGCCGAGCCATTCCATGGCATAACTCCGTGCTCATCCTTGACCCCGCTAGGCCAGATCGAGCTGCCAGTCACATTTGGCATGCTAGACAACTTCCGCACTGAAAACATTCTCTTTGACGTAGTGAATTTTGAGACTACCTATAATGTGATCCTGGGCCGCCCAATGCTAGCCAAATTCATGGTGGTGGTGCATTATGCATACTAGACCATCAAGTTGCTAGCACCAAAGGGAGTCCTCACGATTAAAGGATACCAGCGCACAGCTGTCAGGTGTGACAAGAAGAGCCAAGAGATGGCCGAACATCTCCTTGGATCAGTAGCTAGTGCCTACGATAAGAGAGCCAGGTGCCAAAAATCCAAAGGCAGTGATCAGGCTTCCACGTCCAACAGTGCCGCTAACGACCTTGTTGAAGATGGAAAAAAGGAAAAGAAGAATTGCGGAGATGTTAAGATAGTGCCCCTAGACCTGGCAGGACCATCTAAAACAGTCAAGGTAGGTGCCAACCTTGACCCCAAATAGGAGCTCGAGCTCATCACATTCCTACAGGCAAACCGCGACATGTTTGCATGGCAATCATCTGACATGCCTGAAGTCCCCAAAGAGGTGATCGAGCATCAACTAGCTATGGAACCGAGCGCCAAGCCTGTAGTGCAGAAGCAGCGCAGATTCACAGAAGATCGGAAGCAAGCTATACAAGAGGACGTCGGCAAACTCCTGAAGGCTGGCTTCATCCGAGAGGTCCGTCACCCAACTTGGCTGGCGAGCCTAGTCCTCGTAAAGAAACCCAATGGCAAGTGGAGGATGTGCATCGACTATACCAACCTTAATAAAGCCTATCCTAAGGATCCTTTTCCTCGTGAAATTTCAGAAAATGACACCTAATTCGTGTGCCTTTCAGCTCCTGTGTATGACATGTGGGTTCATCTGAGTCTATGACAGTGGACCAGGATGTCAAATATCGAAAAAATGAATTTTAAAGGTGGCAAGTTCTGAAAACTCTCCCTTTTCCTCTCCCCTGCATTGACCAAATAGTGGACTCCACTACGGGTTGTGAATTGCTAAGTTTTCTAGATGCCTACTTAGGGTATCACTAAATTAGCATGTCCGTAGAGGACGAGGTGAAGACTGCCTTTACTACTCTTTTCGGTGTATTTTGTTATATAAAGATGCCTTTTGGTTTGAAATGTGCTGGCGCAACGTATCAGCGTTGTATTCAAAACTGCTTGAAGTCCCAAATTATGCACAATGTAGAAGCGTACGTTGACGATATTGTAAAATTGAAAACCAGGGGCACCCTAATCGGCAACCTCAGGGAAACATTCGACAATCTCAGGAAGTATCGGATGATGCTCAATCCCGACAAAGTGCACGTTTGGAGTTCCGTCCGGCAAGCTTCTTGTCTTCCTGGTATCTAGTCGAGGCACTGAGGCTAACCCGCATAAGATCGAAATGATAAATCAGATGCGTCCTCCACGAATGCTAAGAGAGGTGCAAAAGCTCACAGGCTACATTGCAGCCCTTAGTCGATTCATCTCTCGAATGGGCGAGCGAGGACTACATTTCTTCAAGCTACTCAAGAAGCAGAACACTTTTAAATGGACCAAGGAGGATAAAGAAGCTTTTCAAGATCTGAAAAGGTATTTATCATCTCCGTCAATTTTAGTATCACCTAATAAAAAAGAGGAGCTCTTTTTGTATATTGCAGCTACCCCCTAAGTAGTAAGCACAGTCCTGGTGGTCGAATGGGATTGCCTTGAGAAAAAGTCCAAAGTCCAGAAGCTGGTGTATTATGTGAGTGAGGTCTTGCATGATGCCAAGTTGCGATATCCCTAGACATAGAAGATGCTATACGCCATTCTGATGACTTCCCAGAAGCTGCGGCACTACTTCTAGGCACACAAGAGTACGATCATGATAACTTATCCGCTCAAAGAGGTGCTACGAAACCGAGAAGTGATAGAGTGAATTGCGTAGTAGGTGGTCAAACTCAACGAGTTCAAGGTCGACTTCACGCCACACACTAGCGTCAGGTCAGGAGTTCTAGCGGACTTCATCGTGGAATGGACTCACGTCGAGGAAAAGGAAACCAAGGCGATCGATGACCACTGGACTATGTTCTTCGATGGATCGCTTACGCTTCAAGGCTAGGGGTTGGCATCATGATTAAATCTCCTACAGGTGAGGAACTTAAATATGTCATCCAACTCGATTTTCAAGCTTCGAATAACGTTGCAGAGTATGAGGGACTGGTCAACGGACTCTGAATGGAATCAAGCGATTGCTCATGAAAGGGGACTCACAGCTAGTCATAAAGCAAGTGCAAAAGGAGTACTAGTGCTCGGATGACAACATAGCGGCATACTTGAGCGAGGTTCGCAAGCTAGAGCACAAGATCGATGGACTCGAGGTAAGGCACATCCGGCAGAGTGATAACACCACTGCTCATGAGCTTGCCAGGATCACTTCATCCCATTCACATACGCCCTCGGGAGTCTTCATCGAGAAACTCCCTAAACCATCCCCTCCGCGCAAGACAGATGCTGCCCAACTCGATCAACAACCTAGTTGAGTCAGCGAGGCAGAGCTCGCAGACATGAGAGCTACACTACTCAAACGCGAATCGACCTAGATGACTCCATTCCAAGCCTATCTCGAAGGTCAAGAGATCCCTGACGATGATGTCTCAACCGGGAAAATTGCACGTAAGTCCAAGCTATACGCATTGGTTGACGGCAAGCTCTATCGAAAAGGAAGTAACGGAATATTGATGAAGAGCATCACTCAAGAAGAGGGCAATAAAATATTGCTTGATGTCCATGGAGGCATCTACGGCAACCATGCGTCCTATCGCACTCTAGTCGAAAAAGTTTTTTGGCAAGGGTTCTATTGGTGACTGCCCTCTAGGATGCTTACGAGCTAGTGAAAAAGTGTGAAAGTTGCTAATTCTACGACAAGCAAACCACCTAACCAACCCAGGCTCTGCAAACTATTCCTTTGTCTTGGCCTTTCTCCGTTTGGGGCTTGGATATCTTGGGACCTTACCCGAGAGCCCAGAGAGGTTATAAGTTCTTGCTAGTGGTAATCATATCGACACGTTCACCAAGTGGATCGAGGCCGAACCTGTCAGTAACGTCACCTCACAAGTGGCCAAGAGGTTCATAAGGACCATCGTTACTCGATTTGGCATTCCAAATAGAGTGATTACCGACAACAGTAGCCAGTTCAAGAACAAAGCTTTTACAGTCTTCTGCGAAGAACTGGAATCAAACTTTGCTTCACCTCTATAGCTCATCCTCCGAGTAATGGTCAGGTCGAATGCACCAATGGCATAATCCTATAGGGGATCAAGACCCGTGTGTTTAATAGATTTAAGGCTTACTCGACCGGGTGGGCAAAAAAACTTCCCTCGGTGCTATAGGCTGTTTGAACATCGACTAGTCGAGCCACTGGTGAAACTTCCTTTTTCTTGGTCTGCGGAGCAGAAGCAGTGCTTCTAACCGAGTTAACGTTCAGGTCACCCCGAGTGGAGAACAACTTTGAAAAGGAACAAGAGCAAGAACGAGCAGACGACATAAATCTACTCAAGGAATACAGAGACTGAGCATCCATTCGAGTAGCCAAGTATCAACAGGCCCTCCGCAGATATCATAGCACAAGAGTCCACGAAAGAGAGCTCGATGTCAGGGACTTAGTACTACGAAAGGTGCAAAAACAAGACAATCGTAATAGGTTATCACCTAATTGGGAAGGTCCCTATGTGGTAGTCGAAGCTACTCGACCAGGATCGGTGAGGTTATCTACGATAGACGATGTGATATTGGACAACTTGTCGAACATCGATCAGTTAAGAAAGTTCCATACATAAAAGAAAGCATCGCATGCAAAATTGAACAAAAAACTCTAGGTAAGTAAAAGATCATTTTATTCATATTGCTAACAAAAGTTTTCTATTACACTTGAAGACAGGCTACCCTAGGCACCTACAGCTACTTGCTTTCGAAAGCATTGCGTCTTCTCTTCTATTCGCTCGGGGGCTGGTAGTTGATAGCCCCTGGGATGGGCCTGTGCCCTCAATGAAGGCCAGAAGAGGTGGCGTGGGTGCGTCGATCAGTTGATGGCAAAGGATTCTCTTAAGCAACCAAAACCCCCCGGCCACCGTGATGGCTTAGAGGGCGAGCAAGCACCGAGTCGATGAAGCTGTCTTGAGCTTCACCCCCACCGGCGGCCTCATTTTTTCCTCCTTCAGTTTTGGAAGATGTAGGCATAGAGGTCGCATGGTCTTGCATAGTGGTGACGTCTAGCTTGGTTGTCACCTCGTCCTCTTCCTCAGGCCAAACCTCCCTCAACGGCCCTCTAGTTGATCTCCTCCTCCTCCTCGGGCTAGACCTCCTTCTTGACTGCATGCCACTCGATTTTGTCGTCTTCGTCCTCAGAAAGGACAATGACGATGCGTCGTGAGGGCCTCGTGGCCGGAGGCAGAGGGAGAATCTCAATAGAAATCTCCTAAGGAGGGGCTCCTTCAAGGATCTCCACGGAAGGGGATGAGGGCGGCGAGGAGGCCATGAAGATGTTTGAAGAAAATGGAGTGTTGCAAGGCAAAAGGAAGTGAAGGGTGAGGTCAGGTGAATGCGCATACCGTCTATTTATAGCCCTGGGGGCAGGTCAGGCCAGAAGTCACAACCCAACTGGAATCCATGTCGGTTTCGATCTATGAGGCGTCTTTCTGTACTCTTGCATAAATGTGGAAGCTAAAGAGACACTAAGTCATGATGGGCCGTGCGAAGACCAAAGGACATGACGGCTATAGTAGTTCTCAGTCATAATGCCTAAATAAAAATAGCACTAAGCCTTATCAGTACGCCTAGGGGCTTGTGCACCAAAGTGTACGACCCAAGGCCACCATGCTTGATGCTCATGCTCAACTGTCTCCTCGATGGTGTAATCAAGTGGGAAGTCAGGGGCCACATTATGCTTTCGGCAAGCATTGAACTCCACCAATCACTTATCGAGGAGGTCGAAGGTTATGTTGCCCAAGTTTTCACCTCCGCTTAGCCCTGTCCTTGGGGTGAGACACCTATTGAGTAAGGGAATGGGAGTTGTAACAGGTGTGTGACATTAACGCCTCACTGTCACCTCAATCTAGCTATCGAGTAAAAGTCAAGGCCCAAATCACAGCATTATGCTTACTATACTCTACTCCCCACGTGATGGTCTCATCAAGTAAGGAGTCAGGGGCTACAGGTAACTCGATGCACAGGTGACTCGATGCATCTTTTTTCATTTCAATTTTTTTGCCTTTTTCTCAATTCTCTTTTGGTCGATACAGTTGTCGAGCGGAGCCTATAGGCACAAATTCTTTGCTATTAGCTTATATGAATGCAAATTCTTTTGCACATATTTACTCAATCATGCGCTTACCTGGTCAACGAGCGAAACCAAAGCGCGGCCTTGCCTGAACCTGATGACGAGCAATTCTATCCTGTGCACAAATGAGCACAAGATTGTCAGACATCTAACGCTCAGCGGCCGGTGGGAGACAAGGCCTCTAGTCAGTTCTACATGAGCTGCTCGAAAAGTTCATGTTCGCTACATAGTCTAAGTCATATAGTCGATAAAGGCTTGCAAAGAATCTCATAACTCTGGATGTTGTCTACATATCACCAATACTATGCATAGCCTCTCTGGGCGTAAGCTTAGGGGCTTAGAAATTTGATAAGAGTTTTCTTTTGAGTCTTGCATGCAGGTATAGCCGAGATACAGATGTAAAAGACTAAAGACTTATAAGTGCTAATCAAAATTGCATCTACTCGTGTCTCCTTTGTTTCATCAGCAAGGAATCAAAAGGCAAGACATGAAAAGACAAACAAGTCAATTAGTATTTTCATTAAAAGGCCACAACCTCAGCGCGAGCTCGATTACATCGACATGATGATCCTAGGGGTTTTTGCTAGCGTCACCATGAAGAAACAGCTCTAGCTGGTCCACGAATCTCTCAGCCTGGCCTTTGAAGGACACGACGAGGTTGGCAGCCTTGTCCTCCTCACAGGTGAAGCCCTCCTCTAAAAGCAAGAGGTCCGAGTCTAGTTGGTGGTTCTTCACTAGGCCCAATAGAAACGAAGACGCAAGACGAGCCGACAAAGTCATGTTTTGGAGGGTTTCCGACTGCAGAGTGGCCAATGCCATGTATGTGGTAGCCTTTTCCCCCTCGACCACCTTTAGGCTCGCTTCTGCCTTGTCCTAGTTGATGTTGGTTTTGAGCCATGCGACGTCTGAAGAGGCTTTCTAAGCCCTTAGTGTCTCCACCTCCGCTTTCAACTTTTTTGCCTCTACATCGGCTTCGGCCCTAGTTGCCTTCAGCTCAGCCTAAAGTTCCACCAGCTTGGAGTCTTTCATTTTGGTTATCTGCTAGTGGGAGGCTGAGAGCCGCTCGTTCTACTGATGAGCTTGCTCGCAGAATGATGTGACATGATGCAGGGTCTCCGTAACATGCTGTCAAAGGCAGTTGAAAGAAGCTAAAAAGAGAGGGGCGAAGCGAAGAATGGATCCAAGTTGAAGAAGTAGCAGGACATGTTTACATACCTGTCATTGCGGCTTCAACACTGACCAGTACTCAAAGGATGCTGGAGGAGGTGGAAGAGCCAGGTTTGCTACCATTGTAGCCAGAGTAGGCGCCTCGGAGATCAGGGCAAGTGCGGCTGTGTCCAGCGGAGGCAAGGTGTCGACCGGAGTGGATGCGACCGTGTTCGGCAGAGGCGAGGCACCGACTGAAACAGGTGTGTCCATGTCTGGCGATGGCAAGGCACTAGCAGTGGCACCATAGACTGCACCAATGGGTGCACCCTTTATGCTGGAGGCTTCCTATGAGTTATCTCCCAACAAAAAAAAGAGGCGAAGTGCAGCGAAAAGAATGGAGAAGCAGCTTACCTCCCCATCATAAGTTTCGCCCTCACGTTCTTCTTTGAGGCGTACTCTTTCCTCGGAACCAGTCTGATTCTGGCAGCCGTCTTCCTAACTAGCCTAGCTAGTTGAAGCGATGGTGCTGGCGGATCAGCGACCGAGAGTGGAGCCTACCCACACAAGACAATTATGAGGAAGAAGCCAGGTTATAAGCAGATTAAGCAATTACCTAACAGTGGCATTACTGTTTCAACCATCTCAGTCGATGAAGGATCCTTTCGAGAAGACGCCTATGAAGCAGCCGCTAGATTCTGTGTGTTGGCTCTACAAGTGGCCCGCTGGTCCTCCAAAATTTGTTGGATTATGTCAGCAGCAATCTCATAACATCCGAGTGAGCGATTGAATATCATCTGGTCAAAAGATCTCACTGGTGACATCTGAAACCATTTCAATGGTCAGTGGAGCATCAGCGATGGCGACCTCCTCGCTCGAGGAGAGTCAGTCATCTCTTGCTCCGGAACTGGTTCAACCTTGCTGGGATCTATGCTGGGCTCCACATCATCCATGAACGGCCCCACGCCGGCAGGAGCTGAGCCCGATGCTTGCCTATCATCCCAAGTTGGCTCATCGTCCAAGCTGATAGCCTCCTCGAACTGTGCGGTATACTCGTCGAACATGGCCTCCTAAAGACACAATTGGTTAAGCAATAACACATGCCCAGGTGCGGCAGGATTGGTCGTTATTCATTACATACCTCTGGTCGAGGATTGCTCAAGGAATAGGCCTCCATGCCACAAGGACTGAGTTCTGAGCCCTAGAACATCTTGCTCAAATGGGCAGAGATGTTCGCATCTAAAAAGACTATTGGTCAGTAAGTCAATTCGTTAGCCATCGGTCATGACGAAAAAAGCAACAGGCAAAAGTTATTATCATTTACTCTCAGGACTGCCTCTGGTTGCATCGTCGATCCCAGAATATTCCCTGGCTAGGTGGTCCCAGCATTTTAGCGGACTCGATTACCGTGTCAAAAAGTCCTGGGCGACATGCAACCTGGTTAATCCCCTCTTCCTCAGCTCCTCGATCTTCTTAACATAAAGCACGTTTTGTGCAGTTGATGGAGGAACTTTCATCCAAAGGTCAATGGGTTTTGGGAAGAATGGCTGATAAGCCAACGGAAAATTGATTGTATTCGACGAGGTGATATAAAACCACCGCTTCTTCCTGTCTGATTGCTAGGAAAAAGTGACCGGAACTAGAATGTACACACTAGCAGCGCCGCTATGGAGGTGAAATCCAGCACCCCCAACAACCTCATTCTTGGTCGATCTCTTCAAGTAGTAAAAATGGTGAAACAAATTGAGGCTAGGTCAGATACCCAAAAAAGCCTCATAGAGACGAACAAACACACTAAGCATCATAATCGAGTTGGGGCTTAGGTGAAAAAGTTGAATTTCGTAGAAATTTAGAACATATAGTAGAAATTTAGAAGGGAAAAGGTAAGATTGCAGTGGAAGAAAGATTCAAAAACTACAGTCTCATCTTCAAC
This sequence comes from Guadua angustifolia, assembly GCA_036346375.1. Taxonomy (NCBI): domain Eukaryota; kingdom Viridiplantae; phylum Streptophyta; class Magnoliopsida; order Poales; family Poaceae; genus Guadua; species Guadua angustifolia. The sequence goes on along the minus strand of CM070502.1, from coordinate 48,364,749 downwards.
TTTAGGGGTTGGATAAGCCTCACCAACAGATGGTCTGTAGTGGAAGAACTCCCGGGGAGGGACAAAGCCGCCTTTCTCCAGCTCCGCGAGATGTTTCTCCATCATTACGGACTTTTGCCACACTTGTTGGAAGGTCTTGTCGCTGAAGACCTTCCTGGCCATATTAGTTTCCTTCTTCTGCTGAGTAGCGGCCTTGGGGCAGCGAAAGGATCAGAAGCTATTGAGAGCAAACGAAAAGAAAATCTCTCAGAATGCAAGCAACGCAAGGGTTCAAAGGGGCAAGATGGAGGCTTCGAGAATAAGGCTGAGGGTGAGAGAATGAAATGGCTATAGTTCCAAATCCAGAGATTTATAGGCCAAAAGCGTCCAAGCACAATGGTTCATTTCCTGTCGTATGGCACTTTGGTCGTCGAGAAGTGAAATGATGGTGCCGCATTGGCCGTAGCGCCTCAAATGGAGGCAATAAGTGCTCAACTGCTCAATGATTCAGAATTTCTAACAACCATTCCAACTCTACTCACAGTCAAGTTGACGTGTCTATATCGACCGATGTGAGGCTACCCTAAGCATTCGAGGTAGACTAGCAGCAGGGCGCTCGACCCGGCACATCTACCCGATACTTAGTGATTCCCAACTTGCTCGAATCGGTTGACCGCAAGCAGGCGAGGCATTACTCGGCCAAACTGAGTTTGGCAATAATTGGCCAAGCGCTCAAACGGACCATCCACTAAGCAGAGTTCGGGAGCTACTGTCGAATATCTAAAAATGGGATATGGACGTATAACATAAACTCAAAGATCATACCACATATACCTCTACCAGTATTTGGATATTCCAGATATCTCAGGCCCAGTCCGATGGAACAAGATATACACGGGAAGAGATAACCCCATGCAAGGAAAGATTCGATCATGTTCCTAATACGAGGAAACCCACTCGAATGCGCCCGGCAGTTATGGAAGTTTGGATACAATACGGAGATCGTACTGGCCACAGACTCCTCATTGACCATAATTCGGTACTCCAACCCACTATATAAGGGTAAGGGTAGACGTCGTCACGGGGGGAGGAAATTCCGAAGCAACTCTCAAGCCATAGCCATCCAGAGCTAGAAGCACGGGAAGATCTCCGAACATACCATCCACTAGCAATAGCCTAGCCACCCCCATATTCACTCTTTTCCTTGTAACTAGGACTAGTCATCCAGATTTGTAAGCTGTTCATCTATCTCATACATCATCACACAGGAGTAGGGTGTTACTCGATCCAGAGTCCCAAACCTATCTATATCGTGTGTCCTCAATTGTGTGTTTGACTCTGCATATCTCGAAGGTATCCGAATATAAGTGTGTTGTCGATCACTAACCTTCGATAGTACCATCCCGAATCTGCTTGATTTGGAAGCCAAGGATGTAGCTCAACTCACACATCATACTCATCTGAAACTCTATACTCATCACTTTTGAAAACTAAGACACAAGAGAATGCGAAGAGCCACCAAAGATAATATCGTCCATATAAATCTGGATGAGGAGAAAATGAGAATCTTGGTGTCAGATGAATAGAGTCTTGTCTACTATGCCCATTTTGAAACCATGGCTATGAAGATAGAACTTGACCCTCTCATACCATGCTCTAGGGTCCTGCTTAAGTCCACACAAAGCATTGGAAAGCATGAAGACATGGCTCGGGTAGTCTTAAATCCTGGAGGTTGCTTGATGTAAACCTCTTCCTCAATATAGCTATTGAGAAATGCACTCTTGACATCAATTTGATAGAGCTTTAAATCCTAGGATGCAGAGAATGCAAGTAGGATCCTAATAGCCTCAAGTCTAGCTATAGGGGCAAAGACCTCCTCAAAGTCAAGACCCTCAACCTGAGAAAAGCTCTATGCAACTAGTCTAGCCTTGTTACAAATGACAACCCCATCATCACTTTGCTTATTTTTAAACACCCACTTGGTCCCAATGACATTATAACTAGATGGGGCTCTACAAGTTGCCAGACTTTGTTCCTCTTAAAGTTTTCAAGTTCCTCATGCATAGCATTAATCCAAGACTTGTCGGATAATGCATGAGTAGCATCCTTTGGCTCAAAAGAGGCAACAAAACAGAGTGAAGGTAGAAAGAAGATAAGCCTAATTTTGAGTGTGTCACATGCTCAAATAGATCACCAATGATCTGATCAGTTGGATGAGAACACTGAATATGACGAGGAGGTCCAGAAGCAGAAGTGGCCTCTGCCTCATGCACAGAAGAAGTAGGAGCAGAGCCACTCAATAAAGGAGAATCTGAAGATAAGGGCTGGTCTCCTTAAGGTGCAGAAATAGAAATAGGTGGCGCCTCAGGTATAAAGGGGACTAGATCAGGTAGAACACCATCATGTCCAACATCCTCATCCTCTACGAAAATGGTCTCGAAAGAGGAAGAGGAGCTTAAAATATCAGGTCTAGCTCCTGGACTAGCCTCATCAAAAGTCACATCACAGGTCTCTATGATCCTATTCGCATCACAACTCCAGACCTTGTAGCTACACGAGGAAGACGAGTAACCCAGAAAAATACCATCAAAAGAACGAGACTCAAATTTATCTAGGTTACTAGTCTTCAAAATGAAACATTTGCAACAAAACACACAAAAATGAGAGACACTAGGCTTTCACCATACCTCCACTAGTAAGAAGTGCGGTACAAATATACTCTTAAGAATACACAATTAGAAACATGGCAAGCAGTAGTTGTAGCCTCAGCCCAACTTCCTAGGAGTATTGTACTCGTCTAGTATCATCCTGGCCATCTCTACTAGGGTCTTATTCTTTCTTTCTACTATGCTATTTTACTGAGGGATGTAGGTAGAGGAAAATTGATGCTCTCAACCAGACTCCACACAAAAACTCTTAAAGTAGGAGTTCTTAAACTCCATACCATTATCATTGTGTATAGCTCATAAGGCACCTAGGAGCTCAAAAGATAGCCTACTGACCAATCCCCTGAAATGAGAAAAAGTCTCATCCTTCGAGGCCATGAAAAACACCCAAGAATACCTCGAAAAATCATCGACAATGATAAGAATATACCACTTCTCACCCGCTGACTACGCTCTAGCTGGACCAACAGTGTCCATATGTAAAAACCATTGTAGTGCATCAGTCATCACAACAGTGACTAGGGGATGAGAAGCAGCAACCATCTTGCCATGTTGGTAAGGAGAGCAAACTAAGTCTTTGACTATCTTAAGTTTAGGTAAGCCATGAATGAGATCATGGTTGTTAACTCTAGTCAAATAATCGAAACCAATGTAATCAAGTCTCTTATGCTAGAAGGAGAGATCACGGGACTAAGATGCAATCAAACAACGAAGAGATTCTCTAGAAGAAGTAGAAAAATAGCACAAAAAACTCTCTTAAATCTAAAAATCCTGCAAATTAACCGTCTTGATGAATCAAGGATTCTACAAGCACTATTCTTAAAGCTTACCACGAAAGAGTCATCGATAAGCTAAGAAATAGAAAGCAAATTATATTGCAGCTTACTTACTAAGGTAAGGTCCTTAAGAATGAAATTTTCATTATTGTAAACGGTACCTTTAACAATGACTCTACCTGATGAAGCATCTCCAAAAGTGATCAACTCATCACCAGGGGCTCGGACTAAGGAAAAAAAATCAATAAGAGTCTCTAGTCATATGACGAGAATAACCAGATTCAACAATCCAAACCTCTCCCTTCCCCATCCGATGAACCTAATCAAGACACAAGAGAGAGATAACATAGTACTGGATAAAGAGAAGACCTAGGAACCCAATACTGAACCGTATGACACCTAAAGTACCAGCCACAGAAGAAGAAAACTGGACTCTAACATCTCTCTGATGCTCAACTCTCACAAAATGGGAAACAACATTAGCAGAAGATTTAGGAGCTGAAGCTGGGTTAGTCCACCATGGTGCAAAGGCCGGACTATCCCAGTAAGGCTGCCTGAATCTCCTACCAGAAAACATCTCACACCGCTGATATCTACATCGATGAGAAAAAAGAGGAATATCAAGAGGACAGTAAAAAGTGTGACCACAAGTAGCTCTGGGATTAAAACTTGACTGAACACTTAAAAACCGAGTTCTAGACGCTGCCTAGAAATAGACGACTCTCTATCTTGTCTAGCAGTAGTGCGTGCCTTAGAAGCACTCAGAGTCTGGGGATGGCCCTTAATACCCCTAAGAGTAGCTACACGCTCACATCTTGTGATCTTGGCGTGTCTGAAGCAGAAATCTGCCAAATGTCCATCCTTCCGATAGAAGGTGTAATATATTTTGCCTTACTAGAGGTAGAAGTTGCAGGTGGAACAATCTTCTGATCAGAGATCCTGTGGGCAACCCTGGCAGATCTAAACACAGTGGTATTCACCCTGGGAGCTACCACGATCTCAGCACTCTTGGAGCCACGCACAATGGTGGGAAGATGCGCTCAAGCGTGTTCCAAGTAGTCAAATCCTAGACCCTGATTGAATCGGCTAATCTTTTATTGGTCTAGAATGAGATTGAGCTTCTTCTTGCCTCCTACAAACTTCTCAAGATACTCACTCTCCTGGAAGAAAGAGGCACATGAAGAGTAAGGGAAGGAAGAGGAAGAAGAATCAGAAGGAGAAGAACTACCAGCACGTGCATTTTTCTCCCTCAGCACAGTTGCCTCAATTTTGAGGGTCTCACAAGAAACGCAAAGAGCATTTCTAATCCTAAGGGTATGGGTCTCTAATTTCTTCCTAAGGTCGACTTGGATTTTATCCAAGTCCCCCTCAATCTCAACACATCGCAAGAAATTTTCTTGTGACTTATCTAGTAAGTCCTTATGACATTTAAAGATTTATTGTCAAGTTTCAGTTGACTATAACCCTCACATGAGTTGACTGAGTCGTTAGAAGCAAGCATTTCAAATTTATCATTTCTAGTAAAAAGCTTACTAAAGTGAGTGCTCATGGCATCAATTTCAGCAAGTAGTTTAGGGCAATTTTCACATGAGAGAGTAGAATGAGCATGAAGAAAACTAGTATCTAAAGATATAGCATTAACAGATTCATTGCTAGCATTCTTCAATCTAGGACCATCAAGTCCAAAAAGCACACTATCATGCATGGTCCTTAGGTTCTCTAGCTCCACAAGTAGGGCATCACACAAATTATAATTATCAGAAACTCATGATGGAGAAGATCTAAGAGAAACTAACCCTCGAGTTAAGGTACCTACTTCCTTCTCAAGCTCCATACACCTAGCTCTAGCTCTAGCATGAAATTTCCCTAATTTGCAGAAAGCTTCATTGAGCTGGTCATAGGACGGTACCTCGTCTGAGTCGCTGATGCCGTTGGTGTCTACCATGAATCACATGGCGGTGAATCCTCCGTCGCCTTTCTTCTCTTGCCGATCATCCTCGCCCTCATCGCTCCATGTCTCCATGTCGGAGAGGTTGATGTCATCGAGTGTGGTGAGAACGCAGTAGAAGAGCTTCTTGTTTTTTGAGAAGTTGCTGTACTTCTTCTCATGCACCGACTAGCAAATTGGAGGCTTCTTGTTGCGGTTCTTGTCGATGTAGTCTTTCTTAGCCGAACCCCTGGTGTTGTTCTTGCCCTTCTCCAGCTTAGGGCAATTCGCCCAAATGTGGTTGGGGCCCACACACTCGAAACAGTTGATCGGGCCACCTCTCTTCCTCTACCTCACCCTTTTGTATGCATGAGAGAATTTGCAAGCTAAAAGAGCACACTCATTTTCTGGAAATTTTTTCAATTGGTCATCGCTTAGCTCACAAAGGACAGAGAAGGAAAAACCAGTTGAAGAATCAGAGGTTGATCAAGTGGGATCGGTGTCAAGGCCATTGACTATGATTTTATCTTCTGAGAGATGACATCGATCTCATTAGTCTTGAGTCGAGAATAAACCCATCAAGAGTCAGAGTCGATAAGTCGGTAGTGTTCTTGATGGTGATCACTTTCATCTCCCAAACTTAGAGATCGAGTGCAGTCAAGAAATATCAAGCATTATTTGAGTCAGGGTATGTGGAACCGACTGCTCGGAGGTCACATAGGTCAGGGTGACCCTTGATGCTTACCATGAGGGCACTACTCAAATCAAGACTCTCACCAGCGTGTTGTTCAAATTTGTTGTAATTACGCTTGTACTGACCCTGTCTCACCATCTTGATTTGAGTAGTGCCCTCATGGTAAGCATCAAGGGTCACCCAAATCTGGTGAGCGAATCGAAGGTGAGAGATCCTGGCGTACTCACTGTGGCTAAGGCCTTATATGAGGATGTTCCTTACCTTAGCATTCACCTCAATGTCAGCCATATTGCCTGCTGTGATGTTTTCATCGGTAGGAACCTTATACAGGAGCTTCACCTTTTGCCAAATCAGGAAGCCCTAGGCAGTGATGTATGACTCCATTCGCGACTTCCAAAAAGAAAAATTGACTCAAGAAAAAATAGGAGGTTTGGCGGAATATTTATCATTGGTCATGGCTCTCGAGACCAGTCAAGATCTATGAAAAGAGCAAAACCGACTCTGATACCAATTGAAGGATCTAGATGGCGATCGGATGGGGTGAATGATCCCAAATCAAATTTTCCCACACTTAAAATAATCCAAACAAGTCCTTAAAGCAAAACACTCACAAAAGGCCAAAGAAATGAGCAAACTTTTTTGTGGGGGCAGTGCTACCATAGGAGGGCCGATAGCACCACAGGCCGGTAGCACCATACAATGAGCGGTAGCACCAGGCTCAAGAACAGCAGTAAGAATAAACTGAAAACAACACAACCCAAAAGCAAATTTTGAGGAATCTTTTGATTAGCTAGATAAAAACTCACAAAACTTGGTAGATGTACTCCTAAGGATGTGAAGAACACATTTCAACCTTTAATTGTGAGGATTGACGTAAAAGTTTGACCTTTTTTCACTTGGAAGGAACATGCCAGGTTGGAGCAAAATTCAAGAACTTGATCTAAAACTTGCTCATGGGATTTTGATGATCAGGATGATCTTGGATAGCCTCCCACAAGACCCAGCAAGCTAGAACACAAGTAAAAATACTCAACAAACATGATTTTGAAGAATGATTCACTGAAGAGCACAAAACCAGTTTCTTATAAGAAGAACGCATGGATTGCCTAGACGACTAGGATATGATCTAAAAGAAAATTCATCCATCAATCAACATCCTCAATACAAAAAGCAAAAGCATGTACATGGAGGGGAGGCAAATCCAAATTGCATAAATGTAAATTGCAAGAATGTAAGTACGGAATTTAAGTGCAGAATTTAAATCTAGAATTTAAGTGCAGAATTTAAATGCGTAAAGGAAATTAAGCATAAGGAAATGAGTTTTGTTTTCTAGAAGGGAGGTTTACAAAGCCTCACAACAAAGTGGGCAAACCTCAATGGAGCACAAAAAATCTCAAAACCTTCAAGAGGGGGAAGGCTACACCTACCCCTCTATTTATACTACTCTTAGGCCACCTACCACCCTTTGATGAGTCCCTTAACCCTAGGGCACTCCATCAAGGGCTAGGATTGACCCACTCACAGCCATGCAAGGGCTAACTCAAAACCCACCAAACAAATCGAGTTTTCTTGCACAGTGTTCAAAGCACACTAACCAGACCCGCTATCCTATCAACTAGACCGTAACCCAACGGCCCTCCTTGATCCACGCAGCGTCTAGCTAGCATCTTTTCCTTTTCTTGTCTTCTAACCTTGCCATGACTCCATCTCTGATCATCTTCTGTGATCGAGGACCGTCTAGATCTCCGACGCACCTCGCCTAGTCCCGATCATCCTTCGCCTCACCATGATCTAGCACCATCATCCTACAACCATCAAAAATAAGGAAAACACGTCACATAGCATTGCCCAAAATGATATGCAATAAATCTCACACAAATTCAAAATGTATATCCCAAGAACATCGAGTAACTCTGCTTAGAGTTTAGTCGATGTGTCAACATCGAGTAACTTGAGACTAACACAAGGACTCAAGATGGGCTAATGGCAGGGTGCTCGACTCGGCAAAATCCCTACTCGATACTTCGTAATTCCCAATCAGCTCGAAACATTAGACCACAAGTGTAACATCCCAAAATTTTGACTTTTTAATTATTTAATATTATTTTATTGCAATTTATGATTTTTGTGATTTCTGAATTTATTTGGATTTTCTGAGATTTATTTGAATTATTTTGAATTAAAACTATATTGCTTTTGTTAAGAAATAATTATAAAAAGAAAATTTTAAAATAAAGTTTAGCCAAAAATATTTTATTTAGATCCAGAATATATCAAAGTATTTTTGAGATTTTTCTGGGATTTTTATTGACCTAAATAAACCAAACTATTTTTCATATTTATTTTAAATGAAAAACCCGAGTAATTCATTGTGCCTGATCTTTGGTAGAGCCCAACACTGTGCGTGTCAAAACCCAGCCGATCGGCCCATGCGCCGCAGCCGTTGGATGGAAATCCAAGGGTCACCATCAAGCCGAGTTATTTCCGGAAGCCCTAGCGCGCGCTGAGTCTTGGCCGTTCGATCTGCCACGCGTCGCTTATCCGTGCGTCGTCTTCGTTCGTCTCCGAGCCGGACTCTAACCTCGCGACGTAGCCACCATGGACCCCTCGCCGAACCTGCCTTATCCGGCCACCTCGCGCCATATAAAGGGAAGCACCGAGTGCGTAATCTTCCAAGCACCATAAGCCCAGAGCACTTGTCGAGGTTTTCGCCACCGTCGCGCCGCAATCAAAGGATTCGTCGAAGCATGGCCGAGAGGAAAACGCCATCGATCCACCGCCGTTCCGACGTCGCCGAGCCCCGAACCGAGTCCGTTCGCTTCGCCGTAACCTGAGGCATCCCGTGCGCACCGAATTTCCACCGGAGCACCGCTAGGGAAGGAGATCGTCGCGGAGGCCGTCGCCGCCGAAGAAGAAGATCACACCGCCGCTGAACCAGTGCTCGAAACTCAAATCCGAGCGTGTCATCGTGTTGGCGACGTCGAGGTGAGTTAGGAGGTGCCCTCGCCACTCGCCGCCGGTGACCATAGGGTCGCGTGCACCGCTGGCCAACGTGGGTTGATGCTTCGTCGACACATGTCCGCCACGTCAGGTTGCTAGCTGAGGTGGCGCTTGCGTGGCGCAGGCGTGGCATCGTTTGGGTGCTGCATCAACCGCTGAGTCAGCCACAATGGACCCCACCTGTCTATGAGCCGAGAGCTGACGTCAGCAACGTAGGGCCCAGTCGTCAGTGACACGGGTTCCACCGAGACACGTGTCAGCGCCGCATTAATCCGAGCCTAGAGATGACGTCAGCTGACGTCATAATTCGGATTTTCTTTTATAAAAATAATTTGGAATATTCGGATTTTCTGATTTTATGGATTTTTCTGGAATTTGAATTTTCCGAGGACTCGTTCTCCCTCATACGAACTCCGATTGAGATGATTCAAATTCCTAAAAATTTGTAAAATTGAGATCTATCTAATGGTGATTTTTGTTGGATTTTTAGAATTTGTTTATTCTTTGGTTTTGGTGTTTATTTGCTATTTCTTCTCGATTCGTGTAGACGTTGAATTGTGCGAGGATTCGGAGGAGGAATTGACAACTCAAGGACAATTTCTAGATCAAGACCAGGATCTTAACCAAGGCAAGTTGTGCTTTGATCATGTTGCACCCATAAATTAGTTTGCATGCTATTTTGATTTACCTTATCACTTGTTATTTTATGTGTATAAATGATTTCAACATAAGTTTGGGATTAGCTACCGGGGAACATATCCTGTGCAACCAGAGAGTTGGTGAAACCACGGTGCAACCCAACAAGAAAAAGTTTCAAAAAATTTTGAAAAAAATCATGGATGTACATCTCAGCTTAGCCCATCTACAAATAAAATTTCATGATCAAATTCGTCCTGTGTTAGAAGTTACAAAAAAGACAAAGTTGATCATGAACAGTAACTGTTATTGTTCATGATCAAGTTTGTATTTTTTATTACTCTTAGCACAAGACGAATTTGATCATGAAATTTTATATGTAGATGGGGTAAGCTGAGATGTACATCCATGATTTTTTTTCAGAATTTTTTGAAACTTTTTCTAGTTGGGTTGCACCGTGGTTTCACCAGCCTGTCTGATTGCACAGGATATTTTTCCTTAGCTACCGTACCCTTTGAATTACACCCCACCTTGCTAGTTGTATGCCATGATCCACTTGTCACCCTAGGTTGGTTTACTATAGTTGGTTAATAATGAAATCAACATGGATGGTTAGAACGAACTAGAGTGCTTAGCCATGCCACGTCATCACATGTACATGAAAAATTGATTATTAATCTTGACTAATGGAATATGGAACATTATCATGGATATAGGTGTCATGTGTGATCACACGAGGAGATTGAGTTGTTGTGGCGAGGAGGTCACGCAACAATGTTGAATTGTGTAAAGCATGTGATGCTTGGTAATCAACCAGGTGGTATTCATTTTTGATTGAAGCAAGTGGAAGGGGCAAGTGTGCCGGGGAGGGCTCAGTGGAGCTGAGGGTTTGTGCAAGTCTTGCTTTAATCAATCCTAAGGACTTAACCTTGCGAGTCTTTGACTGAGTCTATCATGCAACCACATGTTCATTATGGGGCAGCCTAGTGACTAATTTGCAAATGCTTAACTTGAGTGCTATCGTGGTGGCGTGAGACCCGGGTGGTGGTAACCAGTCCATGCTCGGGAGTGGCTCACATGGCGCAAGAGGGGGGCCCTGTTGTGGTGGTGTAACCCTTCAGTGTTGAAACCTTAGCGGGTAGCACTAGGTTAAGAGGATGCATTGTAAAAGGCTTTGTTATTATCATTCGCCTGTGTGGTGCATGGTTGTATCATGTGGGTAAAGTGCATAACCTCTGCAGAGTGTACAAACTATTTGGATAATCGTGCTCACGGTATTTAGCAATGCTCGGGAATTACAGTCAAGGGGTAGATAATTAAAATGAACAACTGTTATGAGATGGCGGGATGCCATGTGGATAATGGAACTTGATTTAGGGTGGAAAACTTGGATTTATTTGAGAATCACTGAATCTATTTATTGTTATTATCTATTTTACTATCTTTTCAATCTATGTATTGTATGTGTTCTTAAATGTTGCTTTATTGCAAATAAACCCTTAACCATTCCTTTGGAATAAGCCTGCATATAGCTATGATAGAATTGCATTTTGTGCACAACTTGTTGAGTACGTGTTGGTGTACTCACCCTTGCTTAACAACCAACAACAGTGGAAGAATCATCGTCGATATTGGAGGAGGACTTTCAGGTGGACACGTGTCACTAGGCCAATCCTTGTCAGACGCCTGTGGTGTGCTGATGGGACATCTACGTTTTCTACTACTTTCCGCTGCATTTGTCTCATTGGTCTTATTATTGCCTTGTGAGGCTAAATATTGTAAGTGATCATAAGATCATGCACTAGTTATATTCAATAAATAAAGTCTTATTACTCTTATCGTTGTGTATGATATGATGCTTACTGATGTTAAGCTGTGTGCACTAGCGATTGATCCTGAGACTAGTGCGGTAAAACACAGTGGATTCGAATTGGTGAATTCGGGTCCTTACAACAAGCCAGCTAGGTATTACTCGACCAAGCTAGAGCTCCGGCAGGGCATTACTTGACCAAGCCAGAAATTGGTAGTAATCGACCAAGCGTTTGAATGAATCCTCTACTCGACCCGACAACATACCTACCCAACACTTAGTGATTCCCCCAATCTACTCGAATCATTCGATCATAAACCGGCGGGGCATTACAAGCTCAAATTGCTTCAAATTAAAAATCCAATTTAAATCAAACTCAAACCAGAGCATAACAAGCTCAAATTTAGTCAAATACTCATTACCAACATGGGTAAACCTCCACATGGTCTTTCAAGTATTACACGAATGTAGACTATGATTGCACACACTTATAATGTCCAGCATCTCAAGAGCACAGCTTCAAGGGCATCGAGGTTGTAGACGTCAAATAGGTCCTTGAAGTTGACTGCAAAGAAGCCCCCCTATGACTCATTGAATAGATGCTCAAGCTTGAAGTTGACCGAGATACTTGTTATCATGTACTCATATATGTTTTTACACTTCTAACTAGCAACCTTTCATAGATGCTATCAACATTTTTGCAGATCTAACGACCAATCTAAATGTTAACTAATATGCTATGGGTCAAAATGCAAGATATTTGGCTACATGTTTGTCACTTTTTTGTTATTAAAGGGAGTAGTTACAACATTTAACCTTGTTTTAATAATTTTAAGGTTTCAGAAACTTATGGTGAATCAATCTGGACTAGAGTGTTTATTCACTTCCAATTATATGTATACAACTGCATCTCTTAAACACATTGACATCATATTTTTGGAGATTACAGTATCAACGTAGCTAGACAGGTTGACATAACTTTTTATAATTGTAAACTAGACATCATGTTAATCTTACAGACTTGCAAAATCTACGAAGTCCATGCATTAGTATATTAATTTTTTGAATTCAGCTTGTTTTTTGCTTTGGTTCTGAATATTTTTGTGAAATATATTTCATTCTAGTGATACAGAAGGAAATATTGATGTCACTCCCGAGGAAATGAGAAGCATCATAGAAGTTATAGCTCACATGGGAAAGTCCTGGTATTATAATGAATCTACTGTTTCCTAGGTTTCAAGTCCTTGAATTACTTGGTTAATTATTTCACAAGTTGTAACAAGGCAGAAATTGCTCATTTCGCATAGCAAGCCTGGATTTTCATCAACTCTACACACATAGTGAAGCCCCAAAGCTATCTTTAGTTCTAATCACACAGAAATATACATTGACTCAAAGGATAATGAGGTCTATATGGTAACATTTGGGTGCTTACCTCGGTGGCAGGTGGGAGGATATCGACGCGAGAGGAGGTTGCTGCTGGAGGAGGGCGGTGTGGGGACAAGTGGCGTGGGAGGAAGTCAGCACGCACAAGCAGGAGGAGACTGGAGTGGGGAGCAGCGGCGCGAAAGGAAGCCTACGTGGGCAAGCAGGAGGAGCAGGGCCAAAGCGAGGAGGCGACAATGGGGACTGATGGGAGGAGGTGCCGCAGGGGAAGATGCTAGCCAGGGAGACACCAAGGCTAGGGGCTTTGGTGAGATTGGGTGAGCTCGGCGGCGATGGGGGATCTCGGCACCGACCGGCTGCAATGAGGGGTGAGCTTGGTGGTGACTTATTTTCTTGGCGATGACGGGGGAGGAAGAAACAATGGAGGTGACTAGGGTGACGTACCACAGGGGGAAAGGCTGGCCGGGAGGCAATGACGATGGGGGTGTCGATGAGGTCGGGGGGAGGCACCGCAATGGGAGACGAAGTGTTGGGAGCCAAAGCTAGGGTTTTGAGTGCTAGAGAGTGGTAACTCAACGGTTTGTGGGGAAGATCTATTTATAGAACCTATATCATAGACGGTTCTAGCTTAGAATTGTTTGCGATAGGTAACATCACAAATGATTCTAAACTAGAACCATCTGTGATAGATTATTATCACAGATGGTTCTATTTCATAACCATCTATGATAGTGTTTTATCACAGATGGTTCTGAACTAGAACCATCTGTGATATATCTTACCACAGATGGTTCTAAACTAGAACCGTTTATGGTGTCCATCGGCACTAACATTTCTTAAAAAATTATATAATGTAAATGAAATTGTGGATGGAACAACATCAGCGAAGGAATTGCATAATGTAAACAGAATTGTAGATGAATCAACATCAGTAAAAGAAAGAAAACTTTATTAAATAAATCAGATGCATACACAAAGTTGTTTCGAATTTTGAGCGTCTCATTACAAACAGCTCTATTATGTTGGAGAGTACACTTAAAATCATAACTCTACTTGCTTATTCTTTTGTATAAAAATTAGCCCTTCACGTTGATCGGCGCGTGTGTAGCTAGCTTCCTTGGGTTGTTCTTCCTGGACTGTGTTGCTATTTTTGATAGGAGACAACTCGTCAAATTGATTGTATTCTTCCACATCTACTACATTCTCTACTATGACAATCCTCTTTTTTTCCTAAGGAACTACATGTCTCTTCTTGTTGAACAGGTTGATTACATAGAATACTTGAATATAATGCAATTAGCTCCCATTACTAACCTTAGATCACCAAGAACACATGGATCAACAATCACACATCAAAATGAATTGTCTTCATTCACAATATCAACTCATAGCCATTGCCACTTAAAAGATAGATCCCGAAACCCTAAAAAGCACTAAGTGGCTCGGGTCTCTGTACTATATATCATTGGTAGATATCATAGACGGTTCTATTCTTAAACCATCAGTGATTTACATAGAGTCCTAGACAGTTTTAGAATAAAACCGTCAGTGAGATATCATAGATGGTTTTATTATAAAACCCCTCTGGGATCATACGTACTATCACAAATGGTTTTAGTTTAAAGCCGTCTGTGATAGAATCACTGACAGTTTGGTACTAAAACCATCTATGATATTGTTGTATATCACTGATGGTTTATGAAGAGTACTGTCTGTGGTGATGTCACTAATGGTTGCACTATAGAACTATCAGTGATGTTCCTCATCATTGACAATTTTTCTAAACCGTCTGTGATGAGGCGTTTAATATATGCCTTTTAGTAGTAGTGTATACAACCTCTCCTCGACAGCTCAAGATTTTGAATGTACCAACATATCTCAGTACAAGCTTTTCTTTGGTGTACAACCTTTTAACTCCTTTAAGAGGGGTAACTCTGAGATACATAAAATCATATTTCTCAAAACTCAACTCTCATTGATGATTATCAGCATAAATCTTTTGTCTTGATTGGGCCACCTTTATCCTTTCTTTGATCATAGCAATCTACTCTTTGGCTTCTTTAAGAATATCAGGCCCAAACACAAGATGCTTTCCTGTCTCATTCCAATTTAGCGGAGCACAACGGGGATGACCATACAAAACTTCAAATGGTGACATTTGCAAACTTGCCTGACAATTGTTGTTATAACTGAACTCAACATACGACAAACTTTTATCCCATGAAGTAGCGTAAGTTAAGGCACAAGCTCTCAACATATCTTCTAGAATCTGATTAACTCTATCAGTCTGACCATTTGTTTACCGATAATACATTGTACTGAAATTCAAACGAGTACCCATTGCTTATGTAACATACCCCAAAATCTCAAGGTAAATTGGTTGCCTCTGTCTAACACTATCTTCTTGGGCACTTCACATAAACACACAATCCTTGGCATATAGAGCTCTACTAAGTGATCTTCTGAATAAGTGGTCTTAACTAGTATAAAATGAGCAACTTTGGTTAAACGATCCATCATGACCCATATGGAATCATAACCACTCCGAGTTCTAGTCAAACTAGTATAAAATTCATACCAATTTCCTCATACTTCCATTTGGGAATCTTTAATAGCTATAACAAACCAGAAGGTGCTGAGACCCAAATATGCAAATTCAGACCCTCTGTGTATATCACACTAGTCCAGGATCATGCTAGTAGTGCACATAGGCTCAACATAGATGAATATCACAATCATACACAATAGAAACTTAAATAAAAACATCATATATTAAACATTAAACTATTAACTAACCGTACAGTCGAACTTACGTGACTATGCCTTGCAAGGCTAGATAACAAATTAAACTACAATGGGATGAAAATGTAGATAAACCCTTCAGTATACCACTGATAACTGACAAGGCTCGCACCCTAAATATTTGTCTTTTTCTGGTACTCCTTCAGCATTGGTGTAGACTTCTCAACTAGTGATGTTGTTGTTAGCAAAGGTGAGTACTTAAAGCACTCAACAAGTTGTTCACAAATGCAATTGTAATATTCTTTATGCATGGCTTATTTGAAAGGAATAGCTAACATGGCTATTTTGTGGTAAAGCAATATTTGTGAACAAGTACAATAAGTAGATTGTAAAGATAGTAAAATAAATAAAAGTAATATGTAATTTCCAACATTTCTCAATAAATAAGGTTTCCAATCCTAAATCAAGTTTCCAACTTCCAATAGCATCCAACCTTCCCATCCATGTTTTCGCTTTCATAAAATATAACCCTTAATTGTAATTCTAGAGCATTACTCAATACCACGAGTATGGTTATCCTAAAAGATTTACACTCTCACTCTACAAAGGTTATGCACTTTACCTGCACAACAAGATCATATCTTGTTGCCAAGCTATTAACACACTTTCTTTGGTGTATCAGTAGAGAAACCATGGCAAAGCCGTTACAAAGCTCTATCTTAACCCAATACTACCCATTGAAGTTTCAACACTGAAGAGTTAAATAGCCACAACAGGGCGTCCTCTTGCGCCATGTGAGTTGATCCATAAACCCAGGACTCACACCGCCATTGGTAGTACCAAAGCTAAAAATTGCCAATTAATCAGCTAGGTTGTCCCATTCCAGACATATAGTTGCATGTTTGACTCAGGTCAAAGGCTTGCAAGGTTTAGTCCTTAAAGATGACTAGGCAAGACTTCCAAATATACTCTGCCCTTCAGCCCACCTTGACACATTGTCCCTTGCCACTTGCCCCAATCTAAATGATTACCACCCTAGTTGATTACCAAGCACCACATGCTACGTAAACAAGTCAACTTTGTTGCATGACATCCCTCGCCACTACAACTCAATATCATTGTGTGACAACACCTGACACACCAATTCATAATCATGTTCCATATTCTATTAGTCAAGATTAAACTTTGATATTCCAAGTATATATTGGCTAAATTAGATTTGGAATTTGAGTTAGAGATAGAGTCTAGGTGGGTGGGATCTTCCTTGTCTGGCCCTAGGCCATGTTGCACACCCCCATAGTCTCTTTTATATATTTGTGTTGTTCTTTTTTATAAATGAAGACCACTATTGATACCCTCCCCTCTAGCGTGGAATACTAGGAGGGTCTCATATGTATACTACACTAGTCCCATGATCTTTGGCTAGCACGCACATTCACAACATTGTTATCACATCTGTACATAAAAGCCATGAATACATAAATGGGATATTGTTCATATAGTACAACCATAAAGGCCAAATTAAAATACAGTGGAAGATACAAATGTCTAGCAGTATGCCTTCTCCTAAAATACCATAAGTAACTGACAAGTAATAGACCCTAGAAAAGCTCGTCGTCATAATCATTGTAACATGTGGTGAAGTACACATCTTCGGGGACATTGCTTTCTTCGCCCACTGAATGAACAATTTAAGCAAGGTTGAGTACTTTTGTACTCAGTAAGACTTGTAGTATATCAGAAAAGTATAGTAATGCAGCCTATGTCAAGAGAGAGGCTACTAAGTTCGTTTGCATAAAGCAATATTGAAATATGAATATCAAGTAATAGATTGTAAGCAGAATTTGTAAGAGCAATGTGACATATATGTAAATAGCAAATATGATCAAATAAATGTAACAACTCATAGTCCTCCATGATTGTGAGTATCGAACATCCCTTGCCTTTTCTTAGCATAATATCTAAAACTACTTTTTCACCAAAATTTCCAACTAAACCCTTTTACGAAAATACCAAAATTGGTAAAGAGTGTCAGTGCACCAAGTTTCCCATGACCACAGGCATGGCTTTTCAAAAAGTTTTACACTCTGTAGAGGTATACATATTTGCCCACAAGGCATGACCAACTCTTTTTGCTACTATTTTTTAGCTTCCTTTGGCGCATGTCCAAGAGGTCATAACATGAACCGTTACATCACATAGACCTAACTTTGCACAAATATTGTGATGACAAACCCTTGCTATGGTGGTGAAAGATATTTGTACACTCTGTACCAACGAATGGTTATACACCCTATCGTGCCACTTTCCCCTAGAGCAAGGCATACACTATTGTATCGGCAGGCGTTATTCCCAACACCTCAGTGAGGACACCCCTTCAAACAAACCATCTCAGAATCTCTTTACTATTTTGGCCTTCAAACATCCAAAGTTATACCTAAGTAACTGAATTGGTCATGGTCATCCTATACTAGCACTTGTCGTTGTGCTGATTATTTTGAATTATACAACAATATGTTTGGTCCTTAATCTGAAGCGGGCGAGAACACTTCCTACACTATGCGCAAGTCCCATGCACTTCTAGCTATTGCCATACCTTGACCATGTCAAACCATAGTTTTTATTTTGATTTTCATAATAAAATACTAGAACCACAATTCCCATCATATCCAAATTTTCAAATTTTAAATGAATAGTATACCCAACCATTCATTATCCTATTTCTAAAGCATGGTTAAGCAATTACACATATATTCAAATATACCCATTCGATATTTCTATAATATCTAAATCTACCTTAAAGTTATCAAGGTTGACATGACAATATTTATTAAGAAAGTTCCATGAATTATAAGAATATATCTACCGTACCCATAATATAGCAATTTATGAAAAATACACGCATGCATAAATAGATTTAACAAAGATAATATAAATTAATTGAAATATTAGGATCAACCTAATCAAAGGGGTGCTTGCCTTGCTTGGTTGCTTTTTGGAGTGGGATCGAAGTCGCTGATGGAAGTATCTGGAGTGTCGATGTCGAATCGCAATTCAGTGCAAAGCAATAATGAGAAGCAAAAGAAGTCCAAAACATCAAATCTCAAATATGATTGTAGGAACAGCAAGATCTTGATTTTATGGGGATTTACAAATTGGTTTCATGAGTTTTGGGGATTCATTTGCATAAGTTATGGTCATTTAAATTTTGAATTATGAAAGGAATTACTCTTAATAGGAATTAAGTGTAAACAATGTTACAAATTCTAAATATTTTTGCATAAATAGAGGCCAAATGTTTTAGGAGAATTTAGAAATTGAATATACTAAATTTTGAGTTAATTAATTATTGCTACAATCGTTTGAATTTTGAATAGGTTAAATATTAACCTAATTAGAAGTTTTATTCAAACTAAGACCAAATTTATATATATATATATATATATATATATATATATATATATATATATATAATATAAATTTCATGATTTTATATGAATTTAGGAGTTAGTTTTACTAAATTTGGACTTTATTTGTAAAAGGTGTAACTGTTTCAAATTTGAATGTCCATAGGAATTATTTTAATTAAAACTTTAAAGTTGAACAGAGGTCAAATTTTGAATATTTTTCTAGAATAAAAAGTTCATGATTTTAGATAAATTTAGAAACTAGACTAACTAACAAAATTTGGACATACTTTGCAAAAGTTATAAGCATTGGAATTTTGTATGTTGTGAAAATTCTAGAAAATAGCAAAATATGTATTCTAACAAAGAAAGTGTATCCCTTGTTTTCTCAGAGTTTTGATTTTATCTCAGTCACTGACATGTTGGGTCCTTATGTTAGTGACCAGTTCTCAAATAACGATTCAATTTTTGATTTAATTCTTTTATTTATCGTTGGGGCCTACATATCATAGACTCATATGATAAAACTAGGTTTAATTATAGAAATTGATAGGTGGGGCCGGCTGTCAATGGCCCAGGCTTGATGTGATAGGGGAAACTGACATACCGAGGCCCACTAGCTAGCGGATAAAGAGCAGGGGCATGCATAGGGGAGCTCACTGATGACAAATGACAGTGCTTGGCAAGTAGTGAGTGCTGTGGCTAGCTCTAGCAAAGTGAGAAGGACTCAAGGGAGGTCTTAGCAGTAGTGATGGGTTACTGGAGGTGGCCGACATTGAGAAGAAGCAGCAGAGCAAGCTTCAAGTAGCTGAGAGGAAAATGCATGCTCCCACCACCGTGACGAGTACTGCGCAAAGTGCAGAGTTGGCATGTAAAAGGACTAGCACAATAGCCACAGAACCACTAGAGGCCTCGAGACTCCATCTGCTAAAAAGGCAAAGCTCACAGAGGCCACAGCGCGCCCTAAGGTACATGAAAAACCCACTACCCCGACCTCAGAGACTCCTTCTGCCTATAAAGCAAAGTTGGCATAGGCCATAGAGACCCCTTATGATTTTAAGGCCTACGTACATGAGAAACCCCTTTGCTAGCTAGCCGATTGAATCCTTTAAGCAAGTGGACTCGACAACTCCATAGATAGTATGTTGACAAAGTGAAAGAGGGCGAGCACCTATCAATTTCAATGTTAAATAAATAAAGGGACAATTCCACTACAAGAAGGATGGGACATTCCTAGTCAGTTTGAAGGATCTGTTCCATTTGTACCAACTAATAGCCATCGATATTTCTACTGTACGATCTTGGATGCTGTGAGTATCACAGCATATAATATGAGCTTATGACTTTCATAGGATTTCGTATTATGTTTTTTAACATTCAACACGAGTTGTAGAGTAATGAGGCAGCTAATCGTGACAAATTGACAACTAGTTGGGTTCATCAACCTTGAGCTTGTCTCTACGACCATGGCTAGACTTCACCTGCAGTTCGTTGTCGGCTACATCAAAGTGGTGTTGAAAGCTAAGTCGAAGAAAGACTTTGTTCTACTCCCGTACTACGAGAGTAAGTACTACTTTACCCTTCAATTACATGTACGTACTTAAACCGTATGTGAACTTATTTCCTTTACTGCATACCATTTAATAAGTAACCATTGGGTTCTACTCGTCCTCGTTTCGAATAACAACAAAGTCTACACTTTAAACTCGAACGAGAAGAGACTGATGGCCTACGCAATCAAGCCTCCTTTTGAGATGTAAGTGCACTACTCTTACCTAACACTTTCTATATTTAACTAGATTTATTTTTTTGACTCAACGGCATCTCTCCAATGTATATAAGGGTTTCTCGGACTACATTGATGAAGGAGGGACATAGGATGACAAAAAGGGCTCTAAGCTGGAGTATGTGCACTTCAAGGTACAAATGCCTACCATAGGATTAATATTTTCTGACATCTATTTTTCATCTCTTAATTTCTTTTTCTTTCTTCACAGTGTCATCAACAGGGTAGTGACAACCTCTGCGGCTTCTACGTCATGCAGCACGTGATGATCGTGGTCGGCGACTCAAACCTTTTCCCTAAGGTATATGTACATGCATAATAATATACTTAGCCTTTCACATAGAAATTTCAAAACGTAAATTAGAGCACTCATTTCTATTTTGTAGCATATCAATATCCCCAGAAGAGCTTAGATAGCTCTACACTCAATAAGTTACGAGGCCACTTATGCCAATGGTACTGGATAGAAGTTATGTCGAGAACGGAAGGTTTAGAGATCCTAAAAGCTCCTACTAGTCCATATGTGAATAATTTATATGAATGCAGTTCCATGTGTACTAACTTTTAAGCATGTTTGAGTTCTATTTTGTGAACGAATGTGATATGTGTTGTAATAAAGTGTTTTTGTTCTGTGAATGTGATATGTGCATAATGTTTGCAATGATTTATATTGTGTGAATGTGATATATGCATACTGTGTGAAATATGTGCTGATTGGAGGGTGAATTGGAAAACAGCACACCTAATCATCTATATCGGTTCTCAAAAAGAAACGATAGAGATGAGAGGGTAATCTCTATTAGTTCTTTTTAAGAAGCGATTCTATGAAAAAAGCGATAGAGATGATGGGTTCATCATAGAGATGAAATCATAATCTCTATCGCTTCTTTGAAAAACTGATAGAGATGTGTACTTCATCTCTATCGGTTCTTTGTTGAAACCGATAGATATGAGTGTTCATCTCTATTAGTTCTTACAAAGAACCGATAGAGAGGATCAGCTCATCTCTAACGCTTTCTTCTGAGAACCGATAGGGATAAGGGTTCATCTCTATCACTTCTTTCGCTTCTTTCAAAGAATTAATAGAGATGACCAGCTCATCATAGTCTGGCAAGAACCGACTATGATAGCACCACCTCCTCTCTATGTAATGACTTTGTGTCACCACCAGAACTAACTATAATGACAAAAAAGAACCAATTGTGATGTATATTCGTGTAGTAGTGTCTATGGATTTTTACAAATTTCGAACAGTGGCTTTTTTCTTTTAGGGTTTGCTGTTTTTGATTTTCCTAAAGCTTTAAATAAATTCAAAAGTTCCTGAAACTTTTTTGAGGTTATTGAGGATTTATACAAAATTTCCAAGCTTTGTGATGATTCAAAAATGGAGTTGGAATTTCAAAGGTCTTACTTGGTTATTCAAAAATCATTTTTCTTATTTGCAAAAATTTTGCAGAAATTTCAAATAAGTGCTGAAAATCCAAATTGAGACCAAATCCAATTTAAATATATGTATATCACTTTAATCAACCTTTGGGATGCTACAACAACAATTGATCATTAATATACATCATATATGCTTGTTCTTTGTCATTGTGTTTGCATACACAATAGAGTGGGGAATTGAGTGTGGTTTCTTCCAAAGATCGTTATGTCTTTTTACTAAGAATTAAGATATTGATATTACTTCACTCGGTGAACTCGTGAAGTCCAGCACGCATGTGATCTTAACGAATCCAAGAGTTGCAAACCTATTGCATCTAACAGCAAGGGATCAGCTAGTATTCATCAAGTGATTGTGCAAATTATCATTGTCCTACATCGTGAAGATCGAGCACCCCCGTATCATATGATCATTTGGCCCGTACTTGGCCGTGTCAGCATGCCACGTCGTGTGTGCCGCTCGATGTGTGCCATGGTGTCCATGAAAGATCCAGTAGTAATGAAGCTCAAGGACATCATATCCGGTCAGAGATGAGCTCAGAAACATGATTTTGGTAGGATCTAGCGTTAGAGACTGAGAGGAGGGAGCAGTGTCGATGGTAGGTGGCTCTTCATCTCTAGCTCTGACGGGGACATTGAAGATGGTAAGGAGTCATGGTTTTGGAAGGTAGAGCCTGATTTAGTGGCAATGAAGCGCCCGTGGAGAGTCTCATCGGGCCAAATTGGGTGGTAAAGGTTGGGGACACTAGATTGGGGAAGAAATTAGGGGAGTACATGTGAGATGAGATAGCAAAGAGAGAGAAGGGAGAGCCCAATGGTCTACAAGATAAAGAAGAAGAGATGCTGAGATGCTGGAATGGCCTAACAAGAGAAGGATGGTGGGGCCAATTTACGGCTGCGGAGTAAAGGGCATCTGATTTCTTTCCGTGGCGTCATACGTCTGCGTGGTATCGTTATACTCTCCTTTGCATTTTGATATGACAACAACGTACTTTTAGATTCATTTTTTTAGACAAAACAATACTTGAATACTCCAGAGTCGTGCGCCATTCAAACATCACCAGATGTTGTCTTCTCCACTCTTGAACCAGAGAGCTTTGACTAGGAATTTCTGTTCAGACAGTAATAACTTCACTGGATTTCTGACGACAAAATTTATTGCCTCCTCATAAAACTTAAACACATGCAGTTGATCAAATCGAAAATTAAAAATGCACTTATATAGTTAACTACTACGCAGGAAGCAGAGGGCACATATGCCACTGCCCAACCACCACCTAGCCTAAGACTAGAGCATGTCCCTCAGCATGGTGATAGCCGCGGCATGCTTCTCCTGCAGACATGAACAGATTCAGTACGTGATGGATGGATGGATGGATTGAACAAAGAAAAGACTTTAAAATGATAATAAGGCGAGCTCATGATCTCAGCATTTCAATGGCGATGTTACCATCCTTGATCCTTCCATTCATTCTTAGTAGTGGGTTGGACGAATGCGATCCATTCTCAGGCCAATTGAACCGTTAAGATTCACCTATGTGAAGACAATACTGCCACTAGTTCCGCTCGATCTAAGGATTTTTTTTTCAGCGGTACATTTCAGTTACCTCAATCAGCTAGTTAATAGTAAGATGTGCTCACCTGGTCACGAGCCCTGTCCCGGACGCCGCTGCACACCGGCCGGCCACGCTCATCGTACAGTATCATCCCGCTGAACCTCGGCATCTGGCACTTGACTCCCATCAGAACCCTCCTCTGCCATATCGGCCGCGCCGGCGTGCCACCGGCGGCAGCCCCCTCCGCTCCACATTTCACACCCGCAGCCGCCGGCGCCGCCACCACTTCCTCCACCTCCAACCTATCACACCCCAGTAGCCCATACTCGCAGTCAGGACCCATCACGCCGGCAACGTCGTCGGTCGCGACGTCGCCCCGCTGCGCCGCCCGACCGTCGGCGTAGACCTTCTCCTTCCACAGGGCCACAGACAGGCAGATCCCCATGAGAGCTAACGCACTGCAACGTCAGAAGTGAGTAGATCCGGACGCAGAGACAGCAGCACGTACTAGTAGTAGCCACTAGGGCAGTGTGGTGGGCTTCTTATGGCGAGTGGTGCCAATTAAGAACCAGCCAATGCACGCACAGGCTGCCCGTGAGCCCTGCCGTTTGTAGCGAGCGCCGCTTGGACGCTCATTTACGTTTCACCGTTCTTTGGCTGATGCGTAAGTGACCGCACTCCGCGTGTGTACATGTGAAGCATGCCCGGCTTGGTAAGTAGTGGCAGTGGTATTACTTCAGATTGGAGTAATCATCACAAGGAGGTGATGGATGATGGTGATCATGGGAGTGGTAAGGTTGGTGGTCGTTCATGTGCTGTGTTGTTGTGGTGGCAGAGGCGGTGTGTGGCGTTCTTGTTTGGGTTAATTAACACTTAATTGTTTGAGCTCACAGGCAGGTAGCAATGAATGTTGGTACAAATGATGCTAGAGTTTTGGCTTGGGTTTGTCTCAGCTGAAAAAAGAGTGTCATGTCAAAAAAAGAGAGGCAAAACTGTCGAATGATGGTGCAGGAACACAGCTGAAACCAAGTGGAATATGTAGAATACTGGAATTCAGAAGGAAGGGGGCATCTTTAGATTATAAGGGCAATTCCAATGAGAGTTTCTTAATGGTTTCTACATATATCATGTAGGATAAAAAGCTTAGGTGGCAATGAATTAATGCAGAGAGAGAATGTTAGAGTTTCTTAAACTAGAAATGGTTTCTTCATTAAATGCTTTGGCTAAGAAACCATAAAAAACTGCATTGTGGGTATGGTGGTTTCTTATGCATGTCTAGGGTGATGAAAAAGTAATAGTTAAATATTAAATGATAAAACCATGTTAAGAAACAATGCATTGTAGATTTTGTATAAATTAGTGTTTCTTAGTGACATGGATGTCTTTGAAACAAGTAGAAGAAACTCTCTATTGGAAATGCCCTAAGTACCTAATTCTTCTTTGCAGAGAAAAACTTCGAAACTCATACTAGTTTTGTTATTGCATCGTTCATTGTTGAATTAATTACGATTTAAATGCCTTAACAAAGCAATCTGATGATGGGATCCATCATCATTCTTTAAATTTTAAAGCCTTCTTGAACAACTGCAGTTGAAAGTTTCTTCTGCCATGCAGTACTGGCTTCACCCAAGACATTCTTGTGTCACCAGCTAAAGACTTCAAGATGGTCCTGCAATATGCCCTCAACAGATCTTAACTAGCACCTGAAATTTCACAAGGCACAACTGAGGATGATTGAAGACAGAATCTCATGGAGCCCATAATATGCACTGTTTCACCAAAAGTTAGCAGTTTCTATCTGTCCATAAGCCTTAGAATTTTGGAAATGCATTCCTAACAAGTAAAAAAACACACAATTTCGAAGCAAGTTGAGGGCTTGATTTGCATCCACCTACCACAGCACTACTAAATTGCATTGACATTTGTGAAATTTAGTTTACAGCGGAGCATAGAAGCACTAATCATATTTCTAACAGTTCAGTGCTCAGAATGTTCGACTACTTAAGAGAAATAAGCTATGGTAGAAATGTAAAAACTGGGGAAATCAGCACTGACCTGTCACAAAAATCTGCAAACAACCTGTACAGAATATCAGCACACTGTTGGCAAAGATAATCATGATAACTACTAACTGCGGAAATCAGGGGGCACAGTTTCGTCTGTGATACTCCCTTTTGTAACTGTCTTGACATCACAAATCTCACCTTAAGTGCAGGAAGAACGACAGCATTAGAGAATACGGTCAGATATATCACTAAATGGAGCACTACACTCACACGCGGGCGCGCGCACACGCAAAGATAGGGAGAGAGATGATTCGGAGAAACAGTAGTTACCAGGGAGGGCATCTGATTTCAAAAGAGGTCTATCTGTTGCAAATATGACCAGCGGCGGTCCTGAGATTTCAAGGGCCCGGGACGAGATTTAAAATAAGGATCCTTCTAATATATATATATATATATATAAGTGTTACTAATAAACACTCAAGATGCATCAAAAAAATTATTCATATCAAGCAACAAGTAAAGCAAAAAGTAAATATTACAAGATACCTTAAAAGTTTCTTCTAACATGTCTAGATGCGAAGTCATTGATGATGGTGTCAATATCAATCTCATCCAATAATATCTTCTCGATGCATAAAATAGCCAAACCATTTAGCCTTTCTTGAGACATTTTGGACCTCAAATAATTCTTCAACAACTTCAACTTTGAAAAGCTTCTTTCACCGATGCCACAAAGGACAGCACGATAAATAAGATCCGATAAGCAATAGAAATGTTAGGATAACAATCCACTTCTCGACATACTCAAAAATCTCCATGGCGGACATGGGTTCATCTGATAAAGTCAACTGCATAATACTAAGCTCAGAAATTAAATCATTTAAATCAACATCAGATGAGCCATCAAAAGAGAAAGTGTTTGCAAATTTGGTGCAACAGTCTCTTAGTTCAATAGTATCCAAAGACTTCAAGGTCGTCGAGTTCATCAAAAACCCAAATATACTTTTGAATGATTGGAGTTCTTCAAATCTACTTATTAATGAACTAATTGCAATATCAACCATAACTAAAAAGTAATTAACTTCAAAGGCTTTCTCGACTTGATTTGCTTCCTCACAATCAGTTTCATCATATTGTTTCTTCCATGTTCATGTCAACATTTTCTTCGGTGTAGGGCCCCGATCTTACGGATTAATATTAGGTTGTTCGACCACAGTGAACTATAGCCAACTCATCTGCATTTCTTGAAGTTCTCGAATTCTTCGGTAAAGAATTTGTCCATAGCTCCTCTTTGTGATTCTATAAAGTCATCTCCTGCTTTTCCTCTTCCTTTTCTCACCGCCGATGGATATCTTCTAGACGACATGACTATATGTTGAAAATTAAAAATAAACAATTATTATTTGAAAGCTATCGCAAAGCTACAAAGGTACTAGTTCAACTTAAAAAATTATTACCGATTATGTAGAACTCTCAAATCCCAATATCATATATGCATCAACACGGTCCAATCAAACAATTACAAGTGGCCTCATCGCAAATTTATAAACCAAATATGAAATATCAAATTATCGACCCATCTAATTAATATGTTAAACATAATACATGTAATCAAGAATCACGCTTTGTTAGGTAATTAACAAAATCAATACGACAATACCTAATGCCTCACGGATAAAACGTCGGCGTGTCGGCGTGCACCGGGAACAGCGATCATGAATTGCGAGTTGCGCCGCGGCCGCCACCGCCTCAAGCCTCACCGGATTTGTCATCTCGCCCGCCGATGATGATTGATGATCGCCTCGCCGCGGCGCTGCTCGCGGCGTCACCGATCGGTGCGTGACGGCGTGATCGCGTGAGCGCCGCCGTGGCTCGCCGCCGCAGCAGATGGAGATGGTGGAGCCTCGGCCTCGCTTAGGCGCCGATGAGTCAACAACTCGCGAGTCGCGGCGCCACGCGCAGACTCTCACGCGAGGCCCCAAGTGACGTTCAGAATTTCGTTCGATGTTTCCCAGCCCAAGTAAAAGGTAACTGACTAACTGAGGTAAGATACAAATACAATACATGTATGTACGCCAGGGTGGTGGGGCCCCATGGGCGGGGGGGGCCCGGAGCGGCTGCCCCGCTGGCCCCCTCCCAGGGCCGGCGCTGAATATGACCCAGGGAGGTGATTGATAGATGTTTACATTTTATGTTTATTTAATAAATATCATGTTGTAGGTCATCCAAGTATGTGACTTAATTGTAAGACTCTATTACACATTTGTGGTAATTATAAATTGTCTCTTGTTGTTTAATTGGTTAGACACTAATTGTTTTCTTTAAAAAGACATACATATGATTCTGTGATGATCATGTTTTGCGGATCATGGATATATGATATAGGGAAAAATATCCTGTGCAATCAACAGGCTGGTGAAACTACGGTGCAACCCAACTAGAAAAAATTTCAAAAAATTCTGAAACAAATCATGGATGTACATCTCAGCTTACCCCATCTACATATAAAATTTCATAATCAAATTCGTCCTGTGCTAAGAGTAATAAAAAAGGCAAACTTGATCATGAACAGTAATAGTTACTGTTCATGATCAACTTTGTCTTTTTTGTAACTTCTAGCACAAGACGAATTTGATCATGAAATTTTATATGTAGATGGGGTAAGCTGAGATGTATATCCATGATTTTTTTCAAAAATTTTTGAAACTTTTTCTAGTTGGGTTGCACCGTGGTTTCACCAACTCTCTGGTTGCACAGGATATGTTCCCATGATATAAACACAATCATATAGATAACATGTTGGTAAACATGTTATTGGATAGATCCATTATAGAATATCGCATTAAGCACTGCATGTTTGTTATCGGTTTGTTTTATACAATGTTTATGATTAATCTCTGACATGGGAAATACATGGATCCCAGCATGAGGATCACATTCGTTGATATTACTAATAGTTGTCCATAATAGGATAATTATATTAGTTACACTTGGAAATATGTTAAGACATATGGAGGGATGTGTAGGTCTAGACAGAATTTTGTCCTCCTCATTATCTATTTAGTCTAGCATTGGAGATTTTAGAAAAAAAATAGATTAAATAGCATAAGGATGACACATAGCTTGCATTGGGTTTAATCTTGGTATCTAAAAGTGACAAAATGATCAAATATATAATCATTGATGACTTGTCAGATAAATGACATCCATGTGAATTCAGTAATCATAATGTTCTACTAGGAGCTGCTTATGACTTGTGCATCAAATAGTGATTCAGTATACTCTCAACATTACAATGGGTCTAAGGCATCACACACAAGAATGAGAACATACTGGTTTGTTAATAAATTCAGCATATTATTATATGGATAATTAATATATTGAAATTATTAAATACGGAATAAGTCATAGTCTATTTCGGATTATTTGAATCGGAAACAACAAAGCCTATATGACATGGATTAATGTAATTCAAATTAAATTGGGAATCAGTTCAGATAAGGATCAAGGTTGATCTCGAGTTCTATTCGATTGCAAAACAGTTAACATATCAGGCTTATCTAGTTTTGACTCCTTCGGTTATAAATAAACATGCACATGGGTTGCAGGGGAATAACTGAAATTGAGCTACTAATTCCTTGAGAACCAAGAGGACCATGCTGCGGGTTCTAGCAGATTGATGTACAGAGTCTTCCTCCCGTTTGTGTGGATACTCGTGGGATGAGTTTGCTATTGTTTGGACGTGTGAACGCTATCCGACACATCTTTTTCCACTAGTGAGAAGTCGCACCTACGTATCTAGTCGTTATGCTAAAACCCTAATCTATAGTCTTAGATCATATACAACAAGTTTTCTATGTTGGAGAGGACAAAACTTACCAAAACTATACGAACCGGACCTTCACTACACGGAAACCTCAAAGACAAAAATTCCAAGTATCTTCTTTGTTCCCAATAATGGAAGTCACTTATCGCCTTCTCAACCAAAATGGCGCATAGCTTCTCATTTTCAACTGGGTCTTGTTTCTGTAACAGTAATATTATATTTGAATCAGTAATGTAACTGAGAACAAAGACATCTGAAACACGGATACATCAATTACATACAAGACAGATTACAACACAAATGTAGTTATGTCATGCAATTGTAAACCATTAAAATTTGTAGCTGCTAACAGAAGTTCGAATGATGGTTTTTCATGGCATAATTCTGTAGCTTTACGTTGTTCTCCATGCTGTTTTAGCACTTTGAGAAAAGCGTGTGCCCACTATTTAAGCTAAGCAACATCCTTAATTTGTTCATCATGTCTAAATCAAGATTCACAATATGAGGAACTTACAGAAAGAAAATGTTTGGGTGCCACCACTACTAGCACAGGCCTGCCTTAGACATCAAAAGAATCATGCACATACGTCGCCTTGGAGTTTGGTACGACCCTTTCACTGATTATTCTGATAACTATGATACACTAAACTCCTGACATCATTTCTAATGTAGATGAAATGGAACATTAAGGTACAAAAGGCGTAGAAGAATTCTTCACAATCTCCAGAATTTAATGGATAAAATATTAGGTGTGCAAATGCAAAATTTAATGGATAAAATATTAGGTGTGCAAATGACATTGCAAAGCATATAGCTCGACCAACTGGGTATCTTTTTAGATCGACCCTGTGAATGGGAGCAAGTGCAGCTCCTACTGTAAAGGATGAGAAGACCCCTCCCACAAAATGACATATAGTTTGCAAGTAAGTTGTGGAACATGGGTACGAAAAATCTTCTAGTCAAGTCTATGAAAGGTTACAAGGAAGGAATAGGACTATAGTTCAACTGCGTCACTTAGGGTGTATTTGGTTGGTGAGATGAGGTTGAATGGGATAGGATAGTCCTGTACCATTTGATTCCATTGTTTTGGGTGAATGGAATGGTTCGACATCTATAGAGAATATTCCTTAAATTTGTATCATACCGTCCAGGACGGGATGGTTCCATCACTACTACAAAGGGGGCTATATTAGACACATCATCACAGACGGTTTTATGAGCAAACCGTCTGTGATGTGTTTCGGGCACATCACAGATGGTTTGTGGATAAAACCGTCTACGATATCTGATTATCACAGACGGTTTCAAATACAGACCATCTGTGCTATGTTCCGGCACATCACAGACGGTTTGTGGATAAAACCGTCTGTGATGCGTGAAGTATCACAGATGGGTTTAGCTACAAACCGGCTGGGATGATAGGTATAACTTCATAGACGGTTGGTGGATAAATCAGTCTATGATATTTCCTCATCACAGACGTGTTTATCCACGAACCGTCTGTGATCATCAATTGAACACAGAGCAATCGCGCGCCACTTGAAAAGATCATCAATTGTTTACAAAAGACTGCTACGAAAGACTACTACAAAAGATCATTGTAGAAGAACATTAATATATAAGAAGACATGAGAAGATTGCATTAATATATATGATCATTACAAAAGTTGTTTACAAAAGATTGCTAGTTAGATTGCATTATATATTATCATTACAAAATGCTACGAAAGATCACTAAAATGACTAAAATGACTACTCGTCGTCGTTGTCGTTGGATTCGGCCGGAGGGGCGAACGAATCGGTGGAGTCAGCGGTAGCCGAGTCCTCACTGTGTCCGTCCAATTCGCTCGACCCGGCTCGGTCTTGATCATCCTCTAGCTCCCAGCCATCGCGGTAGGCGGCCTCATCGTCGGAGTCCCACAGGACCTCCTTGGAGTCGAGTCGGAGTCAGAGGCGAAGGAGTCTGAGGAGACAGGCGCCGGACGCTTACGCCCGGCGCGGGTTGGGGCGGAGGTGGTCGGAGGAGGAGGAGGCGGAGGCGGCGTCGGGGAGCTGGAGGAGTCGTCGTCCGAGGAGTAGACAATCGGAGGAGGCAGAGGCGGAGTGCTTGGATTGCTCGTGCTTGGGTCGGAGGAGGTGTAAGTGTGCTATGCGGTAGTGGAGGCAGAGCCGGCTGAGGGTTCTTAAATGGCAATGCAAGTGCATTGGGAAGACGAAGCGATATGACTGCGCGCGTCTGCATTGGGAAGACGAGACAATCAAGTACTGGAAAGACGAAGACGAAGGGTCATCATTGCAGACGGTTTTAGTCAAAAACCGTCTGTGACTGATGTGACATCACAGACGGTTTTATCCAAAAACCGTCTGAGATGTCATCGCAGACGGTTTCATCTATAGACCGTCTATGATGTCATGTGACATCACAGACGGTTTTATATAAAATCGTCTGTGATCTATGTCTCACATCGCAGACAGTGTTATCGACAAACCGTCTGAGATGTCTCACATCGCAGACGGTTTGTAGATACACTACTACAGAAATCATCATCATAGACGGTTCGTAAACGTCGTCAGAGACAGTTTTGTGAACCGTCAGTAACAATAAATCTGTGATGAAAAGATCATCAGAGACGGTTTTCCACCCATCTGAGAAAATATATATCACAGACGGTTATATTAATAAACCTTCGGTGATATTTAATTATCACAGACGGTTCTCATTTTAAACCGTCTGTGATAATTAAATATCACATACGGTTTCAAATCATAACCGCTTTGTGATCGAACTTATCACGAGACGGTTTCAAATAAGAACCGCTGCAGGATGACCTTTTCACACACCCCAGAACCTCCATTATTTATGGTGTTGTTCAAATTTCCATCAATATTTCTACAACGATATTTATAAGGCACAACCGATTATAGATGTTGTAATTGAATATCTACACTTCCTATATGCATCGAGGCACCGATCGGGATAGACTTAAAATATAAACATTTGTAGCGCTTTTCTCCTTCTTATGATAATGTTGATGGAACTCGACTAATAAATCAACCAAGACCATACGCGGCATGACGAGGTGACGGTAACCACGATGCCTTGATCGAACCCGACACCTTTGGAGTGTGTGATTTGTTTCATACCATACGGTGGCCTTCTGGCAGCGTCACCGTTGTGTCACGGTGCAGTACCGACGACATGCTCTTCACGCATTACGTCACCGCTGTGCCATGGTGGGAGAACATGGTACTTTGAAAAAAATTGTAGATGTACTTCATAGATTACTCTAGCCACTTCGAATGGCATGAAACAAATCACACACTCCAGTGTGTCAGGTTCGATCAAGCAGACTATGGTTGCCGTCACCTCGCCAAGTCAAGGCGGATCTTGGTTGATTTATTAGTCGAGTTCCATCAACATTATCATAAGAAGGAGAAAAGCGCTACAAATATTTATATTTTAAGTCTATCCTGATCGGACAAACTGTTACCTCAATACATATAGGAAGTGTAGATATTCAATTACAACATCTATAATTGGTCGTGGTCTCATAAATATTGATGCAGAATACCTAAGTAGATGAAAATTTCAACAACAAACCATAAATAATGGAGGTTCTCATTGAGGGTGTAGGAAAACATCTAGTTCCAACAAGCAAGACATTGTTAAGTTGTTGCATTCAAGATGAGCAAATATGTATTAAGGATAATATCATGTGACAATACAATGAATCGTACAAACAAGAATAACCGCAAGTTTTTGACATATTTTCCGAATAAATACCATTTGACAATTGTACAACTCCAGAAGTTATCAGTCTGCGTGGAACGCGCCTTTTTTATTTATTACTTCGGTGAGTAGGAAGTAACAAACTCTCCCTCTAATGTTGCTCAAATGGGTCTCAGTCAACGTAGCTGCAACCGTACTGCTATTTTTTGTATTGACGATGGTTTGCATGTTGTGGCAAACATAAAATCCACATAGGTTATTTCCCTGACCTTACTGGTGGCACTGCAAATAAAAAATAGGTTAGTTCTAGAGTCACTATTACGGGGTTTGATATAGAATTATTGTGTATAGCAGATACCGGAAAGTTAAAATCATGCTGTAGTTTAGTCCGATCCTTCAACACTTTGAACGCTCTACGAGATTGCAAAAGGTTAGCCTAAGCCATTCCAATAGCAATATAAACCTGGAACAACTTACACGACCATGTACGGAGAAAACGTGATTACCTGCTGAGTAATTTTGCAATAGGTACCAAGTCGTGGTTTCCGCCATGTGCGGAATCAAGGTACTTAACCCGGTTTGTAGCTGGTTCAATTACAAGTAGAACCCAATAAAACCTACACAGGTATATCACAATGGACAATGAACGAAACAGAGTTGTGTGCACAGTACAAACCAAAGTATAGTATGTGGTGTAGCACTTACCCTGGGTTATGGGGTAGAAGTATGAATTCTTTATCTTTGTGTGCTAGCAATGCCTGTGTCACGTATTTCTCGACCATGTTTATATCTTCATTCATTGTTTGCTTTGAGACTATATGTGGGTCAAGGAAACCCATCGATTGTTTCTTCTGTGTCGCTTCAAGTACCATGTATCTACATATACAAAGGCGAATTATATATATACTGGAGGACATTTATCACTATTAGACGAATGTAGACTGTGATAACACACACTTACAATATCCAGCATCTCATGAGTGCGGCGTCGAGGGCGTCGAGGTTGTAGAGATGGAACAAGTCCAGAAAATCGACCGAGAAGAAGCCCCCTGCTGACTCGTTGAATAGATGTTCGTACTTGAACTTAACCATGATACTTGTTGTACGTTCATGCTCTGGCTTTCCAGCTTGTTGAGTGTACCAAAATGCAATTGTTGGCAAGATATACTAAGTGAAGTTACGCTGCCTTTCGTTAGTAACGGCTCTCCTAGCTTGTATTGTTTAGCCAACTCAGCAGATGGATAGTTGATTTGTTCTTGCCTTTCTTTCTTCCGTTTGTCCTTGCCTTTCTTTGTATTGTATGAAGCATTCACGGGAGAGGAATGGGCAGGAAAGAAGTCAACATTATGTACATCAAGTGGAGTCTGGGTTACGACTGCTGATTTGGTAGCCAACTGACCAGATACAATAGGCGAATTAGATCGTTGCGGTTGTTCCATGACGTAAGGGCGACCGAGGAGATGTCATTGCTAGGCCATTGGATGAATGTGCCAATGGCATCCCCAGTTCATGATCTCGCTGCTTACGGCTTCAGAGATCGACAATCTTGAAACTATCAAATACCCCATCCACATTAACCTTGGTGAAACCCGGCGCTATCATGGTACCGTGCACCATGGTCCCCTTAGTGGATGGATACGCGATGCCCCAAGCAGCTGTAAGAGGAACGGTGCCATTGTTAATTCTCACTTGGAGATTACACCGCGTGTACACCTTAATGTCACATACAGGATAATTCCTACTATGTTCATCTATGTTAGGGCGGATGCACACTGCTCTTATGGGCGAGGGGTGACTTATGACATATACTGGGCTTGTGCAAGATTTCTTTCTTGATTGTTGAGCCTTTCCTCGAGGCTTCTTATCATATCATAAAATTCTTCTCTCGCCTCCCTCAACTCTTCTCTCAACTCTCCTCTCAACTTCTCCTCCAAATTCTTTATAAACTTTGACTCGCGCTAGGCTTTAGTTCTCTTCTTATTTCGGTATTTGTCCGAGTCGTCTGGGAATCCAGTTTTCCATGGAACAAAAACCCCTTTGCCTCGTGTACGACTAGGGTGTTCCTTGTTTCCCAAGGCTATGGACAGTGCATCTTTCTCCCTGTCTGGCAAAAAAGAGCCATCGCCCGATTGTGTACTCAACGCTACCTGCAAGATCCCAACAAGTTATTTCACTTATGAAGTCATGGACTAATTACGTAAAATTGGTAGTTCGATTTATATATTACCAGGCGTTGGCAGACTTCCTCGTCCGCGGGGTTTACAAAGGAGATGGTTGCGGAGGACGTGGCAGCTGACCTCGCTCTTAGCCAGTCTCTGGCACGTTGATCTATGATCGATGCAAATGGTGAGATACCCTCCTCGTCCTCCCTGTCCCATTGCGCTCTCTTCCCCGCGTAGCGCAGCGCCGAAGTCTGGGGGTGAGTGTTCCTTGCCTGCAAGGCCTTGTTTGCTTCACTTTGACGCACGAATTCGTCTGTCGTCTTCATCTCAACAAAACGCCGCCACGTGTCCTCATCAATGAACCCATACTTAGAGTATGGAACTATATCCTTCTTGACGTAGTCTATGAAAAGCGTGTGCTTGAAGGTCTTCCATGTCTTTCCTGCCACTAGTAGTGCATACCATCGCATTAGGGGAGCGGATTCATCTGGAATGTCGAACGATGAAAGAATTTCCGTTAGCAAGGCATTGCGAGTCTCAATAGTTAGCAACCTCCAGGAAGATAGCGTGATCGGAACCCGTTCCCATGCTACTATCCCGCACATATTCCGAAATGCATTCGCTGCCTTTTTTGGCTTTGTAGGGGTCCCATCCTTTGGATCGATCTCCGTAATGGTATATCGGTCTGTTGGCCTTTTGTTTGGTCCTCTTGCAGCGCGGGTCGATTTTTCTTTTGTGGGCACATCATTTCCTTCAGATGATATATTAGAGGACGACATCTTCTTTGTAAGTTGAAATAGTTTCAGGCGAACTAAAAGAGAAGAACAAATAAAATCAAATTAGAGTGAATAAGTTTGTGGATACCATGGCTTGTTATTAGCCTTTTAAAAGAACTAGCTAACCATCCAATACTTCAAATTAACACCCCGGTACCCCACGTACCCTGAATGTTACACCCTCAAGCAAAATAATTACAAAACACTGGAAAATTTTAGCAAAACAAGCGAACTAGGAGGTTGCCGAACTTAATAAAAATTTCGGCAGCACCTCCCCTAAAACTAGGACATCCACACAACAGACAAGCAGAAATAAGTGCGAGTATAAGAGCAAGACTTTGTTTATTCACACACAAGAGGTATGACATAAACAAGATAACACAAAGGATTGTTATGTCATACATCATATGAATTCAACCGACTAGCTTATAAGCAACTTTGCTCTCAGATTTTATAAATTGATGGGTTGCTCTTACAGTAACCCTCCAACATCAATTTCAACAATATATCACAGGTATACAAATATGAGATTAGTGAATCTACACAATTCAAGACTTTGGTTAAGAAAATTGATTCACTAGAACTCAACTATGGACTATGAAAAGCTAATTGAATAGCAGACGGAGAACAATTTGGCCTAAGACAGAGATGCCAAATCAGTGACAATCAAATTCCAGATTATACCAGTGATATCAAAGCAAATCAAGCCACATAACAGGAACTAATCACAGGATAGCATATCACATATACAACAGCAACACTGACCAAGTTGAATTCTAGACACAATGATCTAAACAATGCTGAATCACAGAAGAAACTCACTAACTAGCAGATCAATATAGCCTCATTTAATTGAATCATCATCGAGCAGCAGTAGTAGAACAAAATCAGTGCCTCCAGATCGAGAAACGGCCTCTAGCTCGATGGCTAGTCCCCCAGAAATACTCGATCGGTTCACTGATCCTCAAATCAACAGAGAGGGCAAAGTATTTGCTTACGTAGCGTTGGATCCGAGCCAACAAAGCCGAGGCAAAGAGCAAGAATATGCTGTCCTAGAAATCAAATTACCGGGCTACACACGCAGCCACCAGAAAATGATTCGGAGATACGATGCCGACACTTCTACCACGAACCGAATCAAGGTTGAAGCCCGAGATGCAGAAGAAGTAACACAAGAACAGAGCATCCACCCCGTGGCCACCAGGTACCAAGCCGAAAAAGGCAATGGCAGAACCACCACCTCACTCGTGCACCTCCAAGCACACCACCAACACCACCACCGGCCGAACCCCGACCGAGAGCGTAAAATACCCGGCACGTAATGTTGGAAATGAGAACGCCATCAAGGGGAGGACAACGATGGGGAGCACGTCGCTGCGGGAGGACACTAAGGGGAGGTCGATGCCGGGAGGACGCCGAGAGGGGAGGCCGCCATGAAGCACGATGCCGAGGGGAGGCCGCCAGGAGACAAAATGTCACAGAGGGTTAGGGTTTGGCCTTTGTGAATGAGGTCTTGTGGCGCGTATATATAGAGATTATATCACGAGCGGTTCTAAAAGAGAACCGCTCAGTGATGTAGTTATCACAGACGGTTCTATAACATAACAGTCTGTGATGTTAATTATCACAGACGGTTATATAATAGAACTGTCTGTGATAATTAACATCACAGACTGTTATGTTATAGAACCATCTGTGATATATTTTTTCACTGACATAATTCAGATGCTTCACAAGCTACTTACAAAGATCATCACAATCCTATATACATAATTCAGATGCTTCACAAGCTACTTACAAAGATCATCACAATCATATGTACAAAGCATGATGGGTCGTATCATCCTTACAATAGCATTAATGTAATATTATTACATGAAAATTAGTAAACATGATGACAATGCACCCTTCTCATAACTACTCCACATGCTTATTCTTTTGTATGAAAATTAGCCCTTCATGATGATCGACGCGTGTAGCTTGCTTCCTCATGTTGTTCTTTTCCGGGACCAGGATGTTATTTTCGATAGGTGGCAACTCATCAAATTGATTGTACTCTTCCTCATCTACTACATTCTCAACTCCGACAATTCTCCTTTTTCCCTGAAGATCTACGTGGCGCTTCTTGTTGGACGGGTCGGTTACATAGAAGACTTGAACAACTTGGTTAGCGAGTACGAATGGTTCATCTTGGTATCCTACACGTTCGAGGTCCACAGTAGTGATGCCATTCTTGTCAACCTTCACGTGCTGGAGGTGGACCCAACGACACCGAAATAGGGGAATCTTGAAAAGTACGTAGTCGAGCTCCCATATCTCTATGAACCCATAGTAGGAGCTCCTCGTCAACCCAGCGGTATTATTGAATGCATCTATGCGGACACCGCTGTTCTGGTTTGTGCTCTTCATATCCTGATCTCTCGTGTAAAATGTGTACCCATTTAAGTCATATCCTTTCCATGTGACAACTGTAAAAGTTGGTCCTTTTGCCAAGCATGTCACAGTCATCCGACGAGCTCCCAAAGATAGGTCGCCTTTAACCATTTGTTGAACTGAAGGTTATGCTGTCTTGTGATCCAAGACTCCTGCCGTGTTGGATTCTCTTGCCTTAGCCATTGCTTGTGCTCGACGATATAGGCGGACACTACAGCCATGTGTTGCAAAACCGTGAAATGGGCTCGAGCATACGCAATCGAATCAGGCGTGATTGCTTTCCTTCCGATGGTCCCGATACCCTAGAGCCTCCCCTCATGGCGAGATCGAGGCACACCTATCGGTTCGACCTGGGCCATGTAATCGATGCAGAACTCGACGGCCTCTTCAGTTGCATAACCTTCGACAATGCTACCCTCGCAGCGAGATTGATTCCGTCGTAAGACTTGAGAATTCCCATGTACCTCTCGAACGGGTACATGCTACGAGGAACACCGCCCGCATATCTTTATCTCTCACAAGGTGAACAATGAGATGGACCATGATATCGAAAAATGATGGAGGGAAATACATCTCAAGATTATATAGAGTCATCACCACCTCGACTTGCATAGCATCTAGTCCTTCGATCGATGACCTTCGAAGCGATTGTGTTAAAGAAATAACACAAGATAGTGATTGTCTCTCGGACCTTGACCGCAAAATACTTCTAATTGCGACGAGGAGCATCTGTGTCATCGGCAGATGACAATCATGAGACTTCATGCGGTTAATTTCAAATCTTCCAACTAAACAAGTCTCTTCATGTTGAGGAGTAACCGACGGAACTTTCACACCATGCAAGCACCGCACGCTTCAGTTCTTCGGCCTTTGACAGAGTATAACAAGCGTGTTCCAAGCACGTACGGCCTTTATCGGTCTCTTCGGTGCTAACTCGTGTCTTATGCCCATATCGACCAAGTCAAGCCATGCGTTGATACCATCCTTTGTTTTACCCTTAGTGTTGAGTAAGAGACCAATCACGCCGTCACGCACATTCTTCTCACGCGTGACATCGATGCAAAGGGCGAACTTCTAGGTGCTCCCAGTAAGGTAGGTCCCAGAATATTGATCTCTTCTTCCACATGCTCTTTTCACGGGTACTTGATTTACGTCCCTTTCTATTCGCAACATCCAAATCATTAACAATGTCATGAACATTCTCCCGCTCAAATGCCTTGGAGCTGAACCATTTTCGTTCCTTCCGTCGAAAAGTTACTTCATCTTGCGATATGGGTGATTCCTTCAAGGAACTCATGGTGACGCATGTACACGGTTTTATGGGAGTGATTCAGCCATAAACTCTCAAGATCATCTAAACAAAGGAGTGCAAGCTTTGGTTCCTTTTGTACTCTAGCCTAACAGGTTAGCAAGGGCAGGGTAATCATTTATAGTGCAGAACAACAAGCAGTGCAAAGTAAAGTTCTCTCATTTGTACGCATCCCATACGTGTACCCCGTAACCCACAAGTGTTTTAGATCTTCCACCAATGGAGCTAGGTACACATCAATATCGCTCCTGTGTTGTTTCGGTCCTTGGATAAGCACAGCATAACAAAATGTACTTCCGCTTCATACACAACCAAGGAGGAAGGTTGTAGATACAGAGATTTACTGCCAAGTGCTATGCCTGCCGCTTCATGTTACCGAAAGGATTCATTCCATCTCATACTCAATCCAAACCTTATATTTCTCGATCCGCACCGAATTCTTGAAAGCTCCTATCGATGTTTCTCCACTGGATGGAATCAGCAGGGTGCCTTAGCATTCCATCATTCTTACGCTCCTCAAAGTGCCAACGCAACAGTTTTGCCTCCTTTGGGTTCGCAAACAAACGCTTCAAACGGGAATTACAGCAGATACCATGCCACCTTAGCAGGAGGTCCTTTTTTCACCTCAATACTCTCGCCATCATCATCTGAATGACTCTTACGCTTGTACCGATACGTTGTACACGGACATATATGCAAGTTTGTGTACTATTTATGTGACAGATACGATCGTTTGGACATGCATGTATTCTTTCTACTTCCATTCCTAAGGGACAAAGAACCTTCTTGGCTTTGTAGGTGGTTGTCGGCAACTCGCTTCCCTCGAAGCATGTCCACCAATAGACGTAATAAATACTGTGAAACTCTTGTTGGACTAACTGTTGCTTGCCTTCAATTTGAGTAGTTCAAGCACGGATGATAACCTTGTGTATTTCAACTTGCACCCTGCGAACAAAGGTTTCTCCGAGTCCTCCATCAAGCCCTCGAACTTTCCATATTCCCCGTCATCAAGGTTTCTTCACGATCGCACATCATCTCGATCCAAATTGTCATCCTCGCAACATGTCCTCATCGAAGCACAATCGATATGATCATCCGACATATCATTGACTTCGTCGACGATATTAACACTACTTGTCGCTTCAGATATATTATGCTCTTCGCCATGACCGTCCAACATGTATAGCCCTTTTGAAACCCCTCCGAATCAAGTGTGCTTCGATCCGCACTAAGTTTCAAACATCTTCAG
Organism: Guadua angustifolia; assembly: GCA_036346375.1. NCBI lineage: Eukaryota > Viridiplantae > Streptophyta > Magnoliopsida > Poales > Poaceae > Guadua > Guadua angustifolia. The sequence continues at coordinate 48,323,450 of CM070502.1, read as the reverse complement.
ATTTTACGCAATCAATGCACAGACATGACATGAATTGCACCCCCTTATTAAACATATCCTTCTCTGTAGCTCTTTTGAAAGTGGAGATGCCATTAAGGTACTCAACACTCGTACGGTTCTCAGCGTACATCCAGCTTCGATCCATCTACACTACACATGTAACACTTAGTGTTAAATATTAAGTGCACAAGGTGTAGTGTGTATGCACACATTCTTAAACTAATTATGCAATTACATATCTTAATTACATCACAAAGAAATAATTAACACAATTCAAATTAATCTTCAATATAATAACCAAATTAGAACCCATTACTAACCTTAGATCACCAAAAGACTTGAATCACTACAACACGTCGGGCTTCCGATGGCGCCTATAAATACCTTTAAAACCTTATAAATGCCTTAAAAGGATTTTAGATGGCGTTTACATGGCGTCAAGAAAAGTAATTGGCGGCGCTTAATTATCCACGGCATTTATAAGTGCCGTGGAAGACTCTAACCCGGCGTTTATAAGTGTCGGGTTCCTCTATCATGGCACTTTATAAGTGTCGGGTTCTCTCTATTTATGGCGCCATAAGCGCCGGTTTTATCTAGCATGACGCTTATAAGTGTCGGGTTCTTCTATTTATAGGCGTTTAAGCCGGGATCCTCTATTCATGGCATTTAAAATCACAGTGCACAATGACTTCCTCAGAGGTCACCCATCTTATTACTACTCTTGTCCAAGCACGCTTAACTTCGAGTTTTTATAAGATCTAGTACTTTAGTGGTGGTATGATCACATCTGATATATAATGCGTCCCTCCTCCCCTTAACCCCGTTAAACACCCAAACACCGATTTTCAATTATTTCAAATTAGCAAACTATTGAGGTAATTAGCAAAATCATCATACGATAAGATCTCTAATTATATTCTTTTGGGCACCAATTCTAGTTTGCAAATACGAAATCCGAGCATATTTCTTAAAATAGACATAACTTTTGACTCGTACCTCCAATCGGGGCGTTCTTTGGCTCATTGGAAAGATAACAAAAAGTAGCATCTGAAATTGATAAGTGTCACAAAATCAGATGGTCAAAAATTTTTGAATTTTCAAACAAAATATCAACAAAATTGAATTTTCGGACAAAATTTGAAATTTTAGACAAAATATCATCGAAAATGAAATATTTGGACAGAAATTATTGCAAATGGAATATTAGTTTCAATTATTTCAAATATAATATTATTTAATTTCAATTCTTTCAAATTCCCCGGTGTGGTATTCATGTTTATAAACGCCGTGGTAGAGTCTACCACGGCGCTTATAAATAAGCTAAATCTAAATAATCTTTAAATTCTATCTTTAACAAGCTAGCTAGCTACATCATGATCGAATATAATATTATGCAATTAGAACTATTACTAGCTAACCTTAGATCAAACAACCAACACATGGTTCTACAAGCTAGATCTAAAAAATCATCAAATTCCAAGCTAGATGTTGAATATAATGCAATTAAAACACATTACTAACTAAATATCACAAACAACATATGGATCCAGCTACATTAAGCTAGATCTAATCAAACAATCTTTAAATTAATTCTCTCCTAACCAACCTAGATATTGAATTGGATGCATGCAATTAGAACTCATTACTAACCTTAGATCACCAAAATCAAATGAATCTAATATCACCCTTCGAAATCAATGGCCTTCTTTCACAAAATCGCCTCACTTCCACAAACCGCCGCCTCGTGATAGAAACCGAAACCTTATAAACGAAGTGGCTGGATCGAGGCTCTGTTAATACGTGAGATATCACAGACGGTTTTATATTACAGCGTGCGTGATGTAATAAATATCACAGACGGTTTCTAAATATAACGACCGTAATGACTATCAGAGATATTACGCACGGTTGTGGTATATAACCGTCGTGATTTCACGATGGTTTTACTTAGAAACCGCTCGTAATGAGTATCAGAGCTATCACGCATGCTATATTTAGAAACCGCTCGTGATATTTATTACATCGCAGACGGCCGTAATATAAAACCGCTCGTGATATATACATTGACGGTTTGAGTACATAACCGTCTGTGATGTTCCATATCACAGACGGTTTTTCAAAACCATCTGTGATCGTGCGTCTGATATAAGCCTCGCTGTAGTAGTGATAAAACCGTCTACGATGATACCTCTTACGTGTATAAGGCAGAGAGCCTCGACCGTCTCTGTTTTTTTAGGTTTTCCTCGACCGTCTCTGAGGTGGCTGCGATTGAGAGCCGTTCCTTATGAAAGAGGCCCTAGATTTGGAGTTTTGATTGCAGATCCTTGTGCTCTTGGTCATGCAAGGTTAGTAATTGCTTCTAATCTGAATTACATTTTATATCTAGCTTGGGGAAATGAAGCTGTGTTCTAGATCTAGCTTGTTGTATCTATCTTGGTGAAGAGGGAAATGAAGCTAGTTAATTTGTTCTCTGTGATGTGAAGTAGATACATTTGCTATACCTTGTGCAGATCCATTTGTACTTTATGATCTAAATTCGTCATTTAACACCTATTGTTACATATGTTGCATAGATGGACAGAAGCTGGATGTACGCTGAGAACCGTGCGAGCACTGAGTACATTAATGGTGTCTCCGCTTTTAGAAGAGCTGCAGAGGTAGATATATCGAACAAGGGGGTGGAATTTATGCCTTGTCCATGCGTTGACTGTGAGAATCTCCGGATGTTTCGAAACCCAGAGCAGATTGAAGCACACTTGATTCTCTGTGGTTTCAAAAGAGGGTATACATGTTGGACCAGTCACGGTGAAGAGCAGATTATGCAGGGACCAAGTAGTACTACCATCGTGGACGAAATCGATGATACTCCGGATGATATCGACTATACTTTCGATGACAATCTGGATGAGATGCTACGGGATGCAGAAGGGAACCGTGATGAGCGGGAGTATGTAAAATTTCGGGGCTTGATGGACGACTTGGAGAAATCCTAGAATCATCTGGAATGGTCTTCCTAGAACCGTCTGGAATGGTCTTCCCACGCCACTCAATAAATCTCGCGCGCTTGCCATTTCACCAAGTCCCACGCACACTTAGTTTATTGTAACCCTAGCTCCCTCCCCCCTCGGTGGCGCCCTAGCTCCTCCCTCGGCAGCGCCCTCGCCCTAGCTCGGAGGTGCCCTCCCTCGGCCTTGGTCTCCTCCCTCGGCGGTGCCTCCCCCCTCGGCCGCGCCCTCCCCCACGGTGGTGTCTCCCCTCCCCCTGGGTGGTGTCTCCCATCTCCATCGGTGGTGCCCTCCTCCCTCCCCCTGGGTGGTGTCTCCCATCTCCATAGGTGGTGCCCTCCTCCCTCCCCCCTCCATTTATTTTTTGCCTTGCTTGCTCCACGATTCGAGTGCTGTTCCGTCTGTGAGTATTTTTGGTTCTGCACTTGATTCTTGCTGGCTGAGATACTAGTGTTGTTCTGTGATGAAATTAGGGTTACTACATGAATATGACAATTGATGAAATGATTTAAGCCTTGAACTGCTAGATTTGTATGAAATTATTGGATTATATTCACGGTTCTGCTCAATTTGTATTCATTTCTGTTATGGCTTTGATTTTGTTGGTATTATATCACTGTCTGTTGATTGGTTCATAGATGTTGATCTGATTTAGCTAGCTAGTGGTCAGGTACTAGTTGCTTCTGTCAGTTGATTTTGCTTATATTAATCAAAATTAATCAAAACTAAAATAACTTTGATTGTTTTGAACAAACTTTGTGTGCTCTGAATGAACATGAGATGTATTTTAATGATCTAATGCTTAGTATCCTTTTAATTCAATTCATTCAGTTCATAATATGCTAGTTTGTTTTATTCCCTTATGCTCTGATATTTTCTGAACACAAATTAAACTGATCTTTAGCTGTTAATAAGAAAAATTGATAATAATAAATATTAAGGATCTAATATAGTCCAAATATGTCATGATTATTAAAGTTCTGATCATGCATCCATTAAGGGGGGAGTTCCTACTGCAACTTCTGCATAATAATCTGTCAAGCTAACTTTGTTTTGCAGAATGTTTAAGAGAGCACAACAAAATTAATTCCTCTCTTTGAGCTAAAGTTTGATGGATGGCTTAAACTTGTTTAATATCATCTTGTTTATGTCATGTTGGTTGTTTGTTGATTATATGTATTCTCGTATATATATATATATACTTAGAAGTAATAATGAATAAAATCTTGCTCTTACACTCGCATCTTTTCCAATAGTCTAAAAAAATCTTCTTTTAAATTTGCTTCTCTTAACTTACCTACTCTTAACCTTACATCGTACAAGATGGCGTCTCCTCAATCCTCCGCGCCGAAGGGATCTGATGACGCGCCCAACATAGAAAGAAACAGGCGCAGTGCAAGTGGGCTTATTAAAAGGCCTCAAAGCCGATACACCATCACAGCGGTCGATCTGCATGATGGGGCCCCTACCGCACCTCCAAAGGCTGCGGCAGCTTTTCGGACCATGTGCGGGATCGTTGGGTGTGAACGGGTCCCCATCACCTATCCTAGGAGCGCGATAACCTAGTGACAGAAATATTTGCGTCATTCGAGCTTCCATAAGACGCCATGCCTGCACTGAAACGGTACGTGTTGCTAGTGGCGGGAAAGGCGTGGAAGAACTTCAAGAGCGTCCTTGTTGCTAATTACGTCAATAAGGAAGTAACTCCGTTCCAGAAATACGGGTTCATCTCTGAAGATGTTTGGGGGCAATTTGTTGAGTTGAAGACGACGGAAGAGTTCATGCTTCAAAGTGCGGCTCACAAGACCGTCCAGTCAAAAAACACACACCCACACAGACTCGGCTCAACTGGGTACGTGGGTAAGATGGTGCAATGGACGAGGGAGGATGACGAGGCAGTCCAAAATGAGGTCACGCTGCCATTTGCCTCGATCATGGACCCGCGTGCCCGAAATGGGTAAGAGCGAGGTCATATCACACTTCTTTGGGCAGCGTGTCCTTTGCAAACCCCGCTGATGAGGAAGTGTCCCAACGCCTTATATCATTGAGTACGGAATCTTCCCAGGGCTCTTTCACTTCGAACAGAGAGAAAGACATGCTCTCCATGGCCTTGGGAAACAAGGAGCACCCGGGTCGCACCAGAGGCCTAGGTGTTTTCGTTTCCTGGAAAATGGGATTCCCACAGGACTCGGCCACGTACCGGAGTAGGAAGAGAAGCAAAGCCGAGCATGAGGAACAACTAGTAGCCCTCATTGAGGAAAGGGTTGAGGAAAGTCTTAGAGCGCAATTCAATGATCAGCTACAAAGCCTCGAGGAAAGGTTGGAGCAAAGGGTGGCTGAGGAGAGGCAAGCACGGAACGTGCTAGCCCAAGAAGCACATGTGCAGTTCAGCCCAAGCAACCATCGGAGCAGTTGTGCGTCCGCCCTTGAGGCAGAGGTGTATGAAGCCAGATTTCCTCCTGATGACACACATGCAGGTAACATGTCTGCAATGATCCTTACCTACACTTTTAATGTTGGACGTGTTAGCTAATTACTTATGTACCCTTATGTAGGTGCCCATACCGTGCAATCTGCAAGTGAGGCTTGCCAACAGCTCTGTTCCCCTGCAGGCTGCTTGGGGATAAGCGTATGCATCCAGAGAAGGGGCATTACTACACAGTCATCCGTTACAGCCGGGCTACGCGATGGTCAATGTCGATGGTGTACATGAAATTTTCAGGGCCATCACGCTAGACTTCCCCCCAAACGAGAGATCGACACACTAGGAGATGCCATCGGCACATTCATCCAGTGGCCCAAGAAGGACATCTCCTTTGATGCCCGCCTAGGAGCACCGAAGATACAACCAGTCCTAGAGGCACCACATCATGCGCCGGAGCTACCAACACTACAGGAGCCATGCCATGCACGGAATGAGCAAGCCAAATCGGCTACAGCGTCTCATCCCGTGCAGACTGTTCCTGTAGTAAGCGCCCAATCATTTCCTGTGAAGACGAAGCTTGGTAGTAGGGCACGTGGAGACAAGGCCAAATTGAAATATACCACGTCAGCCCATGACTTTCCGTTTGCCCCATTGGCGCGGCAATTCGAGCTGGGGCAACCATTCGTACTGGCTGACCGCAAGGAGACGCTTTCATTATCCTACTTTAGATTGCAACAATGGTGCATGCAACAAGCCAACAAGCCAGTGGCAGAACGGTAAACGAGTATCTCCGTGACCTTCTCGGAGGAGTATTTCTTACACCGGGCTTTAGATGGCATCTTTGTGGTCGGCTTCAATGACTTGTTCGATCTGTACAACCTCAGAGCACTCGACGCCTCACTCATAAGATGCTGGTCAATGTAAGTGCACCGTCTACATTTCTGACGCACCGATAAATGTCATATATATATCATCGTTCATTTTGTATATGTAGATTCATGATCCACGAAGCAATAACAAGGAAAGAACCGGCGGGTTTCGTCGACCCACACATTTTGTCCATGCAAACCATGGACGAAGATAAACAATTCATTTACGAGTACATGGAAAAAGTAATGCGGGCTCATTCAGACAAAAAATTCATACTTTTACCCTACAACCCGTAGTAAGTGCTTCGTCCAGATGCTACACTCGTTGATTCTACTATATATCTCACCTCGAAGTTAAGTTCAGTGACCATGACGACATACCTTTGTAGGACCTTTGTAGGTATCACTGGGTTCTAATCGTAATTATACTGAGACAGAACCAGGTCATTTATCTTGATTCCAAAAAGGGAGGCACCCACGATTTGAAGCATTTCAGAGATTTTCTCGACACGTCATTCGGTGCCTACAAAATGAAGGGAGGGCCACACAAGAAGGGCCCGGCCACTCTAAAGCTTATTTTTAACTTTCCGATATCCGATAGTATGCAATAATCCTTCACACTCCATTATAATACCTTCGGAACTAATTAAACTATTTTGTTTTGGCAGTGCCACCAGTAGCCAAAGGCCACTGACCTATGTGGATTCTATGTTTGCCACAACATGTCACTCCTCATTGGTTCCAAGCAAACCAATGTCATGCAGTCTCATCAATCTTCCAACAAATGTCTCCACTTATTAATTTATATACACGCGAGAGTTTACTTTTCTCATTGACAGCTTGGCAATGCTTATGAAACTGCATTGGAACAGGCTGACCTTCGAAGTATTCAAGGACAACTTTATGCCTTCTTGCTGCGTGAGGTCTTAAATCCAACAGGCAGATGCTACTCAGGGCTTTGAGTTTACCGGACATTAATATTAATTTCTAAACCTTCTGAAGTGAATTTGTCATTTATACTTCTGAATCCAATTCGTTATTACATTTGTTGTAATGTGCCATTTGTACTGCAGATGCTACTCAGGACAGTATACATTTGTTGTATTTCTGAAATGGATCGATGCGCTGTGCATATGTTGTAATGTGTGATGTTAGTTAATTCATGAAATGGATGCACTGTATGTTGTGTAACATGTGATTGGAGTACAATTTTTAAATTTGTCATAATAATATGCTAATCATACTATGTATACTATCTTTTGTTTCAGAAGGCATGGCTAGCAATTTCTGAGGCTAGCCAATATATTAAATTTAGTATAAAAATAGAAAAAAGCATCACAGACGGTTCTAACAAAGAACCGTCTATGAATAGGCACAAATCACAGACGGTTCCACTGCGGCACCGTCTGTGATGAGGAAACATCATAGACGGTTTAAAATTGGAACCGTCTGTGATATATTCTACTTCACAGACAGTTCTTCTTTAAAGCCATCTGAGATATGCCAATCAACATAGACGGTTCGAAAGTGAAACCGTCTGTGATGTTTTACACTTCATAGACGGTTCTTACTTAAAACTGTCTGAGATATGCCAATCATCATAGACGGTTCATAACTGAAACCGTCTGAGATGATACCACATCACAGATGGTTTGTAAGTGGAACCGCTTGATAAAGAGTTATTTTTCTGAGACGGTTGGAAAACCGCTCGCAATGATTCTTTGTCATCATCGACACTTGCTTACATGCACGGTTCGTAAAACCGCCTGCGTGATGAGGTTTCCGAACCGTCTGTGATTAGCTTTTTTGTAGTAGTGCATTTGAGTAACTAAACACATAAATGACATTTTTCTTTAACCATATCATACATGTACCACTCGGTACAAGCAACCAAACACACCCTTAAATTCAGTTTTGTAATACTGCAAGCTTTGGCTAGGGTTTTGGTCGGTGTTGTTTGTGTCGTAGTTTTCGAATTTACTCTGATGGGAGATAAGTTGTGTTGTCGAGCAATTTTTGTAGATTTTATTTAAAGTTTTGGATTTCTTTTCAAACTTCTTCGAAAAGGAATTTCTCCGAGCCGTAATTTTCTGCGGCAAGTGTTACTTAAAGGATTTCCTTTCCGCTGTGAGTGGAAATATCAGTTTTTGGATTTGTTGGTTTTAGGAGGGGTTTTTGGGAATTTCCCCTCCCTCTCCTAACCTCTCTCTCCCTCCCATTTATATGTGTGGCTGTTATTTTCTTGCAAGGGCCAGCCGACTCCTCTTCTTTTTGTGCTGGCCGAGCTCTGCAGAAATCCTCCCGAGTGCCCCTGGCCTCCCCCCAGCCCTCCAGCGATTCCTCCCTGGCGAGCTGACCTCCTGCACCTCCCCTCTCCTGGCACCTCCATTCCCTGGCGCCTTGCTCCCTAGCCGGCTGCAGCCTGGCCGTGCGCCTCCCCTCTCCTAGCGCCATGCCCCCGGACGGTCAGAGCTGGGCTGCACCTCCCGTGAGCTCCCCAGCTGCCTGCTCGGCCACCTCCGCCCCGCTCCCGAGCTCATCCCTCTTATGGCAGCTCATCCCCCACCTCCCTCCTTCCTCCATGAGTAAGAGTTGAGGTAAAAACCCTAGAAATTTGGGGGGTGAAATTGCTTGCTTGCAAGGTGTTTGTGTTAATGTCTAGCTGGGATTCATGATTTTGAGTTGTTGGGGGGTTGGGGAAATGGAGAGACTAGAGAGATTTGAAATTTCATTTTCGAGCAGATTTTTGTCTACTGTTAGAACTGCTGTTCGAAAATTCTACATGCGTTTCCTGGGGGTTTGGCTATAACGAAAGTTGTAGGTAATTGAATTACCTTTCAATAGAGACCGAAATCATCAAGTTTCATTCATCCATTTAAAAGTTATGGTTATTTTACCGTGTGCTGTCCAGAACGAAGTATTTCTGCGGCTGTCTGCTGTTCGTCGCAAATCTGGGAATAATAGGTGCTTTTCCCGGTCGGTCGGCTATAGAAAAAGTTGTAGATAATCGAATTACCTTTCAATGAAGTCTAGAATCGCTAAGTTTCGTTCAGCCGTTTGAAAGTTATGCTCATTTTACCAAGTGCTGCCCCGGGCTGGCAGATTTCTGTTTTCGGGTTTTAGGAGTGAGTTGCGGCCAACTTAGTTATGAATCTTGTATTGAATTTTGGGCGTGTTTTTGAGTGGGTTATGTCCATGTGCAGGTGGTGTGACCCGGTGTGGCAACCTCGTCTCGCCACACCGCCTCGAGAAGTTGAAGGCAAGTGCATTGTATTCGGTTGTGGCCATTTGGTTGTGCAATCATATAATTATCCATGCGTTATTGTAATATTTTCATGTTTGATTTTGCTTATGATGTGATGAATGAGAATGGTTAATCGCTATGATATTGTTCCAAACCAAGATTATATGTAAGTGCATCAATGTTTGTTTGTTATGTGTGTCGATTGATGAATCATATGCCTTGTCAATATGCCATGGGTTACATTTTATATATTCTGGATGATGCTCCTTAGTATGATTAGGCTAAAAAGGAACATAAAAGATATAAGATTTGAGTTATGGGAATAGTTCGAATGGTGGTCATGATATGCGATTGTAGCGTTTATGCGAGTGTTTATGATATATGTGACCTTATGGATATGAAAGTTGAGAATGGCTTGTGCATATATGTGTTTGTGAGAAAGTGCATCTTTGGAGTGAATGCTTTGTGGATTGTTTGTTGGACCTCAGATAATCGCCAAATTGATATATTGCTATATCACACGCTCATGGGATTACTTACTACTATGATAGGTGATTGTGAATAATGAAGTTGTGAGGTTGGATTAATAGGAATAGTTGATTTGTTATTTTGAAAATTGATTATGTCTTTGGTGCGAGTGATAATGAAAGATTGACCATGTAGATAAGATTTGTTGAGAATATGGATACAAGTGTTGAGAAGGTGATTTGAATGTTGAGAATGGTAATTTATGGATGTGAGAGGTGGTTGATGACTATGTATTCGCTATGGCTATGTAAATGTGAGAAGTGAATGTAGGTTGCAAATTGGTTTATGTTAATTGCATTTGTGCATTCATGATGGAAGGGGCGACCCATTCTGATGCGGGCCTCTGTGCTCACATGTAGTGAGCATGAAAGTCCTACCTCGTAGTCCCGTATACGTGGGTGTATGGGAGCGAGTCAGTAAGAGTAGGCACCCTCCACCACAGGGTGGAAGGGGAATGAGAGGGTGCACACCGACGGGTGTGCACTCGGCCATACCGGTATGTGCTAAAGAAGAGATGAGCATGCATATTGCATCATATGCATGAAATGTTATGTGAATGAAATGCATGGATGTGTTGCATTATATGGCATTGCAAATATGCATGAAATGTTATGTGAATGAAATGCATGGATGTGTTGCATTATATGGCATTGCAAATATGCATGAAATGTATGTGAATGAAATGCATGGATGTGTTGCATTATATGGCATTGCAAATATGCATGAAATGTTATGTGAATGAAATGCATGGATGTGTTGCAGTATATGGCTTTGCAATGACAATGATGCATCATATTTAATGAGTTAATTGTAATGTATGATTATGAGATTCTTCATTTGTTTGGCGATTTGCATTTGCATTGCTTTGACAAATGGTGAATCATGTTATTTTGTATGTTTTGTGCACTTGAGTATGAAAGCATAAATGCATTCTATTGCATTGTGTGTTGCAACTGATAAATGGATTTATGAGAATAGGAAGAACAGGTCAAGGATTGAGGTGTGGACTCATCCAGAAATGTTATTGAGGCAGGGGTAAGAGTTAGTTATGTTTTCGAGTTGGTTGCGGTAAGTGGAGTTAAGTATTGCTTCTTTTACTAGTTGATTCCCAGTTAGTAATGGCTATATTAAATTCTAGAGTAAAAGTAATTCAGTTGAATTCATTACTTTTATTATTGCTGCTCTTTGCTGAGTCTTGGACTCACGCTTGTTTACTTCCTGTTTTAGGTACCTTGAAGATGATTCGTCGGGCTGGGAGTAGTAGCACGAACACGTCTTCAGTCACCAACAACCTAGTTATTGGACTTGTTAAAAATGGTTGTAATAAATGCGAGTGTACTATGTTGATCAGTTTGCGTAGATGGTGGATGGCCGGTTGAAAATGTGATTGATTATCTAAGGGCCTGTTAGATGATATCATATAACTGCGATTGTTCTTTTGTCTGCTGAGTGGATGTCCTCTGTTCTATAGAGGTCATGCCGAAATTTTGTAAATTTCGGTGACTTAGTTTTTAAGCCGGTTCAAGAGTTTAGAGATTTAATTCAGTTTCAATCTTTTCGTAGAGGTGTCGCTTTGTTATTTAGGTTTTTTTGGTAGCATTCATGTGCGTTTGGCGCCGGGGTGTTACAGTTGGTATCAGAGCGGGCTTCAGGTCCGTGGTGTTTGAATGTAGTGATCAATTCTAGAATGAATTAAACTTTTGCTGTGTGAAGGTAGAAACCTGGTTTAGGTTGAACTTTTAAATGTGGCCCTAGGTCAATAACCTTAAAATTTGATGTAGACTGATTAAATAATTTAAAACTTGACACACTTTGATGCACAGTAGGAAAGGGATGGGATATCGTTGCATTGTGTTGCAATGCTTATTTTGTTATTAATGCTATGTTGATGCTTGTGATTATGTTATTTGTTTGTCTTGATAAGGCTATGGTATTATTGAAGGCTATACTTCCGAAGTTTGGTTTGACTTGTGGAATCTTTTGGGATTCTTTTGGGCGGCGGATTTCGCCCTATCGTAGAAGTCATATTGGTCGATTGTGGCGCTTGAGAGCCAAAGATCGGAGGATTCATAACCCCAGGTGAGGATAGTCCTAATTCCTTTGCTGTAAATCAAGGTATATTGTTTTGCACCTCTTTTGATTGTTTTGTGGAGACAGTTATGGATTCTTTCTTGTGTTGATCGTTCTCCCAGTTTACAAGGAGTTGTTGTACTTCTGCTGTAGGTGGGAGAATTGATGGAGTGAGTTTCGGACTTTGACTCATTTGGTCTTTTTGGGTTTAAGTCAAAGAAAATGGGGTTTTGGTGTTGCGCCTTGTTGGTTGATGGCGGGTAAAAAAAAAAAATAGGGATTTCTTCGTGTTATCGCCCTCCAAGTTGAAGTTTTGGATTTGGGGCATTAAAGGAAATGGTGTTATTCGATTGATTCGCTTTTCCTTTCCGTGAATTGATTTGTGTAACTCCTTTCCTTCGTGGAATTTTGGAGTTTGATAATTGGTTTGGAGTTTTGTTGAATGACATGGCTTGAGTCTTATCATTTCCTAAGTCTTTTGAGAGTCGAGCTTCTTTGGAAGTTTTCGTTGGCTTTTCTGGAAAGAAAATTTTGGTAGTTAGAGTATTTTGTGGGTCAGGATGATCCGTGATTATACGTGGAGAGCTAGAAGTGATGTTTGCGTAAGGTTATAACTGACTGTGTTAAAGAAGTAATAACAAGTTGGTTGAGGAACTTGTTAATTAAGTGATATTGGCTAGTGAAGTGGTCTCTGTTGGGAATGAGTTTCCCCTCTCTTGTTTAAGAGATTGTGTGTTGATTGTGGGTTCAGATGTCGGGTTTACGAATCGGTTTCCTCTTCCCAAGTGTTGATTTTGGTGTTTACGCAGTTTTGTTCTGATGACAGCATGTTAAATTGTCTTTGGTTATTGAGAGCTCTGTCAAAGGGTTGCGCGGAGTCTCTTTTATTTTGAGTACTCCCCGATGTAAATTTTATCGCGTTAATTTGAAAATGATAAAAGTGATTCTTGAGATGTTCGAGATTTGGATTTGCCTTTGCGATTTGGCTTAGGAAAGGGACTAGAGCGATCATGAGTTTTTGTTGAATTTTCTCCAAGGTGATGTATGTGGTTTATTGGTTTAAAGAGATTTGTATCTCTTTTGCATTCTAGCTGGAGTTAAAGATTATGACTATTCGTGGTACCGTGTTAAGCATAGTAAGGATTTATACTCTTGGGTTTGATTATGTGAGTGAAAGAATGTGAGGGCGAGACCCTCTTAAGAAAGGAATCAAGTGTAGCTTGGTTTTGATTTGCGGTCCTAGCATGAGCTAGGCGTTGACCACAAGAATTTTAAAGGTGGATTATGAGGGAGCCTTGTGATGTCGACTCAATGTGGGTCAGCCAGAAATGGATGGTTCAGTTGTGAACCTTTTCCTTGCACGGTTATCTTGTTGTATCAGACAAGTTTGGAAGAAGGTCAAGTTGATTTTGTGTTATGAGGGAATGTGATTGTTGCCCTGTGGGGCTAATCAATTCATTTAGTGAAGAATGATTTTGATCTTGTTGAAAAGATAAAAGTCGTGTTTTGATTCCTAGAGGATCCCGGCGTTAAGTGGTTAGACATAGTGGTATATTCGGATTCGGTCAGAAGTTAATAATGGTTATGTGGCTATAAAGGCTAACTATTGAGGAGAAATGTGAATCAGAGTTTCCTTTGTTCTTAGGGGATTTGGGTTTAGAACCCCAACTGTTCGATCGAATAGAATTCAGCGATGTGCTTAATAGAGTGTTGTGGCTTGTGTGAATTGTATTATTATGAGTCGTTGGTTGGTGGCATGATTTGGGAAATTTGGTCGCCCGCTCGGGTCTAATAAGCGCTCGTGCAGGGAGATGTGAATTCTCAAGTGGACAGGAGGTGACTCGAGTTTTAGAGTCTCGTGCGTAGGAAGTTCGCAACTTTGTTCTTTTTGGATGTTTTCGCTTTATCAGTCGATTCCCGTTGTTCTTGTTGGAGTTCTTGTGGTGGTCAGAATTCGAGGTCGAATTCTGTTAAAGGGGGGAAGAGTGTAATACTGCAAGCTTTGGCTAGGGTTTTGGTCGGTGTTGTTTGTGTCGTAGTTTTCGAATTTACTCTGATGGGAGATAAGTTGTGTTGTCGAGCAATTTTTGTAGATTTTATTTAAAGTTTTGGATTTCTTTCGTAAACTTCTTCGGAAAAGGGAATTTCTCCGAGCCGTAATTTTCTGCGGCAAGTGTTACTTAAAGGATTTCCTTTCCGCTGTGAGTGGAAATATCAGTTTTTGGATTTGTTGGTTTTAGGAGGGGTTTTTGGGAATTTCCCCTCCCTCTCCTAACCTCTCTCTCCCTCCCATTTATATGTGTGGCTGTTATTTTCTTGCAAGGGCCAGCCGACTCCTCTTCTTTTTGTGCTGGCCGAGCTCTGCAGAAATCCTCCCGAGTGCCCCTGGCCTCCCCCCAGCCCTCCAGCGATTCCTCCCTGGCGAGCTGACCTCCTGCACCTCCCCTCTCCTGGCACCTCCATTCCCTGGCGCCTTGCTCCCTAGCCGGCTGCAGCCTGGCCGTGCGCCTCCCCTCTCCTAGCGCCATGCCCCCTGGACGGCTGTAGCTTCGGGCTGTGCACCTCCCCGTGGAGCTCCCCCAGCTGCCTGCTCCGGCCAGCCTCCGGCCCTGCTCCGGCGAGCTCATCCCCTCTTGCGGCAGCTCATCCCCCACCTCCCTCCTTCCTCCATGAGTAAGAGTTGAGGTAAAAACCCTAGAAATTTGGGGGGTGAAATTGCTTGCTTGCAAGGTGTTTGTGTTAATGTCTAGCTGGGATTCATGATTTTGAGTTGTTGGGGGGTTGGGGAAATGGAGAGACTAGAGAGATTTGAAATTTCATTTTCGAGCAGATTTTTGTCTACTGTTAGAACTGCTGTTCGAAAATTCTACATGCGTTTCCTGGGGGTTTGGCTATAACGAAAGTTGTAGGTAATTGAATTACCTTTCAATAGAGACCGAAATCATCAAGTTTCATTCATCCATTTAAAAGTTATGGTTATTTTACCGTGTGCTGTCCAGAACGAAGTATTTCTGCGGCTGTCTGCTGTTCGTCGCAAATCTGGGAATAATCGGTGCTTTTCCGGTCGGTCGGCTATAGAAAAGTTGTAGATAATCGAATTACCTTTCAGTGAAGTCTAGAATCGCTAAGTTTCGTTCAGCCGTTTGAAAGTTATGCTCATTTTACCAAGTGCTGCCCCGGGCTGGCAGATTTCTGTTTTCGGGTTTTAGGAGTGAGTTGCGAAGCCAACTTAGTTATGAATCTTGTATTGAATTTTGGGCGTGTTTTTGAGTGGGTTATGTCCATGTGCAGGTGGTGTGACCCCGGGTGTGGCAACCTCGTCTCGCCACACCGTCTCGAGAAGTTGAAGGCAAGTGCATTGTATTCGGTTGTGGCCATTTGGTTGTGCAATCATATAATTATCCATGCGTTATTGTAATATTTTCATGTTTGATTTTGCTTGCGATGTGATGAATGAGAATGGTTAATCGCTATGATATTGTTCCAAACCAAGATTATATGTAAGTGCATCAATGTTTGTTTGTTATGTGTGTCGATTGATGAATCATATGCCTTGTCAATATGCCATGGGTTACATTTTATATATTCCTGGATGATGCTCCTTAGTATGATTAGGCTAAAAAGGAACATAAAAGATATAAGATTTGAGTTATGGGAATAGTTCGAATGGTGGTCATGATATGCGATTGTAGCGTTTATGCGAGTGTTTATGATATATGTGACCTTATGGATATGAAAGTTGAGAATGGCTTGTGCATATATGTGTTTGTGAGAAAGTGCATCTTTGGAGTGAATGCTTTGTGGATTGTTTGTTGGACCCTGTATAATCGCCAAATTGATATATTGCTATATCACACGTTCATGGGATTACTTACTACTATGATAGGTGATTGTGAATAATGAAGTTGTGAGGTTGGATTAATAGGAATAGTTGATTTGTTATTTTGAAAATTGATTATGTCTTTGGTGCGAGTGATAATGAAAGATTGACCATGTAGATAAGATTTGTTGAGAATATGGATACAAGTGTTGAGAAGGTGATTTGAATGTTGAGAATGGTAATTTATGGATGTGAGAGGTGGTTGATGACTATGTATTCGGCTATGGCTATGTAAATGTGAGAAGTGAATGTAGGTTGCAAATTGGTTTATGTTAATTGCATTTGTGCATTCATGATGGAAGGGGCGACCCATTCTGATGCGGGCCTCTGTGCTCACATGTAGTGAGCATGAAAGTCCTACCTCGTAGTCCCGTATACGTGGGTGTATGGGAGCGAGTCAGTAAGAGTAGGCACCCTCCACCACAGGGTGGAAGGGGAATGAGAGGGTGCACACCGACGGGTGTGCACTCGGCCATACCGGTATGTGCTAAAGAAGAGATGAGCATGCATATTGCATCATATGCATGAAATGTTATGTGAATGAAATGCATGGATGTGTTGCATTATATGGCATTGCAAATATGCATGAAATGTTATGTGAATGAAATGCATGGATGTGTTGCATTATATGGCATTGCAAATATGCATGAAATGTATGTGAATGAAATGCATGGATGTGTTGCATTATATGGCATTGCAAATATGCATGAAATGTTATGTGAATGAAATGCATGGATGTGTTGCAGTATATGGCTTTGCAATGACAATGATGCATCATATTTAATGAGTTAATTGTAATGTATGATTATGAGATTCTTCATTTGTTTGGCGTATTTGCATTTGCATTGCTTTGACAAATGGTGAATCATGTTATTTTGTATGTTTTGTGCACTTGAGTATGAAAGCATAAATGCATTCTATTGCATTGTGTGTTGCAACTGATAAATGGATTTATGAGAATAGGAAGAACAGGTCAAGGATTGAGGTGTGGACTCATCCAGAAATGTTATTGAGGCAGGGGTAAGAGTTAGTTATGTTTTCGAGTTGGTTGCGGTAAGTGGAGTTAAGTATTGCTTCTTTTACTAGTTGATTCCCGCTAGTAATGGCTATATTAAATTCTAGAGTAAAAGTAATTCAGTTGAATTCATTACTTTTATTATTCTTTGCTCTTTCTTTGAGTCTTGGACTCACGCTTGTTTACTTCTGTTTTAGGTACCTTGAAGATGATTCGAGTTTGGGAGTAGTAGCACTAACACGTCTTCATCACCAACAACCTAGTTATTGGACTTGTTAAAAATGGTTGTAATAAATGCGAGTGTACTATGTTGATCGGTTTATGAGATGGTGGATGGCGGTTGAAAATGTGATTGATTATCTAAGGACCTCGTTAGATGATATCATATAAGCTGCGATTGTTCTTTTGTCTCACGAGTGGATGTCCTCTGTTCTATAGAGGTCATGCGAAATTTTGTAAATTCGGTGACTTAGTTTTAAGCCGGTTCAAGAGTTTAGAGATTTAATTCAGTTTCAATCTTTTCGTAGAGGTGTCGTTTGTTATTTAGGGTTTTTTTTGGTAGCATTCGCGGTGCGTTTGGCGCCGGGGTGTTACAAGTTTTTTCCACAATCAATAATAAACCAACAGAATAGCTCAACATGTATTAAACATTCTGCCACAAGTGAAAAGTAAACAAATGGCACAATCTTTCTAAATACACCTTGCATTTTAAAATTTATAACTAGCTATGAAAAACCTGCCTCTGTTATGAGTTGTTGGTAATTAAAATAAACACACACTACTATAATAAAGGCTATCACAGAAGATTCAAAAACGTCATCATAAATGGTTTTCTGAACCATCTGTAAATATATGTCAATAATAATACGGCGTATCACATGCAGTTTCTGAAGTGTCTGGGAAACACATATCACAAACGGTTTGTATCAAGAACCATCTACGATATGTGTCTATCACAAATGGTTTTTATGTAGAACCGTCTATGATATAACTCTATCATAGACCGTTTTTATTAAGAACCGTCTGTGATATGTGTCTATCACAGATAGTTTTTATCTAGAATCGTCTGTGATAACATTTTTTTCTATCTCTCTTGGTAGAACTTCCTTGAGTAGTATCTATTATTTGAAAATTTTTCCTCAGATATTTCTGCAACGATATTTACAAGGCACAGCCAGTTATAGATTTTGTAATAGAATATCTAAACATTCAACTTCATCAAATATGGAGTTCATGAAATAGATAATCATCAAAATGATCTTTTTCCTGCACAATACCAGAGTGAAAATGTAACACCCCAAAATTTTGGTCTTTTTATTTAGTTAATAGTGTTTTATTGCAATTTGTGCTTTTTGTGAATTTTCTGGATTTATTGGATTTTTCTGGAGATTATTTGAATTATTTTAAATTAAAGTATATTGCCTTTTGTCAAAAACTAATTATAAATAGATAAGTTTAAAATAAAGTTTTCCCAAAAATATTTTATTTGGGTCCAGAATGTCTCAAAGTATTTTTGAGATTTTTCTGGGATTTTTATCGGTATTTTTAGTGCCTTAAATAAATAAAAGTATTTTATCTAATTATTTTAAAAGTAAAAACCCGAAAAATTCCTTCAATTCGCCCATTCTCGTGCTCGCCGACCATGTAATTATTCGGCCCGGTATTTTTTTTTCGAAGGATTAACGCTAGCCGTTGGATGAAGATCCAAGGGTCTTCATCAAGCTGCGTCGCTTCGAAACCCTAGCCCTTGTCAGCCGTCGGATCTAGATCGTGCGATCACCATCTGTCGGGCTGAATCAAAACCCAAAACCTTATCCACCATTGTTCTGTTCGGGCAGTTAGGATCGTGCCGCGCCTGGTCTTGTCCGCCGCCATCGCCGACGCGGAATCCAGCGCCCGTACGCGTCGTGTGCAGGGTATTTAAAGGCCTGGGCGCCCCTTCCGAGAATCACCGCAGCCCGCCACATCCTTTTCCCGAAGCGCTGTCGGCCGAAGTCTACTGGAGAGCTCACGCGACCTCGTCGAAGTTCGCACCCGCGCCGCCACGGTTCTTGCTGCCTTGCACCGTCGTCAAGCCGCCGATCGCCAGACCTGAGGCTAGATCCAGACTCGTCGCATCGCTCTGCATCGGTACAACGCCTCGGAGGTCGCCGGGGCATCGCCGTTGCACCGCGCCTGAGCCTTCGTCTCCGAGTCCGGCGGGAGTTCACCGCCACGTCGCCATCGTCGAAACCGAAGAACGCTGACTGTCGGATCATCGTCGGACCACCAGGATCATGCCACGTCGCTCGGTGAGCAGTAAAACACCTCGGGTATCCCTTGCCGTGTGATCGTGGGTGAACGGTTTAGATTGCATCACGTAGCAGATTGATCGGTAGCCGTTGGATCCATGTGAGCGAACCAGATCGCATCGCGGGATGAACCAATCCAGCGCCGACACATGGCGGCTGACGTCACTACTGACATCAGCTGGTGCATAGCACAGTGCCGTGGTCCACGGTGAACCAGCCATACGGTGCACCGGGTCCACGGAACTGTGCCGAGGGGACACGTGTCACTCTTTGGTTGGTTCGGGTCCGGGTTGACTCAGCGTGACGCATTGATGATGCAATAAATCGGTTTTTCTTTTATAAAATAATTCGGTTAATCATTGATTTTCCAATTTTCTGAATTTCTAGGAATTTGAATCTTCCGAGAGCTCGTTCTCCCTCATACGAACCCCGATTGAGGTGATTCAAATTTCTAAAAATTTGTAAAATTGAGATCTATCCAGCGATGGTTTTTGTTTGATTTTTAGAGTTCATTTGCTCTCTATTTTGGGTGTTTATTTGATATTTCTTTTCGATTCGCGAAGACGTTGAGTTGTGTGAGGCTTTGGAGGAGGATTTAGTAACTCAAGATCAATTTCCAGAGCAGGACCAGGAGCTTAACCAAGGCAAGTAGTGCTTTGATCATGTTAAACCCATATTTGCAAAATTGCTACTTTGTTTTACGATATTGCATATTATTTCATGTATAAAAATGATTTCAACCTAAATTGGGATTTAGATATCATACCCATTGAATTACACCCTACCTTGTCGATTGTATGACATGATTCACTTGTCACCTTAGATTAGTTTACTATAGTTGGTTACTAATAAAATCAACATGGGATGGTTAGATCGGATTAGATTGCTTAGCCATGCCATGTCATCACATGTACTTGAATCATTGATAAATAATCTTGACTAATGGAATATGGAACAATGCTATGAATTTGTGTGTCGTGTGTGGTCACACGATGAGATTGAGTTGTTGTGGCAATAGATGTCACACAACGATATTGAATTGTTGATGGCACGTGGTGCTTGGTAATCAACTGGGGTGGTATGATTTAGATCGGAGCAAGTGGTAAGGGCAAGTGTGCCTGGGTGGGCCCAATGGGCAGAGAGTATGTGCCAGTCTTGCTTTGATCAACCCTAAGGACTTAACCTTGCGAGCCTTTGACCTGAGTCAATCATGCAACCACATGTCTGTTATGGGGCAGCTTAGCTGACTAATTTGCATTGCTTTAGCTTTAGTACTATCGTGGTGGTGTGAGACCCGGGTAGAGGTAACCAGTCCTCGCGCGGGGTGGCTCACATGGCGCAAGAGGGGGCCCTGGATGTGGTAACCAGTCCCACCAGTGTTGAAACCTCAGCGGGTAGTGCTGGGTTAAGGCAGGGCATTGTAAAGGCTTTGTTATAATCATTCGCCTGTGTGGTGCATGGTTGTATCGTGTGGGTAAAGTGCATAACCTCTGCAGAGTGTATAAACTATTCGGATAGCCATGCTCACGGTATTGAGCAATGCTCGGGAATTACAGTCAAGGGTTAGTTAATTAATTGGACAACTGAATGGAATGGCAGGATGCCATGTGGATAATGAAACTTGACTTAGGTGGAAACTTGGTTTACTTGAATCATTGAATCTATTTATTGCTATTATTTATTTTACTATCTTTTTCAATCTAAGTATTGTATGTGTTTGTAAATGCTGCTTTATCGCAAATAAACCACATAGCCATTCTTTGGAATAAGCCTTGCATATAGCTATGGTAGGAATGCATTCTGTGCACAACTTGTTGAGTGCTTTTATACTCACCCTTGCCATCAACAACAAACAACAGTGGAGGAATCATCGCCGTTATTGGAGGAGGACTTCCAGGTGGATACGAGTCACTAGGCCAAGCCTTGTCGGTCGCTTGTGGTGTGCTGATGGGACATCTACGTCTTTTGCTATTTTCCGCTGCATTTGTCTAAGTTTATTTTCAGTCTAGCCCATGTGGCTGAATAATGTAAGTGATCATAAGATCATACACTAGTTATATTAAATAAATGAAGTCTTACTATTCTTATCGTTGTGTATGATGTGATGCTTACCGATGTTAAGCTGTGTGCACTAGCGTTGATCCTGGGACTAGTGCGGTAAAACACAATGGATTCGAATTGGTGAATTCGGGTCCTTACAGAGAATAGGTATGACAACTTCTAGGATGAACTATAGATGTAATTGGATTTTGCCTTAGAATCTATTAACATTAGAATAAGAAAGTAGATGAAAGTACTTCAAATGTTCATATTTTAAGATGATCTCGACTAGATAAATTGTGCCTCGATGCATCTAAGATGTTTAGATATCCAATTACAAAATTTATAACTAGTTGTGACTTATAAATATCATTACAGAAATATCTAAATTGAAGAAAAATTTGAAAAACAGATACTATTAATGAAAGTTTTACCAAGAGAGAAAGAAAAACTTTTGGTTCCAATAAGCAAGACACTATTTAGTTATTGGATTCAAGATGAGCAAATATTAAGGATAATTTCAGGTGATGACACATTGATAAGATATGATAACACAAATATCAACAAGCATACATTGAGAAACAACATTAATTATTTGATAGATCAAGACAAGGAAACCTTAGAGTTTTTCCATGCCTGCAATCATATGTGCCATAGTTTCCGCAATAGTAGCTTTTTGGTTCTCACTGAAGTTCCATAACTTCAGTATAGTGCACATTTATTTGACACCAATAACTGAATGACTTCCAGTCATATCTCTTAATCTTAACAAAAGTGATCATATTATTGTGAAAAGGTTGTCTTAGTATATTATCAGTAACCACATCAAATTAAATACTAAAAACCTTTATATTACCTCTATAAGCTCACCTTTGGCTTCTTCCAGCTCTACATTCGCCTTACGCTCTTTAATGATAAATTAAGAGAATTAATATCTTACGATTTGTCATCTATGTCTTTCAGTTTTTGTTTCATCTCATAAATCTTTTCTATTAACTCAGACTTTCCCTTTAGTTCTATCTCCACCTTAAGTTTTTGTTTAGCATCCAACAACTTTTCCATATCGACTATCTTGTTTTTAGGCTCTATTTTATATATGTGTGCAATTTGCAGTCATTGAGATATATAATGTATATATGATGAATCCTAACAAAAGTTAAACATCTAAATGTTTTTGAAATATAATATGCATAATTCAAAGCTTGCAAAAATGACATAATTGGAAGGATAAAGAAATTTAAAATTATTATGTCGACTTGATATTGAATCATTTCTACTTAACAGATTAATGAGTAATTGTATGATAGAGAGCTGTCAGGTATCGGGTTACTAAAGGTTAGACCTTCAGCCTTAACACCACAAGGTGTAGGGCTGCTAGAGACTAATCTCTTACCTCCACTATACCAAGGTCATATAATCAAAATTGAACTAGACAATTAACTAAGATATAATCAAAATTGAACTAGACAATTAACTAAAAAAATAAGGTCTTAAACTCTTACCTTCCTAAATTATATACCATAAAGTATTTAAAGTCAATTTCACTATTTAAATGATTAAAATCAGATTATGAATAGTATCTAAGTGTGCTTCTAGTGTATGGGTGTAGCACCAAATACAAAAAGGAAAACACAATGGGCAACTTCAATTACCCATACATAAATTTTTCTTATCATCATCCTAAGAAGCATACAAAAACATCTTGAACATGAAACATATTTAAAAGATAAATAATGTCATTAGTTTATAACACTATGGTAAAAATATTTATTATTAGTTCAAGGTAATAGTCTAATAGGTCATATAAAATAAAATATGACATGATAGAAAGATTAGAAGTTCAAAGAATAAGGCAACTATTTACTTAAACAAGTCAAATTATTAGAATAGAATTACAAGTCATGTTCTTGGAATCACTGAATACTGAATGTGAAGATCAAGCTCGAAGATAGTAAAATAAAATCAATATTTTTGACCATTAATAGGAAGCAACTCTATAGTTCAAGGCCACATTTGTTATTTTAATTATTTTAGTTCATCAATAGACCCATAGCATCATTGAGTATACAACTGGCAGTAATGTGTAGATCCAGCTCAAAAACATCCATGTGGCACAAGGGCTCGAGGGGGAGGGCAGCAATGCTACGTTGGATTAAGTAGTGAGAGATTCTAACATATCTATAAGAAGCTAACAGTCAATGTGAACCATTTTAGAGCTAGGTGTGGCACTTTTCAATGGCATTATAAAGATAAGGATGCATGTTGGTGGTGTTGACAAAAATGGCAACATGCCCCTGGTTAGCTAGTTCTAGTTATCATCAAACCTAACTAAACAACAATTCTAGAACAATAGAACCCTAAGAAAGCAAATAAATAAGCCATATGCACCTAGCCTTGCGCAATCGAGGAACAAAGACCATGTGGACCTAATCAATGGACTGCATATTTAAATGAGACAACCAAATTAGTAAATAGTTCAAACTCTACATACAAATTAGAAGTAGATAAGAGCACTCAATTTGCACCCTTAAGATACCTTAGGGCTCGGGAAGGAGGCGATGACGGGCTCCTAGGGGGTGGTGATGGGCTCGATGAGGTGGTGGCGATGTTCTAGAGGAGGAAGCACACGGCAGGCTTAGGGATGAGGCAGTAGGCGACGGGCTCAAGGATGAGGCAACAGGATCGGGGATAAGGTGGTCGGTGATGGGCTGGGGGTAGAGACCGATCGTCGCCTGTAAAATTTCGTTTGGGTGAAGAATGTGGTGCACACAAACCCTACTACGATATATATAACACAGAAGTGTTATCAGAGATGGTTCAATTAACAAACCATCTGTGATAAGCTAATGTCACAGACGGTTGGTGGTTCAAATCGTCTATGATTCTTGATAAACTATTTGTACTACGAACTGTCTATGATATTAGCTTATCACAAATGGTTCTTAACATATATTATAACTTTGACGGTCGTGTTAGCAAAACTTTTGATGGTCATGCTAGCAAAACTGTTTGTGATTAGTTTTAACATAGATGGTTTTTTAAAACCGTCTATGATGAAGTGTCTTATATTGACCTTTCTATAACAGTGATATATGCACAAAGAATAAAACTCTATTTTCGGCTGCTCAGATGGATAATGATTTAAGTAACCATTTCTTCTATAGATAATACAAAAGAGAATAATCTAGGCTATACAAATAAACAACAACAACAACCAAGACTTTTGTCCCAAACCAGTTGGGATGGGCTAGAATGAAGCCCAATCAAAGTTAATAAAACCCTTAAACCTTCGATCCTAGGTCATGATTCCCATAA
This sequence comes from Guadua angustifolia, assembly GCA_036346375.1. Lineage (NCBI taxonomy): Eukaryota > Viridiplantae > Streptophyta > Magnoliopsida > Poales > Poaceae > Guadua > Guadua angustifolia. The sequence goes on along the minus strand of CM070502.1, from coordinate 48,298,768 downwards.
ATGGATGACAAATTTCCATGCACTCATATCTAATACCAACTCTTTGGATACATTATAATTCCTCAAGTCTCTTTTAACTATGTCGGTGTATTCTACACCGGGGTACTCTCTCCATCGCTGTCAAGTGGGACCGTGAGTGCAAGATGCATAGAGAAGAAGGTCCTGTGCAAAGGACTCAACCTGCTGAAGAAAGGCTTGGCGAATGACCAGGTCCCAGCTCTAGATGACCAGGACACGTGGCCGCCCGGTGGGTAGCTATGCGACCAGGTCCCAGCCCCGGGCGACCAGATCACAACCACGGAAGACCGGGATACGTGGCTGCCCGACGAGCGGGCGAGCACATTCTCAGCCAACCACGTAGGCAGAGTTGGGAGGCTTCCGCCCGAAGCAATCGCCAAGATCACACGCATCATAGCCATTAAATGCGCATGGGAGCCATTAAATGCACATGGGAGCCATTCAATGCGCGGGGAGCTGTTGTAGTGAGCCTGAAGGCCATTAAATAGGTGTGGCTCCCAGACGCCATGATGACCTGTCCCTCTGACTGAGCCAGCTTCACCAACTCTCGTTCCATCTACACCGCCCTGGGCAAGACGGGGTGACGCGTGTACTAGGCGTTCGTCACGCAGCGTCCGAACCCCTCCTCTCGGGCTGTCCGAAGATAGGTGACGTCAAGCAAAGGCGTAGACAAAGAGGCTCTGAGGGACAGTAGCGACAAGACTAGACACAATCAATGTAATTAATGTAAAACCACTCCCTTTGCTCGCCCTAGCTAGTCCCGGGAGTATATAAGGGAGCTAGTGTGCATGAGGCAGGGAGGAGGTCGGAAAATCAGATCACTGAGGTCGGTCAGTCGATCAGTTCACAACGAAGAGTAAGCAGAATACTAGAGCAACACGAGCTTGAGCAGGACATAGGGTTGTTACCTGCATTGGGGGTCTGAACCTGGGTAAATCCTGTGTGTTCCCTGTGTGTTCTTGAGCTTCCTGTCCTGCTCATCACGCGAAGAGAGTAGAGAAGAGAGCCGAGAGTGACGCGGCTACAAAGACCCCCCTACCGAAACTCGGTTATACACTCGAACCAATATTGTCTGGCATAAACACGCTGACAGGGCACGCCATGTAGGGATGGTAGTAGCTGTTTCACCCTTTGCTTTCCTTGGCAGATCATCAAGCACCGGCAGCAAAGATGGAGGCTTCACGCTCCCATTTGGCAGGGGACCGTCAGACTCCTTCTGTAGAAGGCGGTGGCGCCCCCACCATGGCAGGAGCGCAGCCGGTCCGACGGCGGCTAGCGATGGAGGAGGCCACGCTGGCTCAAAACCTGCATGCGGCCCGCCTCCTCCTGGAGCACCCGCCGGTGGAGCTGGGGGGCAACACCCCGGTAGCGCCATGGCTGCGGGACATTGCTCGCCTCGTGGACACGGTGAGCCTCGTGGACACGGCCCAGCTCCACGCGGAGGCATTAGAACAACCAGATACCTCTGGTATCCCGCGGTCGAAGTCGCGCGCAGAGCGCACGTAAGCTTCGAGCCACCCAAGAGAGCAACGCCCATGTCATAGCGGGCGATGCAAGAGAAAGGGCATTCAAGACGTAGGCCCCGCTATCGCCAGGGGTTGTGCGACGGCTCCAGTACCGTCTCGCGCGTCCCCCGGGCGTGAGGGGAGTGCCCATGAAGATCTTAGTACTCATTTGGAGGAGCGACGCCGAGCGCGCGGTGGTGACTTGCGTGGCAAGTTGCACCATCGGCAAGCGGATGGCTCCTGAGGAGGACGACTCCTCCTGTGACCCCGACTTCCCTGCAGAGGAGGAGACCTTCTCCTCCGAGTCTTGCGTAAGCCAAGTCCCGCACTCCCCGGTGCGGCCCTCGGGCCGAGGTTTCGGGGGGCTGCGTGGTTCTCCCTACGGCGTGAAGTGCCAGGCGTTCTCCAACCTGCTGCACCGTGTCGCGTGGTCGGAAAGGTTTCGCCCAGCAACCATCGAGAAGTACGACGGCACCACCAACCCAGAGGAGTTCCTGCAGATCTACACCACGGTGGTGCGGGCTACTGGCGGCTTCAAGAAGGTTATGGCGAACTATCTCTCGACAGCCTTGGCGGGCTCTGCCCGTTCTTGGCTGATGAACCTCCCGAAGGGGTCGGTGCACTCATGGGCAGAGTTGTGTGGCTAGTTCGTCACCAACTTCTAGGACTCCTACGCTCAGCCAGGCGTGAAGGATGATCTCCATGCCCTCGAACAAAGGAGAGGGGATTCGTTGCGTGCGTTTATTCGGTGATTCAGCCACTGCCGCAACACAATCCCCAAGATCTCCAGCCAGTCCATCATCATCGTCTTTCGGAGAGGCGTGCGAGACCGCAAGATGTGTGGCTAGTTCGTCACCAACTTCTATGGCTCCTACGCTCAGCCAGGCGTGAAGGATGATCTCCATGCCCTCGAACAAAGGAGAGGGGAGTCGTTGCGCGCGTTTATCCGGCGATTCAGCCACTGCCGCAACACAATCCCCAAGATCTCTGGCCAGTCCATCATCATCGTCTTTCAGAGAGGCGTGCGAGACCGCAAGATGCGAAAGAAGATGGCCACCCGTGACATCGCCACCACATTTGAGCTATTCGCCTTGGCACACAAGTGCGCTCGGGCGGCGGGGCCACGGGAGCGGACGGTGCTCGCGGCGGAGGCGAGGCCAGAACCTCGAAAGGTCCCAGTTCCGCAAACAAGAAGAAGCGTGCGGCGGCCGATTCCGGTCAGGTCTTGGCCGCCGAGCGTAGGCACAAGGTCGTCAAGCCGCGGCGAGACGATCGCCGCCATCGGCAGGACGATTGCCACGATCGGCAAGACGGCCACCGCGATCGACAGGGCTACCGTCGACAGGAAAACAGGGGTAAGGTCTTCTGTCCTATCCATAATACTAATGCACATGATTTGGATGATTGCCAGGTCATGCGCGAGAAGGTGGAGCAGCGTCTCATGGAACGCTGCCCTCCTCACGAGACGATAAGGGCGATGACTCCACCCAGCTGCCCTTGCAGCAGATGGAGCATAGGGTGGCCTACATCCACGACAGATCGGCCACCCACGCCTCCAACACGAAGTACAAGCTCCTGATGAGGGAAGTTTGCACCGCCGTACCAAGCGCAGTTGAGGTGGTCGAAGAAGCCGATCACCTTCAGCCGTCCCGACCACCCTATGAGCACCGCCGGCCTAGGGCACCTTCCGATCGTGGTCTCGCCCACTGTTCGAAACGTGTAGCTCGGGCGCGTGCCGATCGACGGGGGGAGCTCCATCAACCTCCTATCCCCCAGAGTGTTCCAGGCTCTTCAGATCCCGGAGCGAGAACTCTGCTCGGCGCTCCCCTTCTACGGAGTCACCCCAGGGGCTGGCTCAATGCCCTGGGCAAGGTCTACCTTCCCGTTACTTTCGAGAACGTGGACAACTACCGCATGGAGTTGGTGGACTTCGACGACGCCGACTTCGACCTCCCCTACAATGCCTTGCTTGGTCGACCTGCGTTGGTTAGGTTCAAGGCGGCCACCCACTATGCCTATATGGTGGTGAAGATACCGGGGCCTAGAGGTCTCATAAGCGTCCAGGTGGACAAGCCAGAGGCCTTGCGTTGCGATAAGCAAGCCTTGGACCTGGCAGGCGCCACCTGTGCGCGGCAGGTTGACTCTGTCTACTTGGGAGCCCCTCCGGTGAGGACCCGCGCCTCGCCCGGCCCGTCCGGTGAGGTTAAGGTGGTCCCCCTGAGCGTGGCCGAGCCCGAAAAGACCGTCAAGCTGGGCGCCAACCTTGCCGCCAAATACGAAGACGCGCTCGTCACCTTCCTCTGGTCTAACGCAAACGTGTTTGCCTGGCAGCCATCCGACATGACTGGGGTCCCTAGGGAGGTGATCGAGCACAAATTGGCAATGCTCCCAAAGGCGCGCCCGGTCCGGCAAAACGTCCGGCGCCTAGCCCCAAAGCGTCAGGATGCCATCCGCGAGGAAGTGGAGAAGCTGTTGCACACAGGTATCATCAGAAAGGTCATTCGCCCCAAATGTCTTGCTAACCCCGTGCTCGTCAAGAAATTCAACGGGAAGTGGTGAATGTGTGTCGACTTCACTGGCCCCAACAAGGCCTGCCCGAAGGGTCCATACCCCTTGCCACGCATCAACCTGATCGTGGATTCTAGGACGGGGTGCAAGCTATTGTGCTTTCTGGATGCGTACTCTGGGTACCACCAGATCAGCATGACGAAAGAAGATGAAGAGAAGACCGCGTTTGTAACTCCTATGGGTGTTTATTGCTACATTCGAATGCCATTTGGGTTAAAAAATGCCAGTTCTACTTATCATCGTGCCATGCATGCCACTTATCGACCACAGGTCGGACGGAACCTGGAGCTATACATCGACGACCTGGTGGTGAAGTCTGAAAAGAGCGAAGGGCTGATTGAGGATTTGAGCGAAACCTTCGACAACCTCAGGAAGAATCACCTGAAATTCAATCCCGAGAAGTGCATCTTTGGCGTACTCTCTGGGAAGCTGTTGGGATTCCTCGTATCCAATCGGGGCATTGAGGCCAATCTCGACAAGATCGTGGCTATCGAACACATGAAGACGCTGATCAGACTCAAGCACATCCAGTGTCTGACTGGTTGCCTGACGTCCCTCGGGCGATTTATCACCCGCTTGGGAGAAAAAAGTCTCCCCTTGTTTAAGCCATTGAAGAATACCAACCACTTCGAATGGACGCCTGAAGCCCAACAAGCGTTTGAAGACCTGAAGAAATACCTCTCCTCACCCCCGATGCTGGTCGCTCTTACTCCTGGCAAGCCGCTGCTCCTATATATTGTGGCTACCCCGGTGGTAGTGAGTGTGGTGCTGGTGGCAGAGAGGGAAGGCATCCAAAGACCAGTCTGCTACATCAGCAAGGTGCTATCCGACGTGGAGACCAGATATCCGCAAGCCTAGAAGATGCTCTACGCTTTTCTGGTGGCGTCCCAGAAGTCTCGACACTACTTCCAGGGACGGGAGATTATGGTGGTCACAGCCTACCCACTTCGAGAGATACTCCACAACCGTGAAGCCGAAAGTCGCGTCGCCAAGTGGTTGGTGGAACTAGGCGAGTTTTGCCTCAAGTTTCGCCCGCGCACTGCTATCAGGAGTCAAAGGTTGGCCGAGTTCGTCACCGAGTGGACTCCCTCCTCTCCTGAAGCTGAAGGAGCACCCGCGCTCCCCTCGTGGACCCCGTTCTTCGACGGCTCTTTCCGGGTCGAGGGCGCGGGGGCTGGGTTTGTCCTGGTCTCCCTGACCGTGGACATCCTCTGGTACCTAGTCGTCCTGGACTTCAAGGCGACCAACAACATCGCCGAATACGAAGAACTGCTCTCGGCATCCGGCGTCTGCACATCAAGGGCGACTCTCTACTCATTGTCAACCAAGCGCGAAAAAAGGTCCAATGCTTTGATCCCATGATGGCCGCCTAGTTGGCAAAAGTCAGAAGGACAGAGCGCCACTTCGACGGGCTGGGGTACTTCCATATCCCCCGACGCGACAATCATTTAGCGGATGAGCTTTCGCAGCTTGCCTCGTCAAAGGATTCTGTTCCAGTTGGAGTCTTCGAAGAAAGGCTTGCCCAACCGTCCATCGTTGCCCCTAACTCCGGCGGGGCCGATGACGTGATTATTCCAGTCCGCCCCTCTGAAAAGGGTCTCGTGAGACCGTCTATCACTTCCCCTGTCTCCGGTGGGGACGATAGTGCTCGACAATCCATTGTCACCCCGGTCTTCAGCGGGGCCAATCGCAACCATCCAGTGCAACCCCCAACTCCGGCAGGGCCAATGGTGCGACTATTCCGTCCTCTAATTCCGGGCATGGAGGCACCGCACATGTCTCGGTTCCCAGCTCTAGCGGGGCCAACAACGCGGCTGCCACATCCCTCGATCCCTTGAGAGGAGGTGACGCATCTGTCTCGACCCCCAACTCCGGCGGGGCCGACGATGCGGCTGCCATATCCCCCAGTTCTGTGCGGGGAGTCAATGCACCCGTCTCAGCCCCCAACTCCGGCGGGGTCGACGACGCGGCTGCTATATCCTCTGGTTCTGGGAGACAGAACGGTAACACCGCCAAGGCGGTATCAGTGGAAACCCCTGGCCAAGCGAGTACCCAAGCGATCACCACGAGATCGCCACACTTGGTCGGGGGGGTCAGTGAATGAATCCCATCCTGGCCTTCCTATGTGATCAAGTGATCCCCAATGATGATGCTTCAGCTGAGAGAATTGCACGCAAGGCCAAGTGCTATGCTCTGATAGGTGGGGGGACCTATATCGCTAGAGTAGAAACAAAATTCTCCTGAAGTGCATCACTCGGGAAGCGGGAAGCAAGCTACTCTCTGATATCCATGGGGGCATGTGCGGGAGCCATATGTCCAGTCGGACACTGGTCGGTAAAGCTTATTGCTAGAGATTCTATTGGCCTACTGCCCTCCAGAATGCTTGCGAGCTGGTAAGGAGTTGTGAGGCGTGCCAATTCCACGCCAAGCAGACCCACCTTCCAACCCAAGCTCTGCAAACCATCCCACTCTCATGGCCGTTCGTGGTCTAGGGGTTGGATATCCTTGGTCCGTTCCAACGAGCCACAATGGGCTTCACCCACTTGTTCATCGCCATTGACAAATTTACCAAATGGGATGAAGCCAAGGCAGTGCGCGCCATTTTGGCCTCCGCTGTCGTCAGGATCATGCGCGGAATCTTCACTCATTTTGGAGCTGTCAACTGCATCATCACCGATAATGGCACCCAATTCACCAGCGCAGCATTCCTGGTTTTCTACGAAGAGATGGGCACCAAGGTGTGTTTTGCCTATGTGGCCCATCTGCAAAGCAACGGACAAGTTGAGCGTGCCAACGCGCTGGACCTGAGGGGCCTCAAGACTAGGAAGTTCGATAGGCTCCGCAAGCGTGGAGCACAATGGGCGGAAGTGCTTCCAACGGTGTTGTGGTCTCTCTGAACCACACCCAGCCGTGCGACCGGGGAGACTCCATTCTTCCTGGTCTACGACGCTGAGGCGGTACTGCCCTCTGAGCTCTCCTTGGGCTCGCCGCATGTATCGTCCTTCAACGAAGAAGACCAAGAGGACCGACGCTGCGACGACGTCAACTTCCTGGAGGAATTGTGAAACCGGGCGGCACTCCGTGCTGCCCAGTACCAACAAAGTCTTCGGCGCTACCACGCCACCCGGGTCCGTGAGAGAACACTGGCGGTAGACGACCTCGTCTTGCACTGAATTCTGCCACAGGCGGGCCACGACAAACTGTCTCCCCGTTGGGAACGCCCCTTCAAGGTGATCTCTATCTCATGACCCAGGGCGGTTCGATTAGCCGCGAAAGACGGTCGGGAGCTGGCGAACTCCCAGATTATAGAGCTGCTATGGCAGTTCTACCCCTGAACTCACCTCATATGAATGTCATGCATGCCAGTATCCCGACGGCTCTTTGGCCATAACATGGACCCCGGCTCCTGCGCTTAGCAGAGCCCGGTAGCTTAGCGATTACATGTGGCTTTGGTGTCTTGCGCCATGCTCCGCCCACCATGGTGCTTCGCGGCAAAGTTCCGCTCACCATTTGCCCCGCCTTTAGCGACCTGCTCTCTTGCCCCACAGTTCTCTGGCTTGGTCTCATAAAGATGCCAAAGGCATAAGTCCTGGATGGCAACAGGAAATGACAACCCAGCGAGCGATGTCCGACATCCTGTAAGTTTTTCGTGGCCTCGCCCCGGGTTAGTCAGTAGGTTGTTGCACTCTTCCCTGGCTGATCCCTGACATCCCACATGCTCAGTATGCAGTTGATTATCATTTTGATCCATTCAACTTGCTTAGGCCTATAGGGCTTGTGCCATACTTGGTTGTCATAAGTACCAGTATCCTGATAGCCCCTTGGGAATCCCTTTAAACCCCCAGCTTCTGCGTCGAGCCCCCAGCTCCTTTAGAGCACTCTGTAATCACCAAAATAAGGCATGTTAACTTTCTAGTTTGAGTCAAACTTTGGCCTTAGGCTTTATACGAGTCCTATTCGGCCACTCCTTTGTGTTAGCCGAGTCCATCTTCTCTTTTACCTATATATAGCTAAGAGTCCCCCAAAATTGCTTGGGTTTTGTTTAGTCGTAGTTTTCCTTGGTGAAACTATTAGGTATTCTCTTGTTTGGCTAGATCAACAGCAATACCGTACTTCAGAACCCCACATCAGTACTTCAATTATATTTGCAATTTCAATTTGCTTTTACTTTGTTCTTGCTTGTTCTTTGCTTGCTTGTAGGAATTGATCATCGTGATTAGGTCAATTGGGTTTTGGCACAGTTGATAACAATTCAGAGTTTGGTTTAGCGATTGCTTAGCATCTGTCATGTTTTGGTTGGTAGCCTAGATCGTGAGGGTCATCTCCACTAATTGAGAGTTATCCATCTCACCAAATGATCATGCCTCCAGTAGCCTTATCACTAAGATAGGTGAATGCCATACTTCCTTTTGCACAACTGAAAGTGTTGGCCAATTGAAGGAGTCACTCATCATTGATATTTATTGGGTACATTGAGGACCTTTGATAGTTGACCTTTAGTCCTATTGATTTTGTGAAGGTATTGCATAGTCCTCTTAAGACATAGAAGTTGAACTGCATTAGCTGGTATGATGATAAGAGTGTCATCAGTGTATTGGACTATAGGGTAGTCTATTATTCCCGAAGAGTCAATGGGGACTTTGAGGACTCCTCTTTCCGCTGCATTATTGACTATCACTTGGAGGAGGTCTGCACCTAAGACGAATAACAGTGAGGATAAGGGACCACTTCGCCTTACTCCTCTATTGCACTTGAATTGAATCCCTAGGGTTCCATTTAGGATAATAGTAGAGAACCCTATTGAGAGGATCTGACGGACCCAATCGACCCATCTTTGGGGGAAGCCTATGTGTTCCATTGCCGCCATGATAAGAGAGTCCTCTATTGTGTCAAAAGCCTTTTCAAAGTCCAATTTCAGATTAACTATCTCATTTTTGCTTTGATGACATTGATGCAAGTATTCAAAGGCCCAAGCTAGATAGTCCTGAATGGTTCTTGTTTGGAGGAAACCATATTAATTGTGATGTACCAAGCTAAGGATGACTTTTTGGAGTCTATTTGTCAGGATCTTTGTTAGCAGCTTGAGACTGGAATTTAGAAGTGATATTGGCCTGTAGTCATTAACGGCTTTGGCCAGTTGCTTCTGGGGGATTAGGGTTATGAAAGACCTATTTATGCATTGAGGGTTGTGGAACTGATTGCAAAGGGCATAGAAATAATTGACAATAATGTCCCAACACTTATTGATGAACATGCCATTGAAACTGTCTGGTCCAGGCGCTTCATCTACCTGTAGAAAATTGACTGTGAGGTCAATTTCTTCTTTACTAAAAGGGTTTACCATTGTGAATAGTCCATTCTCTAGCATGATTAACTCTAAGAGATCAAAAAACATTTGTGGACTAGAAGTTGTACCCATTCTATTTTTGAAGGCTTTGAGGAGATGAGCTGTCTTCATGTGATGATCAGTGAGAATCATTCCATCATCTGATCGTAATTGAGTTATGGTGTTTTTTCCCGTACCTCCTGATGGCCACCAAATGGAAAAACTTTGTATTTTCATCCCCAAAGAGCACCCAACAAATGGTACTTCTTTTCTTCCAATATAACTGTCTGTAGTAGAGAAGTCTTTGGAGATGTTTCTTAATTATGGTTCTAAAATTTTGTTCAGTATTGAAAAGGGTTCTTTTTTCTTCCAGACCATCCATGAAGAGGATGACATTGTTGTAGTTGGAGATTCTTAAAGTTAAATTGGATATGCTTCTGCTCTAGATTTTTAGTCCTCTTCTTTGGTTCTTGAGCTTTTCATTAAGGAGGCTAGCTCTGTTTGAATGGTATACCAGGAAATTCCAAAAATACTGAATCACCTCGAGGAAGCCGAGGTGATCTACCCAGTAATTTTTGAATCTAAATAACCTAGATTTAGGAATCTTTGTCTCAACGCTTATGACATAGGGAACATGATCAGAGATGTTTTTGGCAAGAGTAGAAATAATTGTATTTGGGTAGCAGGTCAACCAGTTTGGGGTGGTGAAGAACCAGTCTAGCTGGTGGAGTATTTGGTCTGCATATTGCTCCATATGTAGGGTCTTCCTTTTAATGGTAGTTCTATTAAACCAAGTTCACTGATGTCCTATATTGGGGTGATTGTATAAAATTGAAGTCTCCCATGAAAATGCAGTTTGAGCTCTGAAGAATTTGAAGGTGAGTCATCCATTGTATGAAATCATCTCTTGTAGTCTCATTACAGGGACCATAGATATTGGTGAGAATCCAGGACTCATCATTTTGGGTGGAAGTGAGGTTGGCTATGATAGCAAAGGAGCTTTGATATTTAAGAGTTCTAGTGAAAAGAGAGCTTTTCCAAGCTGCGAGGATTCCTCCAAAAGAACCTAAAGAGGGTGCAAAGAAGAATTTGTTAAAAGAACCCGACGGTTAGTTATTGAACAAGACGAGAATAGGAGAGCCGAGAGCACACCTGGCTGAATGAGAAGTGAGGAAGAAACCCTAGGTAGGTGGTGGATTAGTGCGATGAGAAGAAGCCGGGCACATGAGAGTGCAACTAAGCGGGTTGACAAAGAAGCCTAGGGAGGGGGCCACTGAGCTAGGCCTAGGGTGGCAAGTACGAGGTGCGAGAATCCTAGGCCTTGGGCGGTGGTGTTGGCACAGACTGGAGTGGTCGGGCGACGGGGCTTTGCGACCAGCAAGGGCTCGGGGCGGTAAGGAGATGGCAAACGATGGAGTGGGCGACAAGCAAACGCGCGACCATGCAAAGTAGCGAGTAGACCAAGGAGTAGAGTGGATCTAGTCCCCTGGAATATAGCTAAGAGGTACATATATAATTTTTTATTTCCTTATTTGTTTCATTTTTTTCTCTGTAGTGTATATATATGATATAGGCATAGTACACTCTGGTATATAACTATTATATAATATATTGTCCATTTAGTAAACTTATATTTGTTTGTAGATTTGCAATAATGGAGAAACGAACTTTATATTGTTTGTAGATTTGCAATAATGGAGAAACGAACTTTATGTAATCATTTCATAAGCAATTCATGTAGTACTCCCCAAACTGATGAGAGCACAACTCAATCAAAGAGGCTTCAACTAGGATTTAATCTAAATGAAATTATTGCTAATCAGGGGTATCAGATGCCAATAGAAGATTACACCAATGAAGAGATCAAGTGAGGAGAGCATATTTGTCAAATGGTCTAACTCAACCAATTGGGCATGCCTTTCTAAATACATTAAATGGAAAAATCTTGGGACCCTTTCAAGAAAAAAGGTTTATAAGTTTGATTGGTTGGAGTATAGTGTGGAAAATGATATCGTATATTATTTCTATTGTTTTCTTTTCAAGTAATTTTCACAGATCAACACATTTGGGAACGATGTATTTACAAAAGTTGGGTTCTCTCGTTGGAAGATGGCTTTGGATGCTTTCAATAAACATAAAATATCTTGAGACCCTTTCAAGAAGAATGGTTTATAAGTTTGATTGCTTGGAGTATAGTGTGGAAAATGATATCATATATTATTTATATTGTTTTCTTTTCAAGAAATTTTGACAACTCAATACATTTGGGAACGATGTATTTACAAAAGTTGGGTGATCCAAATAGTTTCCACAACATTGCAAGGGGTCAAAATATATCCAGCATAACAATAAAGTAAATGGCCTAGAATCAGACGAGGAACATGTAGCCTTCTTGAACCTATGGCTAGATCGGTTTGTATTTTGTGGAGCTTCTCTTGGTCCGACACAAGTATATCAGTTTTTGGCAGAGCAGCTGGTGGATGGTCGTCGGCTTGCGCTTGGAAAGCTATTTCTTAGAGCTGTTTATCAGATGATGCATGTTATTAGAAGTCGGCTTTTTTCCGGATTTGCACAGTTTGTTGTTAGCAATATAGGTGGCCCGTTATGGTTTATTCAACTATGGTCAGATAGCATTTTTAGCTGATCGCTTATCTCGTAACCTCTGGAGGACTCCGCCTTCCCTCGCGAAGATTATCCCGAGAGTGCCATTCCATGTCTGAGCCACCGATCGCAAGGGAGAGACTTCGTGATGTGCTCCATGGTGATACTAAGATTACCCCAAATTGATTTTAAGAAATACTTGTCATTCTTTTCGAACTGGATAGCACGACTTTTAGTCGAGAAGATTTCTTCCCTTACTGACAATGTGGCCGATTTCCAATGGCCCTCATTCCTTCATCCGGATCTTGATACTCGTTGATGCCAGAATCGACTTTAGAGTTGTATCGGATCTTCATTTCTCCCTGCATCCTTCACGTCGGCTTGAACTCCTGCAACAGGACATTTCAGCCGTCATACGAATTTTATCATCCTTCAGTGTATGCCCGTCAATTAGGTTTCGGCCAAGTGGTACCTTGCTTGCTACTCCTTGATCGCCTTCAGCCTAGGACTCGGGTGACAAATGCGACAGCGGCTGAAATAGTCCTAGAAATAGCCGACGAACTTCAAGTCATCGACCTACCGCACTTCTTTTTGAACTCTCGCCGAGCTAGCCAATTTTCTGCTTGGTGGGCACCTATATCAGAAGCTCTCTACCTGGATCGCACGCCATCGGCTGTTATAGAAAAATTCTTACCGGACTTTCATGAGCCGATGGTAGCCTGTTCTAGCAGCAGTAGCAGCTCGAGTGAGGATAGTTTAGATTCTTCCAGCTCATCAGGTTATACTAATTCATCTGTAGCTGTAGAGGTATCGGCTTATTTCCTCTAAAAGATCTTCATACCTATTAATTTTTCTCAGTTCCAACTTCCAATTACTAAACATCTCATTTCCTTTTTCAGGATGCTGCAGCTGGAAATAAGACTGTTGCGGACCCATCGGCTGGCGGGTCCAAAGGGAAAAGGCCACATCAATCGACTGGCCTGACTGGGTACTCGTCCGGCAACCTTCGCATTCAAAGTCCATCTCTTTCAGAGATTGCGAAGGATCGGCTGCCGAGTAAGTATTTCCTTTATCCGATGAATATCCCTTGTTTTTCCTTCTTTGCTGACTTTATCGTCCTGATTTTCAGAAAAACCAAAGTCCACTAAAATGCTTGCCAAGAAATATCCTAAGCGCAAGGAACAAAGCGCTGAGAGCTCCCCACATGCATCGACTTTTGAAGTAAATTCTTATTATCACTACATTATTCTTCCTTTTGCCAAAAGAGTTACTAATCCTATATTTTCTTCCAACCAATGCCCTCAATCCAAGTGGCCGGTATCTTGGCTAATCTTCAAGAAACCACTACCTCCCAGCCGACAGTTTCTCCACCGGTCCCTCAATCGATGATTTCCCCGCCAACTCCTGTGCCTCAGCCGATGCCATCGACTAATCCTGACGACCTACTTGGTTTTACCTTGGATGAGTTGATGGATCCTGAGATAGAGGCAACAGATGACTACCCCGCCGATGTCCATAAGATAATCGACACATCCCTGGTGGCCTCTGCTTCGGTCGTCAAATCTTCACCAAACATGCAGGAGAAATTAAATCGGCTTCTTACTGAAATTTCTCAACCAGAGACAGCCATCCTTGCTAACGCACAGCCTATTCATGATGCGATGGCTGCCGTTGAAGCCGATCTCCCGCCCGAGGCCATGAATGCTATTTTGAACGTCTGCCATATAGACGAAAGAAGAGTAGAAGTTGAAGCGGCAACGGCCAGGATAGCTCAGCGAGAAGCTCAAGCAGCCAATCAGAGACTACTAGATGAATTGGTCGCGGAAGCGAAGGCTAAGAAGAAAAAGTATGACGAAGACTCTTTATCCCGTAGAATCGCAAAGTCCTCCGTGCACAAACTAGAGTCGACGAAGAAGCAGCTCGAAGAGGAATTGGCTAAAGTAAACGAACAACTTACTGATGGCCTTGCTTTGGTGACCACAACATCGACATCTCTGAAGAGTCAGAAGAATAACATTGGCCTAGTCGTGGCGAGAGTGAAAGATCAATCGGCAAAATCATCCCGGTGCCTAGCAGTGCTAAGGCTGATGAAAACATAATTTATGGCGTCACGGAGACACTGGCCAAGGTGGCCGTGGCACTGTCGGCTTTAGGAGCTAGAATTCCTGGGACGAGCCTGTAATTTTGTCGTTTGAAATGATGGTTTGCTACTTTTGCTACTCTTGTAATGTTCTCAATCAGCTGTTTAACCGATTTATATTTATCTTTCCAGAATTCCTGCATTTTATTTATTCACGCTCCGATCCAAACGCTAGGGTGGTATTTCTTTAGATATTTTCCATTGATTGCCTTCGGTAACATGGTTCCCTCGAGTATCTCAAGTATATATGTATTTCCGCCAACAAGCCGATTTATCTTATAAGGCCCCTCCCATGTTGGCGACCACTTGCCAAATCGATTATCTTTAGAACCGATCGGCAATATCATTTTCCAGACTAAATCGGCTTCACTAAACGATTTCGGTATGACTTTCTTGTTATATGCTCTTGCAACTCTTTTCTTATTCTTTTCGAGCTGATTTAATGTAACCAGCCTTAACTCCGCCAAGTCATCTAAATTGCATAGCATCAATTCTTTGTATTCGTCGGCCGATAGATTATTTTATCTTGCCACTCGCATTGACTCAATATTTATCTCTACGGGTAACACGGCTTCCTGACCATACACCAACTGATATGGTGACAGTTTAGTCGATCCGTGGAACGCTAGCCGATAAGCCCATAGGGATTCCGACAATGTAGTATGCCAATTTCAAGGCCTTTCATCGATTTTCCTTTTAATCAGCTTGATTAGAGTTTTGTTGGATGACTCGGCTTGCCCAATAGCCTGAGCGTAATATGGTGACGAGTTAAGCAGTTTGATGCCCAAACTTTCTGCAAAGCTTCGAAATTCGTTAGACATGAATACGGTCCCTTGACCAGTTGTGATCGTCTGCGGAATACCAAACCGACGGATAATATGCCCATTGACAAAGCCGATAGCTTCTACGCTGGTGACCTTCTTGACTGGAATGGCTTCTACCCATTTCGAAAAATAGTCTATGGCTGCAAGGATGAATTTATGGCATTTGCTTGATGCTGGGAATATTTGGCCGATTACATCTATTCCCCATCCTCTAAACGGCCATGGCTAGATAATCGGGTGCAAAGCCGATGCTGGTGCGAGTTGTACATTTCCGAACTTTTGACAGCTTTGGCACCCTTTATAGTACTTGAAACAATCCTCTAACATCGTCGGCCAAAAATATCCCGTTCGCCTTAGTATCCACTTCATTTTGTAAGCCGACTGATGTGAACCACAAATCCCTTCATGAACTTCTCCCATAGCCACCTTTGCTTCTTCGTCACCAAGACATCTCAAAAGCAAACCTTCCATTATCCGATAGTATAGCTCATCTCCCAACATAACATACTTCAACGCTTGCTGCCGAACTTTGCGTTCAGTAGGTCTGGATGGGTTCGTCAAATAAGCTTTTATTTTTGCTCTCCAATCGGCCATATCAATACACAACACTGCCTTGTCAACTGTGTCAAGTGCTTCGTATCGGCTATACTCTTTATAGCCCGATGGTGCCTGAGCCAACATATTGGCTTTGTCGTTCATTTCCCTGGGCACATGATTGATAGAAAATGAAGAAAATATGTTGATAATACTAAAACAATGCTCCAAATATTTCAACAGTATTTCATCGTTGCATGTAAATTCTCCTTTAACTTGTTGAACCACCAACAATGAGTCACCATATGCTTCCACGCTACTTGCTCCGATACTCTCTAATAGTTGGAGCCCCTTGAGCAATGCCTCGTATTCGGCTTGGTTATTGGAGCATCGACCATTAAGCCGATACGCAAACTCAGTGCTATACCCTTTTGGCGAAATTAACACCATGCCTATCCCACTCCCTTCCTGGCAAACCGATCCGTCAAAATATAGTTGCCAGGGAGCCATATCCACCATACCTGCCATAGTATTATGCCCTGTAATGAAATCGGCTATTGCTTGACCTTTAATGGCTTTAGCCAATTCATACTGTAGATCGAACTCGGTCAGAGCGTAAGCCCACTTCCCAAGTTGTCCTCTTAAGATAGGCGCAAACAACATATATTTGATGATATCGGTTCTACATACTATTATGCAAGTCGATGCCAATATATAATGCCTCAACTTTGTACAAGCAAAGTATAATGACAAGCATAGCTTTTCTAATGAAAGGTACCTGATTTCAGTCTCCAAGAGTCGTCGGCTTAAATAAAATATTGCTCACTCCTTGCCGTCAATTTCTTGGGCTAACACTGCTCCGATAGTCTCATTTTCAACCGATACGTACAATTTGAACGGGACCCCTTTCTTTGGCGCAGCCAGTACGGGTGGTGACGCTAAGTACTGCTTTATATCATCAAAAGATTTTTGCTGATCGGCTCCCCATACGAAATCATGATGATCCTTCAATTTTAGCAAAGGCGTAAAAGCTTGAATCCTACCAGATAGATTTGAAATAAATCGTCTTAGATAGTTGATTTTGCCGATCAGATTCTGTAATTCATTTTTACATGTCGGCGGCTTTGTATTGACTATAGCTTTAACTCTTGTTTGATTAACCTCAATTCCTCTCTGGTGGACCATAAACCCGAGGAATTGGCCAGCCGACACGCCAAACGCACATTTCAAGGGGGTTCATTTTTAACCCATGAGCCCTTGTGTTCTGGAACACCCTATCTAAATCGGCCAAATGTTGCCAATCATCTTTGGACTTTACTACTACATCATCGATGTATATTTCAATAATGTGGCCGATTAGATCGTGAAAAATCAAATTCATTGCTCGTTGATAAGTAGCACCTGCGTTTTTCAAGCCGAATGTCATTACAGCCCATTCATACAACCCTAGAGCACCAGGGCATGAAGGCGGTTTTAGGGACATCGGCTTCTGCCATAAATATCTGGTTATATCCAGCATTCCCATCCAAAAAACTAATAATCTTGTTACCTGACGCAGCATCGATGAGCATATCGGCTATAGGCATTGGGTATTCATCTTTTGGCGTGGCTTTATTCAAATCTCTGAAATCCACACATACCCGCAGTTTACCATTCTTTTTCATGACAGGCACAATATTCAACACCCATTCAGCATATCGACAAGGCCTTATAAACTTGGCCTCCAATAACCTCTCGATTTCCTCTTTTATCACATCATACAATTCTGGATTAAAATGTCGAGGGGATTATTTATATGGCCGATATCCCGGCTTTATAGGCAGCCGATGTTCTACTAATTGTCGGCTTAATCCAGACATCTCATAATATTCCCAGGCAAAACAATCTCTATAATTCTTAAGTATTTCAACCAACTTGTTTTTGTATTCTAAACCTAGCCTCGCGCTTACAAAAGTTGGTCTTTTTCTATCACCTTCTCCTATATCGACTTCTTCTAGCATATCGGCAGACATGAATCCTTGACCCAACTTTTCATTCTGGAAATCCTCGATCGCTTCACAAGAATTTACCTTATGCCGATAGCTATTCACCTTGTCTTGCAAGACTTTGATCATTTCTGACCCCATCTTCTTAAGATTTCACTTGCCTGATCAAATGTGCCAGGTTTAACACTGATCGGCATTAACCCTGTCTTACCAATGCATATGAAGTCGCAATCGTCTAAAGTCTTGCCCGATATGCACTCCGCCTCTTCGTGTGGCCAATTCGCATCGGAACTAGCCATAGCGATATGGGCCTATGTATCGGCTGAGACGACTTCAACTTCATCTCCGTTCCATTGTACGAGTAGCTAGTGCATAGTTGACGGTATACAGCAGTTGGCATGTATCCAATCCCGTCCAAGGAGCACACTATAATTTCCTTTGGCTTCAATCACAAAAAATACGGTCGGCAAAGTTTTGCTGCCAATGGTTAACTCTATAACCATTACCCTTTTTGCTTCAGTCGGGTCACCTGTGAAATCATTTAATACCATGTTTGTCTTGATCAGATCTTCATCGGTTTTGCCCAACTTCTTGCACGTAGTGAGTGGCATCAGGTTTATAGTAGCTCCCCCATCTACTAACATCCTGGATATCGGCTTTCCGTTGATATACCCCTTTAAATACAACGGCTTCAAGTGCCGATGAAGATCTTGTGGTTTTTCAAATACGGCGTCTTGTGCTCCTAGGCACAATTGAGCGAACGTATCTTTAACCGATTTAGTTTTGATCTTGAACTCGGCTGGTAAGGTAAAGACCATATTGATATCCATGGGAGGGGTATCATCTCGGATCATTGGCGATAGCAGATCATCTGAAGAATCTGATTCATCATCGGCTTGTTCTTTTCTTCTCCATTCCCTTTTCACAGGTTTCATCGGCCGTAACTCGTTGAATGTCTCATCCCTTTGCTTTTCCTCTTCAGCCTCCCTCATTTCCTGCGTCCTCAGGCGCTGAAGTCGTTTGCGCTGTGATCGGCTAAGTCCTGTTGGGCACCACCTTGGTTCGGCTTACGAATTTTTCCAACCAGATTTTCTGTGAGCTCCACATCCTTGTCTTGTTTCGGCGTACCTAGCCTTTCACTTATCGGCTTTTTGTTCCCTGATTCAGTTCGATCAGGAATCAGTCTAGATAGCTGTTCTTTTACTGATCGCCTTGGCCAATCCCTCTATGGGTAATGTTCCATGGGGTATGATTTTGGGGAAGGCAATGTCACACCCTATTCCCAACAAAATTGCCAAAAGGGGCATCTCTGATAAGCTCTTTCCATGTTGTCTGGCCGATACAAATTATCTGGCTGGAACACGCTATTTCTCCGATGCACATTGTCTATTCAGCGAGATTGCTGCCTCTGCCGATGACTTATCCTCTCATATTTCTCGAGTAACTGTGAGATCAGCTTAGGTTTGAATGCTGGTTTTCGAGGTGGAGACCGTTCGGCTTTATACCAACGTCCGACCTGCAATTCTCCTTTTGGCTTAACTGTCCTTGAATTTTTCCATCCTGATCGGCCTCTATTTGTAGTGAGCCGATTGTTATCTTCAGTGTTTCTCCTTTTGAGCTAGACTGTATGTCGACTTGCCGCGTTGTTTTAGGTCTTTCGTCGACAATCTCCTTTCCTTTGCTTGAGCATTGAACCATCTTTATTGGAAAGGGATTAACATCCACTTCCATGGCCGGCTCTTTTGCGAACTTGAGCCGACCGTCTTCAATGGCTGCTTGTATCTGTTGCCGAAAGATATTAAAATCATTAGTGTTATGAGAAAAAGAATGATGCCACTTACAGTATCGTCGTTTTTTGATCTCGTCGGCCGATGGTATGGTATGTCATTCTGGTAGTCATATCAACTTTTCTTGTAATAACATATCAAATATGCGATCACATTTAGATACGTCAAAAGCATATTTAACCTCTGACTTACTCTTCGTCGGCATAAGCCATGAACAGATAAGTGGCATTTTGGAACCTTTTATCCATTCGGCTATATTCACGTCTGCTTCGTCTTCAGAAGTTTCACTCGAACTATAATCAACCATGTTTACTTTGGCCTTATCCTTGCCATGGCTATTTAGCCTAAGTTTATCCTTGAATTCTTTACTTAAATATCGGCTCTCCTGTGCCGATACACGATGAAGCAGATGACTTAGATCAGTAAAGTCCTGTCCAGCAAATTTTTCCTTGAGTGGGGGAATCAGCCCTTGAAATGCTAAATCGGCTAATTGATTATCGGGCAATACTACACTGAAGCATCGATTTCGCACTTCTCTAAACCTTCTAATATAATCAGAAGCCGATTCACCAAATTTTTGCCGGACAGCACTTAGGTCTGAAATCCTTAGTTCTAAACTGCCAAAGAAAAAGTATTCATGAAATCGGCTTTCTAAATCGTTCCAAAAATGGACCGAATTTGGAGGCAGGTTTGTGAACCAAGTAAAAGCAGTCCCTGATAATGACAAGGGAAAAAGTCTAATTTTCAATCCGTCGGACTGAGCTGCTTCACCACACTGGGCGATAAACCGTCCAACATGTTCTAAAGTAGTGACCGAATCATCCCCTGAAAATTTTGCAAAATCGGGAATCCTGAAATTATGGGGATATGGCATACGGTCGATATAATCTGGGTACGACTTTCTATAGCCGATCATTTTTCCTTTGGGCTGTAGTCCGAACTGATCCCTCAAAACCATAGAAATCTGATTAGTCCAATTAATGTTATTGGCCGATGTAGGACTAGGGTTAAGCCAATTATGTTGAACTGCGTCCTGGCCCCCGAGTGCAAACTCGGCCGGTCGGCTTGCCCTAACCGACGGATACTGGCGTTGCCATGATTCGTACCCATCGGCTCTGGCAGCTGGGACCTCAGGCACTGGAACGAACGGTTCTGCATACGAAACTACCTTATGTGGAACCGGATCTCTGACTCGGAATGGTCCTTGGGGTTTATAGTTTTTGTCTAATTCAATCAGCTGAGGAGCCAATTGGACGTAGGAGGTCCATGACGCTGATGGATCTAACTTTGCAGTGTCGGTATATGCGTGGTAATGAGTAACTGGACTCAGGCGAGGATTTGCTGGTGCCAACATAGTGGGTTGAGTCGGCATTAGCGTGGGCGTAGGTGCCGACACCTTTATCGTGTTGGCATTTGGTGCCACAGAGTATACTGGATACGTTGGGAGTGGCTGCAATGGATCTAATAACCCTCCAGATGCTGCCAACTCATGCGCGATCGTTTTTACGCTATTTTCGATCATCGGCTTTAAGGTAGTGACCAAAGCCGATGATTGATTGATTAATGCATGATGCACAGACTGCTCAATCATAACAGACAGTTTGGCTTGAGCTGGAAGATATCGGCTTACCGGAGTCACCGCGACGCCAGCTTCGCCAAGCGGATTCAATGTTGGAAGCGCCATCTTCTGCGTGACCCCGCGTCAGGTTTTCTGATAACAGCCCAACATTAATTCTTCCAATGCAGCTTTCCGATCTTCAATATCCTTGCGCTGCTCTGGAGTCAAATCGTCCAAAGTAGGGACGATTATGGCGTCGGTATTAACGTCGGTTGGCGCAACAGATTTGCTTGCAGTCATTTTTCCGATCTGGTCCCACCGGGCGTGCCAAAAATGTGTTGACACCAAAAATGTGAAGAGGATTTTTGATCGCAACACATTGGACGAACACCAGGTTCAAGCGTGCCAATCGATTTGACCCTGCAATCGATAAGGAAAAGGTCGTGAACTTCGCTCAAGCCGATATTAGAAAATAATCGGCTAAAATCAGAATCAGCCAGAGGCCGATCGAAAGGATAAACAGATCAGCCGATTAGGGCTAATCCGAAGGTAAAAGGTAGATTGATTCTGAAAAGGCGATGCGCTTCAAGACAGAATAAATCAGACCTGGAGAAATCGAAGACGATCAACAATCGGTGATTCGCAACTTTATTGATCGATGTCGACTTACAAAAGGGAATTACAAGGCTAAAAGATAAAAGCTACAAGAAATGAAAAACTGGCAGATGTGATTTGCTGTGGATGATCCCCTTCAAGCAGCCCTATCACGCCTTATATACCCGTTAGCCGATCCGAGTCCTGTTCTGTCACGGCAACATAATCTGAGTCGGCTATAGTTTTCTAATTGGTCTCTTGTTTCCAGATACTCGCCGTATGTTATCCAAACTTTCCAAAGATATCCCGTGCATTATCCAAACCTGCATGGTTTGCCAATTTATCTTGTAATTTCCAAAATTTGGTGCAAACACTCATATTTCAACCACTGCATTTCCCTTTGAAGCCAGGTAATCATCCATTCAGCCCATTAGTAGCTTCATCATGGATCAGTAGTATAGAGAAACTTAGTGAAAAATTGAGGCCATGAGGCCAAGCCATGTCTTGGCGTGGTAGCATGCATGTCTTGGCGTGGTCAGCGGCCGAGCTAGTGAGAAGTGGAGCCTGGCGAGCTCTGCTTGTAGGGTGCGAATAGCCAAGGAGTGGAGCCGGTTGAGGAGGAGGCCAGTGTGTGGCCGGCGCCGGAGCCGTTGGTCGACCGGGCCAGACGGGTGTCTGAACGGGAGAAGCTCTGAAAGGAAGAGAGCAAAAGCAAGAGAATGGGGAAAAGATGAAGGGGAAGAAGAAGCCTGTGAATGGATGGATAAGGCTCGGCTGTAGTAGCGAGTCAATGTCTAAATAAATGGGGGAGAGAGAGAGAGAAGCATTGGGGAAAAATGGAAGCACGAGGAGGAGGAAGCTAGAAGTAGTACTTGACTGGGGACTGAATACAAACAACACAGAGATGCATTATATTTGAAACAGTGATAGTTGCTATTGGAAATGTGAACCTGTATTTGGTTGGTGATTAATCCCTGCACATAAGGGTATTTTAATTACCATATTCTCTTGCAGGAGTTGGATAGGTTATTGAAGTCTGCACTACGTCCAGAATCGAAAAAACAGCTCCGAAGAACAAGATCGAGCTCTTTCTAAACATGTGCCCAGTACAAGGTTCTGGTACATGGTCACTAGCATATCTAGTTAAATTATCTGTAATCTAGCTAAAGCCGAGTAGTAGAATGAGTTGTGTTTAACTATTTATATCCAATTTGCTTTCACTAGTAAAGATTCAGGATATATTAAACATGGAACTTAGTTTCTTCTATTTTTTTCATTTATGTAGGATGGAATCTGGAAGCGCCAGTGGAAATGTTTGTGCCAATACTGGAGAATCACTTGCTGCCCCAATTAGTGCAAGCATATCTGTGCCTAGTGTGTTTCATGCAGTGGAAACAACAACAAGCACAGTTGAGAGGACAACTAGTGTACCTCAAGCTTATGATGAAAATGAGCCCCCATCAAAGAAGAAAAAGAAGTCTACCTCTAAGGTTTGGCAATACTATGACAAGATTGAGAAGACAACTGTAAGACCAGATGGTGTTAAGGTTGATGAAGTTTGGGCAAAATGCAAGAAATGCAATTACAAAGGCCGAGCAGAGATTAATAGGGGCACAAAGGTGTTTTGGAACCATTTACAGTATAAGCATGCAGTGAAGCAAGGTCAACAAACATTCCAATCAGAAAACACAGATTCTGTTGTGCAGACTTACAGGTATGATCCAGAAGTTAGCTTACAAAAGTGGCATTTGGCAGTTGTTATGCATGAGTACCCTTTTAATATGGTTGAGCACAAATATTTTGTTGAATTTATCAAGTCATTGCGTCCTGGCTTTTCATTTAAATGCCGCACCACTACAAGGAACAAAATAATGGAAATGTATGTAGAGGAAAAGAAGAAGCTGTATAATTTGTTCAACTCTATTTCATGGCATTTTTCTTGTACCATGGATATGTGGACTTCAAACCAAAACAAAGGGTACATGTGCATAACTATGCATTGGATAGATGCTAATTGGAATATGCAGAAAAGGATAATTAAATTCATGCATGTGAAAGGAAACCATACTGGACACAATCTAGCCAATGAGTTTGTCAAGGGTGTGATGGCCATGAATTTAGAAAAGAAATTGTTTGCCTTGACTCTAGACAATGCATCATCTCATGACAAATGTGTTAAGGAAATTATTCCACTACTAAGAAAGTATGCTCCTTTGATATGTGACGGAGCCTTTTTTCATGTGAGAGGCTTGTGTCATATACTGAACCTTGTTGCTCAATATGTGAGATGCTAGTGCCATTGTCTTTGATAATTCTATTATGACTCTACATTTAGCTTTTATATAATCTCTAGTGCATTCATTATTAATTCTTAATTATGTACAATGCAACTATAGTAAATTCTTGTACTATTTTCTTCACATTTTGTCAATAATTATTCATAACTCATAAGTAATCTACCATTTAGTATGTTACATGTGCAATAAATGATCTATATTTTCATGTATTATCCGGCTAAAAATATTCGTACCCGTATTGAATCCGTCGTATTAAGCCGTATTAAGTAAGTGATAGTATCCGGTATTATTTGCATTCGTATTCACATCCGACACCATTCATATCCGACTTCGTATTCGATAAAAAATATGAATATGGATACGGGATGAACAATATTCGACCGTATCCGATCTGATTACATCCCTAATGGTGTTGCTACACTGAGTGATATTTACAAGCATTGATGTTGCTAGAATCATAAAACGCTTCCAAGGCACGAAACTCGTAGAATGAATTTCCCTCATGATTCAAGCTAGTACCTTAGTTGTATGCTTCTTTTATTTTGAATACTTATAATCATTTACAATTTACTATTGTATTACTGATTTACAAATTTTGATATACAAATTGCTTTAGATGCATATTCATGTGTTTTTTTATGCCTTTCTATTAGCGAGGTACCTTCATTGCATTTTGCTTTCTTGCTATACATTTGTTTTATTTATATATGAATTTCAATTGTGTAAGACTATGTTTGATATGTTTGTCTCGATTCAGTTTAGTCCTTTGAACCTATCATATATTTTTACTCTAGTTTCACCACTATATACAGTGGCATATTAGTAATGCCAATATTTAGAGTGTCAAATACTCCATCCGTTCAAAAATATAAGGCATATAGTTTGAATGATCTTGTTCAGAAATATAGGTTTGCATGTAAATTTCATAAGGCTTTTCCCACTATACTTCTATTTATTCTCTCTCAACTATATACATTTCATGACCACCACATACAAAATATTATTTCTCATCTTCTAAGACAATTAAGTGAGGGTATCAAAGTTATTTTTACTCATATCTTTCCTAATTTCACACCAACCTTAATCCTTGTTTAAAGTTAAAATACGCTTTATATTTTTGAACGGAGGGAGTATCCCATTGTCCTATTGTGAACTTATTATTGTTGTAATTAATATTTTTTAATACCAGCGTACAGTTTGCACTACCAGACACTTCATCTCGTACAGAATGTGATCCCGCTTGGGGAAATAAAAATGGGAACATATCCTGTGCAACCAGAGAGTTGGTGAAACCACGGTGCAACCCAACTAGAAAAAGTTTCAAAAAATTTTGAAAAAAATCATGGATGTACATCTCAGCTTACCCCATCTACATATAAAATTTCATGATCAAATTCGTCCTGTGCTAGAAGTTACAAAAAGACAAATTTGATCATGAGCGATTTTATATGTAGATGGGGTTTTGAGATGTACATCCATGATTTGTTTCATAATTTTTTGAAACTTTTTCTAGTTGGGTTGCACCATGGTTTCACCGGCCTGTCTGATTGTACAGGATATTTTTCCAATAAAAATATGCACCTACGCCTATGTTTCGATTTGTTTTTACTTAATCACATATAAAGAAATTTCAGAGATGTAGAACATGTTGGAATGTGTGCAGTTGAAAAAATTTGTGCAAAAATATGATCATACGTGCACTACACAAATTATGTGCACAATAACAGACAAAAGTTTGTACATATCCATTTTTATTTTTGCAAAGTGCAAATATGGTCATATATTTGCATAACTTTTTGCAAGTACATCTGTGTTTAAGAAATATGCTGAAGTGCATAGGTAAACAAATAGGGCTGGGCATTCGGTTTATACGGTTTTTTCGGTTCGGTTTTTTCGGTTTTGGAAAAAATCGGTTTTTGAGATATGAAAACCGAACCGAAACCGAATCTACTAAAATGAAACAATTAACCGAACAAATTCGTTCGGTTAATTCGATTTTCGGGATTTTTGCACGACGAGCCCGCCAAGAGCTTCGTTGAGGAAGATCTGGGGCACCCGTAGCGCGGCGCGTATGAGACGCCACTGCCTTGCGCTCGGGAACACGTCGAGGTTGATCTCGACATATGGCGGGCCGGATTGCCGGAAGAAGAATCGCGCACGGCGCTTGATCGCGGCAGACAGTGGGAGAAGAAGTGACCGGCCCTTGATGTGTCTGCCGAGAAGGAGTAGCCGTCGTCGCCCCCCGAAAGCCGACGTCCACGGCGGCGTCGTCCTCCGCGTCGGCGTCGATGGCTTCCTTGAGGCGATCGCTCGATGGCTTCCTTGTACCGGTCGATGGCTTCCTTGAGGCGAATCGCTCGATGGGCCTCTGCTCTTCCTCCTCGTACCGGTCGGGCGCGGCGTGAGAGCGCCTGGTCGAACCGTGGCGCCTCCAACTGCAGAAAGTGTAGCATCGATCGTCGACAAAAACGCGAAGCTCTTGGGGATTTTTGCGAGAGCATCGATCGGATCGGGGATTTAGAAGAATGGGGATTAGGTCTTCGGGTTCGGAGGATAGATCGGCGGATTTTGGAGGAATGGGCTATAATGGGCTGAACGCTGAAGTGCCGAACCAATGAAGTATGGCTAATGGGCTAACGGGGATTTCGGTTCTTTCGGTAAAATCGGTTTTTGGAATCTGGAAACCGAACCGGAAACCGAAAACCAAACATAGCGAAAATAAAAACCGAATCGGAAACCGAAAACCAAAAAAACCGAAATATTCGGTTAAATCGGTTCGGTTCGGTTTTTCGGTTTCGGTTTAAAAATGCCCACCCCAATAAACAAAAGCGAAATGGGTTCATATGCATAAAATCCACTTTCCACAGATCCACAAACACAGACAAAAAAACCAGTAGGTTGAACTGAAGGAATGAACAACACGGCGCCAGGGCCGGTCCTGGCATTTTGGGGACCCGAGGCTAGGGATGGCAATGGGTACCCAAAACCTGATACCCGATGGGTATTTACTCCATTAGGGTACAAAATCTGATTCAAGAATCATACCCATGGGTACCTTAATGGGGGAAAACCTTCATCCGTCGGGTATGATGGGTACGGGTACGGGGGTACCCGTTCACCCGTGGGTATAATCCACCCGCTTCTCGCTTGATGAGGTGAGTGTTAACAAGTTCAACTTGTTCATCATGCATCCATCAAATTTCTTCATTTCTCCAACACGATACAAAAGTACATAATCATCAACCATTAACGAGAAACATATCATCAAGTTGACATGTTAAAAAAAATCAAAAAATTTGAATTAGCTACACATTAATACTGGTGCAGGGTTACAGTTAAGTCTTGGTAAATTTTGTACCCAAGATGCGGTATGGGTATTATAGCGGGTGAATTTTAATAACACGGGTACAGGGTGGTGATACCCGCCGGGTATATACCCGTTGCCATCCCTACTCGGGATGAAAATTTATATGGAGGCCCCATCCACCTCATATATATATATATATATATATATGCAACATATCTAGTGCTAAAGGTGATTTCAGTGCTAATATGCTAAAATCTAACCTGGACCCTTGGATCGAGTTTTGAAGGTTGAGATTTAACTAACCAGCTATGTGTAAAAGTATTTATGACAATGGGTTGTTTGCCACCTCGAATGTGAAAGCAGTAATTGAGTGAGTTGCTTGACCTTCACCTTAGTATATCTCAACCTTCAAAACTTGATCCAAGGGTCCAGATTAGATTTTAGCATATTAACACTTAAATCACCTTTAGCACTAGATATATATATATATATATATATATATCAAAACCAAAATCAAAAAATATTTAACTTCAAAAGCCCTCTCAGTTTCTAGGATTTCTTCTTGGCAATTACTTTCATCAAATTATTTCTTCCTCACGGCACGACGCTTTACTGGCAACGATGCCTTTATACCCATGTCATTTGCAATACCTTTGGCAATGTTCAGACAAGAAGAAAACCTATCATTTCTGTACTTCTCAAAGTATTCTATTATAACTTGTATTTGTTTCAAAGTAGAGTCAATACACATGGCTAGCGATTGCAGCTTTTTACTTACTTTGTTTACAGCAAATAAAACATCATACCAGATAACTATACCAAATAAAAACTCAAAACTATCAAGTACATCAAATAAATTGTTTACATCACTTTTAGCTATAGTATACTTACATATCTAGGAGCCCTATGAATTTAGGGGCCAAGACGGCCGCGCACCCTCCCCCTCCGGCCCAGTACGACGCTGACCTTCCACCCCCCCCCCCAACCCAAAACCCCACGCAAGCTCCTCTGACCTCTCCCATGTCCGATAGTGTTAAAACCCCTTTCCCCGCGAGGCCGCGACCCTGCCGCCGCTTTACCCCACCCTTCCGCGCCCCAATCCAATCTCCCCCTGCGCCGCCACCTCCACCGCACCGGCGACCGCCGTTGACCCCCTCTGTTGGCGACCATCGCGCGCCCCGTCGCCCTTCCCACCGCTCGGCTCCTCCTGGGCGGGCGCATGGCCTACTCCGCCTCCGCAGCCGCGCTCCTCCCCGTACCCTCCCCCTCCTCCTCGTCCAGATCCGAGGACTCTGACGACGACAAGCCCCTCCTGCCCCCGCCCGCACCGGAGACAACGTCCCTAACTACGCAGGAGGAGCAGCGGCGGCGGCAGCGGCAGCTGGAGCTGGAGCGCGACTATAACGTGGCCATGAAATCCCTGGCTCGCGCAGGTGACGTCGACCAGGTGCTCGTCCTTTTCGCCGAGCTCAGGTGCTCCTTTTCCGGCGACGGTGGCGGCGTGCACCCAAGCGTGCTCTGCTACAACACGCTCTTCAACGCGCTCGTGGAGGCCGGTCGCGTGGGGGAGGCCATCGACGCTCTCGGCGAAATGCGTGCAACGGGAGTGGCGCTCAACATGTCTTCCCTCAACATCCTCGTCAAGCTGCACGCGTGGCGGTGCGCGCGGTTCGACCTCGCGTACGAGGCGATCATCGAGATGCGGAAGCTCGGGTTGGAGGCCGATGTCGGCACGTACTCCACGCTCATTACGGGGCTATGCCGCGCCGGGGAGCTCAGGGAGGCGTGGGGCGTGCTCGACTGGATGCTGGAACGGAACTGCCGCCCGATGGTGCACACTTACACTCCCATCGTACAGGGGTATTGCCGCGAGGGCCGTGTGGAGGAGGCCAAGGAGGTGATGGCCCTGATGGAACGCGCTGGTTGCCCTCCCAATGTTGTGACCTACAATGTTCTGATCACGGCGTTGTGTGATGTTGCCAGATTTGATGAGGTTGAGCAGGTTTTATCGGAGAGTAGAACCAAGGGTTGGAAGCCCAGTACGGTCACCTACAATACATATATGAATGGTCTGTGCAAGTTTGGTATGACCAAGGAAGCACTTGAGCAGCTGGATGTTATGCTAGGTGAAGGGTTGTATCCCACGGATTTTACTTTGAGTATCCTTCTGAATTGCCTCTCCCATGAGTCAGTTTCAGATGCTGTATACTTTTTAGAGAGGAGCGCAGAATTGGAATGGTATGCTGGTGTCGGTACATATAACACTGTGATGAGCAAGTTATGTAAGTTGGGCATGTGGAGGGATGTTCCAAAGCTCTTGTCAGGCATGATCAAGAAAGGTATCATGCCAAACACAAGGACGTTCAACATTTTGATTCGTAGTCTTTGCATTGGGGGAAAGCCTTCCATAGCCAAGAGGCTGGTCCATAGTCAAGGGTTTGCCGCAAATGTTGTGACATACAATACACTCATTCAGGGGTTTTACTACTGTCAAAAAGTTAGTGAGGTGGAGCACCTAATTTCAGACATGAAAGTAGAGAACATTGCTCAGGATGAAATCACCTACACTATAAGGGTTGATGGATTATGCAGAGAAGGAAAATTTGACAAGGCTTCTGATTGTTTTCTAGAATCGCTTGAGAGTGGACTGTCAAGAGATCTTCTTTCTTTACTTATAAAGAGGCTTGCTCACAGTGATAGAATCTGGGAGACCTTACGTGTTTTCGAAGGAATCAAAAGAAAAATAATTCTGCTTGATTACGACATATTTGACCTCACAATTAGATCATTCTGTAGGGCTGGTTTTTGTGACGACAGACACATTTGTAACCTGAACCTTATTCTGGATACGATGTTGGGAAGGAAGTAAACCGAACAGTTGTGTATTGAGGAAAGAGATTGGTGAATGCAGGCAAGATGACAACAGTCAACAGGTAACTTATTTTTTCTAATTCTTTGTCAAAAAAACTTGACTTTTTAGATAGATCAGCATGGTCCTTATTTCTGAGTGCTTCCAGATTTAATAATAACAGTACATTCA
Source organism: Guadua angustifolia (assembly GCA_036346375.1). Taxonomy (NCBI): domain Eukaryota; kingdom Viridiplantae; phylum Streptophyta; class Magnoliopsida; order Poales; family Poaceae; genus Guadua; species Guadua angustifolia. The sequence goes on along the minus strand of CM070502.1, from coordinate 48,268,684 downwards.
TTCTAGGCTGAACTTGCAATTTTCTTCTAATAATTTGGATCAGCATTGGCATTATGGAATCTATAACTGTGAAATAGCAAATTGTTGTACTCTATACTTGTCAATGGTTCCTCAGAGCTTTTTGTTCCAAAGAACTATCATTAGATCTTTGACTAGCCATATTTTATTTTTGAGTTACCAACAATGTTGGATGTACCATAACAACCAAATTATAATATGCAAATTGATGGAGAAACATTCTTGCTTTTGAGGAAAAATGAATCTCCTTGTGCCTATAGAATAGTTTGCTTTATACCACATAATCTTCCTGTATTATATTCCTTTCTTAGGCAGATGTGCAGTAAAACCAATCTTAGTGAATTTCAGTGACTTTGTTTTATTTTCTGATTTTATATTCAATCATAGGTTTTCATCTGTACGGTCTTGGAACAAATACTAATATGAAGTTAAAACTTAGTCTGATAAATATCGAGGCCAATTTTTTTAGATATTTTCTCTTTGGCATTCTCCCTAAACTATTATATCCAATTTTACCTCTTGCACATTCTATGTGAAATTTTCTGATGCTAAATTTGCCAAAATTTTACCCAAGGTTTGTACAAAATATTGATCGATTTTGTGGCCTGCTTGCCCAAAAGCAAAATGCCTTTCTTGAAAGGAAACATTAGGGAATACTATCTTTAAGAAGTATCATTTTTGTTTTGTTCAACAGTAAAGGTGCAAGTTTTAGTTGCTGACATGCTTGCAGTTGGATGGTCACAAAGTAGTAATTTTTTTCATCATTGCTCCCTTTCTTGTGCTGGAGCTTTCATTTGAGTTATGCATCTTAAATGCCAGCAATGGATTTGCACTTTGTGTTTCTTTTTTCATTTTTCATCATTGCACCCTTTCTTGCACTGGAGTTTTCATATGATTTGCTCTTTCTGTCTCCTTTTCAATTAATTCCCTCCTGCCATGCCAATGGCATGAAGTTTTGACGTGCCCAAATATGCTGACATGAACATTCATGTGGTGTTTTGACTTTTCTAACATTCCTCACATAGTTACAGATGGCCGCATGTCTGTTCATGTTAACTTACTCCACCATGTCATATTTCTCATCATCACCATTGTGAAAGTTTGTATAGTCACTTGACAGAAGGATTTCAATTGGTGCTATCTGGGAAGATTCCCTGTCTCAGTTGCCAAAATAGAAAGATTTGGTAGTTGGTGCTTAATAGAAATCAGATTAATTGTATGGATTTGCAAAAAATGGTGGTATTTTATAATTGGTTTTGTAAACAGGTGGCAACTAACAGAAAAAATGTTTTTATGCTGAAGCATATCACAATTTTCTAGGACATTCATATTATTGTCTCTTTGAATCTTATGCATGTTATGTCAAGTTACATTATCTATATCTATATGCAATGTGGTTAAAATATAAGAATATTTGAAATACTAGGATACCGAATTTCCCCTAATACCTATTTTGTTTTCCGCATCTGGGCTTACTGTTTGAACTTTGAATCCTGGGTATACCTCCACTTCTCTAACCTTTTCTCTTCTGGAAGCTTGCAATCAGCAAGCTGTTGCACAGATGGGATGTGGCCAGAGTCACTTGACATCAGTGCTTCAATGCACCAGTCCTTTGTGAGTGCTTCAGTGCAGTCACATTGGGTATCAATGACTTTTTTGTGATTTGTGAAGGCTCATCATGACAGGATGCAGTTGGTAATGGAGTTTTCAAAACTAATATTATTTTGGTTTTTTTAGATTTAGTGCTATAGAGATGGGAATATTGATGAAGATGTTAGCTATAGAATTAAAGCGGGATGGATGAAATGGCGTCGAGTATTTGGCGTTCTCTGTGACAAGAGGGTACCACAGAAGCTAAAAGGCCAGTTCTATAGGACGGCTATTAGACTTGCGATGTTGTATGGTGCAGAATGTTGGCCTACTAAAAGGCGGCATGTTCAGCAATTAAGTGTCGCAGAGATGCATATGCTGCGTTGGATTTGTGGTCACACAAGAATAGATTGAGTTCGAAACGACGAGATTCGTGATTGGCTAGGGGTAGCTCCAATTGAAGAAAAGCTTGTACAACACCGGTTGAGATGGTTTGGACATGTACAACGGAGACCTCCGAAGACACCAGTGCATAGCGGCATCATAAGACACGACAATAATGTGAAGAGAGGTAGGGGCCGGCTAAACTTGACTTGGGAGGAATCAATCAAAAGGGATTTAAAAGGATGGAATATATCGAAAGAGTTGGCTTTGGATAGAAGTGCGTGGTGAGCAACTATCCACTTGCCTGAACCTGATTAGGCTTTATGCCTCGTTTTGGTATAGTTTTAGACTTTGTTCTACTTCCTCATCTCTCTCTTTCTCCCTTTGTTAGCGGATCGTTTTGGGTTTCAACTCTAGCCTACCCCAACTTGCTTGGGACTAAAAGGCTTTGTTGTTGTTGTTGTTGTTGTTTAGATTTAGTGCTTTTCTTATTCGGATGTATTGATCTTTTCAAGCTTTTTCCTACCTACTAATGAGTTATTATTTGTTAAATAGGCTTCTTGTGGTCTGGATCTGCATCACATTGAATAAGTAGGGTGAGGTGTTATTGTTATTCTGCGCATTCTTCTTCTATATCTGCAAAAGGTGGAGTGCATATAGCACCAGGAGTTGGGGTTACTCTATGTTCATGGAGCTCCTCATGGAACTATAGAAGGTGGAATAGAAGTCACAGGTACAATGCTTTTCTAATCAAATTTACATTAAGAGTTGCAGATAAACATGTAGAACATGCTCAGGCTGCTTTTGAGCAATTGCAACTGGAATTCTTTGGTGGTCAAGTTTAGACTGCCAGTGTTCTAAATAGCAGTAAAAGGTTAATAACTGTTAGCATTTATATGGTAGATGTGGCGACCTGCGCAATTAGCCCAGGGTAACGACAGTATCACCGCCATTACTCTGAAATAATTACACGAATCTCGGTATACTAGCTAATTAAAGCATCGAGCGTACTCGATATTTTATCAGTTAGTATACCGTGCTTAGAGTATTGCAGCAGAACAATAATTAAAGACTGAAATGAAAACTTTATTACAATCTATTGCCACATAGGTTACATGTCCAATACCATAATTATACATAGGATCTAAGTACAACAAAAATGTAATACCTATATACTAATTACACAAAAGATTGACGAAGTCGATGCATGGTTACCCATCCCTCTATCCCTCCCGGTAGTACTTAGTGCCTCGTCATACCAACTAGACATTTGAATATCGGAGCCATTTCCTAGCAAAGGGAGATTTAACAAAAGTGAGTACAAAAGTACTTAGCAAACATTATTAGCAAAATGCAATTTATGAAAATCTTTACTTTTTGCTATTCTTGCATTATGGTTTACTTACGCATGACATTGCTATTAAGCAAAATTACCAATTATCTTATTGATCGGTTGCTTAATGATTTTACCTGCTTAATTAATTCTTTGGCTTGTTTCATCCGGCTCATCTAAGCGAGTGTGTGCTTCATGCAGATCACCTTCTTTCTCCCAATTGGCTCTTTCAGGGTGTGGTTCTTTTAATGGACTTTACAGAGTTGGATAGATATTGGGACCTTATGGTTGGCTAGGAATGGCACGCTCTGAGAGTATCTCGGTTGATCTCTCCTAATTGGAAATTACTACAATTAACTCCTATGGTTGTGCTTATTCATGGAGGTTTTATCAACGGTAAACACTTCGATTTCCCTTAACCATGAATCTCCAGGAGAATAGAATAGGTGCCTCTGGAACTAAATGTAACAGTAGCAATGGATGGAGAAATGGGAAGTATACTTGTAACCACCTCGGTGGCTTCTTCAACTTGCTCCGCTGAAATATAGTTTAAGGAGCGGATCCTGCGGTCGGTGCTCCCCTATTAGATCCTTTAGAGGATACGGCTCTGGGGCCTCCTTGATTGTGTCTTGCTGATGATGCACGACTTGGAGGTCTCCCAAAAGCATTCTGTCCGGACTGATCAGTTAGAAGTGGGCAGTTATATCTCTTACTAGAAATTTTTTCGCGGCGTAATACGCCGTGCGGTCCGGTTTTTCGTAGATTTTTTTTGACGGCGTCTTAGTTTTTTAATCGTCGAAATAATGAGCGAAACAGCTGGAAGAACACAAAATTTTTCGCGGCGCAAGACGACGTGAGTGCCGTTTTTAGAGAAAAATTTCTTTTTTTTTAATTGGTGATTTACTTTTAAATCGTCAAATAATGAGCTAAACGGGAAAAATAGAGAGACGAGTTGTAGAAACATCTCTTTTGACGAATTATCTGGGAAATATTGGAGACCGAAATAAAAAACCCCATGGCGAAAAAAGTCTAGAGGAAAAGGGCTAAAAACTATTAGAGATGACAACATTCTTTTGTTGAGTCTAACACTCTCACGCTGTTACGAGTAATAATACATGTTTAAAAAACCTCGAGACTTGCAACAGATGCGTGTCGCTTTTGGACTGTCATTATCCCGAAAAAATTAGAAAAGGGCTTGTTCGCGATTTGAATTTAACGGAAGTTTTTTCCTGTAAAATGGCGAACGAGGGACCCAAACGCGATAAACGGGAAAAAATCTTCCCCTTACAAAAAATCGCGAAGGACTTATTTGTAATCTCTAGGGATCTATCCGTAATTTCAACAAACGCAGGAGGTTTTTTGTAAAATCGCAAAAGTGACAGGTGGAGGGGCTCTCCTCCTGGGAACTCTTCCATCTATATTGTGGGTATTATGTCCTTCTTGACCACAGTGATAACAAATGCCAAGTTGCTGGAAGCAATTGTTAGCATAATGGGGGCCTCTACATTGTAGCACTTAGGTACGAATCCTGGGGGTAGGACATTAGGATATGGATTGGATGCTTCTATCCCTGGTTAAGGTGGAGGATTTTTGTTTGGCATGGGTAGTCTAAAAGGTCTTGGCAGGTTAGGAGTAGGTGTCCTAGTGTCCAATCTTGCTTTCCTTTTTCTCTCTTCATTTAACTGCGCTTGCTCATTTTCCAAGATAATGGCCCGGTTTGCTAGGTCTTGGAATCCAGTGATCAAATGGGTAGATAAGTGCTTTCTTAGGTATGGGTTCATCCCTTTCTTGAACCTATATATCTTCTTGGCATCCTTATCGGTTTCCTCAGGGGCGTATTGGGATAATTCGTTAAATTTGTGGAGATATTCTGCTACCTTTTTGTTCCCTGAGTTAAATCCCAAAACTCTTTCCTCTTGATGTCCATCTCACCTAGGGGTACATAGTTAAGAAATTGCGAGGCGAACTCGGTCCAAGATGTAAGAGAGATGCGAATGGGAAAACCCCAGCACACTTGGGGCCTATGCTTGCCCCTTGTATTTATACAAGTATAAGGCTATACAGAAGAGACTGACTCAAACCTAGAGACAAGCAAACAGAAATCTGACAAAGCAAAACTGAAAGCTGACTAAAGTAAGATGCTAGCCTAGAAAGCAAAACTGAAAGTAACCAAATACAGGAAATTACAATCCTATCTAAACAGATCAAGCGAGGCGAGTCGCTAACACTTCGCAATCGTGGCGGGAGGTTTGCAACGCCAAGACCGGACCGAACTCAAGAACAACTTGGATGGCAGCCCTTTGGTCATTATGTCGTCGAATTGAGAACTGGATGGCGCATGCAGGACGCGCACATGACCAAGAGAAACTTTCTCCCGCACGAAGTGAATGTCAATTTCAATATGTTTTTTGCGTTTGTGCTGAACAGGGTTGGCAGCCATGTAGACAATGCTGATGTTGTCGCAGAATACAACGGTAGCACGCTGGAGAGGAGAATGAAGTTCGCATAGAAGCTGACGGATCCAACAAAGATTCACCACAAAGATTGGCGACGGCGCAGATTCAAATTTCGGCGCTTGAACGAGAAACAGTTGGCTGTCTTTTGGAAGACCATGAAATAAGGTTGTCACCAAGATAGATACAATATCCTGAAGTGGAGCGCCGAGAGTCAGGACAACTAGCCCAATCAGCATCAGAGTAGGCCGTGAGAGTGGTAGGGGAGGAGGCTGAGAGGTGCAGTCCGAAATCAAGTGTGCCATTGATATACTGCAGAATCCGCTTAACCAGAGCAAGATGAGCCTCACAAGGATCATGCATAAAGAGACACGCTTGTTGGACTGCATAGCAAATGTCTGGGCGAGTCAAAGTGAGATACTGTAGAGCACCAGCTAAGCTTCGGTATTCAGAGGGATCAGTAACAGGTGAACTTGCTGTAGCAGAAAGCTTCGACTGAGTGTCAACAGGGGTGTTGGTGGGATGACAGTTACTCATACCGGCACGCCGAAGAAGGTCCACAGCGTATTGGCATTGGGAGAGAATCATACCAGTGGAAGACCTGTGGACCGAAATGCCAAGAAAATAGTGGAGATCCCCAAGGTCTGTCATAGAGAACTCACTGTTCATAGCAGAAGTCAGGCGCGTCAAAAGAGTACTGGAGGAAGCAGTGAGAATGATGTCATCAACATAGAGCAGAATGTAGGCAGTCTGATCTCCAGAACGAAATACAAATAGGGAAGTGTCTGAGACAGCAGTTGAGAATCCCAAAGAGGTAATGTAAGTGGAAAAACGCTGGTACCAGGCGCGCGGTGCTTGCTTCAGACCATAGAGATTTGATCAAGCGACATACATGCTGAGGATGCGCAGGATCAATGAACCCGGAGGGCTGTTCACAGTACACTGTTTCATTGAGAGTGCCGTTGAGAAAGGCATTTTTGACATCCATTTGATGAACGGGCCAGCCTCTGGAAACAACAATACTGAGAATAATCCGAATAGTCGCTGGCTTGACGACAGGACTAAAAGTCTCATCATAATCAATGCCTGGTTGCTGAGAATTGCCACGAACAACCCAACGAGCCTTGTACCGAGCCAATGATCCATCAGAGGCGAACTTGTGCCGAAAAACCCACTTGCCAGTAACAATATTGGCGCCAGGAGGCCTCGGAACAAGAGACCAGGTGCCATTGTCAGTAAGGGCCTGAAATTCGTCGGTCATGGCCTGGCGCCAGTGAGGATCCTTAAGAGCTGTGGCATAAGACTTCGGTATGGGAGAGATGCCCACGGTGGAAGTGAAGCCATAGCGCCGACGGCACAACAATTCCGTTTTGGCTCGAGTCGATAGCATGAGGACCAAGACCGGTCGGCCGAGCAAAGAAGAAGATCGGGAGCTAGAGGCACGGCCAAGACCGACCAGGGTAGGAGAGGCCATTGGGTGAGAAATAAGCGGTATTGCATCATCAACCGATGCTGCAGGAGGCAGGGCTGTGGTGGAGGCAATAGCCGGCGCACGGCGAGAGGGTCTCGTGTACACCAGTCTGACTGGCGGCCGACTATGGTTCGCCGAAGGGGGCAACGCTGGAGGTTGCTCAACAGGAGGGCGATAAGGAAGATCCGCAAAGTCCTGCAAAAAGTGGAAATCTCGTACCGTTGGAGGAGGGGACGAGGTAAGTGATGCATAAGGAAATACAGACTCATCAAAGATGATATGACGGGAAATAATGATGCGGCGAGTTTTAGGATCAAAATAGCGGTAGACGCGATGATTAAGGGGATATCCAAGGAAAATGCAAGGAGTAGATCGGGGCTGCAATTTGTTAGTGGCAGTGGCACTTGTATTGGGATAACAAAGGCAGCCAAAAACGCGGAAATGAGAGTAAGAGGGATGAATATTATGGAGTTTGTAGTAAGGAGTGATGTTGTTAAGAGCTTTGCATGGTCGCTGATTAACGAGATAAGTGGCGTGAAGAAGAGCTTCACCCAAAATTGGGACGAAGTCGGGCTTGAAACAAAGAAGGCACGCATGACATCATTATGGGTGCGGATGGCGCGCTCAGCCTTGCCATTTTGAGGAGACGTGTATGGACAGGATCGATGAAAAAGAACACCAAGGCGCTCAAAAAAAGTGTTAGAAGCGTGGTTGACGAATTCTTTGCCATTATCAGTTTGTAGGGATCGAATATGAGTGCCAAACTGAGTGTGAATAAAGGAGAAAAGGAGTTCAAGCTTGGGGAAAACTTCAGATTTAGTGTGAAGAGGAAACGTCGAGTAAAAATGAGAGAAATCATCGACTATGACGAGATAGTATTGATAGCCGGACACACTTAATACTGGTGAAGTCCATACATCACAATGAAGTAAATCAAAAGGTGCAGCAGACATCGAGTTTGACTGTCGAAACGGCAAACGAACTTGCTTGCCCAGTTGACAAGCAGGACACACAGAGTTGCAAGGCTTGATATCCAAGAGCGATGTCCGCTGAAGGGAGATAGTTGCGTCCCGACCCAGATGACCAAGCCGACGATGCCAAACTTCAGGAGTCACCACGAGAGAAGCAAAAAGTGGCGAAGAGTTGGGGAAGAAAGTGTAAAGATCACCCCCACTATTGCAGCGATGGCGGGTAGCCTTCGTTCGTAGGTCCTTCACAGAAAAACCGGCTGGGTCAAATTCGATTGAACAGGAGTTATCACGAGTGAACTGGCGAACGGAAAGCAAATTGCGAACAATAGAAGGAACGTGCAGAACGTTGGGTAATTGGAAAACGAATCCAGAAGTAGTAGAAAGAGTGGTACAGCCGGTGTGGGAAATGGGAATGGAACATCCATTGCCAACGATAACAGAGGCAGAGGAAGGAGTGGGATTTTGGAGAATACCGTCATCAGGAGTCATGTGAGCAGAGGCGCCCGAATCAACCACCCAGCTGCCATTACCGAGTTGAAGATTGTTCATGGCGGAGATGAGGCTGGCGCTGTCCCAAGAGGATGAAGGACTCTGCTGTGGAGGCGGGGCCTGGTAGAAGGGCGCCGGGGTGGAGATGTAAGCCTGGGGGCGTGCACCAAGAATGCCGGGGCCACTGCGTCCGGGCTGCTGCGGAGGTGGCGCAGCCCTTGCTCAAGGGCCGGCAAGATTAGGACCAGCGGCAATGAGCCACGGACGCTGGAGGAAAAGCAGGCTCGCCTGTAAGGAGAGGTCTTGCCGCCTTTCTTCTTCCACTTGGTTTTGGGCTTGGTGAAGGAGGAGCGCAAAGAAGATGGCAGATCCTCCAGGCGGGGTGGTGCGGAATCGCCAGAGGGCGCTTCGGCCTCGCCTTTGCGGTAAGACCAAGGCGCATCTCCTCCTTAAGAGCCGCCGGTGTTGACGAAGCCGGGAAGTGGGGAGGACATGGCGATGGCAAGTGGCCGACCGACATGGCTTTGTTGAGGCCACGCAGAACGTTGAGGACCAAGGTGCGATCATCAACGGGAGAATCAGCATCGCGGAGAGCATCGGCAAGACGCTTTTGCTCTTTGCAATATGCGGTGATGGAGAGGTCACCCTGTTGGAGACCGTGGAAGGCAGCAAGAAGGGTGATAGCGCGGCTTTCCTTGTTGCCGCACAAGAGGCACTCGGCGGCAAGCCAGAGAGTCCGAGCATCTTGGTCTTTGTCGAGGATGATGTCCAGCACTTCTTGATTCATGGAGCCGTACATGACGGAGCGGACGGCGTAGTCGTCGGAGACCCACACTGCGTCATGAGGCTGACCAGGGGTGGAGCCGTCGATGTGGTGCAGCAAGCCATGGCGACCAAGGAGGGCTTTGAACAGAATGTCCCACTTGGTGAAGTTGCCGGCGTCGAGGTCCAGCACAACCGGGAGCGGGCCGCGGGTGGCGGCGGAGAGGACGGCGCCGCCAGTAGAAAGGCCGCCGGCACTGGAGAGAAGGGGTGGGGAAAGACCAGTGGAGCCGGTTGAGGCAGTGGACATGGCTGGGAAGGGTGGGGAAGCAGGGTGCCGGGGAAAGCTTGGCCGTCGCCAGGAGGGAGCTCGGGAGGGAGTTTGTTGGAGAAAAGCCCTCCTAGCAGGCGGCGGAAGAAAAGAGGAAGGAAAACCTAAACTTCTGATACCATGTAAGAGAGATGCGAATGGGAAAACCCCAGCACACTTTGGGCCTGTGCTTGCCCCTTGTATTTATACAAGTATAAGGCTATACAGAAGAGACTGACTCAAACCTAGAGACAGGCAAACAGAAATCTGACAAAGCAAAACTGAAAGCTGACTAAAGTAAGATGCTAGCCTAGAAAGCAAAACTGAAAGTAACCAAATATAGGAAATTACAATCCTATCTAAACAGATCAAGCAGAAGGCAGAATTCGCTAACACAAGAGATAGATTTTTCTCCCGAACTTGTACGACAGTAGTTGGTCCACCAATTTGTAGCTGGGCCGGCCAATTGATACGTGGCATATTGTGGTCTTTCCTTCTCGGAGCAACATACAGTGTGGAACTTCTTCTCTATTTCTTGAAATCAGTAGTCATCTTCAAGTGGTTTTGTGGCTTTGGCAAAGGTAGATGGATGAGTTTGCAGGAACTTTCCTTGGGTGACTTTGGTTTTGATTTGACGTGGAGTTCCTGGAACTAAGTTGATAAGCAGGGCTTCCATAAACCGGTTCTGACTCTCTTGAGCCTATTTCCTAGAATTTTTTAGGTACCTCAGAATTCTTTCTAACTAATCATGGTTCTCTAGGGTTCTAGCTGTGCTTATATTACCTCCAAGTGGTGTGGGCTGCCTAGTCTCAAGAACATTGGGAGGGTTTAGATCTTGGGTAGGTGCAGTTTGCTGGTTGTCAGCATTGGGCGAATTAGATCTTAACGTAATGACCAAATCTTGCTCTCTAACCTCACGATCTGACATCCTGCAAAATAATCCAATTGATGCATAACTTTTAGCCAATTCTTTAACTTAGTACATGCATTAGTTTTACTTGTCCTTGATTTTAGGTAGAGTGATTTAATCAGAAATAGGTTAGACGTCTATAATTATCAGCAGTGAATTACAAGATGAGAAGTATTATTGTACATAGAGGTCATTATTGTTTTATTTTTAAGCAAAGGGAAGAAATCAGATTATCTCACTCTTTCGCCACTCTATTTCACAATTAACATACATCATCTACCTAATAATCTTAGGTTAGTATATAAAACAATGAATAAAGAAAGTTTAATACAAACGAAAAAGAAACTTGGTGTCCGAGCACTAAGAACTCTCCGAGATTAACGCACTCAAGCCGCGCCTACTGTAGAGAAGAACATGAAATCATGATTAAGATGCAAATAAGAAAGCAACAAAAAGCTTGGTGTTTGAGCACTAAGAACTCCTCGAGATTAAAGCTCTTGGACCGCACTATATCTAGAGAAGAAAACGATAAATAAACTTGGTGTCCGAGCATCAAGAACTCCCCGAGGCCACGCACTCAAGCACGATATGGATCCACGTGTCCAAGCACGCCACGGACAACGGGTCTAGGTCCGTTTCCTAGCCTTAGCTCCTATTTTCTAATTGCTGTATTCAGCTATTTACTTACACACAATTATGCAATGCATTTCAGAGTGTAAATCCTATACTATCTGATCTCTAGAGCAATGAACAACAGGAATAATAAATTACATGAATCTATCTAACCTAACGTCCTATGTTCAAAAATATTAAGCACGATGATAATGCAATTATTAGAAATGTAGTTATAGGGCATGGCCATGCTTATCACGGCATAGGCGACGCCTAGGCGCCGACTAGGAGTCCAGTCGACCGGCCGGACTCGCCGTGCCTCGTCGCCTCGCCTGAAGCCGGCCAGGCGGCCGCCTGGGTGCCATGGCGTTGCGGCGGGGACGCCTAGGCGTCGTCAAGCTCTCTCGGGCGATCGGGCGCTTGGTCAAGACTAAAGCTACGACTGTGGACCAGAGAGACCAAACCAGAGAGGAACTCACAGGGGAAGTCGAGACTGTGGACCGGAGAGGCGGAGCGCAGAGGAACCCTAGCTTCGCGTCGCCGCCGCCGCCAGCAGCTTCTCCGCCCCCGGCGCTTCGACTCCGGTAATCCCTCCACCTTGCGCTCCTCCTCCGCCTCCCCCTCCTCCTTCGCCTGCCGCTCCTCCGCCTGCCCACTTCCCCCTCCGCCTCCGCCTCTGGGCTTGCCGCTCCCCGGCAGCCACTCGGCTCCTCCGCCTCTGGTCTGCGCTCTGCACCTTCGGCTGCCACTGCTCTGCGCTTCCCCTTGCGCCTCCGCCTCTGCGCATCCGCTGCTCTGCCCCGGCTGCTACCGCTTCGTGCGTCCTGGAGGCTAGAGGAACCGAGGGCGAGGAGGCGACGGTCGCGAGGAATGGCGCCTCTGCTGTGGAGGAAGAGCCGAGGAAACCGAGCCGAAGACTTGAGTATCGAGTAGTAGTACTGTGGCTCTGAGTATCCGAGTCATTTTGAGGGAGATGGGGCCGATGATTTGGGCTGAGAGGATTCAAATACATTGCTATTGTTAAATATCTATTGTGATATACTGATATTAATGAACTTTTTTGGTCGCCTAATCCTCGCCTAGGCGCCCGTCTAGTCGCCTAGGCGTCCAGGCGCCCCGGAGGCGACTCGCCTCGCCGGGGCGCCGTGATAACCATGGGCATGGCATTGATTGGGCACATGTATCTAAGCAGAGAATCACAATTCATTGATTAAATGGAACCAGTCTAGCACATGTTGGAATGAATAAAGTACTACTGAAATGCATTGATCAAAATGCCATCATGGATAATGAGAAGTGAAGTTATGACTATTAGCTCTTGTAGACTAGAAATGATTATAGAATAGCATCATCCTTAACATTTTAGCACCTAGCATACATTGCAAGTTTTATTGCAACAACCAAACATAGTTACCTATCCTTAGTACATTAGTAAATAATGCATATTACATGTCATAATATTAACCGCCAATTACAACCTTCAGAGGTGCAGCATGTCGCCATGACGATTGAGAGGCCAGGGTCCTTTCGTCTTCCTCTTTTCCAAACTCGTGAACTTTCCTAGAGGCGACATCCCTAGCAACCGAGAAAGGAAACGAAAATTTGAAAAATGGTCTCGGAGGACGATCAAAAAGGCGATTCGGAGAAGACGACGTTGATCGCGACGAGCGGTGGCCTCCATCATCTGGTTTCCGAGGTGCGTCCCGCTTCCTTCCTCCATTCGGGGACACTTGGCAGGGTCTCGGGTTCCTGTTCGGACCATTTTGCGTTGGACAAGGGTAAAAAATGTACAGAGTTCCCTGTCGATACTCCTGAGAATGGAGGGCATTTTCGGGATGGTGAAGTGCTGGGGACCAGGATTCCGTATCCTGGTGAGGACCCGACTGCAGAGCAGGAGATTGAAGAGGAGGTGTGTGAGTTCTTCGGGCAGTTATGGGCGATTCCTGGAGCACCGTCCCCCCGTTCTAGGGTTCAGGAGACGCGGTTGGCGTGCGTCTGGATCCGGAAAGACCTGCTGGATTCTGGTAGATTCTCTGTGTCTGATTGTTTTCCAGTTCCTTTTGAGTTTCTTACGGTTTCCAATCTCCGTCAGTTGAGTTTTGCTAAGGATTTTTGTGGGCGCGGAAAAGGGAATCCCTCCTTTGCTTCGGTGGTTAAAATGGGTAGTAATGGCTGGAATCAGTGGGGAAGAGGAGGTGGAAGGGGAGGCTATGGGCGTGGCTGGAGGCCTCCTCCTCCTTTCGGATCTGGGAGGAACCAGGCTGGGCGTTTTCAGAGGGGCCAGAGTCAGTGGTTTGCTCCAAACTCTTCCCAGTTTCGACCTCCGGTGAATCAACGTCAACAAGGGCAAAGTGGCTCAGGTACGCATGAAAATCAAACATCAGGGGGTCAACACAATCAAAGTTCTCAAACTCAAATAGAACCAGTGGTGGTTGAACCGCAATATGCTAAATCAATATGTTATAACTGTGGTGAACCGGGGCACCTGGTGGGGAGTTGCAAAACCCTAGGTCAGGTTTTATCTGTGAGGACTCGACATCAAATAGATCATTGCCCGCCTGGTTTCAATCTCAACAATCGCTAAGTACTTGGGTATTCTTTGCTAATGGCCTAGGATTTTTTATTTAGAAGTTCCAAACTAGTAAGAGTGCTAGCTTCAGATTTGGGAATTGTGGGATTTTATCATTGATCGTGGTGACATTTCCTTGGATGAACTGGAAAAGAATTTGTCAGACATTTTTGATGTTAACTGGCCTTGGCAGGTGAGGCAACTTGAGAATTACAGATTTCTTGTTCGTTTTCCACCACACAAGAAGGTGTCAGACTTAGCTTTGCTCCCTAGCTTTAACCTAAACAAAGCTGGTGTGACAGTTTATATTGAAACTTGGAAAGGAGATGTTGATACTTTTGATGAGCTGCAAGAAGTATGGGTGCAGGTGAGGGGTATTCCACCTAAGTGGTGTATATGGAAAGTGTTTGCTCAAGTAGCTTCCTGTTTTGGTATTCTGGTAAATGTGGATTGACGGGTATGTTTAAGAGTTTCTATGAGGTAGTAAGACTTAAAATTGCTTGTCGATCCCACTAAAATCCTCAACAGAGAATTATGGGGGCTGAGAAGATTTTGTTTTTGATTCATCTTTTAGTAGAAAAAAAGAGAACTCAGATTCTGTAGAGGACAAGGAACAGGATGTTGAAAATGAAGGGGATGATGATGAGTTTGATGACTTAGGTAATGATGAGAAGGGTTTTAAGGACAGCAAAGATAAGATGGATACTGAACAGGGCAATGTTGCTGATCAAAATGTGTCTGGTTCTGTTTCTAAACATACAAGTATCTCCAATACCAAGAAGACCAATGTGCAGCATGGTGAGGCGGTGACAGGATCTAGTGCTGGATTGGGGGAGATGTCGTGGTTGAAACTCTTTCAAAGCAATGTAAAAATGGCTCTTCAGGATGAAAGTGTGGATGAGAAGAAGTGTTTCCAGATACTCAGAGAACTGGAAATGGTTGATTCTGAGGAGGACATTGAGGAATTCAAGGGAATGCGGGGTGAAAGTCGAGGTCATGGATTCGCCACTCAGAGGTGCTAGAGTTACCTCAGGAGGAAGAGTTGCTGGACAGCTCTGTGTTTACAAATTGTCAAGACTTGAAAAGGAACAATGACAGTGTTGAGAAGGATTGTTCTGTAGAGGAGTATGTTGAAGATCAGAAAGATACTATGCTGGATTTCAACCTGACTAGCGCTGCTACCAAGAGGAAAAAGAAGTGGGGGCCGGTGCCAAGTCAAAGGAGGAGTAAACGAGTGGAAGACCAAGGGAAAACTATTCTTTAGAAAGCTCAGGAACTGTTACAACAGAAGAATCTGGAAGGATGTCCTAAACCGAAATGCAAGACAGGTAAGAGCTCTTTTGATCACTTTTCGGTTCATGAATTATCTTCTTTAGCCAGTTCGGTTAATATTGAGCTGGGCTCTTCTGAATTAGAAGTAATGGATAATATTGCTGTGTGTAAGGACATTGATGCTATGCGGATGGCAAATTTTGATGCGCATATCTCTGTGGGAGATGTATGTAGTGGTAGTTTTTGTTCTTCTAGCCATAATAATTATAATAATATGAATGAGGATTGTATCTTTACGACTCCGGGTCCTCTGAAGGAGGGTGCTGGGGAGTTTTGTGAGGAAGAAGGTTGGACAAGGGTTGGTAAGGCTAAACGGGGCAAGCACCCTATGAAAAAGATAGGAAAATGAAGGGTATTTTCTGGAATGTGAGAGGTATGGGCCAACCTGGAAAGATTCAATGTTTGGTGGATATCATTCGAAATTATAATGTAGATTTTGTGGGTTTTCAGGAAACTAAAAAAGAAAGTTTTAGTAATTCTTTCCTTAATGTTATTAGTGGTTCTAAAAGTTTTGAATGGCGTTGGCTTCCTGCCAAAACCACTGCGGTTGGTATTAATTCTGAAATTTTGGAAATCCTTAATGTGTGGATCAAGAATTCTATGGTGCATCTGTTAATTAAGACCAAGAAAGATGATTTTGTTTGGAGGCTTATTACTGTTTACGGGTCCCCTTATGAGGAGGGAAAATTGGAGTTTATTTCTGAGCTCCATGATATTTTCGTAATGGATGATCATACTCCCACATTAATAGGGGGTATTTTAACTTGGTGAGATTTCATTCAGATAAGAGCAATGGTAAAGTAGATCACAAATGGTGTGATAAATTCAACGAATGGATCGATATGTGGGGGCTTATGGAATTGAATATAACTGGTAGACGGTTTACTTGGGCTAATAATCAGGAAAATTTAATCATGTATATAATTGACAGGGTCTTTTGTACCACTTTTTTTGAAGAAAAATTCCCTTTAGCATTGGTTTCTTCTCTAACTAGAGTCGGGAGTGATCATACACCTGTTCTGTGGGATTCAGGTGAGATCACTAGTCGTTTTAAACCAAGCTACAAGTTTGAGAAGTGGTGGATTTTACATGAAGGTTTTGGTGAAGTTGTCCACAAAGCTTGGCATATTACAAAACTAAATGATGCTATGGATAATTGGCAGAACAAGGTTCGAAACCTTAGGAGAGTTACTAAAGGTTGGAGTATTAATGTTGAATCTGAGATTAGGAAAAAGAAAGTTTCATTGCTGAAAGATTTTGATTATATTGACATTCTTGCGGAATCTAGAAGTCTTAGTAAAGATGAGGAGGATAGGTTATCTTATATTAAATGTGAGATTGAGAAAATCTGGGTTATGGAGGAGACTAAGGCTAGGCAAAGGGTTAGAGAAAAACATATTAAAGAAGGGGACAGGAACACTAAGTATTTTCATGCGGTGGCTAATCAAAGACGTAGGAAAAATATAATTAATGCTCTTGATGGGCCTGATGGGCCAGTTTATGAAACCAAGGATATGTTGAATGTTGCGTGCGAATATTACAAAACGTTATTTGGTTTCGAACCTAAACCTAATATCAGCTTAGGGGGCTCTTTCTTTAGTAATGATGAGAAAGTTTCGGTTGAAGAGAACCAATATCTTGAGGCTCCTTTTTCTGAAGAGGAAGTCAGAAAAGCTGTTTTTGGTTCTTATTCTGATGGTGCGCCTGGCCCTGACGGTCTTCCTTTTATTTTTTATCAAAAGTTTTGGAACGTTATCAGAGATGACCTTATGGCTTTGTTTAAAAAGCTAGAAACTTGTGATTTGGATCTGTTTAGGCTTAATTTTGCCATGATCTCTCTGATTCCTAAAGAAAATGATGCCCGTAACATTAAGCAGTTTAGGCCCATCAGTTTATTGAACTGTAGTTACAAAATTATTACTAAAGTCTTAACTAACAGAATTAGCTCTATTTGTGATCGAATCATCTTACAAAACCAAACCGCCTTTATTAAAAACAGATATATTTTGGAAAGTGTGGTTACTGCTCATGAGGTGATTCATAAAATTCATCGTGATAGAGCGGAGGGTCTTGTTCTTAAGCTTGATTATGAGAAAGCATATGATAAGGTTAATTGGAGCTTCTTGTTAGACATTTTGGCTAAACGTGGTTTTGGGGTTAAATGGCAGACGTGGATTAATTTGATTTTGGAGAGAGGCTCTGTGGGAGTTAAAATCAATAATGTTGAGAGTGATTTCTTCCCAACTGGGAAAGGTTTAAGGCAGGGTGACCCTCTTTCTCCTATACTTTTTAATTTAGTTGCTGATGTTTTTGCTAGAATTCTGCATAAAGCTGCGAATAATAACTTGATTAATGGTTTGTGTGAGGATCTTTACCCTGGTGGCGTTTTGAGTTTACAGTATGCGGATGATACCATTTTATTCTTAAAGAATAACGTGAACTATGCTTTGCACCTCAAATGGTTACTTATATGTTTTGAGCAGATGTCTGGAATGAGAATTAATTTTTATAAAAGTGAATTGATCTCTATTGGTTGCGATGAAAATGAAACTAAGATGTTTGCGGATATTTTTTGTTGTAAAATTGGGAAGTTCCCTATTAAATACCTTGGTATCCCCCTTCATTATGACAAAATCAAAAGGGATGATCTTCAACCACTTATTGATAAGATCCTGAAAAGAATTGCTGGTTGGAGAGGGAAGTTACTTTCTTATAGTGGCCGGCTAGTTCTAATTAAATCTTGCTTGGCAAGTATTCCTCTATATTTGCTTTCTTTTTTCAAGTTCCCTAAATGGGCCTTAAATCTTATCAACTCTCACATGGCCAACTGTCTCTGGGATGATTATGAATGGCATAATAAACTTCATTTGGCTAACTGGCACTTAGTTTGCATGGACAAGGCTTTTGGTGGTCTTGGGGTTCCGAATGTCAGAGATTTAAATCTTTGTCTTCTGGCGTCTTGGATTAAGAGATTGTATGTTAATGAAGATAAGCTTTGGAAAAAGGTTATCAAGCATAAGTATTATATTGATAATCCAAATATTTTTGCTTTGAATTCTGCCCATGCTTCTGTTTTCTGGAAAGGTGTTTTCTGGGCTATGCAAGCTACTAAATTTGGTTATAAATGGTATGTTGGGAATGGTACAAAAATTAGGTTTTGGGAGGACGTTTGGTTTGGTAATTCCTGTTTGGCTATTCAATTTTGGGATCTTTACGTTTTGGTTAATGAAAAGGGTATACGTTAGCTGAAATCGATGGCTCGATGTTAAATGTACTTTTAGAAGAACATTTTCGACAACATGATGATCGATGGTTTGAGTTAGTGGAGGTGGTTGAGTCTCATTAGGTTTACTAATGAAGATGACGCCTGTTTGGCAATATAATAGCAATGGTGTTTACTCACAAATCACTTTATGCTATTATTAATTTTAGAGGTGTGATGCCGGTTTTATTCCCGCAGCTTTGAAACCGATTGTTCCCCCAAAATTCATTTTTTCCTTTGGCTCATTTCTCATAACAAAGTTATGACTCGCGATAATTTGTTGAAAAGAGGTATGGACAAGGGGACTGCTTGTAGTTTTTGTAATCGAAAATGAAACTGGGTCACATCTTCTTTGAATGTGTAGTAGCTACAAATATTTGGTGTTTGGTGGGGAGTTTTTGAGATTAATATTGGTTTTAACTATGAATCGTGGCTCGCTTTTTGGCTTAGTAATGATAAAAACGCGCCCTTAATACTATTTGTGCAGCTGCCCTTTGGTGTATTTGGAATAATGTAAATGATTTGACTTTTCGCTTTCGTGTTGGATAAATGTAAAATGATTTGGAGAAGGATGTCTCTTCGTTAAGGGACTGGAGGTCCCTTTACAAGGAGGATATGATGGCGAAAATGGATCATTTCTGCAGGTTTTTGGAGTCCAAACTCCGAGCGCCTCTCCCCTTGAGTTTCGCGTCTCCAATCACAAGGATGAGCAGCTGAATCATGAATCTCGCGAAGATGGCTCATGTGGAATTGAAATGCCGAGCCAACTTTATTAACAGTTTGCTGGATGGAAATCTGTGAAAGAAAGAGTTTTTGATATGAAGGTTTTGGTGCTGGGAGGCTTCGTCCCTGGTGTCTTCTCAAAAGAGTAGTTTTTTTGTGTTGCTGGCGCCCAGGTCATGCTGATTCAATGTGGAGTTGCTTGCAAAAATTGTTGATCAGAAGGAGATTGAGCTGCTGGTTGTTATGGAAGTTCCTGGGTGTTTTTTGGTTTTGTGGTTGATAGTGTTTTAGATGGAGGTTCTTTGCTGTTAGGACTCATGGTGTTTAAATTTGGATGTGTTGCTATGAGTGGTCCTGATAAATGTGGGTGGCTAGTAGTGTTGCCTGTGGCTGTTGGCCCTGGTTTTGATATGGTTGTGAATGTTAACTGTTTTGTCTAGTTTCTTGAATGGAACTGGGACATCTCTTGATGTCCTTTTGATCTAAAAAAAATGCATATTACATGTCCCACCTACATCAAGTAATTAATATTATACCAATCTAACCCAATCCCCTAGTGCCACCTTCAGATCCTGGCTACCCCCCTTAAAAGGTTCTATTTAGCATTGGTGGTCCAATTATCAAAACATTAAAGTTAAGCCTATTACTATCATTTAGCAGTTTGAGGGTTATAAACATAACTAGAACCATATAGCTAGTAAAATCTTTCCCTTAGGCATCCTACTGGTCTCTAATTATTGAATTGCATAATTCTCGTAACTTTTGCTCTGATACCACCTGTGGCGGCCCATGCAATTAGCCAAGGGTAACTAAAGTAACACCTTCATTACTCTGAGATAATTACACGAATCTTGGCATACTAGTTAATCAAAACGTCGAGCATACTCGATATTTTAGCATGTTGCAACAGAACAATAATTAGACTCTGAAATGGAAACCTTATTACAGTATATTGCCACATAGGCTACATGTCCAGTACCATAATTATACATATAGAATCCAAGTACAAAAATATAATGCATAGATACTAACTACGCAAAAGACTGACGAAATCGATGTATGTCTACCCATCTCTCTATCCCTCCGGTAGTACTTAGCTGCCTCGTCAAACCAACCAGATGCTTGTACACTAGAGCCATTTTCTAGCAAAGGGGATTTAACAAGAGGGAGTACAAAAGTACTCATCAAACATTATTAGCAAAATGCAATAGATGAATTCCTCTCAATTCCAGCCAAAGTTCATCTAATAATCACCTTCGCTCAAAATCCAGTTTTACAATAATTTGGTTTTTGATTTTCTTTAAAGGTTGTCTATTTTAATTAAGATTACGAAAATTGTTACTAGCACTCGTATATGAGGTAGGCTTTGCTTCCATAGCCTCTAATCCAGGAGACATGTATGAATTCATGATTTTAACCCTGCGTAGGTTTGTACCACTTTACCCATAGTGATCCCATCCCGTGTGGCCTCCAAATGTTTATTACTAGTCCAATATTAGATCTCCAACCATGGTAGCGAATGATTAGTGGTGTCCTCGACTAGTCCGCACCTACCCTCAGCTTACCAGTTGTACCATGCTACTGCAGCAGTATTGATACCCAACCATAGGTTTTAAACATACTTAGCTTCACACTCCTAGTTATCTGCCTATCCCCCAATGTGGAGATCATAATACCTTCTTGGGATAACTTTTTCTGACCGATTTCACACACTATGATTGATACTGTAATATGGCTTATTACCCGAGTGTTAGTTTTTCATCCTTATATCATTACCTATGTAGAGGACCTTGCTGGCTATTTTCCTTCTAATTGGCGCCCTCTATGCACCATACATAGAAATACGCCATTACCCTTTTCACATATGAACAATTCCAAACATTGCTTCAGCATTTCATCAACATACCATTTTTTTTCCTCTTCCAACCGCATTCGATTTAGAGTTTCATTTTCAAAAATAGTTTTCCCCATGCATTGATGATACCATATACATATATATCTGAAATCATTTCAAACTGAATTTCACAATTATGATCAAGGAAAGCTTGCCTGGAATCTAGTAAATATAATCGTCCTCGCACGCTTGATGTAGGTGGCCTCTTGCTGAATTTAACTCAACTCCTGAAATTATGAAATATTAAAATTTTATGGAGTAATTAAATTATGGTGTATTTTATGGCATACAACCTTCCAGCATTAAAAGTAGCAAGTATGTGATGCTCGCTTAGATTAAAATTTGTTAATTAGTCACATTTTAATGTGGTGTATTTTAATTTAAGGTGGTTTCATGGCTTGCATTTTAATTTAACGCCAATTTTATTTTATGATGCTAATTAAAATCCTTGCTTGTGATTTCCATTTAACAGCGATATTATTCCCCATTCTTAGCTATTTTGGCAATCGTAAAATTTATATAACTCTATATTTAATTAATCATGGCTGTTTGATCTCTTTTTAAATTTTTTGATGGAAAGCGAGACGTTTAATTAATTTTAATGTGGTTCACGATGGTTGAAATGTCTTCCTATTTCCCCCTCCTCTCTTTTTCTCTTCTCTTTTCTTTTTCTCTTTTCCTCCTTGTCCTTTTCTTTTTTTCTCATCCCCATCTTTTCTTTCTCTCTTTTTCTTCTCCCTACAGCTGAACTCCTTCCTGGCCCTCGTCTTCTCTCTTCTCCCATCTTCTTTTCTCTTCTTCCCCCCAAAGCTACTCCCTCTAATCTTCTCTCTCCCTACTCATGTGATCTAGAGCTGGCCGCGCCGGCCTCCTGGCGTCCATCGGCGGGCTCGTAGCCCGGGTCGCATTAGATTCCCTAGCTGCTTTGGTAGCCCAACCTTGCCGGCCGCTCCCTTTTCTCCTACGCGCGCCTCCTTGCTCCAAATTTCACCTCACCTCACTAGCTCGGCTCTTCCTCAGTGCGGTGGCATGCTCCCTCAAGATCAAGACAGCCAGGCTCGCAGCCCTCACTCCTTCGGTTCCCACACCTGTGACCTCCTTCTACAGGTTCGACTCGCCCACCACAGGCGCCACCACACTCAACACCAAGACAAGTGCAGCTCAGTCTAGACCTTTGGTTCTCTACTGCATTTTCCCTTTTTGATGGTGGTTTTACCTTACAGAGACGCATTAGATTATCCCTCATGTTCACTGGTTCACTAAAAGAAGATTAGTTTTGGGTCTGTGATGATTTGTGTGCATGAAAGCTTGTGGGGTGGAGGTATTGCAGCAATACCCGTGTTCGATCATACACGGGGGAGTATGGATTGATCCCAGGCACGCGCAAAGCCACCCCCCTCTAATGCTACACCCTGAGACCACTAGAGTTCCCCATCTACTTTCTACAGATTTACTCCATCTAGGCACTGTGCACTACTAGCATTGTCACTACTATAATGGTGCACCTGATGGGCTGGGTCTGATGGTGAGGATGGTTGATGGCGTTAGGGTTGAGGTGCTGGTGGGGAATGGCTGAAGTCCTGCTTCCTCTTGACCTTCTCCTCCTGGTTTCTCTCCTTGGCTTGGGCTCGCTCCTGGCTTCTCCTTTTGCTCCTGATCTGGCCTTCGGCTTAGGGTCTTCCTGGCTCCTCTCTGGTTCTTGCTCTCAGTTTGGAGTCTTGTGGAAATGGGGGATGAAGTGCTGTACTCAGCAGTGGCTTGTTCTTTTCCTCTTTTACAACGGTCTAAGTTACCTTTTTACCTTTGGCCCCTTTTTGCTGATTTACCATTGGATATTTTGTTACTATTCACGTTTGGCTATGGATACCTGCAATACTACTAGGTTTGTATAAATTGCCAAATGATGAAACTCAAGTCTAGCAAGAGATGCCGATCTGGCTCTGGACGGATCAAGTATCTCGGTGAGCAATACCCTCACCTGTGGGTCTGACGGCAATTTTCGAAGGTCTTTACTTTTTTGCTATTCTCACATTATAGTTTACTTATGCATGACATTTCTATTAAGCAAAATTACCAATTATCTTATTGATCAGTTGCTTAATGATTTTACTTGCTTAATTAATTCTTTGGGTTGTTTCAGTAGACAGCCTTGTAATTGGTTTTACTATTCAAAATTCAGATAAACATATATGCATTTATACTGTAACAAAAACAAACATCAAAGACATTTTCTTTCATGTACATTGACTGGCACTCTTAGTAATTGTCCACAATAACAACAGATAGGAGATGACTGAAATTTGGTCCAGTTTCATATGCTTCCTAGATGGTTTTCATAAGCTTTATGTTTACTACAAAATGGGCTTATACAGTTAATTTCTGTCAACTGTGTGAACAGCCAGACCACTTTTACCTTGTAAATGGTTGTTTTTTAAGAACAGAGCTCCTTGCTTATGTACACCTATTTTGGAATTATTTTTGTTACTAGGTTTTGCTAGGACGCAAGTTGGAAAATAGCCACTCCACTTTTTCTTATCGAAAACTTTTGCAATGCTTTTCTCTACTGTGTAACATTACCAACTGCAGCCATCATTAGAAGAGAAACTAAAACTGCAGCCTTAATCGGAAAATAAATTCACCCTTTAAAGTTCTATTTAGCGATCAGTTACATGCTTTGCAAAGTACATGTAGAAATAATAGCTTTCGATATGAAGGTTTTGAGTTCTGGGAACTACAGTGTTTGTTGGAACGACAATAATATTTCTTTTGGTCATTTTCTGTTATGTGCTCAGATAGGTGAAGGGTAGCTGGGGTAGGAATTGGAGAAAAAGCAATAGATTGGTAGGGAGGCAGCAAGGAGACAGAGGAAGAAGCCTTCCGCAGGGAGATGTGAGGGAGATGGGTAGTTTTTCGATGACACTTTGCTTGCCCCTTTATTGATAATTCCATTCACTTTATATGGGGTTACATCCTAAAGATAGAATCCAACTATCACAATCTCTTATTTCCTAAATTACTCCTCTGAAGATAGAATCCAACTAATGCAATCTCTCCTTTATAAACTTAACTATTAATTCCTAAAATCCTAACTTGATGGGCAAGGAAATCCTAATCTTGTGCATGGCCTAGGGACGGCCATGACATTTTCACTAAAGAAAAATTGAAAGATTAAAGATCATCATGCTCCCTCTGTTCAGCAATGTATTAATGCATTGGTTTATGTTCTGTGCTTTCTTGAAGAGGAGCAAACTGGTAGCATGTTTTTCAAATGACAATTGTGGTCATGTGATTTGAGATTTATAACTGCATCCATGTTGCTCAGTGCTTTTATGGATGCATGCTAGTCTCGTTTACAAGATCAATACATTAGGACTATCTAGTCTCGTTTACAAGATCAATACATTAGGACTATCTGACATCCTTGAAATAAGGACCTTGACCTTAGCACCTACTTTAGATGCTGAGGTGTGTACATGTTCTAAGCCTGATCCTCTGGCGCTGCCTCCCGATAACCCACCGCCTCCTGCATGGGCTGCTACTGCTTCTACCAAATCGACGCTGGTACTTGATACCCATATGACAGGCTATATAATTAAAATGCACTATTAATTTTGCATGTCCCTCAATGTGTTAAAATCTATATGATTTGTGTGTGCCTCTTCTATGCAGCTTTGTCTAAAGGCTTTTGTGTTACCAGAATCAGGATTATGGTTCGTGTTTTGACACCTTTTCTTCTAATTTCCACTGTGAACACAAACATCATACCCTAACTTGGTTTGGGTTAAATAAATCCAGCTCGCAATTTGCGGGGGTTTAAAACGAATCTAGTAACTATCGTTGTTATCACGGTGTTGCCTAGTCATCGCCTAGGCCCCCCGGCGGCTAGAGGGGGATGCCAAGATTCGTCTCCTCACCTAGAGAGCATCAGGTGACTGCTTGGACGTCTAGGCGTCGTGGCGGCATGCCTAGGCGTCACGTGCAGGCGCCGAGGCAGCCGTTTGGTTGGAGGCTACGAGCGCCGCCTAGCGGAGGTGCACAGCCACCGCGCGCTCGACTCCTTTCGCCATCGAGAGCTCTTCATCAACGGCTCCATCTCTCGCGCTTGACCACCTCGACTCCGTCGCCTCCTCAGGTTTGTGGTCATGCGGCGCAAGGAGGCTGACGCGTTGTGGGCGGATATGCCGCCCGTGCTCAAGTGTTGCGTGGAACCGGCCAATTTCGTCATGGGCACGGTCGCCGATGTGTTTCCTCGTGGACCAGTGGGAGGTGAAGAACCCGCTGATCTAAGCCTGAGCGTGCTTGCTTATCCTGGAGGTGGCTTTGCCGACTGGTGCTCATGTTGCTAGTTCTCCCACCGGTGCTGTTGGTGCTCTGCTCCCCCTTTGTTGCTGTTGCATTTTATTTGGTCGCCTAATTGTTTCCTAGGCATCTAGGCGCCCCGGAGGTGACTCGCCTCGCTAGGGTGCTGTGATAACCATGGTAACTATGGTATAAAAAGTTTAGATCCAAGTTAGTAGTTGTCTCGGCCGGTCGGTCGGCCATATAGCCCAAGGATAAGCATCGAATCAGCAGCAACAGCATTAGGCACAGCAGAATTAGGTGCATTAGATATCTCGTAGCTGGTTAGTTTCATACAATATTTCATTATTTATCTTGTTAGGGACTCTTATAAAGGGTTCATTATCTCTGAAGTTTGGCAAGCAAGGAATAACCAGAAGTCCAGAACTTCTATCTTAAGTCTTCCTCCGTCCTGTACGTCTATCTCCCTCCCTGTATGCCTCTTCCTCTCTGCCCCTTTCTCTGCTAAAGCCTCTTCTTCTCTGCCTCTCTGCTGTTCACCATCTACCTATTGTCTATCTTCATCTCTACCACAGCACCTATATCTTAAGTCTTCCTCCGTCCTGTACGTCTATCTCCCTCCCTGTATGCCTCTTCCTCTCTGCCCCTTTCTCTGCTAAAGCCTCTTCTTCTCTGCCTCTCTGCTGTTCACCATCTACCTATTGTCTATCTTCATCTCTACCACAGCACCTATCCACAGGTAGGGCTGTAAACAAGTCAAACTCGAGCGAGCATGTGTTGGAATTCGAGCTTTGAGCACTGAAGCTTGAATAGGCTCAAGCTTGGCTCGTTAAGGCTCAGTAACATTATAAGGATGGTGTTTGGTTGGGTGAACGAGGATGAATAGGATGGGATGGTACATGATGGATATAGGATGATTCTGGATGAGATAGTACGGGGAGAGTGTTTGGTTGCCTGAATGGGATAGTTCAGGATTTTGTTTGGTTGATTCGATGGGATAATCCTGGATGGTATGAGATGATGTTTGGTTGGAAGGCTGAGGTTGGTATGGTAAACTTTGTCGGGCTAGTTCATGCTCTTGATGTAAATATCATATGAAGATTGTTGTTGTTTGTTCCTTGCTGTTTCTGATCTTCTTATTTGAACAAGATCATTCATACTTTGATTGCTGAGTATTACAGTGTACTGACAGTTGTTTCTGTCTCGCAGGAATGCTGCAGTCCCTTTGACTACTGTGATGTTGTTATGTCAACTACTCACAAGAGAACTTAAGGGGTCCTAGAGGTGGCATAATATTTTTTTTAGGAAACGAAAAAAAAAATTAAGTAAGCGAACTGGATCATTTTCTCAAGGGATGGAAATGATTATGACTTTCAGGATAGGATAAACTTTGCTGTTTACCCTTCAATGCAAGGAGGGCCTTATAATATCATATTGCCGCCCTTGGCAATAACTCTGAAGCAAGTTGCGGCACCTGAATATAAAGCATACATTTAACAAGTCAAGCTTTGGCATCAGCCTTGCTCCGAAGAAAATGTAGATTGGTTACTGGTGGCACAGATAATCACTTGATACTTTGGGACCTAAGAAATTTTGGCTTGATCAGTATATATAGCTCTGCCTACTAATTTGTAGTGAACCTGTCTTTGTGGTCGTGATGTGCACCCTGAATCGAAGTTGGCTCCAAAAGGAGAGATTGTTGTCAGAGAATTGAGTTTCAGATAGCTCGCTTGCAAACTATCGTGTTTGCAAGCAGAGCCTCAGAGAGTGAAGTTCCCAGCCACGGTGCTGACCCATGCAAGTATAAGCCAGGCCTTCCTCTGAATGATGGGAAATTACAGCAGCTGATGCAACAACCACTCTTGTGCTGAGCAATAGGACTGAAACAAAAATTCAGCTGATGCAACAACCACTCTTGTGCTGAGCAATAGGACTGAAACAAAAATTCAGAAATGCTAGAGCATCGCAATCATGAGTGACAGACCAGTATGTAATGGACGGACGGGATTAGCCAGCGCGTAGGCAGGAAAGTAACAGAGTGGGTGAAGAAATCAGGATGTTTACTGTAGCTGTCTTTTGGTTGTTGGTAAAAGTAATAGGGGTAGTTGTGTGGTGGTAATTCCTCTATGTTTCGCTTGGCTTGAAGGAGGGGAAAGCATGGGCAGGGGTTTAAATAGCCTGGACTGCTGTAAGGAGAAAAGTGACTTGAAAATTGGAATGAAACTCTGAATACCTTTCCCTTTGCATTTTCTTCTCTCTTTCGTGTTCGCATCTCACGCCCCGATTTCCGGTGGCCATGGGATATTATATTTGGTATCAGAGCCGAGTTTCGATCACTCCGACTGGGTTGTAAAATCTCCAGGCGAGGGTTGGAGAATTTTGGGATTTGAGCAATCGATCCTGAGAAATCTCCGCGAAAACTTTGGTTACCAAGCCTAGTTAACCCGGTTAGTGTGATCCGAAGAGGCGATCGCACCTTGGAGTGGAAGAACTTCGTTGATCACTACGGCTCCTCCAAAACCATCCGTGCAGACCCGATTTGTCCTCGAGGCAATGGGGGAAAGCGAAGGGAAGACGGAGGAGAGATGGGTGTCACTTAAGGAAAATCTGGATCTTCTGTTCGCGTGGGTGGGGATGATCGATTCCACCCAGCAGCAGCTTTTGAATCGGACTGAATTGATGGCGAAGGCGGTGGAACAAGGGGCTAAAGATCAGCAACTGATGGCCAAACAGTTAGAAGCGACGACCCAGGCAGTGGCGAAAATCACGGTGGATAGAATATTGGAGGAAGGATCGGGAGTGGCGGCGGGGAAAGCCTTGTTTACTCTGGCGCCCAGGGAGCATTGGAAAGGAGGTGAGGAAGAACCCACTTCTTCACAAGGAGGAACACGTCAACGGTACATGGAAGGTGGACCACCAGAACCGAGTGGAGTGAATGGAAGACAGACCCGGGACTTAAATGGGTACTCTAGAACCCCTCTCCCTAAATTGTCATTTCCACATTTTGATGGAGAAGAACCCAGGTTGTGGCGGGATAAGTGTATGGATTACTTCCAATTGTACAACATTCCTGAAGCGCTATGGGTGAATGCGGCCACAATACACATGGATGGCAATGCAGCATGGTGGTTACGAGTGTACAAAGCCCAAAATGAACTCGGAGATTGGAACCAGTTTATTCAGGCAGTAGTGGAGAAGTTTGGGGCATTCGATCACAAAAGATTACTGAATGAATTGGTGGAGATCAAGCAAAGAGGATCGGTGAGTGAGTATAAGGAGAAATTTGATGAGTTGAGGTATAATATTACCATGCATAATCCCTACTATGGAGAAGAACTTTTTGTATCACATTTTGTGAAGGGATTGAGGTATGAACTAAGAGGGGCGGTTGAGGGACAAATCCCTGAGACGATGGATCGCGCTGCCTTGCTGGTGAGGGTGCAGGATGTGCTGGAGCGTACTAAAAATTGGAAGACCAAAGTGGGAAGTCATAGGGAAGGAGTGCCCAAAGCAGAAAACATACAACCAAATTCAAAGGTGGGCACCGGTGAATTGTGGAAGGCCAGACAGTTGCGTGATTATCGGAGGACTAATGGGCTGTGTTATCAGTGCGGAGAGAAGTATGAGCTGAATCATCACCTACAGTGCAAGAGGAAAGGGCAGGCTCAGCTCCAAGCCATGGTGGTTGAAGAATCAGGTGAATACTTGTCTGATTCGGTCCTGGATGTGTTGGAAACGACTGACGTGAGTCAAGAAGAAACTTGGGATGTATCATTGAATGCTATGTCGGGAGCAGAGGGATCTGAGACCATGCACCTACTGGCTTTAGTTAGAAACCAGGTGATGTTGTTCCTTCTGGACTCTGGGAGTTCACACAGTTTTGTGAACAGCGCTTATTTGCATCGGCTTGGGTATACTCCAGTGAAAACTCGGCCAGTGGCGGTAAGGGTAGCCAATGGGGAAATTCTTCAGTGTGATAGTTGGATACCCCAAATGGAGTGGTGGACGCAGGGTCAAACTTTTAAAACTGACCTTCGTGTTCTTGAACTGGGGGCATATGATGGTATACTGGGTATGGACTGGTTGAGCCACCACAGTCCTATGACATGTAACTGGCAAGAGAAAACCGTGGAGTTTGAACACAATGGCCACACCGTGATCCTAAAAGGGGTAAGGAAGCAGGATTTCGGAGAGCAGGCAGTACTGGAACCTGTAAGGGGGGAAGAAGCAGAAAAATTGAGGAAGGCTAACAACATCTGGGCCATGGCAGTTGTGGAAGTAGAGCAGGAGGTAGCTGAAGAAACACTGCCTGAAGGAATTGTGAAGGTACTGGAACAACACTCGACTGTGTTTTCAGAACCACAATGGCTTCCACCAAAGAGGGATTATGACCATGCTATTCCTTTGTTCCCTGGATCCATACCAGTGAATTCAAGACCCTATCGTTACTCACCTTTGCAAAAAGACGAGATTGAACGGCAAGTAGCAGAGATGTTGAGGAATGGAATCATCAAGCCCAGCGTGAGCCCATTTGCGTCGCCTGTATTGTTGGTTCAGAAGAAGGATGGAACATGGAGGTTCTGCGTTGACTATCGTCGGCTCAATGACCTGACCGTAAAGAATCGTTTTCCAATGCCAGTCATAGATGAATTGTTGGATGAGCTGGCCGGTACCAAGTATTTTTCCAAGCTCGATTTGAGGGCCGGGTATCACCAGATTCGTATGAAAGAGGTGGATGAATCCAAAATCGCCTTCAAAACACATCAAGGACACTACCAATTTCGGGTAATGCCATTTGGCTTAACCAATGCGCCATCCACGTTTCAATGCGTCATGAATGCAGTGTTGGCACCATATTTAAGGAAGTTTGCTCTTGTGTTCATCGATGACATATTAGTCTATAGTGCAGATTTGAGATCTCATGCAGAGCATCTCCATTTGGTTTTGCATGCCCTCGAAAGCCACCAATTCTTTGTTAAAAGATCCAAATGTTCTTTTGCTCAAAGACAACTCGAGTATTTGGGGCACATAATTTCGGATCAAGGAGTGGCAACTGATTCACGTAAAACTGCAGCCATGCAAAGTTGGCCATGACCCACAACCATAACTGAGTTGCGTGGATTTCTCGGTTTAACGGGATATTACCGAAAGTTTGTGCGCCAGTATGGAGTCATTGCCCAACCTCTAACCAGATTGCTAAAGAAGAAAGCCTTCTTGTGGGATGAAGCAGCAGAGAAGGCGTTTCAGGAGCTTAAAACGGCCATGTCCCAAACACCAGTGTTGAAGTTGCCAGACTTCACTCAATGTTTTGAAGTGGAGACGGATGCATGTGATCAAGGAGTGGGTGCTGTTCTGATTCAACAGGGCCATCCAGTGGCGTTCTTTAGTAAGGCACTGGGAGTTAAGCAGCAATGTTTATCCATATACGAGAAAGAATTTTTGGCATTATTATTGGCAGTGGAGAGATGGAGGTCGTATTTACAAAGGGGGGAATTCATAATTCGGACGGATCATCACAGTCTCAGTTTTCTGAATGAACAGCATCTGCAATCAGAGATGCAACGGAAAGTAATGGCTAGACTGATGGGCTTACAGTTTAAGGTTGTGTATAAGAAGGGAAAAGAGAACGTGGTGGCCGACGCATTGTCACGAGTGGGACCATTGATGGAGATGAATGCTATTTCGGAAGTTCAACCAGTATGGATCCAAGAGGTGATCAACTCCTATGTCACTGATTCGGAAGCTCAACTGTTATTGACTCGACTAGCTATGCACAGTCCGGATGAACACGGCTTTGAATTGAAAAATGGGTTAATTCGGGTGCAGGGAAGGATTTGGATTGGTGAGAACTCAGCCCTTTGCACTAAGTTGATCACTGCCTTCCACGCTAGTGCAATCGGTGGGCATTCAGGTGTCCAGGCGACCTATCAAAGAATCAGCAAATTGTTTCGATGGAGGGGAATGAAACAGGCGGAGGAGAAGTTTGTGAAACAATGTACAACTTGTCAATTGGCGAAAGGTGAAAGAACTAAACCAGCAGGGCTCCTACAACCTTTACCCATTCCAGACGCTGCCTGGCAGGATCTGACAATGGATTTCGTTGAAGGTCTTCCAAAATCTGAGGGGTATGACACGATCATGGTGGTAGTAGATCGTTTCTCTAAATATGCTCATTTCCTAGCATTACGTCATCCATTCACGGCACAGTTGGTCACGTCCGTGTTTCTAGATCACATTGTGAAGTTACATGGGTTGCCGAAGCCTATTACTTCTGATAGAGATCGGGTGTTCTTGAGTACATTTTGGAGGGAGCTATTCCGCGCTATGCATACGACCCTTCAATACAGCACATCGTACCACCCTCAAACTGATGGTCAGAGTGAGCGGGTGAAACAGTGTTTGGAGATGTATCTCCGGTGTGCAGTGCATTCAACTCCGGGAAAATGGAAGAGATGGCTTGCCTTAGCGGAGCTGTGGTATAACACTAGTTATCATACATCACTGGGATGTTCACCCTACAAAGCCATATATGGGGTGGAACCTAATCTGGGAACTGATGTGGGACTGACTAATTGCGACGCCAAGGAGGTGGATGAGTCATGAGCGCCAAGAAGATTCACCGAATTGCTGAAATGTTATTTTTGCAAGAGGGCGCAAAATCGTATGAAGATGCAGGCAGACAAAGGGCGGCAAGAGCGCCAGTTTTAGGTGGGGGAGAAAGTGTTGCTCAAGCTCCAACCATACGCTCAGTCTTCTGTGGTAAATCGTCCTTTTCCCAAGTTGACTCACAAATTTTATGGACCTTATTCAGTTCTGGAACGAGTGGGATCAGTAGCGTATCGGCTTGATTTGCTCAAGAAAGTAAAATTCACCCTGTATTCCATGTTTACCAATTGAAGCCGTTTCATGCAGATTATTCACCAGTTTTTCTTGAAGCTCCTAAATTGGTCGAGTTGGATACTAGTATCACTGAACTAGAGGTCATTTTGGCGCAGCGGCTGGTGAAGAAGGGCAATACTGCCGTGGTCCAAGTTCTGATCAAGTGGAAGGATATTCCGGAGGAGTCGGCAACCTGGGAAGATCTGAACGTGGTGCGCACTCATATCCGTCGGCAGTTGCTTGGGGACAAGCAACAATTTCAGGGGGGAAGATGTAATGGACGGACGGGATTAGTCAGCGCGTAGGCGGGAAAGTAACAGAGTGGGTGAAGAAATCAGATGTTTATCAGAGTCAGTTTTTGTTGCTCGGTAAAATTAATAGGGGTAGTTGTGTGGTGGTAATTCCTCTGTGTTTCGCTTGGCTTGGAGGAGGGGAAAGCATGGGCAGGGGTTTAAATAGCCTGGACTGCTGTAAGGAGAAAAGCGACTTGAAAATTGGAATGAAACTCTGAATACCTTTCCCTTTGCATTTTCTTCTATTCTTCCGGTTTTCTTCTCTCTTTCGTGTTCGCATCTCACGCCCCGATTTCCGGTGGCCACGGGATATTACATATCTTTGTAGTGAACCTGTCTTTGTGGTCGTGATGTGCACCCTGAATCGAAGTTGGCTCCAGAAGGAGAGATTGTTGCCGTAGAATTGAGCCTGTATAGCCTGCTTGCAAACTATCAGGTTTGCAACAGAGCCCAGGAGAGTGAAATTCCCAGCCACGGTGCTGACCCATGCAAGTATAAGCCAAGCCTTCCTCTGAACGATGGGAAATTGCAGCAGCTGATGCAACAACCACTCTTGTGCTGAGCAATAGGACTGAAACAAAAATTCAGAAATGCTAGAGCATCGCAATCATGAGTGACAGACCAGTATCAGTTAGTTTATGCAGAAACCGCTCAGCCTTAACAGGACAACAAAGACAAGATGAAGAAAGGGAACAATACTAATAAGAGATGGGACATCCTACCATACACAGAACACTAGTGACAATTTTAGTTCTCTCATTTAATCATGTTTGGCACCTAAAAATACATCAAATTGTACCCAATAAGATGCCACTGGCATATTTAGCACAAAACAATGGGCACCACATGAAGGATCTTGTAATCAGTGTGCATATATAAAGGATAAATGATCATAACTGGGTACCCATCATGTAATTTCCAGTAGTACCCAAAGAACATTAATTTCAAGAGTTACCTGTGGGAACGTTTGAGGCCACATTTGAAAACATAAGAATCACAACCACAAAAAGTGCAACACCTTTGGCACTATCAATTCATGAATATGGTTCTGTCGGCGTGTTTGTGCTAGACAGTATTGGTTCGAGTGTATAACCGAGTTTTGGTAGAGGGGTCTTCGTAGCTACGTCACTCTCGGCTCTCTTCTCTACTCTCGTCACGTGATGAACAGGACAAGAAGCTCAAGAACACACGGGAGCACACAAGGAACACACAGGATTTACCCAAGTTCGGGCCCCCAATGCGGGTAATAGCCCTACGTCCTGCTCAAACTCATGTTGCTTTAGTATTCTGCTTGCTCTTCGTTGTGAACTGATCAAATGACCGACCTCTCGATCTCTTCATCACCCTCTCTTATGCACACTAGCTCCCTTATGTACTCCTGGGAATAGCTAGGGTAGGTAGAGAGAGTGGTTTTACATTAATTACATTGATCGTGTTCCGGTGGTGTCGCCATCGCCCCTGAGCCTCTTTGTTCACGCTGCCTTGACGCCGCCTGTCTTCGAACCGCCCGAGAGGAGGGGTTCAGACGCTACGCGATTTAACGCTCGTACACGCCACCCCGCCTTGCCTAGGGCGTGTAGATGGAACGGTGTTGGTGAAGCCGCTCACGGAGGGACAGTCATCATGGCGTCAGGGAGCCACGCCTATTTAATGGCCTTCAGGCGCACTATAACGGCTCCCCGCGCATTGAATGATTTTCATGCGCATTTAATGGATCCCATGCGCATTTAATGGCTACGATACGCCAGATCCTAGCGAACGCCGTAGAAGACATCCCACCGCTTCACGTGGTCGGCCGGTAGTGGATCGCCGCTCATCGCAGCCATGTGGCTCGGTCGCTCGACCGCTTGCGGCGCCCACGGTCCTGGTCTTCCGTGGTCGTGGTCTGGTCGCCCGGGGCCGGGACATGGTCGGCCAGCAGCCCATCGGGCGGCCACGTGTCCTGGTCGCTCTGGGCTGGGCCCTGGTCAGCTGCCAAACTCTTCTTCAGTATGTTGAGTCCTTTGCACAGGACCTTTTTTTGTATCTTGTGTGTGCAGTCCCACCTGGCAGCGGTGGAGAGAGTATCCCGATGTAGAATACACCAACAGTAGCCCCCAGATTTGCTCTGGAGCGCGCCCTTAGAAGATTTTGAAGACATTCTTTGATCTGGGCGCAGTCCTCGACGGGTCCTATTACTGTACATGCAGCTGTATAGATTCTTTCTGCAACCACCGCAACTCTTTAGGTCTTATCGCCCCGCGCCATTATGATCTTTTTGCGAATCGTCGGTTTGTGGGGGGGGGGCGCAATTCCTCGCATCCTGAAGCCGTGCACGGCTTATATATAGGCATGTTCACCCCACCACGATCCGCACTTCGCCGCTGCCTTTTTTGCTTCCTTTGTCTTCTTCGCAATCACGCCACCAAACAACACTCTAGCCGTATGGCTCGCCACTTCCCGGCTATGAATGAGTCGGCCGGGAACATTTTTCGCCGCCCTCGGCCTCCGCCAGTAAGTGCACCGCTGGCCGGCGCAACCTGTGGAGGTGATTACCTTCATCCGGCGCCGTGGCAGCCCGATGCGCCCTACTCCGAAGTTCTTCCGACATTTCTATACTCTCCGCAGCCTCACTGACGGGGGTCGTGGGGAGTTGCCATTTCCGCCTCTACGATGGCTCAGCCTCCCACTACATCTCCCTCCAGATGAAGTCCACCTAGAAGATGTGGCAGAATGAGTGGCTGTACATTGCTGACGATAGCGGGGTCCCCCGTCAAGGAGACGGCGGAACTCCGGTCCATGGTGGCCCGCATCCACTAGTTGCGGGCCTCCGAACTAATCGGGCGATTAGCCCTCATGGGCGACGCTGTCAAAGCCAGCTCGGAAGATAATCGCGATTTATTACGTGACTCCGCACATACTTGAGCCATAAGTCTTCGCCCAATTTTTTGCTTGCCACGCCTTCGTGATCGCCAACAGCTGATTGATGTCTTTTGTCTTTTGTTAGGCGCTAGGAACTTGAGCGCCACCGGAGTCAAGGCCCGATGACCGTGTTGTTCCGCGAATGCCGAAAGCACCGTCTTCCCAAATAAGCTCACCGCTTCCTACCTACCATCGGCGGAGCGACTCGCGGTCATCACGAGCTTCCCTTTGATGGATTCCACCGGGAGGGCTATGATACCTCCTCGAGCCTCCCTGATGATCAGGGGGAGTCCGGTTCCTACTGATGACTGGAGCGCAGGGACATGGTAGGCCACCGCCAACGCTTCGGGCCTGGACCCGAAGAGATCCTACACCGCGGGCATCTCTTTTGCTCCCAGCCCTTCCGTGTCGTCGAGCACGACAGGGGCTGGGTCTTCTTCTAGCGTCGCCGTGCCCTCCGCTAGGAAGGACGTTGCGCCGCCGCCGCCGCCTCTGCCTCTGGCACAAACACCAGTGTCGACGGCGGTGCCGGTACTAATGGCGCAAAGCGCTGGGCCCAAGAGTGGGCTAGCACTTCACGCCTCTACCATCCGCTTCGGGGGCGCTTCTGCCACGTAAGCTTCTTTTCTTCTTCTCTTGACATGTTCTTCCATTTGCTGGTGCTAACTCCCCTTCTTGGTGTCTTCAGAGCGGACCCCAAGGTGGTGCAAGTGGTCGAACGACCATGCCGCTCGCCAACACCGGTCGCCACCGCACCGCCATC
Source organism: Guadua angustifolia (assembly GCA_036346375.1). NCBI lineage: Eukaryota > Viridiplantae > Streptophyta > Magnoliopsida > Poales > Poaceae > Guadua > Guadua angustifolia. Next base: position 48,232,466 of record CM070502.1, on the reverse strand, counting down.
CGCTTAGTCATTGGGCTGCACTAAAGCCGCCACACCGGGTGGTCACCTCGCTGGCCACCCGCTTGTTCTCCGATTCGCCACCCGGCCACCTACCTGTCGCCGAAGTTAGTCAAGGTAACCTCCCTCCACAACAAGCGATGGCGCTGCTATGGGAGGAGCTAGCGCCGGGCGATATGAGAAGACGCTGGCCGGTGGCCCGAGCTGAAGCTGCCGAGGCGCGAGCGAAGGGTGCCAAGGAGAAACGCGACATGTTGCGCGTGGAGACGAGCCACAACCTGCGCAACCTTGTCACTATGCGTCGCCCCGCGTTTAGGTGCATGGTTAGTAGCTTGCAGCCACTGGGGTTGACGGTGAATGGTCCGCTAGAGGAGTCAGCGGCACACTACGCCACAAAGATCACCCTTGTCACCGGCCTCGCCAGCCTTTCCCCGCCGCTTGAGACCGCCCGCCGAGGGGCGGAAGTCGCGATCGCCACAATGCCTTCGCCATGATGTGCTGCACCTACCGTGATTTACTCTTTCGACTTCTAGCGATCATTGCACGGACGGAGGTGACCCCGCCAGCGCCGCGCGCTGGTGCGAGGCGGCGGGGGCACGAGTCAAAGCACGGAGATGGTGCCTCCACCCGCAAAGCAGAGGAAGAAGTCGGGAGGACGCCAAAGAATATTGAGATTGCCGACGATTAGCCCGCACCACCTTTGCCATCTTCTTTTTTTTTCTTTTTTTCCTCGTAAGCATGTACATAATAGGCCTTTCACCATTATGAATGGAAATACTTTGTTTTTACCGTTGTTCACCGTTACGCAGTGCTTGCTCGTGACTTGTTCGATTCAAAGGCCAAACTCGCAAATTTCAAGCATTTTGGACGGACCCTTCTGGGTGACCGGATGGATCGACATTTAGGAGTCTTTTCTGCAATCACACAGAACCGCTCCAAACACGAGTCAAGGTTAAACCACGCTTGTTTGAAAATAAATAGGCAAACAGGCATACAAAGCCTAAGTCCTGGCCATCGAGTGGGCAGGAAGTTCATACTAGGTTGTCATTTTCTTGTCACCATTCAGATCTTAATCCCTTGTACTTTACCGGGACTAGACTAGGGAACTGTGAGGCTAGGGAGCAGGTCGCGTAGAGGCAGGGCAAAATGGTGAGCGGACTCAATCAAGCACCATGGTGGGCGGAATATACGTCAAGAGCCAAGCACTGTGCCACATGCACCTACTAGGCACTGGTCTGTGCTCAAAGATAGAAGCTAGAGTCCACGATATTACCAAGAGACCCTTGCCATCCTTTTGGACCGCATCAGGAACCGCAGGCTAGGGAGCAGTCGCAGAGAGGCGGGCAAATGGTGAGCGGAACTCGCCGCTGGCACCATGGTGGGCGGAGCATGGCAGCAAAGACACTGTGCCACACGCACTGCTAGACACCGTCTGCCTCTGCGTAAACCGGGGTTTAAAGGCTGCTAAGGGCTATCAGGTTACTAGTACTTATGACAACCAAGTATGGCACAAACCCTATAGGCCTAAGCAAGTTGAATGGATCAAAATGATAATCAACTGCATATTGAGCATATGGGATGCCAGGGATCAGGCAGGGAAGAGTGCAACCACCTACGGGCTGACCCGGTGTGAGTCCACGGAAAACTTACAGCATGCCAAACGTCACTTGCCGAGTCGTCATTTTCCATTGCCATCCGGAACTTATGCCCTTGCCATCTTTATAAGACCAAGCCAGAGAACTGCGGGGCAAGGGAGCAGGTCACTAGAGGCGGGGCAAATGGTGAGCGGAATTTTGCCGCGAAGCACCATGGTGGGCGGAGCATGGTCAGCCAAGCACCAAGCCACACATCAAGACTGCTAAGCTCCTATCCTGCCAAAGTGGAGCTAGGGGTCCATGTTATGGCCAAGGAGCCGCCGGGATACTAGCATGCATGACTCCCGTATGTGGCGAGTTCAGAGGTAGAACTTCCGCAGCAACTCTATATTCTGGGAGTTCGCTAGCTCCCGACCATCTTCCGCGGCTAATCGAACAGCCCCAGGCCGTGAGACAGAGACCACCTTGAAGGGGCCTTCCCAAGCAGGAGACATGAGTCGCGTTACCGCGGGCGGAACTCGTGCAAACGAGGTCGCCATCGCCAGTTGTTCTTCACGGACCCGTGGCGTGGTAGTGCCGAGACTTTGTTGGTACCAGCAAAGACGGCGCCACCCGATCTCATACTTCCTCAGAGGAAGTTGACGCCATCTTGGCGTCAGTCTTCCTGGTCTTCTTCGTTGAAGGCCGATACGCGTGGCGAGCCCAAGAAGAGCTCAGAGGGCAGTACCGCTTCAGCGCCGTAGACCAGGAAGAAGGGAGTCTCCGCGGTCGCACGGCTAGGTGTGGTTTGGAAAGACCACAACACCGTCGGAAGTTCTTCCACCCATCGTGCTCCACGCCAGGAGCCTCGCCGAACGCCCGTCTTGAGGCCCTCAGACCAGCAAGCGCTTATGGCCAGCTTGTCCATTGCTCCGTGGATGGGCCATGGAGGCAAAACACACCTTGGTGCCCATCTCTTCGCAGAAATCCTGGAATGCTTCATTGGTGAATTGGGTGCCATTGTCGGTGATGATGCGGTTGGCAACTCCAAAACGAGTGAAGATTCCACGCATGAATCTAATAGCAGCGGAGGCCGTTATGGCGCACACTGCTTCGGCTTAGACCTATTTGGTGAACTTGTCGATGGCGCATTTAACAAGTGGGTGAAGCCTCAGGTTCAAGGAACGGACTCAGATATCCAATTTCTAGACCGCCAACGGCCATGAGAGTGGGATGGTTTGCAGAGCTTAGGCCGGAAGGTGGGTCTGCTTGGCGTGGAATTGACACGCCTCACAACTCCTTACTAGCTCACAAGCATCCTGGAGGGTAGTAGGCCAATAGAATCAAGCGTAAGCTTTATCGACTCAAAGGTCTCGATCGACATATGGCTCTCGCACATGCCTCCATGGATATCAAAGAGCAGCTTACTGCCTGCTTCCCGAGTGATGCACTTTAGGAGAATTTTATTTCTACTTTGGCGATATAGGTCCCCACCTATCAGAGTATAGCACTTGGCCTTGCGTGCAATTCTCTCATTAAAGCGCCATCATCGGGATCACTTGATCACACAGAAGGCCAGATGGGATCCATCCACCGACTTCGACACGCAGGCGATCTCGCAGGATCGCCTGGTACTCCCTCGCTAGGCGTTTCACCAATACCGCCTTGGCGGTATTATCGCTTCGCCCTAACCGGGATATAGCAGCAATAGGCCGCGTCGCCGACCCCACCGGAGTTGGGGGTCGAGACGGGTGCGTTGACTCCCTACGTAGGACCGGGGGATATGGCAGTCGCATCGTCGGCCCCGCCGGAGTTGGGGGCCAAGACAGATGCGTCACCTCTCCTCATGGGATCGAGGGATGTGGCAGCTGCGTCGTCGGCCCCGCCAAAGCTGGGAACCGAGACATGTGGTGCCTCCCTGCCCGAAATTGGGGGACGAAACTGCCGCACCATTGGCCCCACCGAAGTTGGGGGTTGCAAGGACGGTCGCTCAAACCTTCTTTTGAAGACTTGGATCGGAACCGACCCGTCATTGGCCCCACCGAAGACCGGGGTGACAATAGATCGGGCCGCCGAAGATCGGGGAAGCAATAGACGGTCTCTCGAGACTCCTTTCGGAAGGGCGGACTGGAATAATAGCGCCATCGCCCCGGCCGAGTCGAGGGCGAATGGACGGTTGGGCAAGTTTTTCAAGACTCAATCGGAGCAGGTTTTGACGAGACGAGCTGCGAAAGCTCGTTCGCCAAATGATTGTCGCACTGGGGGATATGGATGTACCCCAGCCTGTCGAAGTGGCGCTCCATCCTCCTGACTTCCGCCAAGTAGGTGGCAATCATGGGATCAGAGCACTGGAACTCCTTTCGCGCTTGGTTGACAATGAGTAGAGAGTCACCCTTAATGTGCAGACGTTGGATGCAGAGTGCGGCGGCGGCACGTAGCACCGCCAGCAGCCCTTTGTATTCGACGATGTTGTTGGTCGCCTTGAAGTCCAGGACGATCTGGTACCATAGGGTGTCCCTGGTCGGGGAGACCAGGACAAACCCATCTCCTGCGCCCTCGACCCGGAAAGAGCTGTCGAAGAACAGGGTCCACGGGAAGCGCGGTGCTTTTCAACTTTTAGGAGTGAGGAGTCCACTTGGCACTTTAACTCGCCAACCTTGACTCTTGATAGCAAAGGCGCTGGTGAAACTTGAGGCAAAATTCGCTTACTTCCACCGACCACTTGGTGACGCGACCTTCGCTTCTGCCAGGAGTATCTCTTGACGGGGTAGGTCAGTGACTACCGCGATCTCCGCCCCGAAAGTAGTGTCGGCTTCTAGGGCGCCACCGTAACAGCAGAGAGCATCTTTTGGGCTTATGGATATCTTGTCTCCGTGTCGATAGCATCTTGCCGATGTAGTAGATCGGTTCGACGCTTCCTCTCCGCCACTCAAAGACCGCACTCACTACCACCGGGTAGCCGCAATATATAGGAGCAGCTGCTCACGAGCAGAGCGACTCAGACCGGGTGAGGAGAGGTATTTCTTCAGGTCTTCGAATGCTTGTTGGGCTTCAAGCGTCCATTCGAAGTGGTTAGTGTTCTTCAATAGCTTGAACAAGGGGAGACTTTTTTCTCCCAGATGGGCAATAAATCGCCCGAGGGACGTCAGGCAGCCTGTTAGACACTGGACGTGCTTGAGTCTAGTTGGCGGCTTCATGTGTTCGATAGCCGCGATCTTGTCGGGATTGGCCTCAATGCCCCGACTGGACATGAGGAATCCCAACAGCTTCCCAGAGGGTATGCCAAAGACGCACTTCTCGGGATTGAGCTTCAGGTGATTTTTCCTATGGTTGGCGATGGTTTCGCCCAGATCCTCAATCAGCTCTTCACTCTTCTCAGATTTCACCACCAGGTCGTCGACGTATACCTCCAGGTTCCGTCCGACCTGTGGTCGAAAAGTGGCATGCATGGCATGCTGCTAAGTAGAACCAACATTTTTTAACCCAAATGGCATTTTGAATGTAGCATTAAACACCCATATGAGTTTTAAATGCGGTCTGTTCTTCATCTTCTTTCACCATGCTGATTTGGTGGTACCCGAGTACGCATCCAGAAAGCATAGCAACTTGCACCCTGCCATATAATCCACAATCAGGCCGATGCGTGGCAAGGGGTATGGGTCCTTCGGGCAGGCCTTGTTGAGGTCGGTGAAGTCGACACACATTCGCTACTTCCTGTTGGATTTCTTGACGAGCACGGGGTTGGCAAGCCATTCAGGGTGAATGACTTCTCTAATGATACCCACGTGCAACAGCTTCTCCACTTCCTCGCGGATGGCATCCTGATGCTCGGGGCCCAAGGCCGGACCTTTGGTTTGACCAGCGCCTCCCGAGTGTTGCCAGTTTGTGCTCGATCACCTCCCTAGGGACCCCGGTCATGTCAGACGGTTGACAGGCAAACACGTCTGCGTTAGACCAGAGGAAGGTGACGAGTGCATCTTCCTATTTGGCGCCAAGGTTAGTGCCCAGCTTGACGGTCCTTTCAGACTCGGCCACGCTCAGGGAGACTACCTTAACCTCGCCAGATGGGTCGGGCGAGGCACGGGTCCTCACTGGAGGGGCTCCCGAGTAGACATCGTCAACCTATCGCACACAGGTGGTGCCTGCCAGGTCCAAGGCTTGCTTATCGCAGCGCAGGGCCTCTAGCTTGTCCACCTGGACGCTTATGGGACCTCCAGGTCCCGGCATCTTCACCACCATGTAGGCATAGTGGGTGGCTGCCATGAACCTGACCAATGCGGGTCGGCCAAGCAAGGCGTTGTAGGGGAGGTCGAAGTTGGCGACGTCGAAGTCCACCAACTCCGTGCGGTAGTTGTCCACGAACCTAAAAGTGACGGGAAGGCGGACCTGGCCCAGGGGCATTGAGCCAGCTCCTGGGGTGACTTCGTAGAAGGAGAACGCCCGGCGGAGCTCTCGCTCCGAGATCTGAAGAGCCCGGAACACCTTGGGGGATAGGAGGTTGATGGAGCTCCCCCCGTCGATCAACACGCAACCAAGCTGCACGTTCCGAACCATGGGCGAGACCACGATCGGAAGGTGCCCTAGGCCGGCAGTGCTCGCAGGGTAGTCGGTGCGGCTGAAGGTGATCGGCTCCTCCGACCACTTTAGCGGCCTAGCCGCCCCGCGCTTGGTATGGCGGCGCAGACTTCCCTCATCAGGAGCTTGTACTTCGTGTTGGAGGCGTGGGTGGCCGATCCGTCGTGGAAGTAGGCCATCCTATGCTCCGCCTGCTGCAAGGGCAGCTGGGCAGAGTCGTCGCCCTTGTTGTCGTCGTGAGGAGGGCAGCGTTCCCTAAGCCGCTGCTCCACCTTCTCGTGCACGACCTAGAAAGTATCCAAATTGTGTGCATTAGTATTATGGATGGGACAAAAGACCTTACCCCTGTTTTCCTGTCGACGGTAATCCTGTCGATCGCGGCGACCATCCTACCGATCGCGGTGATCGTCCCGCCGATTCGCCGCGGCTTGATGACCTTGTGCCTGTGCTCAGCTGCCAAGACTTGACCGGAATTAGCCACTGGCGCTTCTTCTTGTTCGCGGAACTAGGACCTTTCGAGGTCCTGGCCTCGCCTCCGCCGCGAGCGCCGTCCGCTCCGGCAGTCCGCTCCCGTGCCTCCGCCGCTCGAGCGCACTTGTGCGCCAAGGTGAATAGCTGGGACGTGGTGGTGATGTCGCGGGTTGCGATCTTCTCCCGCATGTGGTCTCGCATTCCCCTCCGGAAGGCGATGATGACGGACTGACCAGAGATCTTGGGGATTGTGTTGTGGCAATGGTTGAATCGTTGGATGAATGTGCGCAACGACTCCCCTCTCTTTTGTTCGAGGGCATGGAGGTCATCCTCCACGCCCAGCTAGGCGTAGGAGCCTTGGAAGTTGGTGACGAACTGGCCACACAAATTCGCCCATGAGTGCACTGACCCCCTTGCGAGGTTCATCAGCCAAAAACGGGCGGAGCCCGCCAAGGTTGTCGGGACATAGTTTGCCATAACCTTTCCGGAGCCGCCGGCAGCCCGCACCACCGTGGTGTTGATCTACAGGAACTCCTCCGGGTTGGTGGTGCCGTCGTACTTCTCGATGATTGCTAGGTGAAACCTTTCCGGCCACGAGACGTGGCGCAGCTGGTTGGAGAACGTTTGGCACCCCACGCCATAGGGAGAACCACGTAGCCCTCTGGAACCTCGACCCGAGGGCCACGCCGGGGAGCGCGGGATTTGGCTTTCACAAGACTCGAAGGAGAAGGTTTCCTCCCTGCAGGGAAATCGGGGTCACGGGAGGAGCCGTCTTCTTCAGGAGCCATTCGCTTGCCGTGGTCTCGCCTCGCGCTATGGATGGTGCAACTTGTCGCAAGTCACCACATAAGGCCGCCGCCGCCCTCCAAATGAGCCCTAAGATCTTCACGGGCAATCCCCTCATGCCCGAGGGACGCGTGAGACGGTGCTAGAGCCGTCGCACGACCCCTAGCTAGAGCAGGGCCTACGTCTTGAACGCCCTTTCCCTTGCTTCGCCCACCATGACGTGAGCGTTGCTCGCTTGGGTGGCTCGAAGCTTGTGTGCGCTCTGTGCGCAACTTCGACCGTGAGATACCAGAGGTATCTGGCCATTCTGATGTCTCTGCGTGGAGCTGGGCCTCGTCCACGAGGCGGGCGATGTCCTGTAGCCATGGCGCTACCGGGGTGTCGCCCCCAGCTCCACCGGCGGGTGCTCCAGGAGGAGGCGGGCCGCATGCAGGTTCTAGGCCGGTGTAGCCTCCTCCATCGCTAGTCACCGTTGGACCGGCTGTACTCCTACCGCGGTGGGGGTGCCGCCGCCCTCTACGGAAGGCATCGGACGGTCCCCGCCTGATGGGAGCGTGAAGCCTCCATCTTCGCAGCTGGCGCTTGATGGTCCGCTGAATAAAGCAACAGGTGAAACAACTACTACCACCCCTACTTGGCACGCCCTGTCGGCGTGTTTGTGCCAGACAATATTCGTTCGAGTGTATAACCGAGTTTCGGTGGGGGGGTCTTCGTAGCTACGTCACTCTTGGCTCTCTTCTCTACTCTTGTCGCATGATGAGCAGGACAGGAAGCTCAAGAACACACTGGAGCACACAAGAAACACACAGGATTTACCCAGGTTCGGGCCCCCAATGCAGGTAATAGATCTACGTCCTGCTCAAGCTCGTGTTGCTCTAGTATTCTGCTTGCTCTTTGTTGTGAACTGATCGAATGACCAACCTCTCGATCTCTCTATCCCCCTCTCCCTTATGCATGCTAGCTCCCTTATATACTCCTGGGAATAGCTAGGGCAGGCAGATGGAGTGGTTTTATATTAATTACATTGACTGTGTCTAGTCCTGTCGCTACTGTCCCTCGGAGCCTCTTTGTCTACGCCGTTGCTTGACGCTGCCTATCTTCGGACCGCCGAGAGGTGGGGTTCAGACGCTGCGTGATGAACGCCTGCTACACGCGTCACCCCGTCTTGCTCGGGGCGGTGTGATGGAACGGGAGTTGGTGAAGCTGGCTTAGTCGGAGGGACAGATCATCATGGCGTTAGGGAGCCACACCTATTTAATGGCCTTCAGGCGCACTACAACGGCTCCCCGTGCATTGTATGACTTCCATGCGCATTTAATGACTATGATACGTTGTGATCCTGGCGAACGCTTCGGGCAGAAGACTTCCCAGCTCTGTCTGCATGGTCGGTTGGTAGTGGGCTGGCTGCTCGTTGGGCAGCCACGTGGCCTAGTCGCCCGACTGCTCGTCGGGTAGCCACGTGTCTTGGTCTTCCGTAGTCGTGGTCTGGTCGCCGGCCGGACTTGGTCGGCCAAGCCACGGGCGCTATGTGTCCCTGTCGCCGGGCCGACTGGCCTACGCCAAGCTATTCTTCAGTATGTTCAGTCCTTTGCAAAGGACCTTCTTATTTTTGTATCTTGCATGCACGGTCCCACCTGGCAGCGGTGCAGAGAGTACCCCGGTGTATTCTACACCGACAGGTTCGATTAAGTCCTAGATTGTGTTCGGTATATATGCCAGAATAGAGCAAAGAGCAACCAACGAGACACATCATGCAAATATCATTGAGAGGAGGAACATCAATTAAGAATTTGAGACTGAATGCAAATGATTAGCTCAAACATAGCAAGAGTAATGTTCATAATAATTGGGATTCTTGCCAGTACCGGACATCCAGTTGATTACTTGACCTTTCAGCTAACAATGAGGTATAACACTATCATTTTCCAGGAGCAAGGCATAAAATATATCTGACTGTGATCCAAAC